>JAOXYF010000003.1:14446152-14518670 GCA_028565775.1 Sternarchorhynchus goeldii | reverse complement strand
CTCTCTCTCTCTCTCTCTCTCTCTCTCTCTCTCTCTCTCTCTCTCTCTCTCTCACACACACACACACACACACACACGTACACGCACACACACACACACACACACACACACACTAGGCAACTGTTGAACATGTTACATGAGGCTGAATTCACAGGACTAACACAAAACCTTGTCCTTAAACATGCAGAAACATTCAATAATGTTTGTAAGGGAATTTAATGATCCATGATACATGTTTGATTCTGAATTACATGTCTCCCTAGTTAGACTATCTATCGGTTGGGCTGACTCCAGTCATACAGGTGTCTAAACTATCTTCTAGACTGTTCTTCAGCCTTAAGCATATCCACAACCCCCCTCCTATCTGACGGTCGTACTGACCCAGATCTGAACGTCACCTAAACACCTTCTCAGTAGAGGCCACTTCTTGGAATTTCTTACCCCATCTTAAGACCAATCATCTATTTTTTTTAATTCTACCATAGACCAATCATTTCCCCCCACACCATCAGTTTTTTTCTTCCACATCATCTCTTTCTTCTATTTAAACTTCCTATATTGTTAATAAACTTCAGAGCATCTTCCTGACACCTGTGCGTTGTGAATTTGTTCTCTGAGATCTTGTAAAAAGGCATACTGAGAGCTGAAGTAATCTCTGGTCGAACCCTGAAGGTACTCTGTGTCAGTTGGACTGAACAGAGTATAAAAACCTAACAATGTTAATGTGTGTTTAGAGAAAAATTATTGGGATACTATCTTCAATATCCATATCAGTAGAATTACAGTCAGATGACAAATGCAAAGTATTGATTTTTATTTGTCTAAGAGACCAGGATGAATATAGTTTACACTTATCAATCCATAAAAGAAAATACTAGGCTATTTTGTATGAAATATAGCAGTAATACTATTATGTCAATGTTTCACTAATATCCCCACTTTTGTAGTTCTCATATACTGTATGTTGTTTCTTGTGCATGTGTGTGCATGTGTGTGCATGTGTGTATACTTAACACTGTACATTATAAGTGTATTGTTACAACAGCATAATGATCACTCATGTTTTGTTTGTACATCCAGCTTTACAGATCATATAACAGGCTGTGAGTTGTAGCACATTTGATCTCCAGAGTCCAGAGCTAAACCAGAGTCATTCTGTTAAACCAGAGCCATTCTGCTAATCCAGACACATTCTGATAAACCAGAGTAATTCCACTAAACCAGTCATTCTGCTAAATCAGAGTTATTCTGTTAACCCAGTCATTCTGCTAATCCAGTGTTATTCTGTTAATACAGAGTTATTCTAAAAATCCAGAGTCATTCTGCTAATCTAGAGTTATTCCACTAAACCAGAGTCATTCCACTAAACCAGAATCATTCTGTTCATCCAGCGTTATTCTGTTAATCCAATGTCATTTCTGCTGGTTCCTTTTCTCAGCAATTCTGTTTCTCACTCATTTTGTTAGACTGTTAAGATCAAACCCACATCCATGACCAGTGTCAGACACAGCTGCAGCTTTTCTAACCAAACATTTCTTTAGTGGTACTAACTCTAGAATATGGTTGTGTGCATGAACCAAATGTGACATATAACGAGATTACGTGACTAGTGACTCTCTGATCAAATTTTGTTATTGGACTGTGGCAAATCCAGAACACATAATTTTACTGCCACTATTTGTGATACATAAGTTTATGCCCAAATACTTCTTCTATAAACCTCACTCCCAATTTCCTGCAGTACAGGTACTTACAGAATATAATCCAGAACATTAGAACAACAACATTTTAATAGAACTTCATCAATCGGTGTTATATGAAACCGCTTTCAGTTTCGTCTCCTCTTCGACTGACATTACTTTGAAATCGTCATTCACAAGATGTTGGATTGGTAATAAGATAATAACCCTAAGATAATGTCCTGCCCACGTTTAAGGCGAATTCCCTCACAGATGTTTCCAGATACGTTCCCTCGCTATCACATCACGTCGGCCTCCATTACTCTCGTTCTTTTGCTCCGTTTGTTCACTGTGGTCCTTCTCCCCACTCACATGACCTCCCACTGTTGTCCTCTGCTCCGTCCCCCCACCTTGTCGTTGCTCACTGGGCCATTTGGACCACGACTGCTTTCCAGGCCTTGTCTTTGTCAAAGTCCCGCAGGGTGCTGCAGGATCCCAGCGGCTGGGGAAGAGGTCAGAGACGAGAGGAGCTGCAGTGTCTGCATCTGTCTCTAGCATTTACATTGTCAATAAAAGCAGTGGCCATCCCTGTCCAAGTGCCTGGATTCTGCTCAAGAACACATACTTGTGCTCTAACAAGAACACATATATCATGTTATTCCAAAGCACTGCATGCATAATGCAATATTCAACTGTATATTCAAGGGTACCATGCATCTTGTATGGTCTATTTAAGCTTTTCAGAGGATGTGTTCTTATTACTATGCAAGTGCATCTAAATCAAGTGTGTGTTTTGAAAACCTCTCTTCTCATTCTGTTTTTGCAGGAAAGGATGGTGCTCTTGCAAAAAGTGCAGATTTAGAGTGCAGGCAGCACCCTTTCTATACCATCTTACACCTGTTTATCATTATGTCAGCTTCACCCAGAGACAGGCTTGTCTGAAACACTTACGGGCTTCTGATGTTTTGTGTGTGTGTGTGTGTGTGTGTGAGAGAGAGAGAAAGAGAGAGAGAGTGTGATAGCATGCCTCTGTGTGTGTGTGTGTGTGTGTGTGTGTGTGTGTGTGTGTGTGTGTGTGTGTGTGTGTGGTGTGGGATGGTGTGTGTGTGTACCTCGCCCAGGTGTGTTCCCTGCTGTTGACCCTCGTCCCACTCCGGTCTCCCTGTTTGCAGCTGGCTCTTGTAGGAGGCGCAGTGCACCACTGTGGCCAGCGTGAGGCAGGCCTGAGCCAACAGCAGCACCATCAGGACCAACAGCAGGATGTCATACGACTGCTGCATGTGGAACACATACTCTGATATACACTTCATCACTGTCATCACAGCACATTCACTCTAATGACAAACTCCTTTACCAGTAATGTCGATCCATTATAGGGAGGTTATATATATATATATGTTTGTAAATGTTCTGTAAATGTCTGTTGAGTCACATTAGTACAGTGATTTTGCCCTTTGAAATAATGATGTAAACTGATGTTGATCAGCTCTATTTTCAGTTAATCCAATACATGAATTCTTCATTGATTAATTATAGATTATTGAATGGTCATTTATTAAAGTGTACTGTATAACTTGTCCCACAGGTGGCAGTAGTGAATTATTGAAGCTCTGGCCGTTTTGCATTTTTTCTGCATGTCAGTTCATCAAGCAGTCTGGTTCTGATGAACCAGTACACAGTGAATGTGCCTTCGGTGGTGTTTTAAAACATATTTTCATGGACTTTTGTGTGTTTGAGACTTGACTTTGAAAAAAGTCTCACCTTTTCTACAGGCACCTCATGCAGGAATATTCCAATAAAACTTAGCACACTATTGGACAGGAAACCAGAGGCAGAGAATAACAGTGGGGATGTCACACTACTGATAGCTATCAGCATCTCTACCTATGAGAGAGAGAGAAAGAGAGAGAGAGAGAGGTCAAGGACATAGATAGTGGAAAAGCAGTTGTGAAAAGGAGATTAGTAGAGTATTTCCCCATTGAGCAGAGAGACAAATTAAAGTAATGAGAATGCTGAACTCCCACTGAGACATTTGTATGACTTGCTTTAACTTTTATCCCCGGCGAGGTTGAGCTGACTCACCAGACACTTGCTGGGATATTCTGACACCACATGGCTGGCTATTGCACTGGGGAAACACTGCAAGGGAAGTGCAGGACCATTTAAGATAAAACCACACCATAGACTGGTGACTTGCTGGTTCATCTGTCACTGTTGTTATCATAACCATCCAGAATAGAGAAGCAGTAAGATCAGACCTCAGCATGTTGTGGACATTGTTCACAGGACTCACAGCCACTAGAATCCAGAAGAAGCTGACAGACAGGTAAGGGCCTGGCTGCACAGCATCCATGTTAAGAGCAATGATACCTCCCAACACCGCGGATATCCCAATGATCACCTCAATCACCTGAGAACCACAGCACAGACCACAGCACCCAGAATGAATATCAATGCCCCTTTCACCACACCCACGAAGGCAGATACAGTGTTTGATTGAGGCATGAGATCCTATGGAATAGGCATAAATGTCTTTTTAAGTCTAATATCCATTCTGTACTTACCAATCATTCTCACTCTGGTAAATGTATCTTTCCCTCTCTCTCTCTCTCTCTCTCTCTCTCTCTCTCTCTCTCTCTCTCTCTCTAGCCCCCTCCCTCTCCCTGTTTCTCCCTCCCTCCCTCTCTTTCTCTTTTTGGTGACTCACAGCATAGGCCTTGAGGAGACGTGTGGGGAGGACAGCAGCACTCATAGGCTCATCATAAACTGGCTGAACAAAAGAGAAGCATGATGAAGAGAGAGATAAAGGCGCCATCTTTACTGAAAGCAGAACAGAACCAAGGCAAACATGTCTGAAACCAACAAACATCACAACATATATAAACAACTCGAAGATAGAATAGTGCTCTAAAGTTGTGAGAGGTGTAAGAAATACACACACACACACACACACACACACACACACACACACACACACACACACACACACACACACACACATAGAGACCTTGGTGTTGCTACAGCAGTCCTCCACAGAGCGGGCTGATAATATAACAGTGCTGGCCATGAGGACCTCCAGCAGAATGAGCAGGATCAAGTTAAAGTTGATCTAACCACAAGAACAAACACTGTTACTGCCTGTGTTACATATACACCGCACTGCTCCGAGTGTTACATATACACTGCACTGCTCCATGTAAGTGTTACATATATATTCACAATACTGTGCAAAGGTCGAAGGGCACCCAAAGAATATTATTTAAAGCCAATTTTCAGCAGCCAGTGTTAATTTCCCACGTTTAGAAATTCCCACCTTTAGAAACAATGGTGGCCCTCTTGTGAATTCTTCCCACGTTTTGGTGTTGTTTTCTTTTTCTCTGTCCAAGTGATTCCATGTTTCAGTGTGTTTCAAGTAGTTCAAGTCCAACTAAGCAAACCTGTTAACCCTATTTTTCTAACTAACTCATAATGATATCAAAAAGGGAATAAAGAAAACATTTGGGGAACATTTGTGGTGTTTTTATATAAAAATGACCATGTACTGCTCAGAGAAATAGCTTATAATTTCCTGGGAGTCCTAAGACATTTCCACAGAACTGATTGTCTCACATGTGCATGAATAGCGCTGTCTCCTGACGGGACAGAAATGTGTAACAGGCTCACGTTTACAGCCGAGGGGCTCAGAGCCAGTTTACAGCCGAACCACACCAGACACGTGGTCGTCACAGCAAATGTAGACACATAGACCATCTGAAAATCAGACACCTAGCAGGAATGGCATTAACACTGGGTTCAACATCATTCAGAGGGTCTGATAACACAGCAGCATCAGAGGAGTATGCAGAGAAACTGGGAAAGAGCGCATACTTACTGCGATGCGCCATCGCATAGCGATGGTGAAACTGACGACGGCCGCAGGGATGCTCTGCCAAACCAATGCCGTCAGGAGAATCGAGCAGCCATGATACAGCAAACAGTGAGAGATTAGGATTAGAATTATGGTTAGGATTAGGATTAGGGTTAGGATTAAGGAGTAGAGATCTGAGAGCAGGTGTAATGTGATTTATAGGGAGAGGAAGTTCGTCTCTGTTCTGCTGCTTTTCACACACACACACACACACACACACATATAGACACACACACACTCACCGACCCGGCAGCACAGCGCAGATAGTCCATGGCGGCAGGAAAAACATTCCCCAGGTAAAGTGAGAAGCCAGCTGTGATCAGGAGACTGCACTGATAATCACATGCACAACACATACACCCACGCACGCACACCCACGCACGCACACCCACGCACACACCAGCACAAGGATGGAGAGGGGGCATTAACTGCTTTGGCTGAGCAGACATCCTGGTGTGTGTAGATGGACTCCTGGACTGTGTCCCCTCACCCCGATGAGAACGCTGTAGAGCCAAGCCCGGTAGCTCAAACACGGGTGTAGCGGCTCTGCTCGCCCCAGCTCCAAATCACTGGCTCTCACATCCACCGTGTAGCTGTCTCGCTCCACCCGCTCCCTTTCACGCTCCAACCGCCGGGTCAGAGTGCCTCCCCCGCTCCCCCGCTCCAGAGTGGGGATGTGGGTGTAGCTGAACTCCTCCCTCGCAGACACCTCCTCCCGCTGCATCGTGCCCTGAGGCTCTGGTGCTCGTCTAGCCGTGCGTCGAGACCCACTGATCCTGCAGAGACCCGTAGACACACTCACTGCTGTGTTCATTCACATGACGGAGAGTGTGGCATCACAGAAACAATCAGCCTCTTTGACTTCGAAGGCCTGGCTTTTTAAACATGGCTGATAATCACATACATATGAGTGGATTATTTTTTGCTTAATTGGATCATCAACACATTATTCATAATGCATTAATAAAAACATTGTTTTAGAAGCATTTAATAAGTACAAATGTTAATATATAAATGAAAATGTAAATCCAAACTCACTTGTTCTAAAAAGCATATAAACTTTTACAATCACCCACTACATTATTAACATTAAAGAACATTCTCTTTTCAGTTGTTTTCTTATGGGCAAATCTACTATAAATAGTGTTGAATGTTTAAATAAAAGCAACATCAGATCATTTATTCCACGATCAGAGACACACTGAAGCTACGGAAGATCATGAGGACAGTAAAGTGTCTCAACAAGTCCACCCTTGTCTCTTCTCCCACCGTTCACTTTCTTAATGTTTGCTCCACTTCCCTCTGTCCTTACACCTGTCTCACTCCCCCGTGCTCTGTCCTCACACCTGTCTCACTCCCTCATGCTCTCCCCTCGCTCCCTCCCTCTGTCCTCTGCCCACTCACCTGTTTAGTCTTGTGTGCTTCTTCCACTGTTGATCAAACCACTAGTTTCCCTTTCAAATGTGGTCATGGCATTCAGCCTCCTTACTTTGCTAGACCTCTGGAAATCTCTCGCTTCCTCTCTCTCAAACAAACCCCCACCACACAGAACTTTTGGAGCAGCTGAAAGGAAAATACAAAAGTTGAGTGCCAGTGAGAAACAGGCTGTGAATAATAATGAAGAGAGAAAGAGATGGAGGAGAGAGAGGAGAGAAAGAGGGTGGAGAGACAGAAGACAGGGAGGGAGAGGGAGGAGAGAGAGAAGAGAGGGAGGAGGGAGAGGGAGGAGAGAGAGAAGAGAGGGAGGATGGAGAGGGAAGAGAGAGAGAAAAGAGAGAGGCTCAAAGCAGGAGCCATGCAATCCAAGGTCTCCAGCCACCCTGAGGAACTCACTGTGAGTACTGCCACTTAAATCAAACCGCTGCCACACACACACACAAATGCACAAGCTTCTCCATAAATGCACACATAAACACACATACACACACACAAACAGTTCTAGCCGAACAAACACGTGAACAGAACAGAAGCTTGTTGACGTCAAAAACATGCAAATATGAGAACCCACAAACTCACGAGCCAGCGCAGGTGTGTCTGACTTCATAGGGACATGCTGCTTAGAGCAGTGTGAAAAGCAGGAGGTGCTGGCAGCACAGGGAAGAACAAAGAGCCTAGTAAAACTAAATACCCCACAGGGCTTTTGAAACATACTGAGCTGGAACGTACTGAGCTGGAAGCTCAGTCACATGATCCATGATGCCCCTTCGAGCAGCTCCGTGCTCAGTGTACGACTCCATTCCGATACTGTAGTGTAGGAGTACAACTCCTTGCCCAGTCCCTGTTTCTGATGGGAACGGCGTTTGTGGACATTGAGTTTGGATGAGAGAACATGTAGCTCAGTGTTTGGTGAGGGACACTGTCCTTTGGTACGAGACTCTGCCCTTTGGTGTGGGACTCAGTCCTTTGATGATTTTGGACTCTATTTTGGGGGTCTGGGTGTGAGTTGTTTGAATGCGTGTGAGTTAGGGTCAACACTTATATGTTTGACAATGAAGCAGTTACAGATCAGCATTGTCCTTGAATACCAGTATCCATGGATACCTTCTGAACTACTCCCCCTCTCTCCCCCTTTACCACATTCCTGCTCCCCCTCCAAATGCGCTGTGCACATACAGGACAGGACACATACACAAACACACACAGAGTGAGAGAGAGCGCTTGGTGTCCCAGCAAAGTAATTAGTACTCAGTAATTGGTCATTAGTATTGGTACATTTTGTTCAACACTAGGACAGTGTGTTTACTGATGAACTGTAATTTTCTATCATTACTCCTAGAAGTGTATGGTCCTAAATTTTTGCCTGATAGGTTTTGGAAGTTACACAACAACTGAAGGGCATGTCCTTCGTAAAACCAAAAAAATTTAGATTTTCTTTTTGCTATGCAACTAGATTATTTTATATCTGCTCAGGAATATATACTGTATATATTTTAGCAATGTGACGCTCTGACATGGTCCTCATGAACTGCATTGCAGGCACTGCTCCTCTTCAGACTGTAGAAGAACTGGGTTGTTTTACTCCTCTTGCTCACCCATGCTAGACATCACACAGTGTAAACCAAGATCCCGTTTTCACTAAGAATATAGAAAAGCAGGAAAGAAATGAAAAAAAGTAAAAAAAATAAAAAAAAAGTATCTTAAAAAAAACTCACTACATTTCAAGAAGCTGTTAAAACTGCATAGTCAATTTTTTTTCAGACATTATTCTAAAAAATAGACCTGAAATTCTTTTTGGTACAATTTATTCTTCCTAAATCCATCCAGTTCCACCCCCCACCCCTTGAATTTCATTCTAGATAAGACAGAACACATTATGTCTCAGATCTCACTTTCTGATGTTGATATTAGTCAGTCTAGTCTGCATGACTGTTTCTAACCAGTTTGAGCCAGTTTCTCTTCCCTGTTTAGTACACAGTTTCGTTTATGCAGCCCACTACCTCTCCTCCTATCTTTATTCCCCTGTGCCTTCTTAAAGAGACGGTAACTCTGTGGGCCCAAGTCTTCTGGCCATTATTAATTCCAGTCAGATTACTGGTATGGCTCCTGCATGTTTTAAATATGCTGTGATCTAGCATTTTCTCAGAAAGCCCACCCTTGACTCTAGCTCTCACAGGTGTTTTCAACTCATTTCCAAATTGTTCTTCCTTTCAAAATCTTAGGACAAAAGTTGCCCTTACTCAATCATCATTCTTTCTTAGCAAAAATAACAGTTTTGAAACATTTCTGTCTGGATTTAACTCCATAGTACTGAAGCTGCTGAAATGACTGATCACTGATATTTCTAATGACATCAATTACATCTTAATTCTCTTGGATCTACTTACTGTGAACCCTGGTGATAGTGTCATCTTAATTATCCCGGTGCTCAACAAATGATCATTGCATGCAGTACTAGGTTGGCATTCAAGACCTTAAACTTAACTGGTTCATATGCTACCTTAAACACATGACCATTTCTTTTGGAAATCTAATATTGGAAATCTATTTTCCTCCTTAGTCACTCTTATGGATTCCCTCAAGGGTCAATTTTAGGTCCAATTTTATTCTCCATCTACAGTGCCCTCCATAATTATTGGCACCCCTGGTTAAGAGTGTTCTTTGACTTCTAATAGATTCTTTTCTTATAAATTCAACAATGCAAAAAAGAGAAAAATCTAAGCTTTAATTCAAGTGCCTTTATTTGATGGGAAAAAAAATCACACATTAAGAAATAAATCTTTTGAATGAAATCATGTGTGCCACAATTATTGGCACCCCTTCTGTTAGTACTTTATAAAACCTCCTTTTGCCAACAAGACAGCACTTAATCTTCTCCTATAACTCTTCACAAGATGGCAGAATACAGAAAGAGGGATCTTTGACCATTCCTCTTTGCACAACCTCTCTGAATCGTCCAGAGTCCTGGATCTTCTCCTAAGAACTCTCTTCTTCAGCTCACCCCACAGGTTTTCTATTGGGTTGAGGGCTGGGGACTGAGATGGCCATGGGAGGAGCTTGATTTTGTGCCTTGTGAACCATTTTTGAGTAGATTTGGCCACATGTTTAGGGTCATTATCTTGCTGAAAGACCCAGTGTCGACCCACCTTCAGCTTTCAGGCAGAGGCCACCAGATTCTGATTCAAAATGTCCTGATATTTCAAAGAGTTCATGATCCCATGTATCCTTACAAGGTTCCCAGGTCCTTTGGAGGAGAAATAGGCCCACAGCATCATCAGTCCTCCCCCATATTTAACAGTGGGCATGAGTTGTTTTTCTGCATACTCATTTTTGTGTTACACCAGACCCACTTAGAGTGTTTGTTGCCAAAAAGCTCTATCTTGGTTTCATCTGACCAAAGCACATGGTCCCAGTTAAAATCCCAGTACCGCTTGGCAAACTCCACCCGTTTACGCTTATGAGTATAACTCAGAAAAGGCTTTCTCCATGCATGCCTCTCAAACAGGTTGTTGGCATGTAAATAGTGCCTGATGGTTGTCTGGGAGACCTTGTAACCCCAAGATGCTAACATTTGATTCAATTCTATTACAGCGAGCTTTGGAGAACTTTTTCCTTCTCTTACCATCCTTCTCACTGTGCACTGTGTCCTCTTCCAGGCTTGCTTGTCACAGTTCCAGAGGTTTTGAACTTTTTGATGATTGCTCTGACTGTAGATAAGGGTATCTGCAGGTGAGAGGCTATTTTCTTGTAGCCATTGCCTGATTTGTGAAGGTCGACACACATCTGCCTTACTTGAATAGTGTGTTCTCTTGTCTTTCCCATGTTTAAGAGTGAGTAAGAGAAATAGGCCTCTGTGTAACGCCATATTTATACCCCAGGGAAACAGGAAGTGATGAAGTACTAGTTAAAGGTTCCTAGATACTTTGATACACTTTATAAACTACAGTAGAAAGGGCATAAATGGTTTAAATACATTTATTTCCAAGAAATTGTTAAGGGTGCCAATAATTGTGGAACATGTAATGTTATGGTAAATAATTATTTATTAGTCAGGATTTTGTTTTCCTAATTTTTTTCAGAGTGAGATTATGCTTCTGCAATAAAAAAAAAAAATTATTTTAAGGCTTTTAACACATTTTAACTAGGGGAGCCAATAATTCAGGAGGGTGCTGTAAGTTTCTCTGGTGTTTGTGTGAACTGTGTGAATGAATGCCCAGTGGTATATGGTGCTGGGTGTCCTGGGTGGTGTCCTCTCTCCTCTCTCACCAATCTCAGCATCAGGAAACTCAACCCATGCTGCCTCCAAACCAGACATACTGGTTTGTTTCTAGACAAACAGTTATACTGTGAAATTGACCAGCTACTCCTACAATATTATCTAAAGTTTAACTCTGTACTTATCTGAATTCGAAACATCTCAAATCCAACATTACAATGATAAGTATTGGATTACAACAGTATATAATTCATGTATGTTCTCAGAGGACATTTCCATTAGAGTTCTGATCAAATTCTCTTTAAATACTCCTGTAATATGAACACACAATCATCAGATAAATCTGCTCAGTTTATTTTTCCACAGAATTACGTATTTTATTTAGATATTTCCTCTAAATAAAAAAACACCAATTTCTCAGATTTACATAGTGCAGCTTTAACATAAAAAATCCCCCAAGATTAAAAATTGTCATTTTGTCCCAAGCCTGACCATTGATCCTGCACTGCAACATAGTAAAACAATTTAAATGTTCATTTCATTCTTTGTTTTTATCCATCTCCCCTCTTTTGTTGCTTCTGTGCTCCTCAACCCTAATTGTTTTCCCTTTGTAGCCATGATTTTCTTGTACGCTCTAAGAATTTTGATATTGTTTTGACTTTCCTGGTTCCTTTTCACAGTTCTCAACACTGAACCATTCACAACTATTACTGTATTACCCATAAAGAGCACTCACACACACTCACACACACTCACACACACACACACACACAAACACACACACACACCTGCCTTTGCCCTGCCTCTCCTTTACTTTTTTATTTACAGTAAAAAATCAAATGTTGCCATTATTGTTACTCTACATTTACATTAATTGTTACATTATTGTTACCTTAAATTGTTACTTTAAAGTCTATGTACAATGCGTGTCTACAATAATTTAAAACACTAAAATAAGAGTAATGCAGCATTGCTGGTGCCCCCCACCTTTAATTTTATCATATTTAAAAGTCCACCACAACTCAACCAAGCAAGTGGAAGCAATACATTTGAATACCAAAATAAAACTTGTACAGATGTTACTGTTTCATCAGGAGATAGAGGGCACAGCTTTCCTGACATACTTATTTGTATATGATACTGCGTTATATCTGCCAAATGTTCTTTTAAATGCCTCATGAAGCTCTTTATTCCTTAAGCTGTAAATGAAGGGGTTAAACAGGGGTGCCAGTACAGAGTAAAGCACAGCAAAAAACAAACGGACTTCTGAGTCAAAAAAGGCCACTCTGTAAGAGATGTACACACAGGTGGCTGACACATAGGAGATGCAGACCACTAACAAGTGGGAGCCGCAAGTACCAAGAGCTTTCAGTCGTTCAGCTGAGCCCATTCTGCTGATGGTTTTCCCAATGCTGATGTATGAGGCCACAATAAGCAGGAAAGTACCAATTAGTCCAATTAGAGCCAAGATTAGTGTGATTAAGCTATTCTTTACAGTGTTAGTACAAGCCAGGCTCACAAGGGAGCTGTAATCACAGAAGACATGTTTAACTACGTTGGGCCCACAGAAAGGTAGTGGCACTGCTAAAATCAGGGCAGGAAGAGGCAACACCCATCCAAAGACCCACGCTAAACCTATTAGCAAAAAACGTGCCTTTCTGGTCATGAATGACATGTAGTGTAAAGGATGACAGATAGCTAAGTACCTATCAAAAGCCATAACTGTTAGCAAAGCACGTCCTGTTACATTCATAGAAAGAAAAAAGTACATTTGTACAAGGCAACCTGTTTTAGAAATAGTCTTGACCTCCACTAAGAATCCCGAAAGCATGTTTGGAATAGTCACTGATGTATAGATTATGTCACAGAAGGACAGGTTGTCCAGGAAAAAGTACATGGGTGAATGCAGTTTGCTGTCTGTTCTGACGAGGTACATAATCATGCTGTTCCCACCAAGTACAAGAACATATACGGTCAGGAAAACAGAAAAGAGAATCATGTGTTTGTTCTTGAATCCTTCAATAATGAAAACTGTCACCGCCTCTGTTGCGTTCATTTTAGCGGAAATCGGCAACTGGATAAAAGAAATTGCACTGCATTCAATATGGCATTGAATGCACCACTGCTTCACCTTAGTCCAACAGGTTGGGTTGTTTTTAAAGTTAAACCTGTTAAAATGTGTTTACATTGAAACCTGTGAGGAAAGAATCCATGGAAAAGTCGATAACAAACAGCTAATAGAACAGAAATTGCATTTTTGTTCTAAAAAGCAGACATTGAATTCATGCTCAACTGGATTTCATCTTTAGAAATCAAGAAACAATGAGCGGGTGAGGATATAAATACACACATAAAAACAGGAGGGTTCCATTACTTTTGACTGGTTGCCAAGTGCAAGTGTTTGTTTTCATTCACATTAATTAAAAGCGTCTCTTGGACCAATTAAAAGTTTTTTTGTTTTCCTAGTTACATTGTTTTTCATTAGTAATGATAACAATACAAGGCTAGTAATCTCTGCTGGATATGGATTTTGAATCTTGTATCTTAATTACTTTGTTACTGTCAGTGGCAAGGAAGAACTTGTTCAACTGTGTTTCACCATAGATTTAAAGCACTTCAAGTACATTTTAACCACGTAATAAGAGGGCTTGATTAAATCTCCCCATTATATTCTAAATGATTTGATGAAATGGTCTGTTACTGGTTCTATTCATGTAATTATACTGCTTAAATTTAATGGACCAGCTTCTATCTTCCAGGTTATTGAGAGGTTTCTTGCCATGGCTTTTAGCCCAAGGAATTTGGAATACATTTGTTTTGGTGATTGTTCAGATCAGTTATTGCAAACTAACAAAATGAACAAAATGGTCAATAAACGATGGCTGAATCTTTAGTTTTGTAGTTTGACCAACATGTTTTGAATCACAGTTATGTACTGTGGTAACAACATCAAAATACAACAAGCACTTCCACACTGACATTAGTATGCTATCTACAGTATATAGAATAATTAGCCGTTGAAAATGGCATCAACAGCACCATTACAAGACATCTAAATAAGAGTTTATCAATGTTGTCAAATATATGTTGCCATGACTAACTATAGGTAACTAGCTATACCAGTGTTGTTGTTTTTTATTTAAAATATAAAAAACTAACAAACCATTTTGCTTTGTCTCATTTCTTCAGTGCAATGCA
Organism: Sternarchorhynchus goeldii; assembly: GCA_028565775.1. Classification (NCBI taxonomy): domain Eukaryota; kingdom Metazoa; phylum Chordata; class Actinopteri; order Gymnotiformes; family Apteronotidae; genus Sternarchorhynchus; species Sternarchorhynchus goeldii. Next base: position 14,504,233 of record JAOXYF010000003.1, on the reverse strand, counting down.
AATTTAGTGGTAACATGCTAACTACTAGTTATGCTAGCACTGTGGGGAAACCCTTTGCCCAAGGGAGAGAGTCATGAGCTGGGATACTGATAGATTACTGAAGAGCACTCATAGTCCAACTGAGATTTAATGAAGAGCACTCATAGTCCAAGTACACTGTTACTGCAGCTGCATTTATGTGTATGTAACTTTGTAAAATTTCACAGCCTTAGTGCCCTATGTGGTCTTAATCCAGGCCCAAGTGCAATAGAGTTAGTGATTCGGTACACAAAGGCCATTGACGAGGTCTCGTGAGAAATCAGCTGGATAGGTCTTGTTGGAGGTTGGTGAATGGCAGATGTGACGGTGTCCCCAGGAAAAGGCAAAATGAAATATTGTTCTGTAACATGAAGTTGTGTCATAAATTGTACACACGAAGTCTGGACATAATTAGTGTTCAGTTCACTTTCATCACTACAAATGAAGAAACGGTATGCTTAAGGGTTTAAATATAAAAATCAAAACAAAGGCATACAGTATACCACCTCTCTAGAGCATGTGTTTGTTTTTATTCACACTAATTAAAGTCTTTCCTTGAACCAATTAAAAGTTTAATGTTTTTTTGTTGTTGTTGTTGTTTCTCTGGTTACATTGTTTTTCTTTTACTTAAAGAAAGATAATTGCACAAGCTTATTTACCTCTCTGTGACTTGAATTGAAATGTTAGGACTTAATTGCTTTGTTACCATCGGTGGTGAGCAATAGCTTGTTCAGCTGTATTTCCCTATAGAGTTATAGAGTAGCAACGCTTTGAATCTCCAGTGCATCTTTTTAAATGCTTTCAAATACTGGTAACAAACAAGAATATTTACAGAGTAAATTTACAGAGTAGACCAATTTGGACTGTATATACATGTACAAGAATAACAGCACAACCTAATGATCAGGAGGGCATTAAAGTTCTAGACAGGGCAGAGGATCTTTGACCAACACTTTTTTAATGGTAAGCTCCCAAAGTACGTATGATAAACTACAGTAAATGGGAAGAGAATCCAGACCACAAGAAGACATCCTCAATGATGTTACGTGATGCTGTTGATGCTCTCTTGTAAAGGGTAAGAGAGACATACCCGATGAAGACAGGAGGAGTGTCAACAATATACTGGAGAAGGTGGATCAGCACTATAGGTACCGAATTAACAAACTCCAAAGAGCCCATAGCCAACAGGCCTGCAGGCCACTGGGAGGGGAGGCTGGACTGGCAGCAAAGGGTCTAGAGCAGGAATAAAAATTTGACATGAACTTAAATGTAACTTAGTCGGCACAGAGTCAGTGGGAAAGTGGTGGGCACTGGCAAGGGTTCAAAGGTGGAAACTTGCAAACGCTGGATCAGTGGGGGAGGCTAGAGCTGCTGACTGCTGGAACTGGAGCTGCTAAAACTGCAGAAACCAAAGCTCCCAGGTAAAAAAATATATATACTAAACTGTACTAAAGTTTAGTGAGCTGAAGTACACAAAATGTATTTTCAACACACAAATGCTCGGTGTATTTAAAAGGGTACTTAAATATAACAAGTTTTGACTTATATGATATTTTACAATAAAGCCTAACTTTAATTGTGTTAAAGTATTTAAATGTACTAAAGTTGAATTGTGTTAATAGTGCCTAGGGAGACCTCAAACACAGTTTCTGCCTTTAAATATATGTAGTATTTGGACACTATATGGTTAAAAGTATGTGGCAAAAGTCTTTTGCAGTCTCCTTTTGTGAAAACAATGCAGATGTGGCAAATCCACACACACAACATGCTAGATGTCTCACACTTTTAGAAAACCTTTCATCCAAAACTTTCAACTCTTACCAAAATGGTATTTTTGCATCCAAACTCTAAACACAAATACCAAATGAACAGATTTTTCTACAGAACTACACACTGACATACTAAATGAAAAACACCACTAGCGTGTCTTCCATGTGCAGGACACAGCAGAACATAACAAGGGGAGTGTTCATGTTTTTATTTTGCATGGACATCACTGTAATACATTCTGAATATACTGTAATACATAAATAACAAAGACGAAACAGGTATGTAACTCTGACAAATTAGTGTGAATCTTGTTAGGATCTCCTATGTGGAGCCTAGGCGATGTCGTCTCTGGACAGCCAATGAGGGGAGAGCGCCAGCTGGAGTGATGTATCCACCCCAGCATGTTTCCTCCATCGCCTGGGGAAGGGTTATGACTTGTTGGTGTTTGCGATCATAGACCTTCCAACTGCTGAAAAGAACTCATTAGCATTGGAGGAATGGAGAATATGGTTACAGGTGAAACACAACAAATCGCTGGTGTTCAGTGAACCAGTTGTGTACCTGAGCAGCCTGGTGGAAACTTGCACACTGCAACTGAGGCAACAAACCTGGACTGCTCTGGTCCATTCCCCTGCTAATGGGGAATGAACATGTTGTGTGTTGGACAGTGTTGTAGGGACCAAGAATGGCGTGATGATGAACAACACTATTCTGGCTATACTACACACATTGTAACCATCCACCACTCCACCCGGGTTAGACACTGCTGAAGACAGCACATGATGTTCTATGATGTTCCTTCCCCAGTACATTGTTTTGGAAATAATGATGTCTGTACAGTAGTACAGTTGTATGCACATTTCCATCCAGAGAATGTCCTGATAGTTTAGTGTTCCAGGTCAATAGATAAGTTGGTGGTTTCCAAAACAGCTCAGCCACAAAGTAGTAGACCACACAAACCCTGAGAGAGGAGCCACTGAACACCAGAATTACAACCTCATGAACAACCCTATCCTCTGTTGCTTTACACACAATAGAGTTCCATACTGCTGTTGGATGCAATGTGAGACAAAGACTTATGCACACACACTAACAACTAACTACAGGTGTGACGAATAACATACTGACCAGATACTGATGGCTAATGTGGAGACTAATGAGTGAATGAGTGATAAGACACACACACACACATATATATGCACGAAAGCCCTGGGCTTAGGAGGAGGAGTCAAGACAGGGGCTGTTACACTATGAAGTTAACCAAAGTAAACTTAAAACACTTAGCTATCAAGTATGCATAACAAAAAAATTGATGCTTTTCAGATTTTCATGACAGTTCCAATTCTGGGGTTTTGTTGTTCTTTGACAGTTCCAGTAGTCAAAATACTCTGGGGTTTTGTTGTTCTTTGTCCAAAAAGGTGTTTGAGAAAAAGCATGTAGCAAATGAATCATATTAATGTATTTATTTAAAGTTTCATCAAAATTTACTTGCAAGTGTTTGACAGGCAGGGTAAACAGACATATCTGCCAAACAGGTCAAGAGTGGAAAACAACAGAATATATGAGAAAACAAGGAAATGTTTACAATACTTTGCAGAGACAAATATGTCAAACTGTAGGTACATATAGATAGACAGGGATGACATCATAGGCTAGAGATGAAACTAATGAATTGTCCTATATAGCATATGCACTCCACAACCCACTTAGCATTTGTGATTGGCAGCACATTCTGAACGTTTACTGTATGACTGCCAACACGTTCTGAATGTTTACTGTATGACTGCCAGCACTTTCTAAATGTTTACTGTTTGACTGGCAGAAGGTTCTGAATGTTTACTGTATGACTGGCAGCACGTTCTGAATGTTTACTGTATGACTGGCAGCAGGTTCTGAATGTTTACTGTACGGTGGTTACCATTACTGTACATAAACCAAACACAGAGTTTGGCTGATGCTTTTATACAATTGTGACTAAATACATCCTTGCTCAGGGGTTAATGAATTCACTGTAGCAACTTGCCAGAGATGGGGCTTGAACCAACAACCCTCAGACTACTAACTGAGCACCGCAAGCACTGGGCTACCACTGCCCACCAGCTTGAGTACACTACACAGTACCACACATAAGAGCCAATACAAGTGCCAGAAACACTCCGTTTAAATGGTTTACTGCTACATCACCGCTACATAAGACATGGTGCATAACAGAAGATCCTTGACCTCACTGATGGTAAAGTTTTCTATGGGCCATTTACTCATTCTGGTTTGCCTAAAAGGTACGAGTGGACTGAAATTTGCATAATGCATCTAAAGATTTAATTGCACCATACATTGTTTGAAAATTGTCTCAAATGCAGGAATACAACGACAGAGACTTTTGTGCATCCAAAACAAGTCCACTAAAGTGGTTTCAGGGGTTCTGACTCTCATGCAAAAACTTATACCGTCCCATACTCACATTTTTTCTGTAATTGAGCTCTACATAATGCTAGTCTATAGTATTTACAGAGCAATCCTGTCAGCAGTGATGCAGACATTTTATTTGTTCGCACAATATAGGAAATAATAAACAAGCACATCAGTCACTTAAAAAGGCAGCTCCTTCCATTTTGATTTTTTGTTTTGCGGGCTTATCTAGAAGGATACAAAGACTAGCAGGAGATATTTTCTGCTTGCTGATTAATAGGGTTAGCTTTTTTTCAAACTTTTAATACAGCAGGATTTCTGTCCTGGAGAGGGATCCATGCAGTACTGTCTTCAAATGTGTCCTAAATTATGTATCTTTCATATAGTACAAACAAGTAGTACATACTGTTTATCTAGGCAACCACTCTCTGAACAGATCACGAGGAATGTATTTCCTGTAATACCCTAGATAGCTTTTCCCAAGATAAGCAGACTCATAATGAACACCATGATGAAGAAGATCCACATGAAGAAACGATCCATGACCTTTGCAACTTTACGCCACTCACCAGTCCGTCTCTGTGTGGCTCTTTGATCATGATAACAGCTGGCGATATAGTCAATGTTCCTCACTAAAGACTGGTGATGGCATAGGCAGTGTCCTTTAAAGAGCAGCTGCTTTCCCTCCAGTGACTCCATCCCCCCTATAGCACCAACACCTCCATTCATTCTTTTTCCAACCACTCCTTCTGGCCCTCCACACCTTTCTTCTTCTGCTCCCAGCACTTCAGCATGCTCAGTGCACACCGGTGCCCCATCCTTCCAGACACTGAGACAGGCTGTTTGGTTCACGTCTGATGACAGGGTGGGACTCGGGTCTTCTTCCACGTTCTCCTTACAGTCTGGCCTCTGAGGATCACTAGCCTCACTAGCTGTAGCTCCTCGCACTTTGAAAGCCTCTTCCCTTGTCTGGCCATTGACAGTCCAGCTGCCCCTTCCTTGGATACTCTTCTTAGTATGGACTGGCAAACAGCTCTCACCCACCTCGTGAACAAAACAAATTCGAGCCAGGTAGTGTAGAATGAAACGTCGGGCCCACTGTGGCACAGGTCGCGCCTCAGGACCACAGTGGTGGATGTTCATAATGAAGATGGTCAGGGACGTGGAGGCTGTGATCATGGTCATTGTTGCGATGTAGTACTTGCCTGTGAACACAACAGGAAAAAATAATTACAGCAGATTGCATTAGAGAGGAAATGACACTAAACAAATATAATGATAAATAACTGTTATGAGGACATAAGATTATTATTTATCAGATCTCAGGAGGATTGTTACAAGGTATTGTTTAAGCATTCATCATTGGCTAGACTGAGGCTACTATAGTAATACAAATGCAGCTTCAGAAATACAAAATTACAACAGTGTGGATGTATGCGGAATCATACAGGCTAAGTAATGCATTGTTTAACCAGTGTAAGCCAATGCCTGGAGATTTTTTGCTTTATCTATATTTCACCTGAGTCTACATTTCACCTCCTGAGACATTCACATTAAAAATTTGTGTTTTGGTTTAGTTTCCTCTTACATTTAATTACACGGCACAGCAATATTAAAATGCTTTGCTCAACAGAATACATAAAGCAGATGTGTTTTTGATTATTATCTAAGTGTTTTTTTTATTTAAGTGGTTTTTAATAAACATAAAAAAAGGCCAATGTACATTTAACAAGTAACAGTAAACTAAATGTGTATATTTGGATGTGATGCACATTTTTGTTTACAGACGAGACACCACAATACAATGCACAACAGTGTTCCATGTGACTTGTGTAGCTAGTAAGTAAAGTTGTTTTTTTATGCTTTGTATGACATTAAAAGCTTGAGAAACATCTTATTTTGTAGGTAACTCCTTGATTTTCAAAACAATCCATCCAGCGAGAAATATACGAGCATGTAAAATCTCACCAATGAGAGGCACATTCTCAGACGGAGGCATGCTCTCTGCCACTAACAGCTGGAAGACGGTGAGGGCCAGTAGGACTGTAACCCCAAGGGACACCTTTTCTCCTGAGTCAGCTGGTAAGAAGAAACCCAGGGGAGCCAAAAAAGAGATCATCATACATGGGATGAGCAGGTTGAAGATGTAGAAGGAAGCTCTCCTCTTCAAGTGCAGAGTGTAAGTGATATCTGGATATGGGTCAGAGCAGCAACCGTACAGTATAACATTCTTCTTAGCGGGCATTCCAAGCACTTCCCATTCGACGTTCTCCACAAAGTCGGCCAGGTCAGCACTATCCAGGGCATTGAGGAGGTCCATCTGGTTGCCGTTGTGGGTCCAGGAGCCAAAAGTGAGACGACACTGCTGAGCGTCAAAGGGGAAGAAGGAGACATCCACCTTGCAGGAGCTTTTGGTAATGGCTGGTTGATCCCACGTGACCTGGCCATCATATCGGATTACCACATTGGTCTCCATGGAGCTGGAAAACTGGTCATCTGCACTGTAAAGTAATGTGTGTCCAAACAGAGATACTGCATTTGTTGCTTTTTATTTGTGTATTTTTTCAACAATATATCAGATTAGCCATTACAAGGAATGATTGCTTTTTTATTCTGTATATTACAGACTATTTTTCTGTATCTAAAGTTTGGATAACATTTGTTATGATGAACTCTATTAAGGTAGCCTCTGAAAAAGAAATAGATAATCACAACTGTAATACAGGTGTAATTCAGGTTTGTACAAAGAGAATCTATGTAGGAAAAAATATAGTAAGTGAAATATTATGTAATACAGCTATGAGGGTCATTCGAGGCCAGTTCATGATAAAGCATGTTTAATGGCTGTTGTGGGTGTTGGGCTGGTAGGCTCTGCTTTGTTTAGGGGATTTTACATGTGTTGATGTCACTGCTGGGTTGTGAGGGGTGCCATTCAGCAAATGACAATCCTTTTGTCAGAAACTAACCATTGATAACATACTAGATAATGGCTACAAACCATGTATAGCTAAAGATAAGCTACAGACTACAACCATATAAATACAATATGCTGGTGAATATCATCTGTGTTGTTATGCAGATAGGTACATTTCTTTTTAGCTTACAGTATGAGCTGAGAGATGGGGGGGGGGGGGGAGAAGAACCACACAAGCTGTTTGGAAACTCCAGTAAATAAATCACTTTATACGAGTGTCCAACTGGTGTCTGTGGCAATACCAGAGTGAAGAGTCTCCCAAAAGAAAGGGGCAGGACTAAAGCCGATTAAACTTAATACCAGTCCAACCTACTTGTTATATAGGACTATATCTGGTCTCCATACATAACTACTAGGTATACGGATGATATCAAGTTCATCGTAGTCTGCCTTATTCCATGTGAGATATGCATCAAACCAGATTTGACGAATCCACAGGTATGTGGTGAGGATTTGGTTCCGTTCATCCTGGAACAATGTTACACAAAACAACATGGAACAGTTTTTTTCTAATAGGTGATGCTAAAGCCTTGACTTTAGCCATTTGGTTCATGATACATGACAATGTGAACATAATAATACAGTTTCATACTCATGCACTCTGCTACAACACACTTTAGAACCTCTGAATCATACAAAATAGTGAGTTCAGATCTGTTCTCAGTGCCTTGCAATGGTATTTAAAATCGCATTCACCTTGATTACAAATAACACAGATATTAAAAGTCACCAGATTCACCTGGATTTCAAATTACTTTAAAAATCATCAGATTCCTCTGGACTACACACAACACAGATGTTTGTGCTGTGATATTTAAAAAAAAAAAAACTGACCCTCAAATGGATTAATGTGTATTGGTTTTATGCTAGAAAATATTTTGGGGTAAATCTACAAGGGAGAATGGGCATAAATCCCTTCCAATCAGAGTACAAAGCTTTTAGACACCTACCACCAACACACTTAAAGCAGAGGAAGGTGGTTCTACCAGTTATTAAACAGAAGGGGTTAAATATGAATGTAATCAGAAATATTTAGTTAGACTGTTAATTCTGTTAACATTTAACTTTAATAGAATATTGGGTTATACTAAGATACTGTCTGGAACAATATGTTTGAGCGTTATTTGTAATCCTGATGAATCTCATGACATTTAAGAAGGCTGATCATTTTTATAACTATTATGAGGCATCATTACCATATCGATGATTTGGGAGAGGGTGATCTGTAATGTGACATTTATGATGGTGTCCGTGTTCTCCACCGGCCTCAGTGCATTGGTGTAATCAGCAAACAAGTCCTTTAGCAGCTTGTGGGCAAACCTCCCCTGAGCACTCCAACATACTGCAGAGACACAGCGAGAGAGTCATGTCTTAACAACTCTGATTACAGACCAAGGCAAAAAAAAAAATGTGTCAGGCTCCTAAATAAACCATTTCAAAACAGCTTTAGAAACATACACTGCAATGGAATCAATTTGTTCATCTCCAGTGCCACTGAATGCCAGCATCTAATTGGGATGTGTGGCTCATGAGGGAAGTGATTTACGATTGCTGAGAGGTGATGCCAGGTTAGTACCAATCTGGAGTGCCTGAAGGGTTTCCATTTGTTTTCACTGCAGGATATCTCTCTCCACGGCTGAAAAACCATTGACCATAAAAGAGGTAAGAGCAATTGGGGGGAAAAAAAAAGATGTATTTTTTTGCTTGCCAGATAACACTAAGGATATTTTTTTATTGAATAATACAAGGAAATAAGAAGGTTTGCAGATGTCATTGTGATAACATAGTGGCACCAGTGTTTTTACTTGTTAGTGGAACCACGGTTTTCTGGTTAGTGTTCCTCAGAGTGCACAGACTCGCTTAGCATAGCTGTTATTAACTGTAAATGACCATGGAATATCTGAGCAACACAGGACAGGGTGAAGAAATCCAAGGTGATATTATGTCAGGGCTAAAATGATGGAGCACATAAAATGGGTGACCTCTGTTTATTAACAGCCAGTTAAATTACACGCTGGTTCCAGGCTACAAACTCTGCAGGATCTGCCTGGCAGCCCAAGGGTGCCTGAAGAACGAAAGAAGAATCAACACACTTGCTCTCATGCCAGGTTGAAGAATCTTGCAGTCACATGCTAAGTGCAATGGGCTCTTTCTTATAATCTTCACTACAACCTGTCCAGTGGCTACTTATAAATGAAACTCTTCTATACTCTTCTTCCAGTCAACGTCTTTACTTGCCTCATACAGTATAAAATATAATATTAGACACAGGAAGGGGCTTCTAGATCAGTACAGAAGTTTTCAGTCTATGCCTCTCCAAAACTACAATGCAGAATTCCAGATTAGATGCTAATTCCAGAATAGATACAAACGCTTACTACAGCAGTGGAGTACTAATGAAGTAGCAGTGCTCATTCACACTTTACTGTTCCCTGAAGCTCAAGAAACGTGTACTCAGCTCTTTTCCCCAGTATCACTTCAGATGCAAAGCGAAACACCACTATGCTGTAAAAAGATGCTTTGCTAATGGGGAGGAAAACAGAAGACCATGATGCTGGATGCTACACTGGTCTATTGTGATCCAGACTGGTCATGTTGTGAAGACCACAAATATTCAAAGGTATTTATGGGTGATCAATGTTAAGTACAGTTTAGATGTTTATAATTTGGGGCCTTAAAATCTGCCCCTTTTCCTGTAATGAACACCCACAAGCCATAAGATGCCTGTGTGCTGAATACAGCTTGATGTCCCATCACACACACACACACAAGCTCTCTGTAGTGGTTCACTTCAGATTTAAAACACCAACACTTGCCTACAAAGCAATAACTAGACCAGCTCCCACATACATTAAAGCACTAATCAATCCCACTCTGGAGCACACGACCTTCGAGCTGCTGGTACTGCTCAACTTGAACCACCACCCCTCCAGACATGTGGTGGAAGGAACTTCCACTGGCTGTTGCCAAATGAAGATTGAAGACTTTTCTTCACCGAATTGTACATCATTTGATATAAACTATGAAGATCCCTTCTGTAAGTCACCTGCCAAATGCCATAAATGCAAATGTAACATAAGTACCACATTTAAACAAAATAGATGTTTAAGTTGCTTTTTTGACAGGTAAAACAACCACAGTTGTGACTGAAAGTGAATCATATATATTTCACTGATCTTGTACAGTTGGACAAATTCTAAAGTCTGCAGAAAAATCTTGCCTGCTCAGATAACTTAAATGCCTCTGTGCATTGTGCTTTATCATGCAGTAGGACAATAGCCCGAATTCACTCCTTTGGCAGTCAAGGAGTTTTTTTTGGCCAAGAAGTGGAAAACTCTTGACTGTGGAAAGTCTTGTTTTAGTCACTTGATCTAAATCCAATACAGCATGCATTTTATGTTCTAAAAGCTCTTTTCAGAACTAAGGAAGACTACTGTACAAAGCTCACAGAATGTTACTGTGCAAGGCCTTAAACTTCAGTTTTGGACAAAAATTGTCAGCTAAATGTAAGATTTAATAGAAAAAAAAATGACTTGAAAAAACAGGCTAGATTGAAGCACTAAAACAGTATGTCTACCCTATTTCAGTATATAAACAAAAAGAGAAAGGATGTAATCTGAACAGGACTGCTGGCTTTCAAATAATGATATTTGCACCTCAGAAATATGTGGCGCTTTATATACCTAATTAGATTGTACCACACCCAACTGTCGTAGGAGGTGCCATCATTTAATACATTTTGCGATCAAATGCTAAATGAGGAAAAAACCGAGATAGCATGCATACGGGTGAAGTATATTTAAGTGACTGAAGCTTCTTTTTTGCTCACATAAAACACCATCCTCCCCCTCCTATATGCGTATAGGATCTCTATCCAAAATGTCCTGTTTATCTGGACACTGTACTTCACTACAGTTTTGTATATCTTACTACAGATCACTGCAGTTACTCGCCTGGATTCTCCTGCGAATATATACATGATGCTCGATCCCACAGTTGACATCACATGAAAATTCAGCGTAACACGAGCATTCTTGTACGACCACTTTTTCTTAAACTTAACGAAGTTTATCTCATGTAGTACATTTTGCAAAGGGATGTGTACAAAAGAGAGCAGTCCGGCCCTAAAGGGCTTGTCGCAGAGAAATGTGTGTGCGATTTTCGAAGTGATATTTCAGAGATTTAAAGCCGAAATGTACTCAGCCAAATGTGTGAATCAATTTATGCAGACATTGGAATTCTCGAAAGATGTTAAAAATTGTTAATTTCACAACTACCTGAGAGTATAACTGGAACAACAAATGGCTTGCATCATAACCATAATAAGGGAATAAAATGATAGGAAACACGTATAGACATGCACTGTTTAAAACTACTACGGTTCAGGCTGAATACTTCGACTTAAGACGTCAACGGCATGTTGAAACAATTAGCGATAAACTTGAAACGAATGCTACCTGTCTTACCTGGAGTAATACTAAAACAGAGGAGAAACTGCATCGAGAACATATTCATTTTCTGGGAGTCACAGCGAAGAAATTCGCTCACTCAGCTGACCGAAGGAAAGCGCAGCAATCTTCAGGTATTCCCATAATGACCCCTAGTGACCGACACTGACCATAAAGCGGCGGGAGGAGATCAGTAATGTGCGATGCGGGAGAAAAAGGCACAGGGGTGCAACGTTGAAAGTAATGCGGCGCTGACCATGCTGGCACGTCAGATCCCAACACACGGTGACACCTCGGAGCAGTGGGCACTACATAAACTTAGCTACTGCTACGGGAAAAAAAAAACAACTGATTAAAGTAAATCTGCGTTCAGAATTCAGTCTGGTTTAACATAGGACAATGAATTGTGTTTACTTGGTCAAGCCTCTTACTTTCCAAACAAAATCTAAACCATCTAACAATACTAATGCAATCACTACAAATGACATCCAAAAAAAGTATGTTGTTACGTCTTTTGCTTTATTGTTTTTTTAAAAAAGAAAATGAGTAAAGAGGAAAAAAAGAAAAAAAAAACATCCGCAGAACCATGCAAAGCGAAACATGTTTATCGCAACAAGCCGATGCGCACATCAAAGGAACAGAACCTTCGTTACGTAGCCTGAAGCGTCAGACGCAGTCGCGTAACTGACACTTTCCTGGAGTTAAAAACTGCCTGCAAATAAAGGGAAACGTTAGGATTCTTATTGCAGGATTGATCAGAGTCGACTAGCATTTCACGTGATGTTTATAAAGGGGAGGGTGGGGGGACTACAATAACGCTGAGATGTAATTATAAATACACGTAAAACTTTTGCCAAGAATTCCGTGCTGAAAAATGTATATGGAAGGGAAAAAAAAAAAAAAAATGTATCCATATATTGGTTTAAACTCATCAGCATCTCTTATACTCCACCCGTTCAGCTGGAGCTTTCCAGTAATTCATTATTTTGTTGCTGCTACTTTTAACAATGTGGTTTTGCTAAATGGAATATGTACAAAACCCTACAAAAATAGAGATATTCATGACCATTTTACAATTTTTAGCATGTCACCACGGTTTGGTGTCGAGACAGAAAATTCAATAAACGAAGTTCCCTTCATCCAAATTCCTCAATCACCTTAAAAAGACCAGCACTCATTTCAAATCACAAACGTTTCGTTGCAACACTCATTTGCTCTTATAATACATACACAATATATAAAGACTGAGGGGAGGGGAGGGGGGCAAAGCCACAAAAAAAAAAAAAAAAAAAAAAAAAAAAAAAAAAAATTAAAATAAAAAAAAAAAAAAAAAATAAAACCCATATATAACCTTTCAATTACAGGTGAATAAACTCTATGCACATCCATCCTCAAAGTAAAAATAGCTAAATGTCTGTATTCATGGTTGTATTCAGGATCAGATGAAAATGTATTTAAGACTACACACCCACTTTAAATGATACTTCTGTGTGTTCTCTGTAGCCGAACAGTGCAATTCTCAAACTGCAAATTGCACTCTAAAAGCTGGTGGTCTCCCCTCAAGAGGGAATTATGCACTTATACAACAGCCCAATTTACCAAAACAGACTCCAAGATGTACTTGATCAAAGAAAGACACATTCAGAGAAAGACAACACACACAGGAATGACACAGTCTGAAAAGTTTTGCATGTTTGTCTTTATGGGACACTGGGATTCCGCAAAGTCTCTAGGATCTGAAACGAGAAGAGTCTGAACACTGACCACCCGAGACGCCACTTTGCTCCAACGATCCGTATGTGGCCCCGAATCTCAGTGACTAGCGATGTACTCCCGTAGGTAAGACTGGGTGAGGCTGCGAAGTTCTTCGAGAGCATAGTCTTCAGGCATAGGCAAGCGGCCGATGCTGGGGGCGAGGTGGCACAGGGGGATGTGACGGGGGTCCGGTGTGCCCTCCCCACCCTGCTGAAGGCTCAGTACCACACGCAGGATGTTGGCCACACGTTTGGCCATTTCTGCAAGCACAGACGGACATCGGCAGGGGAAAAGTTAAAGCGGGTCTATGTAATTGATGCGCCGGCAAGATCAAGCGGACACGCGACGGGGGCAAAAACCTGAAGTCTCTGACCTGACTGGGCAAGCCTGTCTTTGGCTTTGGAGCAGGGGAGGAGTTCGATCCTGCTGCACAGAGACGTGACATCTGTCTGTAGCTGTTCCAGCTCATATCCTGGACTCTCCAGCTATACACAAACACATACTATCTTAGAAGCAGAAAAGTCTTCAAACTTGGGTACTGAATGAACAGATATGAGGTTCCCTCTCATTCAGCATTCAAAGCAGTAGGAAATGTTAGGAAGTCAAGGAGTTAAATCTATTGAGGCACCTGCTGAATGCGTTGGAGGGTGTGAATGACGTGGATGTAGTCCTGGTAGACCCGGCCTGATGTGTCCCAGTCCTGGATCTGAACACTGCGCTCGGGCACTGCCAAACCCTCCAGGAACTCCATTAGGTAGTCGTGATTATCATTTATAATGCAGTCTTGGGGAATGCAGAGAGAACAAAGGGTGTTACTTTGCATTATAGCAGCAGAAGTTGCCAACCGTGTGTGTGTGTGTGTGTGTGTGTGTGTGTACACCAACCCGAGGCCAGGTTCTGGATGACTAGCCGATGGCACTGGTTCCAGTGGCCAGCCTTGTAGAGGTGCAAAGCCTCTCGATGTTTGTCTCCGTCCCTCCTGGCGCGGGTGGCTTTGGCTTCATGGATCCACTGCACGGGGATTAGCAGCTTGTCTGTGAGGAAGCGCTCCTTCTCTGCAGACTCTTCAGTCTCCTCCAGAGGGCAGTGCTGGTTCAACATCTCCTTCACAGCACGTTCTCGAAGCCTTCAGAGCCAGTAACACACGACAGGAATGACGAACAGACTAATAAAAAGTCTAAATGACAACGACGCACTTTAAGACTACTTTTGGAAGAGGAAGCTTTCATTATACAACCTGGACTGTTTTGCCACACTTACTAAACTATGCTTTCAATGCAAGTTCTTCCAAAACCTCTGGAGAAAACATCTGAAAGAGGACGAGGCAAACGGTGTCCGTTTGTGCCGAGGCCAGATTTTACTCACGAGGGGTCGGGGATGTGCAACAGGACAAAAGCGGCCATCTCCCAGAGGCCCGTGCTCTCGAGCTGGGCGGCGTAGCTGGCATGCAGGAGGCCCTGGCGGGATGCAGAGAGGTGGGTGTAGTTCAGGGCCTGCAGCACGTTCCACAGGTGCCAACTGAGCCTGTAGTCCAGCTGCTGCGGTGTCACTGTGCTGGGGTCCAGCAGCTGTTGAAGGCTGTAGTGCCTGAGGGCGTGAGCCAGGGACAGGGAGAGAAAGAGCAGTGAGCTCCTCCGTGGCTGACTGGGTTAAGTGAAGGCATCCGGGAAACCGTTCAAGCGGAAAGCTTGTGGACAAATCAGAAAGCCCACTTCACACTTGAAAATTGTAATAACAGATGAAGTAAAACTTGTTTTTTCAGGTGGAATTTTGTGGGGTTTAAGTCAGATTTGCTGCAAAACATTCATGCATAGCCCGGATTTTTTTTTTTTAAAGGCTTCCCATATAACTACAGTGATTCATGATTGTGGAGAGGGAGAAATGGCTGCCTTACTTGTCGCTATAGAGTTTGAGTAAGTGGAAGCAGATGTCATAGAGGGGTTTCTTCAGGTCCATATTGTCCATGTCCTCATACAATCCTAGCAGCTCTGTATCGTCCACGTACGGAGGAAGAGGAGCACAAGCATACTTCCTGCCTTCTTCCAAACCCTAATCCCACAAACACAGTGTAAACACACCCTCAAATACACCTCATATAAGGTTAAAAAATAAATAAATATATAAATAAATAAAGACAAATCATGCTAAATCCAATTTAAAAAAAAAAAAAAAAAAGCAGAGACTCTTGCCTGGAACGCAGCCTCGTATTTGGCAAGTGCGTGAGCTACAGAGGCAGTGGGAGGCAGCATGTACCACAGGTGCACGGCCATGCAGCGCTTCCAGTCCAGCTGTGTGCACACGTTTACGCAGAAGTCCGTCGACTCCCACACCTGAGGACAAAGGGCGGAGTGAAAGCAATTCAGCTTTTCTCCCGCCCGCCAAAAAAATCTAACGAACAAACAAAACACGGAGGAACTGAATTCTGGAACCGTTTTTTTCCCCGTTTTGGTCTGGACTTACGGGCTCGCCTGCTAGCAAGGCGAAAATACGCAGTCTGTCCTCCTGGATGAAGGAGTCCGTCTCCATCTTGTTCCAGTCTGCGAGCTGCAGGGCTAAAAGATCTCTGGCGGTCTGAGAGCCCACGGCCTGTGAGAGCAGCAAGGACAGACGGTGGTCCCCTACAGACGCACAAAAGAGCACATCACTACACCGATGGTGTGAACAGGAAATCAATGCTCAGTGCTCAGCCAGGGCTGTGTGATCCTGCCACAAGTAGTCTCCGATTATTCTGCTATATGTTGCGACTGCAACATGTCCTATGTAAATGCATACGCATGTACACAGTATAACACTGTGCCGTATGGGCCTTGAATACGAGGATTTGAACTCATTTTGAAAAATTCATATGAATGGCAAACCTTATGAACACACACTATACTCAAGAGATACAAAACTGATGTCGGATGGCTCGTTCTCATTCTGCAGCCTTTCGTGAAATCAGGAACTGCAAAGCTAAATTTTGCAGCAACAATTCCCCCGTGCTCACCGCTCTTCTGTGCCAGCCTGCAGGCCTCGCTGATGCAGTGGCCCGTCAGGTAGCTGAAGACAGCCTCTGTGTGGCTGCCGGCCTGGGCCCGGCCCACCTCTTCCCGGATGCGCGGGGCGGCGCTCTCGGCTAGCCAGCGGGAGAAGCTCCGTCTGCGCGCCAGCTGCTCCTGGTAGTCGCTGCCGTGCTGGGTCTCCGTAGCCGGGTCGCTGAGCCTGCCCCACAGCGCCGCGCACAGGGTCCACACCTGCTGCCAGTGCGCCAGGATGGCTGGCGGAAAGGGAGGGGAGGGACGATTCGCTTCAGTGGCAGGAAGCCGTTAAGTAACGGATGCAGTACACCCCAAGGTAATTATTTAATAAATGCACCAAACTCCCTTTCTTTTAAGATAAAAAAGGATTGAAATTTATGTTTGCATAGATGACTGTGCAGAGAATCTCTCATAGAAGCCAACTAAAAACTAATATGCTGTACTGGGCCCTCTTCCTACCATCTTCAGCTCCTGCTTCGTCGTTGACCTCCATGATGCACTTGGCATACTCGTGCAGGGCGTCCACTCCTTTCTCCGGCTGAATGAAGGGGCAGGCGTCCTCTGTGCTGATGGTGCTGTGCTTGAGGCTGATCTCCAGCGGACGGTGGTACAGGGGCAGACTCCCCTTGGGCTCCGTGCCCAGCACCTGCTCCACATGAACTTTATAGGGGCCGTCAGTGATCCTACAGCAACATCACGAGAAATCAAGCAAAATGGTCACAAAAAGATGAACGGTGAAAGATTTTTTTGCACGATTGTGAATTTGCTTGCATGTTTTAAGCATAATGTTATTAAATCTGTCCAACCTTTCTGAAATTGTGAGGAAAAAGTTCAGCCAGGATGCCAACAACATAAAACGAGACGCTCATTACATCATTCAGAGGCCACTGCACTTGCTCAACTCACTGCTTGATCTTGGCTGGTTTGGGCAAGAAGCCAAAGCCCAAGGCGTCTGTGGCCTGTGGTTCCTTTGGCGCCATGCCGATCACCTCTCCGCTGTGCGCCAGCACCCAGTTAGGCCCCCAGCCCACCCTGAAGGAGCGGCCCATGAACAGGGCCGAGTCCATTAGCAGCCGCCCCTTGCCCAGGGTGATCGAACTGTCGTGAGGCACCGGGCCCCCCAGCCTGCGGGCCCCGACGGTCCGCAGCGTGACCTCCGGGACTGGAGGCGGCAGGACGAAGGTGGGGCCCATTGAAGGCCACGGGGCCTCAGCCACCAGTGGCTTACTAGGCTTCAGAGGGGCCGCCCCAAAAGGCACTTCAGGCAGCTGTGTGAACAGCCCCCCTGTGGAGCTGAACTTGGTCTGCAGGAGGCTGCCCACTGTTGAGGAGGGACCAGAAAAATCAGTGATTCGTTAGCAGTCTGCGCTATCTGTACAGCAACATCAATTCATTCTACCCTTTATAGAAGTATGTCAGTGTATCTCAGCATGTCAATCTGGGTCTCTAGGCCAGAATTTCATTGTTTGCTAACCTGGTAGTCTGCCTCTGGATTTAAGTAAAACCTGTGGAGAGATGATATCCTCTAGGAGCTTCTGCGGTTGCTGCTCGTGGAATAGGTCACAATCATCATCCCCAGCGAACAAAGAGGCCTTCATAATCTATTTAAATAACATGAATACATGTCAATACATCAATCAGGGAATCATTTGATGCTGCCATGTACTACAAAAGATCAATGCACAACAGTTTAAGGATGAATACAGTAAAGTCCAAGACATCAATCATCAACAAGACCATCAAAAGGCTTAAAAATGCACTGCCTGGCTTGGGTTGACGGTAGGCATATCTGCACTACCAACCAGAGGGGCGTTCACTACCTGAAGGGTGTGAGGGTTGATTCCCAGCAAGGAGGCGATTTGGCTGGAGGCGGAGACGGGTTCGTGCTCTGCGGGGGTATCTGCCCTCAGACCCATCCTGGTGTCGTCCTCTAGGACGCTCTCGTCCTCCTCGCACGACAGTCCTTCTGCAGGAGGCTCCTGGGTAATGTCCGCCATGTCGCTGTCCAGCTCCGGAACACGGCTGAGGAGCTCCAGCACCGCAGTACTCTGCACGCAATGTGCAAAGACACTGATTGAAATGTAGATATTTGTACATGCGCCGATTCAGGACAGTCAAAAAACTTTAAGGGACTATATGCAGTCTACCTAGGAAGCTTCTAATACACGATAGTCCCTACATACTTTAAAACACAGATTAAGAGTGCAAACAGCCAAACTGTACATTCCCTTGAACACATGAATCTGATTGACACATAAATCAAATGTTCATTGCAATTTTATTTCTTGATGGGTTACATGACAAATGTACAAACTCATAACATCATTCAATTAAATTCACTTTATGCGACTGTTAATCCACAAATAGTGCAGAACCTTCAGGAAGCGTCACAAAAGGTTATCAGAGGAATACCAGAAGTCATTTTACTTAAAACAAATACATCTGCATTTATATATTTTGAATGAAATCCAGACATATCATTATAACAATCAAAATGTTAGCAAATAATTTCTAAATATATTTGTCAGTGCATGTGAGGATAGTCATGTCTCAATATTTAAAATACATGCCCATCTTAACAGCATCAAATAAATGTCAAATAAGACGAGTCATTTGGAGGCTACAATTTCCAGAAAACAAACAAAAAAAAATACTCAGTGAAAACAAATAGCCCACACACACACACACCTCATAACTTTAACCTTTTGTTTAAGCCAAGTTATCAAACTAAGGCCTTAATCCATTACTTTTACCATGATACCCTCTTTGATTGAACAGCATCCCTGAAAAAGAGTAGGACCAATGCCATCCTAATGGAGCATTGGAGCATTAGCTGTTTAGGTTTGTGAAAGTGGCACATTGAAATTATGAAGGCTACCGGATGAAACGTCAAGTACTAGAATCTACATCACCGGTGTAGATGCAGGTTGGGAGCCACAGCAGTTATGGATGAAACCATTGTGTGTCAGGCGCAGTGTGTTCCTCAGTCTACCTGAGCCTGTGGCGCCACCTGCTGCTGGGTCAGTGGAACTTGTTGCGTCCCTGGCAGGGCGCTCGTCTTCAGCTTCTTTGAGTCACTTTTGGATGGGGGTACCTCCTCTTCCTCATCAGAATCCTGCAAGCCATACTTGGAGAAATGGGCCACCTGGAGGAGATTTAAATTGCTCAAATCAAATGACAGCTTTGCTGTGTAATAGCCTGAGCGATAGAATTACTTTAAGTAAACAAAAATCAATAAAGACAGACACATTGTCACATTAGTCAAAGTAAATCCAGACATCAACAGATGACTAATGATGCTGAATAATCAGTTACTAACCAAAGTGGAAAAAATGAACAGTAAAAGATTGGCAAACATTTTCCAACACACACACACACACACACACACACACACACTAATATGGGCTAAACACTTATGATTTAGCATCCATTGGTTTTTACAAAATCTTGTCCAACAGCAGCTCCTTTAAGTCACAGCACTGTGCCTACAAAATAACTTTAACCTACTCAAAACTCCAGTTTCTGCAACATGTAGTACTTACTCATAGCCAAAAAAAACCCCATTAACTACAGCATGATGATCAAAAACAAACAAACAAAAATAGTAAATACGAAAACTTTCTTGAAAATGCCATCAGTCCATACCTCAAAGACCCAGGACCCAGTCTCAGGCCGGTACTCAAGGAAGCGAGCGCCCTGCTTGCGGGAAGCATTCTCCAGCCTTCCCTCATAGTTCATCTCACTCAGACGCTCAGGACTCTTGATCTGAGTGCAGGTGGTTTTGTCATTGGGCCAAACACCATCAAGAGTCACTTCTGCTCGCCTGAGGACACAGATACATTGAAAACGTATAAACAATCTGATATTAATAAATCCATTTTCTCAGAAATTCTGGGTAGACAATTCAAAGTCTTTTAAATAAAAATAATAATAAAAAAAGTCAACAAAACTAAAAATCAGAAGGTAAAAGCCATGCCACTCACCTGTTGAGGCCCTCTCCCTCTGAAGGCTTGTCTTTGTCATCAGGGTAGATGATCACCTCCTTTCGTCTGAAGTGCACAATTTCATCGAGGTTCATGTTCGTCACATTCACCTCACCAGGAAAGAAAACTGACCCATAGCCTGCAAGATTACCCATATTCATCATTATTTCATGTCTGATTTAAAAAAAAAAATTTATTAAAAAAAATTAAACGGCTGTGGGTAAAACTTCAGTGCTATATAAAGTACCTTTCCTGCCCACAGTGAAGTTCTCCACAATGCACTCTCCATTTTCATTCAGCATCTTTCCCAGATCCTCCATTGATGGGATGGTGTAGTAGCCTACTCGACTGAGGACAATGCCTGGAAGAATGGAAACATTGTGATGGTTCTTCAAACGGACCCATAACCTGGTCTCAACCAATGATAACAGGATTAAAGGATGAACCACAGAGACTACAGATCAAAACCTACCAGCTGGATGGGGAGGTTTCTGGGCCTCCAGTTCTTCGTCTCTCTCCTCCTGGACAGAAGACTCCTCTCCAAATGAGATCTCCTCACTGCTGAGCTCCAGCCCATTGCAGACACTCCCACCTCTGCGCATGTTCAACTCACTAATCGTATCCTGTAATAAGGGGCTGGGCTGGGCATGTGGGTTGGGCTTGGTTACAGGGTTGGTGTAGAACTTGGAAACTTCCAGATCGTCCTCAGCACCCCTCTCCGTCTCTCCATCTTGGGTGTCCTCTGCATCAGTTCTCAGGCTAGAAACAAGTTTACACCAAGATTTACTAAGGTTTCTCTTTTATAAGTATGCCATCAAAAAACAGGAAAAAAAAAATAAAGAGCACTGCAGTTTAACATGATCAATAATAAACCTTAAATGTTGCCCAATTTGACAACACACAAACTAAACACTGAAATCAACATAGAAGACCAGATATGAAACCTGACCTGAGGCCATTCTGCGGGTACTCTGAAGGAGAGCTCAGGTCCTCTGCCTCTCTGTTCAATGGGCTACTATACAAACTGCTGCCATTCAGGTTTTTCAACACAAGCTTCTTGATGCTTTTCCTAAAAGAAAAAGCAGAAAGAGCGCATCAACTAGGACCGTTTCACAAGCAGTTACGCCATTCTGGGCACAAATACAGTCTCTGCTATTGAAAACATAAATGATGCATTTTTCACAGTGCTGATCTTTACCTAGGCATGAAGGCTCCATTGGTGAGAGAAGGTTCATCATCATCTAACCCATCAAAGAGCTGGGACTTGGCAGAACCTGAGGAGGAGAGGGCCTTGGGGCGCACACGCGTGGCAGGGCGAGGAGTCAGCTTGTAGTGCGTTGGGGTTGTAAGGGCTTTCTGAGCAGCTGGATTCGTTGGCTTCAGGCGCTAATTAAGAACATGCAGTCAATTATACTGAAACCATAACTCACGCTGAACAGCCATAATAATTCAATCACACAGAGGTTAAATAAAAATGGGCCTCACTTATGACCAACAAAAGTAAAAATGGACAAGAGCATATACATTTTGCCTAGTTACCCACCTCCTCTTTCTTCTTGGGGTCAGAAAGGGGGTTTCTGAACAAGGGCGAGTCACCGAAAGGTGCATAAGCCAAGGCGCTGATCTGCTGCTGCAACACTGCCTGCTGGGCTGCTGTAGCATTGGGGTCAGTCAGGGCTGTAAGTAGGAAAACGCACACATCCGTCATTTTCCCATAACATGTTCTGTCTTACGGATTACAAGTATTATACACTAATTTAGACAACCCAGTGTAAGAACTGCTGAAGCAGCCTTAAAATACAAACCCAGTGTCTTGATGGATTAAAATAATAATAATAATAATTTTCTTTTAAAATACTGACCAACAGGTTGCTGCGGTGTACCGAAATTCAGCGCGTTGGTGCCCGTGTTAAAGCCAGTAGCCCCAAATGTCCCCACAGTGCCCAATGTGGAGCCCATCTTGTTCTGGTTGTTTCCAAACAGAGATGTCTGCCCTGTGCCTACACCTGCAACGAAAGGATAAGAGGTTCCTCAATCCCAACATGAAGCAATAACCAAATGGCTTCCATAAGGACATAAAATATTACCTATACATGTTCTAAAAGACATGACTTATACCTGCTCCAAAACCTGCTCCCAGGCCAGTCCCTAAGGTACCAGTAGCAGGTTTGTTTCCAAACAGACTTGCTGAAGCAGGATTTGTACCAAACCCTAAGAGACATTACATTCAGTTGTAACAGGCAAACGTAGCACATAAAAACAAACCATTAATTTTACACCTTTTTTCTGAGACACAAGGTGAGACTCACCAAAGTTGGAGGTGTTTGTGTTGGTTCCCAGCGTGAGGGTGGGCTTGTTTCCAAACAGTCCAGTTCCTGTGCCAAAGGAGGGAGCGCTGGTCGTTGTGGTGCCAAAACCGGCAGGCTTGTTGCCAAACAAGTTCTGTTTAATAAAAATAATAAAAAAATTAATTAAATCAAATGCAACAGCAATGCAGGCCAATATGCAATGAGCCATCACCCAGCTGATCCAAAACAGATTCAAAAGCTATTCTATGTCGTCATCTAAAGTGAAGTATAGGGTGTATATATATACACACATATACACACACACACACACACACAACTTTGAGGCCTTCCACTAATCACCTGTGTACCCACATTCCCAAAGCCGGCGTTAGGCTGCCCAAAGAGCCCTGTGCCTGTGCCAAAGCCTGTGGCTGTACTGGTGTTTGCCGTGTTGCCAAACAGCCCTGTAGCCTGTGAAGCTGCTGTGTTCCCAAACAGGCCCTGTCCATGCAGAAAAGGTACAAAAAAAAATATTATATTGAACATCGATAACAAGAGGATTCCAAAAGACGTTAACGTGTTGAATTCTGACATCCACTATGCACAGATTTCACTTTATGGTTCGTCAGTACTAACCATGCTGCTGGTGTTGGGCTGACCCATAGTGTTGGTGTTGCCAAAGGAAAAGCCGGTGTTCGGGGCTGTGGTGGGCTGCCCAAAAGGCTTGAAGAGACTGTTGGATGCCTGGGCTTGGCCAAACAAACTGTTTGTGGTTGTACCAAAGGCAGCCGTACCTAGAGAACAATCAAGTAATTTCGTTACATTTCAGTCACACTAATCTCTAGCAAGTTTAAGAGAGATTAATATGTTATTTAATTATACTTCAACTTGTAAAACCATGCTTTGGGTATATTAGAGGGAAAAGGTGCAAAGCTTTGTTTTTGACAGCAACAAAAAACATTAATTACATTGGCTTAAACGCTCAACCTGAAATGAACGCAGACAAAGTCATACAGCAGTCTGTGCTACAACTGGAGGGACATTCACTTACTGGTGCCAAAGGAGGTCTTGTTCTGGCCGAAGCTGAAACCGGTACCAGAAGATCCAAAAAGTCCAGGAGCAGTACTAGGAGTCGCTGTCGCTGTAGCTCCAAAGAGGCTGCCTGGGTTTCCTGCCATTGGATTGGATGGCCCCTTCCTCCCTGCCTGGTAATCCTCCAACCTCAGCTCCTGAATATCAGAAAAGCAATCTTTTAGCTCAATGTACCAACTTTGTCATTACATTCCAGTAAAGATTCAAAACATACAAGATGTGCTGGCAGCTGGCTCAAGAATGCTGCCTACCTCCAGGGACTTGTTCTCATACTCCTTCATGGCTGTGATACACTGGTGTTTGGTGTTGATGCTGGTCGTCACGCCACTCTTCACCATTGTGTCACTTCCAGTTGGTGGCTAAAAGATCATTTTGCCTTGTTAAATAATGTTGACAATATTTAAAACAGTATGCAGGACCTCATGTTCTCTCTAGAGCACATTACTGACAAAACTAAACCTACATTAAATTTGATGGTTGTGCCGGGCTGTGTGGCAGTAAAACTCGATGAACCAAACAAGGAGCCTGAGGTTCCTCCAAATGGATTGGAGGTGGTGTTGGTTGTCCCAAATAGTCCACCACTACTTGTACTGGTTCCAAAAGCTTAAATAAACAAACAAATAGATAAACAAACAGTAACGAATATTTTCAAAATTTCTAAATAAAATGCTTGTGTGTTATAAATCAAAATTGCCCAACTAAACTTACTGCCAAAAGAGGCAGGTTTGTTGGCACTAAATGCATTGCCCTGCTGGGAGAAGAGCCCTCCACCTCCGGTGTTGGTGCTTCCAAAGAGGCTGTTAGAGGTGCCGCTGGTGGCACCAAAGCCAAACCCACTACTGGTGGAGGATGTGACGGGCTGACTGAATGTGCTGGAGCCAAAGAGTCCACCTGTACAGAGCAGAGATCACCACAAATCATGGCATATAAAAGATCCAGTTCACAAGTTCGCTTAATCAGCTGGCACCTAACTTCATCAGCTCAGTGCTAACAGTCACCATGCAACAACTAACTCAGACCCATTTCTTTCATCATCCGCTTGATTCCAATGTGCCCAGTTGGCATCTCCTGACAACTTCTTTGCCACATGGTTTTTTTTCACCAAGTTGACTCATACGTACATGATCACAATTCCTTTGTTTGTTATACTGACAGTGTGTGGGGCAGTCTCATGCTTACCTCCTCTACCCGCACCATGGGGGATTTGCTGAGGATTGACTGCCACCACTTTAAAGTAAAGTATCACAGGTGGTGTTAGAAATACAGTGAAGCATTCTTTAAAATAATAATAAAAAAAGAAGAAGACCACACATCACATTGTACAGTTTCACTGTGTGTGTGGACTGGAAGAGATCAATAGTCCAGAACAGTTTCTAGTAACATCTGGTAGTGTGATCATGCAGTCTGATAAATGGATTAGAAAATAAAACACCATTTTGGTTTGTTCTGAACAAAAAGGTTTTTCAGGGTATGACTCCAGCACTGCCTCCATTTGATGACCAATTAGAACAAAAAAAAAAACCATCAGTGACGCCTCCGGGCAAAACACCTTGACTGAATACTCTATATTGAAAAAGCAACTGGGCATCATGACAAATGATAACTGATTAAAAGTTTGACATCCCACCATATGTAATAGATAGCTTACTGCATGTAAATGCAGCATGACTCGCACAGCAGACAATACAGAAAAGAACCAGCAAACAGAGAGCCAGCCAAACAATGGCCCAAGCAGTCTACTGGGAGTGGCAAAACGTCAGAGGAACATGCACATTTTCCAGTTAACCACATTTTAAAATAAAGTTTTTATTCCACAGTCAAGGATAGCCTCCACATTTTGTTAACATAGCAAAACCTGACAGCTGTCTTGGTGTTACACAGAGGAGGGGCAATATTTTGTTGTACACTAATAGCCAATTGTATTTGAACTTGAACTACCCATCAATCTTCTTACTAAGTCATGGTGGAAGACCATGACATCTATTTCACTTTTGCTTCATACACAATTTCATAACTCAAAAAAAGCTTCCTTTAACTGGGCTATAATGTAATTAAGGAAACTTTATGAATAGAAGTTCAAGAGGATTTTGAATGAAATATACTACAAATGTCTATCAATTTGGACACAGTAGTAGTATTTACATAAATCAGCATACCAGGTTTGTTTTGTGTTGCCCCAAAGAGACCGCCTGTGTTGTTTGTAGTCCCAAAGGCAGAGGAACCAAAGCCACCTGTTCCAAACCCAGTGTCTGAAAATGTAAAACAGATTTTCGACCTGTCCCTAAACACTCAGACTTTTATTCTTAAAAGCTTACTGGGATTTTAAGCAGCCTACGTTGCAAGAAGTGCTGGAGAAAATGTGTTTTTTTACATATTACTTGGAACACCTGTACGGTTGAGAGCCCATTTTATTTATTATATAAACAAAAAATAAAGATGTACTCAACACTTCGAATTTTCACCCAGTTTAAAATTCCTCTTTGAAGAGTCATGCTTCCAACTTACTTTGTTGTCCAAACGTGGATGAAGTTCCAAATCCTCCTGTTCCTCCCCCAAAGGGAGCACCGAACGACTTGTTGAACATCTTGCGATACTATACAGCCTGCATATGTCTGCCAACACAGTTTAATAAGCATCCATCAGTAAAAATAAACAGCCGATTCTTCTCAAAAATATGTAGCCACCCTTCGTATCACATCGAACATGCAAATGGAATTATTTGTATTCAAACCAAATGTCTATGAAACGCTATTACCTCATGCTAAAAGTTTGACTTCTACAGAGCTAAATGCACCTTAATTCCCGAAATAACAAATCTAAACCTACATGCTCAAAAAAGCTAGTTAAGACGTACCAAGCCTTATACATTCCATACAAAAAACATGCGGTCACGTCTGAAGTTAGCTACCTAGCTAGTTGGGTTAGCTAGCTATCTACCTACTTTATCCCGAACACCATATCCAAGTAACATTAGTAACCAACTACCAACAAAATACAAAAAAACAAGCAGGAACGACTTGCGTGTAACTAATAGGCAACACTAAGATCTTGGGCGCCAGAAACAGACATAACGACAGCAACGTCGTTCTGTTGGTTTACGGCCTGTGTTGTCTGGTCTGTGGAATGATTTCTAACTAGTTAGCCAGCTACCTAGCTACTCAAGACGCTAGCTGGCTATTCGTGTGTCATTAATATACATGCATGCTAACTAGCTAGCTAGCTAGAACGGTGTCCGTTAATTTATAAAAACATAGCTTAGCATAGTTAGCTAACGCCACAATAACCGGATTTATCCTGAATAAACTAGTGCACGCAAACATCCGCCAACCAAAGCCAGTTAGCCAGTAAGGTTAACAGCTTGTTTCCAACTTACATATCTTGCGGTTAACTAAGGCACATGACTTACAAAACAATAAAGGTGTATTTTGCCGAAAAAGCTAGCAAAGGCATATCGCTAAACAGTCGCCTACATATCGTTAGAGAGGCGCACTTGATATCAAGAACACACATTGTCTTTGCTAGCTAGCCAAGATGTCTAAACTTCAAGTCGACACATTCATAATATCTCCATCTTCAGCAATAAACTATACCGTAAATTTAGATGGTCAAAGTACATAAACTTACACTAACTCACATTGGAGGGCATAACGCCAATAAAACTCTAGAATAACTAGCTACCTAACCTAGCCGCGCTTTGGATTCCACACGGTGAAGCTACTAGCATTTAGCTCACTTTAGCATAAGATGTACGAAATGCGATTTAGACAACAAACGATTTCCAAATTCTTACCGTATATGATGCGGTTGAGGCTCAAAGTGTTTAGCGATCTGTAGCAAATTGTCTCTCGTTGGCTTCAGATGTTGTTAATGGCAACGTGGAAGTCAATGTAAAGCGCCGATGCAGATTTCAGACATTTGGCTAATTGACGCTTCAGGGTAATGCCGAAGGAGGGAAACGACGTAGGTTAGCTAGCTAGCAACTGAACCAAATTGATATCAACTGGCATCATTACTCGTCACCGGACGTCAGCACGTTCTTCACACACATCTAGCTCGTGTCCACTTCAATACTTTCGTTTCTTTTTATGAACACAAATGACAAATCGCTAAATGACACTAAATTAACAAAATGCAAAAGCACAATTATAAGGTTCCATTTATAAGCGATTATAAGAGATAAGGTTCCGTTTACCTTACTAAGGTTCCTTTTGGTATAAGGTTTTAGCTGTCGTGCATATCATCCAACCATCATCAATCCTGCCTGGCCAAGCAAACGTTTGATTTGCAAAGTATTTCGAGAACTGCAATTCCCAAAAAATTAAATGTGATATAAAAACCTTGCAGCTATTCACTTCTTAGATAAACATATTTCGTCTTATCTACTGGCACCATGTTAAGATACAAGAGTCAGTACAATATACAAAATGCATTATAGCTTTTTAATATCCTTCATTCTTTGTTCTGCTCATTTATCTTCTGTTCTATCCAGGCCTTCAAATCTTCACGTGTCAAAGGATTCATTATTTATTTTTAAACACGTTTTCTCCTAATTCTGAGCCAGTAGAGGTTTACTGTTTCAGGTATCATGAACTTGTATTATCCGTTGGTTATGTGGGATGTTTTTAAGTTCTGTGGTTGTGAGTAAGTCCATTTCTAACATTTTTCACTTGCTCCTCCTTGTCTCATGTCAAAAGTGTTTATCAGAACCAGCATGGTAGCTACTCTGCTATGAAAATTATTGTTTATTTTATTAGTAATTCAAACTAATAACTAACTTCTACGTTAATAACCTTTGTGTTTGTATTATTTACATTTATATTTTTCATTTTATGAATTTTATTATAACTTTCATTATTTGAAATATTCACGATATCTTTTTTTTGCCATGACGTAGTCAACAGAATTGTGTATTTCATAGCTATGGCGTTTTAAGACGTCATCGACCGCTTGAATATATTTCGAAGGACGGGGGATGGTTAGCGCATTATGCTCCCTTCCCAAATAGTTACGAGCTTTTTATGGTACAAGATGAAAACGCTATGGGTAAATCGATTAATTGATTGTGTAGATAATGAAAGAAGACGCAGTGAACGCTCATTCATCTGTCAACGTTCTTTTTCCAAAAAGGACAGCCTGATGTGGTCATTTTTTTGTGGAAGGGTTGTGAAGAAACACGTGGCTGGATGAGGCCCCAAAGCCATGTGTGTAAGGTGAGTGGCGAGTTAGCTAACTAATTATTTATCTAGTTTATTCACATGTTTAGATGAGGTGATGACTTGAGTCATAACTACTGAAGCTTATTTCAGGGGGGTTTCCTATTAATTTGGTCCCATTTTGTTTTCCACAGGAATGAGAAAGCGACTGTGCCAACAGGCCTGTGCACGCGGCCCGTTTCTATTTGAGGAAGGGAGCTGCAGAGATCTACCATGTAACTAGCTATGCTAGCTACCATTGTAGGGTAAGCACTCAAATAGCTTTTTTTGGTCGGGGGACTTGATTAGTTATACGTCTCTAGGATGAAAACATCGATTAGGAAGTGCCGTCTTATGCGACAACTGACGATTTTTTTCTATTGATCTGAGAGACAAGTGAACATCGTATCGACTGCAATAGTGTTGCAACGTGTAATTCATTTTTCCGTTTTCCTCCCCTCCCCAGGAATTGCGGTCTGCCCGGTATCTGAATAAACCTTTCATGGACGCGCGCGCTAACAAGGCGAGTAAAGATGTATATTTGCTGTCGGAATGTTTGGTCAGTGTTGTGATGAAACCAAAACTGAAATTTAGCTGGAATTACCGGCAGAATGTTCAGTGGTGATCATCGGTTTTCTGAACACTATAACCCTTAGCCAAGTACTACAATGTTTGTGGTTCGTTTCTAACCCTGTTGAATCTCTTACAGGTTTCATCAATGAGGACCATTGGTGCCTATACCTAGGTGAGTATACAAACCCTGCTCTTAACACACAGATTCACGCAGATATTGTATCTAATGATGAAAGCAAAACTGAAATTTAGCTGGAATTACCGGCAGAATGTTCAGTGGTGATACTCGGTTTTTCTGACTTGGGAAGCATATCACAAGGTATATGACGTATAAAGCACATCAAAGGTCAATGTAGATGATTTTCCTTCTACCCCCCCCCCCTTCCTTTCCTTCAGATACCAAGAGCTTGGCTGCGAGAGAGATCATGACTGCTACAGAAGTGAACACAGGATCCAACAACTGTGTTCATGATTTGACTTTATTTCTAATCTTGACTGCTGAATTATTCACTTTAATAAAGTCTTGATTTATCACTTGGTCCCTTTTTGAGTGAAATGATTATGCATTATTTTTGGAAAAATGGTCTCTGGGACATTTCCCTTTTAATCACATTTACCTTTATTCTATAGCGGTGCTGTGAGCGTGAGTTGCATCTGCTTTAAATGGCTTGTGCATGTGACTAAACAGTTTAATGTAGAGCTTAAACAACGGGGGTGCCAGGAAAACTAGTAGAAAAAAAGGGAGGGGGGGTTTATCATTCCTTGAAAGAGTAAAAAAAAAAATCTTTCAATCTTAACCTCCCTGTACTTTTTATTTAGCACGAAATATGCAGACATTGTTTATTGTACAGGAGAAACAAATGATACCTACAGCAAAGCCTCATTTTGGGGCAGGTTCACTTTTTTTTTTTAAGCTGCCCACCCATCTGCATACTTGTAAGGATGAGCATAAAGACGTGCCCTGCCTGTTAATCGTCTTCCTTTTCAATATAAACCTTTGAGGCTGAACGAGCCATCTGCCGGGCCAGGTATCTCTCCCTGGCTGAGCTCACAGTCTGGTTGCTATTGCGTTTTGCAAATTTGCTAGGCGCCGCCCCAGCTTGGTCGTCTCTGTCGCCCTGCGTGTCCTCCTCCTTCCCGCCGCCTTGGGTCCTCTCTTCCTTCTCCTCTTCTGCACCCCTGCCTTTTGCTTTGTCATCGGTTTTATGGCGTTCTCTGTCTCTGTGCCTCTCCCGATCCCTGTGCCGTTCCCCGTGCCCGTCACGGTCTCTCTCTTTTGGGCTGCCGTCGCCTCTGCTCCTCCTGCCGTGTGCGTCGTCCTTCTCTTTGTCTCTTTCCCGCTCTTTTCTCTCTCGTCTTCTGTCCTCCTCCCTCTCGCTGTACCGGTCCCTCTCTCTCTTATGGTCCCTGTCATCTTTATGGTGGCCGTGCTTGTTTCTCTCTCTGTCCCTTGCTCGGTCCTTCTCTCTTTCCTTGTGAACCCTCTTTTCTTTCACTTGGGTCCTCTCCTCCTCTTCATCTGCACTTCCTGAAGAAGGAGACCTCTGGCGGTAGTGCCGTTTGGAGTGGCTACTGTTGCTGCTGGTCTTGCTGAATTCTGATTTTGAAACTCTCTGGTCTTCATCACTGTGCAATTCTGCTTCGCCGTCACTTGCTTGTGGCTTTAGAAGAGGGTTTTTTTGATCAGTTGATTTATCTTGCCTGCAAGTTATACAAAGTTCAGTCTAGTTACTCTATATTGTACAACTCGGTATCATACAAATCTAGCCAAACATGCATAGCATTAATATTGCATGCAACCCTATGCATGCATCAACCCTACAAAGTTTCAGTAAGAGATTTTTTTTAATGTATGTAAACACTGAAGCAAAAGTGTTTTTTAATTAACTACAGCTACCTTGAGCCTGACACTAAATGGTCTTTGTCCATATCTCACCTCTCAGCACACCGATCAGGAACAGACTCCTCTCCTACAGTCTGATTCAAAAGGTGTCTGTAAAATCCACTCAAGTCCTTTTGCTTCTTCACATCTAAGGCAGCTGAAAAATAAAGCACAGTTCTCTCCCAATTCAGTCTTAACTGAAACCAGTGTTTATGAGGAGATATGAAATGGTTTGGTTAATGGTTTGGTAGTGATGAGAACAAGATCTTACCCTCCATCGCTGCAGCTCTCCTTTCTTTCTCTAGCTCTTCCTCTCTCTCCTTGAGCTTCTGCCTATAGGCAGAAGTGACGTACGCTTCCTTATCAGCAAACTTCTCGCCCTCGGCCTCTCTCTCCTTCTGGATCTTTCTCTCATCGCGCCGCTCTTGCTCTTTCTTCCTTTCTTCCACAGCATGCATTAGCTGGTTTATGTACTTAGGCTGGGGGGGAAATCAGCTTTGTATTATATGGTTCAGCTTATAAAATTCAACAAATGTGAAAAGGATTTCCATGGATATCATATTCCAATATCAGAATGCAGATTGAAGTGTGTGTGTGTGTCTATGTATGTAGTATGTATACATACACATGCATGCACACACAAACACTAACTGAGGTGTCAAGAGTCATGGGACAGTAACTAGTAACGTGTAGGACCTCCTTTCTAACCTGGTAAACTGCAATGCAACAACTTGATGCGACATCGATTCAACAAGTGCACGGAAGACCTCTGGCCATGCATTCTGTACTACTACCTATTGCTCCCTGATCTATGTAGGTGTAGGACCTCTCCACCACATTCCATAAATGCTTGATTGAGATCCAACTCTCCAGAATGCTTCTTGAACCAAATCTGGACAACTGGACTTGATGGTACAATGCAATTTCCTGCTACAATGTCCCATCATTGTGGGAGTACATGAAGTCTATGAAGGCCTGCAAATGGTCACCAAGCAATAAAACGTATCTTGCACCAGTCAATGATTTAAAAAATTTTTTTTTTTTTAAAGGGGACCAGTGGACCCAACTTGTGCCATGAGAAAACACTCCACACCATTATGGAACAACCATCAGTCTGCACTGTGCCTTGTTGACAGCTGGGATCCATTGTTTCCTGCTGTGACATCCATCATCATCAGCCCGAAACCAACTGTACCATGACTCATTGGACCAGTTAGCAAACGCACAAGACCAGGTGAAGCACCGTGGCCAGTCTTGTGGTGTTAACAGAGGCACTCTGGTGGGTCTTCTACTTCCATATCCCATGGAAGCTAAAGAACGCTGCACTGACCTGTGGGGTGTGTGTGTGTGTGTGTGTGTGTGTATGGGGCCTCATGCATTGAATGTGGATGTGATTTATGCCAAATTCCACAATCATTATGCACCCATAGGCAACCACTGCCCTGTCCACTGCATGTGTTGATGCTTTATTCCCGGTACACACAATACCGTGGATCTAGGAAGGTTAAATGGCCACACAATTATGGAAACAGAATGTCTCATCAGTTTGTCACCCACTGTCATGCCTTGTACCTCTGAAAATTCACATTACCTCACAAGGTATACAGTTGTGGGAGTTCCCTAACTGTACTCTGAGGTAAAGGCCACTTCATACACTATCCCTTGACATTGGCACGTATGTGTGTGCGCGAGTGTGAGTGTGTGTGTGCGTGAACAGATCAAACATACCTTTCTGTCAGCACCACCTAGAAGTTTCTTATTGCTCTCAAGCCTCTGTTTCTGGATGTCATCATACACACTGTCATACTCATAAACACTACTGTCCTCTTCCAGAGCCTTCTGCATCTCAAGACGGGTCTGACATATGCAGTGCAGAGGGGGAGAAGGGTGGAGGGGGTGAGGTTTCATTAATGACAGGACACTTTTTTATGGCAGGTCTATTCCAAATTTACATTCCTACCTGCTTCATCATCTTCTTTTTGATTGCTTCCTTCTGCAACGTCTCACCAACAGACTTCTGAGATTAGGATAATTAAAAAACATTCTTAAAGCAAAGCTAGCATTTTAAGATTTCCAAAATATGAAGAAAGTAAGAATTTTTTGCAGGAATATTACATCATCATCCGATTCATCCCCGAATACAGAAGGTCGCGGTAGAGATGCTGATTTTGAAGAGCGTTTATGGGGTAAAATGAGCCCATACCTAAACGCGACAGACAATACTCTTACAATCACAAAATCAACCACACACATATGTTTATGTAACTTATTTATTGCATGTAACCCTTTAGTATACTTTGTTTGCCATTAATTTTGTAACCGTCTTTTTGATTCATATATATATATATATATATATGAGAAATGTACTCTTATTCAGTCTTTGTAGATTCAGTGAAGTAACATAAACTAGCAAGGAAATGTAAGATATTTAGTTAGAAATGACAAATTACAATACTGTTGTTTATTACTTGCTAGGTAGCACATGTTGCTAATCGTATCAAAATACATGTGAAATAAGACAACCGTTTGTTTATTTAGCTATTTGTTTATATATTCTCACGCCTAGGTGCGATTTCAAGAAAAAAAAACAGATTACTAAAATACAAATTCGTAACATGTTAAATCGCTTATGTGGTCGCTTTAAATTTACAGAAGCAAAGCCAAAAATATCTGGCAATAGATTAGCAAGCTAGCTAGCGAACATTTCCAGCTGCCATAATGGTTTCTGTTTGGTTAGACTTTGCTAGCGATTTTGGCTATCGATACATCAAGCAGACAAGGTATTCTGTGATAGATAGCTAATAATTAGCTGAACAAATTGAATGTGCAACTAGCAATGCACAAATAAATAAACTGCTCTCAGACATTACAGCAAGAACATCGCCCACTTTGAATAACATTTACTGTTAATGTAACGTTAGCTACTTACTGTTTACCGCCGGAGGTTGCCATTTTGCCTCCGAGAATATCTGGAGAATCTTGATGCGGAGATTCGTTTAAATAAAATCTAAATGTTCTTAGAAACGTTTACGACATTGTACAATTGAAATGATAATGGAAAATAAACACTGAAATATATTTCTAAGAGCTGGAGCTAAATGCAAAGCAAATACATTTTGTGAAAGTACCAGGGGTGATTAAATGATTTCTCAATTGGAATATGAATTCATGTTAAACGCACGGTATATAGGTAACTGAGTAGAACTTAAAATAATCATAATAACGCTATAATTTGAACTTTTATTGTTAATATAATGGGCAGGTAACATTGCATGTAAAATACTAAAAGACTCGAAAATCGGTTGCAAAGTTGTGTCTTTGGATTGAAAATATTGCCACCAGATGGCGGCAGTTCTCTGTCGCAGTGCCTAGCCACGCCTCGTCATGTGCGTCAAAGAAGACGAACTGCTGCTTAACGTTTGGTATGCGGCCTACTACAAAATAATATCTAAATGAACGAAACTGCGAAAACGAATGGACAAAAGTGATGAAAATACAGGTATCACTGTATTAAAGTGTTTTATCTGTTTCTTTGAATGCGTAAAACCCAATAAGCCAACTGAAACAAGTAACTCAATTTGACATAGATAACTAAAATCATTTAACGAGACACCAAATAATTTTGATCTTGTAATGTAACCTGTCGTGTAAAATAAAAAAATTGCAGACTCGGCAGACAACGTCATACGGTTCCTGACAGCCTTGCATAAAGCCATTTAAATCTGGATATTTGCATACATAAATAGGCACAGAAACATTCTGTACCTGCTCACTAGTTCTGCACAAGTATTAGGGTGTATTTCGCTCCTACAAAGCCATTTCAGTCCGTTTACATTTTTTGTGTCTCACTTTTGAACAGACTTCTTTAACTCATAGCATGTTTTATTCAAACTTAGTTCAGGATGCAATCATTTTAAAATATCTTTTTTTTCTGCTTGAGCCACTGTTGTTGATTTAATCCTGTTTTGGACAATTTACATTGTTTGAGTGACAAACAGATGCCTTGACATTCTGCTACAAAATGTGTTCTTATGACTTGGGATCCACTGAACACTTAATGCTCATAATCTGATATTGTGAGGTGCAAAGGATTCTCAAACACTTGATTTTTAGTCAGTCACTTGCCAATTGAATGATTTCACAGTGAACCCTTACACTGCTGGTCTCATCCTACTTGATTGTGGACAGCACAAATCCTTTCATAGGATTGATTCATGTTGTCAGAGATAGAAAAACAGAAAGGGTAGAATGCAATCTTTAACTAGAGCAAGAGGCAGCAGTAAAGAGGTGTATGCTAATTTATCATGGATTTTCTGCACCCTTTGTCACCTAGATACCTAGACGTTTATTCTGAAAGCAAAAGTGAGACTATGTATAGCAAACATACCTAACTGAGGTGTGGGTTTGTAGTAAAACTGAACTGTCATGACAATTGTCTAGATATTACAAAACGTGTCTAGACTGTTTCAGTTTTAGACAGGGGAAGCAGACACTTATTTCCTGTTACACATGATACGAGTGGTGACTACATTCAAGAGAGTCAAAAGATTTTGTTTTAAAGTTTGTTTTGTTTTGGCCATCTTCAATTGATTTTTCACTATAGCCTATACAACACTGAACAAACATCTAGCACCAATCACCACACATTACAAATGTTGTTTCTTCTTTTAATGTATGGCCTTTAGTAGTATGTTTAAAATTCAACTGAAGGTGTAGCCTTGAGACTACTCAAAATAATTTCTTAACTTCATATTTAAATTTGTTCATATACATGATGTACGTTTGTACGCAGAAGCCAGTTTAGCGTATAACCTACAGTTGATACTTTGTGGCAACTGAGGCTTGACAGCTGGCGGCTTAGCGCATGCGCAGATTAATCGCACAAAGGAAGCGATATAGCAGTAGCAACGGACGAGCTGAATCCGCTCGCAGCTGATTTCTCTTGACACAATTATGTCTGTCTCTCCGCCACCTATTTTCCTCAGGTATCCGTTTCCCGGAGCCTGAATGGCGTTGGTAACAGTACAGAGGTCGCCTACTCCAAGCGCAACATCCAGTCCTTGCGTTTCGGTGAGTAACTCTCATCATTTCTATGTTCTTTACCCCTACACCTTCCATCGCGTCGGTAGTTTTGGGCTCATTTCCGCTGTTTTTCCTATAGTCCATTATCCCTCAGCAACACGCATGCGTGAAATATTGCCTTGGAATTATATCGTTGCCAAGTGAAGCCCGTAAAATAAAAACGTTAAACGCAGACAATTCTGTACATGTTGTGACAAGATTCAGTACATCCAATAGGCCCTTCCGATTTTAAGAACAGGTTGAAAGTGACACCCTTGTCTTGTGGAACAAATAGCCTACATTAGTGGGCAGTTTATTGGGCATGTTACTGCCTTTTCCACCTTATGCGGCGATTATTGAGTGAATAAGGCTTTTTACTATGTTCGTTTTATAAACACTTGACTATACATGTTATGATTGTCATGAAGCAGAATATGGGTGTTAGTAAAGTCCAGGCTCATAGGCCAAGCCTAAATTTTGTAAAAAGGCAGTAAAACATAACTGACTTTATTTGGCAAGTTTATCAGTTGTGTATGTTAAACTATACAAGTTGAGTCGTTTTATCATAGTACAGTAGAATAGTGACATAACATGAGAACATTTTTTTTTTTAAATGAACAGGACAACAAAATTAGGTTGCTAATACAATGCTGTAACTACCACAGAATGCTGTGCAGTACCACAGAATGTAGAGACCAAATAAATAGGCTTGTTGTAGTTACCTAAACACAGTCTTAGTGAAAGTCTACTGAAGAATACAGCTTTCTAATGTGACTCTGAATGTAGAGAATGTGTTAGGCTGTTAGGCTGCATGAGAATGCATTAGAGTATCATTTGTTTTAGATATCGGTGTTGACGACAGTTAATTAAAACTGAATGAGCTCTCAGGTGAAGTTCACAAACTAAATGGAAAACGGCAGTCGATAAAAAATGCATGAATCCATAGCTACTGCTGCTATACATTGGCTGATTGGCTGGTCAGTTAGTGTTAACATTTTGTCTCACATGCAAAAACAAAACATTCTCCTTTTGCTTCAGATGTCATGTGACGTCAGCAAGATGTCTAGCTCAAACGTATCTTGACTCTTGCAGATTTTCTTTGAAAGATTTAATCAGGTAACCTTTCTAGATTTTCCTGTGTGACAAAAGTGTGAAAATGTTTAGTTTGTTCTCAGTGCCTGGCCAAAAAATTCTTTTTTTTATTTTACTCTATACATGAATCCTCATCTAAGAAGTTGCATCAGAAAGTCTGTGTTTTCTTTTGCTACTCAGACTAGAATATAACTATTGCAGCACAAAATTCAGTTTAACATGTTGACAGATTTTCATAATGCAAAAGAGTATTTTAACTATGGTGGTGTTTGGTGCCACATGCAAATATATAACAATGATTTGTTGTTTTAGCAGGGAGGTACATATAGTTTAATATGTTTAACAGACTACACTCTGTTGCTGTGTTATATAGGCTATGCAGTTTGAGCAAATGTTCCTCTTGTAGATTAAAAATGATCATTAATTTGGTTGGTGAACTCATTCACATTTTCATCAAACTGTGTTGGTTAAACAGTGTACAGCTCATATGTCATCATACAAATCAAGATGTGAGAAAACTAACATTGTAACTGTTTTATTATTGTGTAGACTTTGCATGGACATACCATTTAAATAAGCCATAGCATTGTGATATACAGTATGAAGTGTTATTTCATTTTAATAATTTGATATCAAATAATTCACTAACAAAGATGAAAAGGATTATACTGCTAAAACCAGCCTGTATAAATTGACAAGAAGATTATACCAGCAGGTCCTTGTACAAATGTGTTACACCATGTTAATTATTTTACAGCAAATTGATTTCTGTTCAGATTGCCCTTACCTGCCTTCCTCCTGCAGAACATTTTATGGCGATTCAAGTTTGCATATAGTGCCTTTCAAAGAATGAGCATGTAAATTATGCCCAGTCAATGATGATTGTGAAAAGTTTCCATAGTTCACTTTGACCTTCCTGCCATGTTTTTGTCTGCTTTTATAACAGTATTGTCCATTCAGGTGTATGTACGATTGTCTGTGTTTATATCTATGCAAAAAAAACTAGTGGTTTCCCCAGTCAGTTTGCCATTAAAGAGTGAGAGTTTGTCTGAGGTTAATGAGATGGATAGGTTCTGCATCACCTTTTGAAGTGTAGATGTATCCTTTGCACACAACGTTTATGCAAAGATTTTGTATGCAAAGTGGCATTACAAGGAGTTCTGAAAGGTATTTTATAGTTTGGAAGTCTCTAAGGCAGCATTGATGCTTTTTATCAACATTTTATGGTTACCATTATTGATATTAAAGGTAACCTCTAGTGAAAGATTAAGTGCAAACGAGCACAGTAGTATGAAGTCAGAATAGGTCATGGTAGTCATAAATACAGAAAACTATATAGTATGGGCAGTTGTCTCTCTGTTCTCAGGCCTTTGTTGTTGGAAGTTGCTTTGAGATGCGGTAAGTAGGAGAGACTAATATAGTGAAGTTAAAACTGAAATTCCAAATTATTTTTCTGACCCCATTTACAAGCAATGCCAGTAGGTTCTTTGTGCAAATATTGTATGCATATATTTATGTAAATGACTGGTTGTAATTTTTTTTCCCATTAGGAGTCTGGCAGTGGAGAAGATGACCGCCGATCACAGCCCAGAAGGTAGAAAAATCACTTTTCATAGGGTTTTTTTTTTTTTTGGGTGTACTCACCAAAGGTTGCTTTCTGCTGCTATATAGTCTTAGCAGCTTTTCTATCATTGTTTCCAGTAGTCATGTTTCTTTTGCTGAAACCTAGAACTTAACTACCTACAAAACAATAGTTCTCCTGTCACATGCACCTGCTAACACTGGATTGGATATTTATTGGATTGTAGCTCTAGGGCAGTAAAACCATAACAGGTAAATGTTCCATCTTGGCTAGTTGTTTCAGATTTCTTACAGAAGAAATGCTACCAGTGTAACAAAAAAACAAACAAACCCTGCTTTATTCAGTTGATCTTTTTATTATAGATCAATGAAGCATGCAAACTCTGATTACCTCCGAGTCTTTTGTCTATTCTCATATGTTTTCACAAAGGCGCTTTTGTTTTTGTTTCTTCAATAGCTGTAGTAAATTGATATGTACAAAGATGTCTCAGGAATTCCAGTTTTCTAATCTTGTCAAAAATTGCAAGCAACATTACATGCATGGGTTCACATCAATATTTAACCGCTAGTTCAGTTGGTTATTCCTTTGAAAAAGGGACATTAGTAAATCTGTAGACCATTGCTGCTCATTTATAAGAGAACCTGACCTGTAGCTGTTGTCTGTTCATAATGCCATACTAAAATGCCATTAAACAACAGGCTCCTGCATTGTAGTATAATATCGCAGGTGTTTTCCCCAAAGTAATGATGTCACAAAAGGCCTCTGTGGGTCTCAAATGTTGACCCTCAGAGCATTATTTTACATGTATATTATGTTAAAAGATTTGAAATCACAATGCAGTGGTACCCTCCTGGGTTGACTTATGGCCACGCTGAGCGAACAAGTCAAACCGGTCTAGTGCTTACTCAGGTTTCTTTAAACTGTTGTTTAATGAGAATTTTCTGCATTCTGCAACTGACCTACTTTCTGAACCTCTGTAAACTAGCTGGGCATTTATTTGATCAGAACACTCGATCGAGGGATTACCACTGGCTCACTGGATAGAGTTTCTTGGGTCAGGGTTTTTAATCAAGGCTATTCTCTTTGAATTTGCATTTAGCCATATAACACAACCTGTTAAATCTATCAGTTTTTCAATACACAATACACAACTGAAGTAGTAGAGGTACAGAAACTAGATACACAGAGCTCAGATAACCAGGGAACGCTTGGAAGCGATTAGAATTAGGAAATGTATGGCAGAACTTGCAACCAAGTAAAATCAAGCTCTCTCACAGTTGCTAAACAGATATTGTACACTAGCCAATCAGCACACAGGTGTGGGCAGTGACGAGAAGGAGGCTTCATGGCAGAGCTTGCAGAGAAGTCCAGTGAGGGGTATTAAAGGTCAGAGTAAAGCCTCTGGGTGGTGCAGGGCCTCCACCCGTCTAGGGCATATTAGTTACATCACAAGTGAGCACAAAAGTGGTTGTTTTAACTGTGCTGGGCGCTACACTTTACACCTACTGATCTTTAATGGAGTTTCTGCGGTTACCATTTAGTAAGACTCAAGTAGACTTTGTTATTATCGCTGACACAAAACTCACTGTGGTTTTGGTAATGCTGACTGCGGTTTTAGTACGTGTAGTAATTGCTGGAGCAGGACACTTCGTCCACCAGAGGGGTCAGTGGAGCTCACGTTAGACCCACGTGCAGCACGATTGATTTTGACTGACTGTGGAACTGATTAGGCTGAGCGAACAATGTATCGCAAAGCCTTACATAGAGAGAAAGATACTCCGGGGGGGGTAAACATTACATGACGTGTACATTCTACATTCTTAACGGATCGTATTTATGGTGATTTTCCATAGTTACATTTCGAGTGTCCTACATACACTGCTCTTAGTAAGTAAATGAGCAGTCATGGCAACAGCTGCATTGAAAGCACACTCAGACCTTTCTGCATTCACTTTCATAAGATTGATATTGTTACAATCGAAGGCTTTTCACGTGCTGAATCAAGCAAGCGCTTGGGCTAACTTTCTGTGTGTTGCCTGGGCACGTACAAAATAACTGACAAGCAAAGAGGACCAGTTATGTTGAAACATCATGTTGCAGGTCCCAGAGTATCTATTATAGTGATGGCTGTCAGAACATTAATACAGTGTAGCTGGATTGTGTTTTTTTTTTTGTTTTTGTTTTTTAAATGACTTGCAGTCATGTTTAAGAGCCTTTTAGTATGGAGGGTATATCAAGCCAATCTGATCATTGTGGTTCTTTTTCTATGTCATTTTAGCTTTTCACATGCTGTCCTACTTTCATTTAGTTTCTTAGGACATATCTTGTGATGTATCTTCAGTGCTGCATCTGAGAGAGAAACCATGAAGACAGCTTTTAATGAATGTTTTCCAATGCTGACTCTAATCCATTCGAGAAACCACTTCAGAAACTGAATCATTCTAATCTGGTGCAACAGAAACTGAATCATTCTAATGTGGTGTAATAGTAGTGATCATTTTTGGGACATGGCACTTTCTTCTCACAGTTTAATCCATTTTTTTCTCTTCTGTATCTTATCATATTTGTAGAGTTTATGCAGTCACAAGACCACCACAGAGATCGCTGAAGAAATTTGAATAAATATTTTCCAGTGCAGCAAGGACACGATCAGCTTTTTGAAAATGGTTCCATTACTGTTAGCTTTGAACATATTGCCCTCCACAAAACACATCAAAAGGTTCTGCTTTACCCATATGACTGATCTCCACTGTTTACCTATAAACACCTTTAAACAGTGGTGTCGTATGTTTAAAGTGAGTTGTTAATTATTTGGCATACAACTGTCAAACTCAAGACACTATACCACATCTGAGAAGTGGTAAAAATGTGTTACAAGTTACATGTCTAGCACAGAGTTTCGATACTTGGCACCCAGTGTTTACCCAGTGTTTCTGATATATTCAGAGGCTGGGTTAAATGCTGTTAAGTGTTTGTAACGGATAGC
Source organism: Sternarchorhynchus goeldii (assembly GCA_028565775.1). NCBI lineage: Eukaryota > Metazoa > Chordata > Actinopteri > Gymnotiformes > Apteronotidae > Sternarchorhynchus > Sternarchorhynchus goeldii. Next base: position 14,462,111 of record JAOXYF010000003.1, on the reverse strand, counting down.
TAACAGGGCTGCGTCTGGGCACGAAGTTCATTGTCCACCTGTGCTTTCCTACACACCTGCGTACATACAAATGTCTGCCTGTTTAAGATTTTTTTCAGGAAGGTTCATTATCAGTTTCAGCTGTAGGCTATGATTGCTGGAGAAAATGTATGATTTGACCATATGCAAAGACATTTGGTACTTGTCAATAGGTTTCCTTTTTTTACACACATTTCTAGTGTAAATATGTCCCTGTGCTGCTTAGAATCAGGTTTTATAAGACGTGAAATCACACCAAGACTATTGTGAGAAGGAACTGATCGGGTCAGCTAGTGTTCCACATGAGGACTTGTCCAGTTATACTCTATGGCTTCTCCTTTTTTTTTAACCTTTTAAATTTTGTTGAACCTGTTCTCAGCATGACCCCTTCTGGTAAACTTATCTAAAGCAAGTTTGGGCTTAATGAAAGTGATCGATTAAATCCCCACATGATCTTCGAAGGAACCTTATCCCATATGGTCCTATTGATTCAACTCCACATATGATGGGAGATCCATCCTGCCAGTCAATATTATGTGTGTGGTAATCAGATGTGTCCTAACAGGCTGAACACTGCATGGTAAGGGATGATGTAATTTAGAGCAGGCTTATTTATGGCCTCCTCTTTCTTATTCTGGCCATTTTCAGATTGGCAAGCAGAATTCCTGATTTATGTGTTTTCTTACTTTTAACTCAACATTTTGACTCCAGCTAATGTTTCTAAGCAGGATGTTTGGGGCAGAGGTCCTTCATCAGAAGCAGTTTGCTTGCACAACTGATTAAGGACCTCTGTCTGAAATATCCTTTTTCTTTGGAAACCTTGTGTTCTTCAGTACAATTATAAATATCTCCACTATACTACAGTATACTGTGTGTGTGTGTGTGTGTGTGTGTGTGTGTGTGTGTGTGTGTGTGTGTGTGTGTGTGTGTGTGTGTGTAACTGAGATGAGTAACTGCACGTGCAGTTACTCATCTCAGTTACTCACACACACACATGCACGCGCGCATATGATGTGTGTATACTGTGTATGTTTTTCTATTGCTATTACGCCAGGTCACTGTCATGTGAGAGCCAGCCTAAATGTTTACAACAGCCTTGGGTTTCACCCTGGGTCGGATTTCATCAGTCCAGTCCGGACTGGAGTATATTCGAGGACAAGTGTGCCCTTTGGGGAAAGATGTGGCCGCCCCCTCGTAAGATCTCTCTGGAGTCATGTTGTGTAGGCCAAGTGAAGCTCAAGGTGTGCCCAGTCTGATGAGGGTGGGGGGGCAGTGGAGGGTAGAGAGGTTGTGATTGAATGGTAAACTAGGGTCCATATGAAGATCATGAGTAACACTGATCATGGTCATGGCTCCTGGCTCCTGTCTCCTGTCACACAAGACAGACTGTATTCGATAGTTAATTGACCTCTGCCCGCCCCTCCCCCCCCACCAAAGAAAAGAAAAGAAAAGAAAAATCTTTATTAATTTGATTACACTGTTTCTATTAAAGTTACACATAAAGCACATGTATGACGAAAGATACAGTGACATAATTACATTTATTGTCATTAATATGTAATTGCTAGGAGACACCTGCTTAAGTAAAGAAATGAACACCGCGTTGTTTTGTTATGGTCGCTGCCGTGGTGCCTGACGTCAGAAGTGTCCTCCTCCTCAAGGCGGTCCCTGTCGGAGCACATGTACTTTGGCTCCTCCTTCCTGGGAACTATTTTGTCGTGACGTTCTCTCCGAGAAACAACACGAAAATGAAACGGAGTTCTGGTATTATTCTACGAACACGTTCACTTTATATGGTAATATATGCATAAACATCGCGTGGGTGGCGAAAGCGACCAGCGACCGTTTTAATTGTACACTGTCCTACATCAAGTCGTCGGTTTCATCGCATTTTTATTTTTTATGTTTTTACTTTTGGGTTTTGGGTCAAGCGTGGGCTACAACATAAAATAATTAAAAGATCGCCGTTCCTACGGGCCTTGGTCTGCCCGATGACACTGGGTGGTGTGATAACGGCTCCACAGCCCTCCGGGGACTGCATGTGCGCGTGCTGCGGCTCCAAAGGGATGGTGCGGTACGATTTGGCTTCTCCGAGCAGGATCAGCCAACTGTAAGTGTTGTAACAAGTCAATCATCGATTTTCCTCCTTTAACGTAAGAGGAGTTAAGGAACTTTGTTGTGCTTAATAATGTATCGCCGCTGTTTCCACACCTAGTGACGTAAACCTTGCTATGAATAAGGAGTTTCAGTGTGTCCGTATGGTGCTGAGCTGGAAAATAACGCGTAAAATGGCACACTTTATAGGGTGTGTCAGATTTGCCCCAACAGTTTTTCCGTTTTTCCTTTTCATTATCTGTAAGCTCAGAATTTATTTATTTTGGGTCAAGACTAACAATGGTACGTTTTGTGAGTATATGTAACAGGGTGAATTCAGTGATACTGGGAATCCCTTCACAGTAGGTGTGACTCATTCACCTGTCCGATGTCCACTTATTAATGATTCATCAGGAGCATGGCAAACCAAGAGAGGGGGTGTGTTGCGATCTTGAAGGCTGCTCACCTGGAAAGTCACTTCCTTGTTTCACACTCATGTGTTTCTTTTCTCTCCTTTGTTTGGTTCCTGCTATGATTAAATGTAGTTTTGGGTGTTGAGTTTACTTTAAAATTTCATGTTTACTTTCTAATTTCATGACATCATTTGGTTTAAAATCTTGCTCTCTCTCTCTGTCTTCCTCTGTAATACTAAGTCCAAAGTCTGAGTTGATTTCTGTGACTGTAAACTGTGCCTTTACTGCAAATAGGCGTGTATGTACAAGTGTGATTTCACCACTGTTTGTACATATACTTGTCACATGGCAATTGTACACAGAATGTGTTTTGACAGCTTTTTATAATTCTCCAACTCTTTCCTGCAAACCGTGCATAAGTTTAACTTCCTGCACGCCCATCACCTTCATTAGCATTGTTGTACCTTTTTGTCTGCTTCGAGCCACTATAGGGACATTATCGGGACTTATCAGTTCACTGTAGAGTGCTTTCATCATTTAATAAATGTCCCATTGGAACATTGGAACAAATGGCCCATTGGAACAGTCTTGTCTGACTACTAACTGTATTGTCTAAATAATTTCATAATTTGCTGTGGTGCTGTGCATTTTTTGGGTGCTACATATGGGAGCCGAGTAACACTAAAACGTTCGGTAAATAAAAAGAAACCCTCGTGGGTTTCGGTAAAGAAACCCACTAGGCTGTTTTTGATTAGGGCGTTAGATTCGTTATTCGCGAATTTACGAGGCGCTGTGTCGAATTAGCGTGCAGCGATTCCGAATCAAAATAAATAGATAAATAAAAAGAAAGATGATGTACTTCTGGTAGAATGCTTGTATTCTCGACTTCTATCAGCCACCTCAGTCGTCGTTGGTCAGCTGTCGAGCGGAATCGTAGCTGAGTGAGCTGTAGAAGAGGCTACTGGAGGAGAGGGCTGTGGGTTACTGGGAGCATAACTATTTGGCGTCGGATTTGCTGTGTTGTGGCCAGAGCAGGCTGGAATTCACTGTCTCGCATTACTGCACAATGAGTTTCTTTCTTTTTTGAGCCTTTCACATTTGCAGTCTCACCAGTGAGGGTTGAGTACTATATCACTATTGCTCTGCCGCACCTAAATGGAAGTTGGTTAGCTCAAAAAGTTTGGAGGCAGAATGATATTTGACTGCACGTTTTCAGCTGCTGTAGAGATATATACATGATTTCTGGCAGATGACTGTAGTAGTTGATGTGAGGATCATGAAAGGAGTTGCACAAATACAAATACGTGTTCCTTCATTGAAACACATAATAATGCATTTTAATACACATGCCGATGTATGTGACACGCACACACACGCACACACTCAACCCTTATGCTCCCAACATGGTTCCCACATTTATGCTTTTCCAGTTCCTATTGTTTGTTTTCCCTGCTAAGGTGATAGCAGTTGGCTTCAGGAAGGAAAAAAAAAATGTTGGACAGGCGCACACACATAAACACAGGCATGCTTCTATGCACACACACACACACTTACACACACTTGCTCTCCCTCCCTCTCTAATCACCCAGCTGTTGCTGTGATGAGGAAACAGGGCCGACGTGGAACAGCTTGTTCTCACTCCAGTCCTACGTGCAGTGCTCAGACTCTGTGGCAAAGCTCCCCACCACTACCACCACACACATACACCACCACCACCACACACATACACCACCCCGAAATACAACCAGCACTCCTCCATCTCTCCCCTCGAGAGTTCGAGAGTGTTGCACGCTCCAGCGGGGACAGAACACACAGCAGTCAGACTGATAGCATGCCGACAGCCTAATGATCTCTCATCATTAAGCGCACTTTGTTTAGTATTCATTCATATCTTCTGCGTCGTTTGTAGTGTAAATGATCCCTATAATCTCATGAAAGCATGTTATGTTGACGTGTGTTGTTTTTATAGCCGGCGGCCTCTTGAAAGCTTTTGCTCCGATGTCAATACCAGGCGCCAAGTTCCCCTTTCTAATGCCAAACAGATTAGAGATCAAATAGAGTTTGCTGTTATAAACATTACATTGTTACCTCATTCCTTACACCTTTTGGGAAAAAAAGGGGGGGGTTTGATTGCATTGTTTTGCATGTCTTTCTCTTTCTCTCTCAGCATCAGCGAGAGCTTCCTAACAGTAAAAGGCGCTGCGCTCTTCCTCCCGAGGGGAAACAGCTCATCCTCTTCCTCTTGTTCCTCGCGGATCACGGGGCAGCGCAGCAAACATGCAGGTATGTGGGCGTAGCGCCAGCTGCCGCGGATGCCAACACCTCGCGCCACGAATGCATCTGCCCCTGTAGCGCCTGCAAGCCCAGGGCGAACGGCTTTACAGCGTCTGCTTGTTTCCACCCGTGCAGGGGACCTCCAGCAGCACCTGCAGACCATGTTCACGCTACTGCGGCCGGAGGACAACATCCGCCTGGTGAATGACGCTCGCACGCACGCCTACAGCGGCTCATAGCACCATAAGGTCTGAGCAGATCATTTTGCCTGACATTGTGATTCAGAAGCGTTAACTTTCCTGGCTGGCCGTTGGCTTTCCTGGCAGGCTGTGCGGCTAGAGAGCATGCACACCGAATGCACACGCTACATGGTGGTAGTGTCCACGAATGGCCGGCAAGACACGGAGGAGAGCGTGGTGCTGGGGATGGACTTTAGCCCTTCAGACAGGTGTGTGTGTGGGTGTATTGGGGGGGTTCTCTGCTCTTGTCGAATCATCTATATGATTTAAGTCAGCAGTTTCTATTCTCTATGTGTAATTGTGAACCTCTGTATGTTGTAGTTCATGTTCTATAGGCCTGGTGCTCCCTCTATGGAGTGACGCACTGATCCATTTGGATGGAGATGGGTAAGTGTTTTCAGAACTGCCCTAATGAATAAAAGCCCATGACGGTCTTTCGACCCTCTCACTCCCTCTGTGTTTCTTCTAGGGGTTTCAGCGTTTCCACGGACAACAGGATCCACGTTTTCAAACCCGTCTCCGTCCAGGCCATGTGGTACGCTAAAATTCTCCAACTACCTCTTGTTCTCCGCCCGACGAACTCCTAACCGGTCGCTTGTTAGTGACCTCGCTCTTTCCCCAACCCTGCTCCATCTACCCAACCCCATCTCCCAACCTCTCCGTTTTCTCTTCAGGTCTGCCCTGCAGTCCCTCCACAAGGCGTGCGAGGTGGCACGTTGCAACAACTACTTCCCTGGCAGCCTCTTCCTGACGTGGGTCAGCTACTACCAGAGCCGCGTGTCCTCCGACCAGGCGCATATCAACGAGTGGAACGCCATGCAGGACGTGCAGTCGCACCGGGCCGACTCTCCCGTGCTCTTCTCCGACGTGTGCGTGAACCCCTCCGCTTTGCACCACACCTCACCCTCGTTCGCTCTGTCCGTCTGTAGCTCCGACGCTCCGTCACGCCCCTCCGGACAGTTTCGGAATGACGGAGTACATGGTTTGAAAAGGCGATTTTGAGGCTTTAGAGTTTAGTCCGTTCGGAGGCGGTCTTTGAGGTACATGAAGCAGATATGCCTTTGTGTAACTGGGAATATACAGACGTGAGCAGTGCGGGCATCAGATTTCTAGAATGGAAAGAGGTGAAAAGGTGAATGGGCGAATAGATGGAACAAAAGATCTCAAACTGGAGTGAGTGCTCCGCTCAGGAGGTGGTTAATTGAGGCTCTAGCAGAACAAAGCTCTGTTATACTGTTATATATTGTCTGTCTTATGGATGGGAGTTTATGCGCTCAATACTGACACACCCATACGGGAACAACCACTTCTGTCCCTGATCAAAAGCCATACGGTAATCTCAGGTTGAAGGAGGTTTTGTCAGTGTACAATCACTGAAAGTAGTGTCAATACCTCAGTCACAAAAAGAAGTATGAAGTTCACTCACACACATCTAATTAAACAGGAGTTGTGGGGCTCGGGTGACTGCATAGTCAGAGCTGCGTTTGTGTGTGTCGTGTGGGCACAGCGTGAGGCTGGCTGAAAAACCAAGCCTGAAGCATTGGCACTTCCACAGAACACACGCCTCCATCTTCACTTCCCCACCTAAGGTGTAGTTCCTTTAACGGGCGGCCATGTGGCAGGTTTGGTTCTTCAACGCCTTTGAGACGTTAATAGAACATGGGCCATTTGGGAAAGAGCATCACAGACTTTGATGGGAGTTCTGGTGAAGACCGTAGCTGGGCCTAACGGGAAGTTCATTAGTGCTGTGATGTGTGCTCGCAGGCCAACCGAGCGCGAGAGAACCGAGCGGCTGATCAAGACTCGTCTGAGAGAGATTATGATGCAGAAAGACCTGGAGAACGTCACCTCTAAAGAGGTGTGCTTAAACCCGCACTCCATCGTTTGCTCACTCCTGAACATGGTTGTGTGCACCAAAAACAGCTTGCTTACAATAAAGTCTGAAACGAAGCACCAGGTCAGACGAAAGCGCTCCTCCAGTTCTGTTTTCCGTTCACTAACCTCCACCCACTCGTCTCAGATCCGCACGGAGCTGGAGATGCAGATGGTGTGTAACCTGCGCGAGTTTAAAGAGTACATCGACAACGAGATGATCGTCATCCTCGGTCAGATGGACAGCCCCACGCAGATCTTTGAGCATGTATACCTGGTGAGTGTCATGGATGAAGAACCCACAGACAAAAAAAGGGAAGGACGCAAACACAGGCCTCGGAACAGTTTTAATGAAACTGAACAAGTGCACCAACTGGAACAAAAGAAACCAACATAACATAAGTGACTGACAATGTCATAAAACGGCAGGACTTAAACAAGGGATAGCATAACAACATAATAATTACATAATAAACACCCAGGTCATGTAGATAATGATTGTACAAACACAGTAGAAACACAACATACAGAAATGTTGCAAACACAAGAGCAACGTAAACAAAGGCCACACGCTCAGCTAACTCCACCCAGCAGAAGCTACCAGCAGAGAGGAACCGTCAGAGTGAGCCTTTGACTCACTTAGTTAAATGGTTTTATTATCCTTCACCGTTTAATGTTTCATTTACCAACTTAAAATATTGGAAGTATTTTGTGCCTCATAGAACGTTGTTTCTGTATGTTCAAGGGCTCGGAATGGAACGCGTCGAATCTAGAAGAGCTGCAAAACAGCGGGTAAGTCTCCTAGCGCTAGTTTAAACAGCGGGTAAGTCTCCTAGCGCTAGTTTAAACAGCGGATAAGTGTCCTAGCGCTAGTTTAAACAGCGGGTAAGTGTCCTAGCGCTAGTTTAAACAGCGGCTAAGTCTCCTAGCGCTAGTTTAAACAGTGGCTAAGTCTCCTAGCGCTAGTTTAAACACCCCCCTGCAATAAACGGCACGAGTAAACCGCCGTCCTTCTTTTTGTTTTTGCTTGTTCCTTTTTGGGTTCAGGGTTCAGTACATCCTCAACGTGACACGGGAGATCGATAACTTCTTCCCAGGCCTGTTCGAGTACCACAACATCCGCGTGTATGACGAGGAGGCCACAGATCTGCTGGCCTACTGGAACGACACCTACAAATTCATCTCCAGAGCCAAGTGAGTCCACCAGCTCCAGGGTTCTGGCGAGGGGGCAGTGATGAGAAGCGAGATGCTGTAGGTGATTTATTAGATGGGTTTTCCCACTCTGACCTTTGAAGACTGTAGTATTTTCTTTCATATGGGCTGTATGCTTTTCCTTCTTGCGATACCCATCTCATTCTCTCTCTCTCTCTCTGTCTCTCTCACACACACACACACTTTTTTCTTAATAATACTACAACACCGTGGTCGCTCTTCTCAAACTATTATAAATGAATCAGCGATATCATCATTGATGATAGTATAATTGATTAGATTTTTTTTTTTTTTTACACAGTTTGCCTGAAAGCATTACCTGTATCGCCCATTTCTAACACCCTAAACGGAACTGCTCTGTGTTCAGGAAAGCGGGGGCCAAGTGCCTGGTACACTGCAAGATGGGCGTCAGCCGCTCCGCCTCTACCGTCATCGCCTACGCCATGAAGGAGTACGGGTGGGACCTGGAGCAGGCCTTCGACTACGTCAAAGAGCGCCGTGCCGTCACTAAGCCTAACCCCTCCTTCATGCGGCAGCTGGAGGAGTACCAGGGCATCCTGTTGGCCAGGTATGCACCTCATTTGCATTTATGCAAAGTAGGAAGGCAGTTTTGAAGGCACTCAAATAGAATTTTGTAAATAAAAAAAAAAAATTGTATACATAGAATAGACATTCACCTTGGCCTTATATTCTGTAAATGTAGAAAACATATTTAATTCTAATAATTAAATTGATTTAATTCGAGGAAATAGGTAGGCTACACGTGTTGGACACAGATATTTATAGAATTCCTGTTTTATTAATGTGGCACTCATTGAACACGATTAAGAGTATTTCTGTCAGTGGGAGTGTTCACCTTTGGCATGATTTCAAGTAGCTGTTTTCCTTTCATTCATTCCCTCCTCCCTCTACAGTGAGTATGTTCGCATGTGTTGGACGTAGCTTTGTGCTCGTTTGTGTAGGAATGCATAAAATTTGAAACGCTCAAGAATTATCTTGAAACTGTTGTTTTCTATAGTAACCCTATAGTTTCCCCTCAGGCAAACTCTGAGCATAAACCCCCCACACAGCTATACCGGCACTAATGTGCAGTGTGGTGTATACTAGAGTGTGTGTCATTAAGAGCGTGACCTCCAGGATAAGGTGCCAATGAAGGCTCCTAAGTAAGGCTAATAAGTATGTGCATAATGTGGTGATGTATGAGTGCTTTGCCTGTTCTGGGTGTATGGGTTTCAGTTCAGTATGCAGGGCCAAAACAAAAATGGATCTCTTTGTTCACAAGGCTTTGTTTGTTTGAGGCTGTTCAGCAAAGTGCAGTCGCTGTGGATGAATACAGGCTGACATAGCTGTGGTTCAAGGGTTCCGATGAATGTGGCATCTGTTTTAGATATAAACCAGTCAAAGGGAGACACGGTTCTAAGCGGTGTAGTAGGTCTTCCAACTGTTCTGTGCTGCCTCTCACCCCCCGCGCTGCCGCCGCTGTCTCCCTCCTCCTCGCAGCAGGCAGAGGCACAACAAGCTGTGGCGGTCCCATTCTGACAGCGACCTGTCCGAGCATCATGAGCCTCTGGTCAAGGCCTCCACTCCTCAAACGCTGGGCCGCTCCAACGCCCGCAACCAGAGCGGCAGCCAGGGGGCGCCTTCGCTCCAGGAGCTGCTCCAGGCGCTCACGCCCACCTCGGCACACTCCGCGAGGGTGGTGGGCCATGCCCAGCACGGCGAGCAGGAGGGCCTTCTCTCTAACGGCCTGGCAGACTCGGTGGAAAGCCTCGCGGCTGAAGACCTGCTCCCTAGGCCCCGGGCAGCCACGGTGGTGCCAGAGACCCGGCAGGATGCGACAGCGGTGACCGTGGAAACAGTCTCCATGTGCCGCCCTTGCCCGCCTGCTTCTCTTCATCATGTTGCCTGTTCGCCCGCGCTTCCCTTTGATGCAGAGGCCAAGCAACTCACCTGTGAGCAGCCTGAGGCGCCTGATCTCGTGCCTGAGGAGAAATTTTGTCCTCATGCGACCAGAACGGAGTCTGTTAGGAGTAGGACCCCTGAGCCAAATAGTCAAGTCCTAGGCTCATCCACAACCATAGGGCTGCCCACACACGTGCCTGACCACGGGCAAAAATTCAGCCAGCAAGTGCCTGACACAGACGTAGACTGTGCAGGACTAGGTCACACCAGCGATGATGACCATCTCCACCTCAGTGCCACGTTACAGGAAGCAGGCCTTTCCACTTTGCTTCCCTCAGCCCTAAGCTCAGACAGCATTGACTTCTTCAGTGCCAGAGAGAAATTTCTTGGCCTCTCTCAAGAGGGGCAAAGCCGAGGGAGTTCTGAGCAGGCAGTGCAGCAGACACCCCGAGACAAAAGTCCTAGTCAGGAGTCAAAGCTGCTACTTTCTGAGAACCCTCTCAGAGAAGGAGAGGAGGAGGAAAACAAGGTAAGACACGTGCACAAAAACCAACTGACCATTGCCTTGTTAATTTGCATATTTGATGCTTATTACTATCAAACAGACCTATTCAGCACAAACAGCCTTGATTTTGATTAACCTAGGAACTTGTCACTGTTTGATCTTAAAAGTTTCATTCTAAAGGCTGGTCCAAGGCCTTGTAATTATTTTAGATTATATGTTCCAATTGTCATGTTTTGTAGAAAATTGTATAAACGCACAGCAAGTACCCCTTGAGTATATATATCTAAATGCTTTATCGTTGTTCTACAGCAACGAAGTAGTGTTGCTGAGAGTAAGTAAGTTTTCTATTAAAGTCAAGTGTCCTGACATCCCATACTGTCCAGTAACCATGTTTTGAGCTTGATTGTGTCACATGCTGCCACCCTCAGGTGAAAATGTATGTTGCATGAAGTTCTCCATCTTCATTATGATGTTGGTCATCCCCCAAGTGCTGTCAACATTTGTTTTCTTATCACAACAGATTTGTATTCAGCCTCTCATGTTATCCATATTTATTTTCTCTTCTTCAGGAGAGCTGCAGTGTCTCAGTTTATGACCTGGTCTCAGAACTGGAGTCCATAAGGCACACTGTAACTCCTCCCCCTCCTCCTACCAGCCAACCTGTGTCCAGCAGCTTCAAGGAGGAGGAGGAGTTGGCCAAAAGCACAGCAGAAGGATCTGAAACGGAGAAGGTGGAGCTTGGAGAGGACCTGCAAACCGACTGGCCAAAGGGAACAGTCCGGCGAGCCACCAGACAGCTAGAAAAGAAGATGAAGCAGGAAGTTTCCTTCTCCACGCTGCTGTCATGTGCTTCTGGATGTCTTTCACACCACTCCATTGTAAGCACCAGTAGCAGAGACAGAAATGAGGACATCTCATCTTATACTGACCTCACTCTAGATCCAAGCACTGTGTCAGCCCACCACCGTCGGCTTGAGAGCACTGTGGAGAAGACGCAGAAGGAGGAATCTTCTCCTAAACAAAAGGAGATGGAAAAAGGGGGCACAATAAGACTCAGGGAAGAACAGCATGGACACACTGGATTTTTACAGGAGCATGAGAGCCTCTTGCACTCAAGACCAAGCCATTCCGCTCTATCCAGCTCATCTCCTACAGTGGCTCTTCGGCTAGAGGGAGTCACGGATAAGGAGAGTAGCACCGATAGCCCTATTGCAGACCGTCTGGTGGGGGATATGAAGGAGACGTGGGAGACCTTGAAAGAGCTGGGAGCATTCCTCTGCCAAGTGAGTGGGGAATCGAAAAAGTGGCTTAGCCACTCATGGGCTGGCAAATATCAGAGAAAACGGCAGACTGTTCGGGAGCGGGCCAGAGAGGTGGAGGCCAGGATCCGCCAAGCTGGCCTGACTCCACCCTCGCTGATAAAACGTTCGGCCTCGTTGGCTAAGCTAGGCTCTCTGGAACTGTCAGCCAATGATCTGAGTGAGCTGGAGCTGAGTCCTGCTTCTGTGTTGCCACCTACCACAAAGCCACGCCCCCACTCTTTTACTGATGATACCTCAAAAAAGAAGCGGGTTCTACCCAGGCGCACACCTTCCCTCCCTTCCTCCTGCACATCTTATCTCTCTTCTACTGGTTCGCACATGGATGAAAGGTTGGCTTGCCAGACGGGAGAAGCAGGGCACAGTGACGATGACGAGGCCCTCATGCCACTGCCAGCCTCCCCGCCATCCAATCAGTGCTGGATGCGGGGAAAGGTACCGGATCCACTGTCCACTCCTGGGTCTGCCTTAATATCCATGGCAACACGGCAACAATATGGGAGAACGCATCCCTTGAGGAGGCTAAAGAAAAGAGCTTTGAACTTCCCTTACCACACCATGTGACCTAGGCTGTCTGTAGGCCTATTTGTACATGTGTGTTGTACAATATAATTTCATCCACACATACCTCAGTGGGCCTTAAGTAACTGGAAATCAGAAAACCACAGTGTAGGTCTGTAGCCTATCATCAGACACATGGAGGTGAATTCTGACAGGTTTGATTGGCAGGTTTTAACCCAGACCTGTCATCAGTGAATAGCTGTGCTCTTAAACAAACAACAAAAGGGAAGTGCTATGACTGACTCACACTTTGCACAGTGTCTGTCAGCTGGCTTATTACACACCTGGTAATAAACCTGCGATTATCTGTCAGGCTGTGATCTCTTTCTGAAGAATGCTCTATGTTGAACTGAAGGGAATTCTCCACTGTCTTAGGACTTAGGACTGTGTGTATATATGAGTGTGTGTGTGTGTGTGTGTGTGAGAGAGAGAGAGAGAGAGAGAGAGAGAGAGAGAGAGAGAGAAAGAAAGACAGATGGATAGATAAAGTATATTCTATTGTGAGTAATGTAATTGAGTGTGAAGTTATTATGACTGTCTAATTAGTGTGCATGTTGATCAGTTGAGAAAGTTGTGTGGTACTTAGAATGTAGATCTCTGGGGCTTAGTGGATGTGTGTAGGCTACTTTTTATTACGTATGACTGTATACCTAAATGTCAGTGTGTGCACCTTTTTCTGTCCAGTTATTAAGTGCAGTTTCTCCCTTGGAGGTTTTTCCTTTACTAAATATAAACAAACATGGAGGGAGGTTTTAATATGCACTTTACTTTTTTATTATGTTTTACATTTTTTTTAGATCAGTGGTTTGTACTCTGGAAGCACACTTGATGAGTGTGTATTTGGGGTATCCTATATGTTCAATGTACAGTGCAATTTGATTTTCTTTTTTTTTCCGCTCATTGTAAGACTGGAAATGTATTTTTTTTTATTCTGTGCTTAAACTGTGACTATTAAAATGTGTAAAAAACGAATCTCCACAGTAATTTTATCAGAGTAGCTTCGCTGGAATTTTGAGCGTTACCACTTAGAAAGGAATTTGGGAATTTAATTAAATCTGGAGGTATGTATCCCGTTACTTTGGTGCAGTCGTTGTAACAAAGCCGTCCCATACAGAATGGAGATTAAAGATTCAGGCCATTTATATTTTCATTTGATATTTAAAGCACTCAAGCAAGTTTATAAATCTGAACGCAGAACTCCCCGAAACGTTAGGCTGCATTTTCGTGAAGAAAATGAGCATGTTGGTAAACTGCGAGAAAGGAGGAAAGTATTCTCGTGCGCTGGCTCGCAGTGGCTCCCTGCCACCTGACCTCGTCGCGCGGTCCCACTGCAATCTATAGCCGTGCCACCAGCATGGGAGGAATAGTCCGACACCGACAGCCGTTTCGAAAATAGACAGGACCGCCTGACCCTGCTCATGCCCCCCCCCTTCCTCTCCTCTCCAGTCCCCCGATCGGTTTCTCTCTTCTTTCGCTCGTGCTTGGGAACGGCACATAGGTGGAACTCGCAATAGTTTTGCGAGTCGGTCCAAGTTCGTTATCTGGAATAAAAGAGTGTAGGGACGCATTTTTCGTTCATCCGGGAGTAGTGAAAAGACCAGAACAAACTCGAGAAGGGGGAAGAGGAGAAATAAAAACAATCCTGTTGTATATTCCCCAAAGTACAGAGGTAAGTGATTTGATTTTATTTGAATGGATTTGAATGGAGTTGAGAGAAATACACAGGACACGTAGGGGTTGTTATAATGACCTTTATTAATACTGCATTGTCACGATGTGCACATTCATTAGTATTTGGACGTCGTTTTTTCGTACGGTGGTTGCGCACTTCTTTTGGGGGTATCGTGCGTAGGTAATCGTATGGTGCACGTTGTGTGTGGAGGCGGGGCGTGGAGTTTAAGTAGAATATTTGTAACTAATGGCCAGGTGTTAACGGTGTGCGAGGATGGAAATTATGGCCTTAAAAACCCGAGCATTTTTGTTAGCGGAGAAAATTAGGGTATGTTTTCTGTAAGAGGCTGATCGTGTCTGGTGGGGGACTAGGGCGAGTGAGAGGCAGTTTAGCATTACTATATTAGGAAAATGACCATGTCATTCTGTTGATGGACATGCGCAAGGCGATCTGCTTACTTGTGTCCCCCCAGCTGTAGACTACAGCAGGAGCTCATCCGGCGGAATTAGCCTACATCAGACCTGATTCTGATTCATTGGAGGATCTTAAGTGTGTCAATGCTGGCAGTAGAAAAGCTCAAACTGTGGCCGTTCGGATATCGCTTACTTATGACTTGTCTTTCGAGTCGCTTTTTGTTATAGGAGCTGACTATTGCCAAAATAACTTTGAGGATCATTCATGACTCAAACATTGTCTGCTATTGGTCGGGTTGTGTTAGTGTTGCAGTGTGTTCGTTTCTTTTTTTCAATCGAACTTTTGGAAAGCTTCCCAGAATAACATCATGATACGTTAGTACAGAAGGGTGGCCGCTAGACAACAACAAAACGCAAGGGCACTCATTGATGTTCTGAAACTGCATTGCTGAGTTCTGAGCTATATAGAATCTCAGTAAACGCCACTTTTACAGTTAACACACGACACAAATATATTTGCTTAAACGTCCTAATTGTTAGCTACATGGGTCAATGGTATATTGCCACAAATAAGAGTCATTACACAACAAATTAATAAGCTCCATTTCTTAACACGAATAACTGTTCAATTTTATTCCCAAACTATACCATGGTCTTCAACTTAAACACCTCGAATCCAACATTTTTTAAAATTCATTTGCAATTTACGTCAGAGAACATATGCATTCAAATTCTGTAAATTTGTGATTACAGGTATCTGTATTTAAGGTCCACAGTTGGCATCTGGTTTAATCTTTGCAGTCTAACATCACATGGGTTCTATTTCAGTACCTGATCAATAAACGATCATTTCGGTTGATCCATGTAAATAGATGTAATGTCAGTGTCATTACAAAGACATGACTGGGTTCTGACCCCTTAATTAAGAGGTGAGTTGGATATGAAATGTATAATAATAGTGTAACCCTGGAGCTTACAAACAAACTGCAGTCTGTAAGAATGTTGCATTATAAAAGCTTTCATGGAGAAAAGGCCAGGACTGTTTTACCAGACATTTGAATATGCACCTGCTTTGTCACATTTGAGGTTTCTTCATCATCCACTGTAGTCACAATCAGGATGCTCTACATCTAACCAGCAGTTTAGTTTTTTGCATTAGTGCATGCAAGTTTTGCAGTAAATATTTGTACACCAATGATTTGCAAGCACGTCCTTTCCATACTTCTTATTAGTAACTAGGAATTCGGGGTCTTGATAAAATGTGTAGAGCTGTGCAGTGACGTCCTGCTGACAACGGTTTGAGAACCTGTGGTGACGGGGTGACGTGTCGGAGGAAGCACATGTTAGCCTTCACTCTCTGGCTTGGTGTCATTGTGCAATGGGGGAGAATTAGTTAGCTAGTGGGTGGAACTGGAGATTATTAACAATGGGAGAATGTAAAAAAATTAAGAAAAAATGTATGTGT
>JAOXYF010000003.1:14412006-14446052 GCA_028565775.1 Sternarchorhynchus goeldii | reverse complement strand
ATAATTTTAATAAAATATTATTTGTTTGACTTATTAAGAAGGCAGTACAACACATCACACTTGTGTTCATTAAAAACACTAAAACATTAAAAACTACTTAAAATGTAAATAAATAAATAAACTTTATTTTTAAACCTTGCCGACACCTTTCTGCTGTTTCTTTTTCCTAGTGATGAGTCGCAGTATCGTGCGCCAGAGTAAGTTCCGGCATGTTTTTGGACAGGCTGCGAAGGCAGAGCAGTCTTATGATGACATTCGGGTTTCCAAGGTGACGTGGGACAGCTCCTTTTGTGCAGTCAACCCAAAGTTCTTGGCTGTTATAGTGGAGTCCAGCGGAGGAGGTGCCTTTCTGGTTCTTCCTCTCTCAAAGGTGAGAAGATAAACTAACACCGCATCAAGTTATGGGCATGGATCGTAGTAAAGATCAAACATACTACATTGTTAGTAACACTGAGTATGTAATGGCAATTAAACAGTAATTAGTATGTCCGGATATCTGGAGGAGCAAAACCAGATTAGCAACTAAATGTTTTTGAGTGAAGGCCTGGGGGGGGTTCTGTGTCTGGGTTAACCCATGCAGACCTCACATGCAAGAGGTTGAGCTTCACTAGAAGAGCGAAACTAGAAAGAGCCACTACTGCTGAGAGAGTATTTTGAAGCTGTGAAGCAGCCAATGCATGCTGTGTTAGCATGCTGTCTAAGTTACTATGCTCGTTTAGAAACCATCTCCTACTAATAATAAATCCACTACTTTTCACCCCGTACTAAGGACAGCCTTCCTCCATACCTCTCGTTTGACAAAAAGTCACAAGAAAACCTCAGCTGAACAAAGTGCGCATGTCCCTGTTCTCTATCTCAAACTAACTTCTGCTGTTATTAGTATATATTATCATCTGTATTTTTCAAACAGTTTTATAATATATACACTAATATATTTTCGTTTTTCTACAATCACTGCGTTTGAGTAAATCATGTAAAAGTTTTCAAATAAATTTCCAAACCTTTATGTCAACATTCTCGACGAGACACTGAACAAAGAGTTGTTTACATTCCAATATTTAGTGAAAGAATCATATTTTCCAAAATGATGCATTGCTGTAGAGTCTCCTGGACTGAAGCATAGGGTGCTGTGGTCCTCAGCCACTTTCCTTTAGTCCTGTTATGGTTAAGCCTAGTCATGAATTTTTATTTATTTTTTATTTTTTTTAAGTAATTATCCATTTTAGACCCATTTTTTCTTAGTGTTTTTCATGTGAGACCTGCTGTTGGTTTAGTGCTGGTGAAGTAACTTATATCAGGATAGAGACTCTTTCTTGTCAGTAGAGGGCAAGATTGGTAAAATTAAAACGTCCTTATAGAAAAACATAGTTGTTATCTTGATTATTTTAAAGAACTTCTTCATATGATGAAGTCTATATAATAGAATAAAATAGATAGAATGTGTTTTATAAAATGATTTTGAAGACTTATATAAGAAGGCTGGCTTTTTGGTTTCATCCACCATAGCCTGGTATTCTCCTTCAGAATATAAATACAGATTCCCTTCTTTTGGGAAAGACGGTTCACCCTGCAGCATAAGAATCCGTTAATACAATATGCAGACTCATGAGAGAGACGTGGACATATATCAGGGCAACTGAACAGACCCACTATAAATACCCAGCCTGCCTCTTCCCCCTCGCATTGCCCCGGCAGGGCGAAAGACAAACTCCCTTTTCATCGCCTCATCATGGGGTTATAAATACACATTGGTGGCGCGGGGAAGGCCAGGGGGGAACAGCGGCCCCGACAAGGGACTCTCTCGAGTTCGCGCTGACTGAAGAGGAATTGATGGAATTAGAGCAAACGGGGTGGGGGATTATCCCCCAATATTTACAGACTTGTTGATGGCGACATGCGTGCTTGAGATTTTCTGAGAAATCAAGTTCTGCCTTGAGGCCACTGACAGCAAAATAATACCAAAACTGAGAGGAGGTTCTTAGTGTACTTGATGTGTGTAATAATAGTCTTTGAAACATGGATATGTGCTTTAATATGTCCTTTGAGGTAGACAGAGGCTGAGTAGCACCATGTCCTGTGGAGAGAATACAGTTGGCCAAGAGACACAGGACACGTCTCTCTTTCGTGGACTGATGTCAGGGGTCCACGGGCCGCTGTCCACATCATGATGTCCTGGTCATGTCTTCTGAAAATGATTATAACTACATATTTCCTCTGGAAAACAAGTATAATCTATATGTTGGTCTGAATCATAATAAAGAGATGGAAACTCTAGTAAAGAAACTGGAACCTGAGGTTATGAAGTTTGTAATGACTTCATAAAGAAATCAGGTTTAAAATGTTTAAAATGATTATTTAAGAAAGGCATGCATGGCAGAAAGGTGTGCTTGGTGTACATTACAGGTGGGGCGTGTGGACAAAAGCTATCCACTGGTGGTGGGACACTCTGGACCTGTCCTGGACATTGATTGGTGTCCCCACAATGACAACGTCCTGGCCAGTGGCTCTGAAGACACCACTGCTATGGTAACTCTTTGTCCTGCCTTTATTTGGCTTATGTTCCCCAGTCTCTCATAGTTCAAGGAAAGTTACTAGTCTTAAGGGGGCTTTGGATAAGAGCTGGTATTTACAAACATGTGTTGACAGAATGCTCACAGCGACAGCTCTGTTCTCATATGTTCATGTGACAGACAGGATCTCCTGTCAGAAGGGGTTGGTTAAGATGTGAACCCCCCCCCACACACACACACACACTCCCAAACCATCTACATTTTTACAGCACAAAGGTAACTAATTGCTGAAATGATTTATTTTGACCATCTTTGGTGTTTATATGTAGTTCATTGAAAGTGTATTACTGATCATGCATATACATCTGTATCCTATTTAAAACCATTTTGTTTTGAAATTCATTTGTGCTCCACTGGACAATGCACAGATCTTGGGATATGTGAATGATGTTAATAGTATCAAGTTGCATTACATTACAAACATGAATGGCATGGCCTCCTACGTGGGTTTGGCACAGAAGGCTTACTGCAGCTGTCATCTGCACTGGGGGTGTGCACATACTTAAAGACCAATGCTGTAATGTTCCTGTAACTTTAATGGTAACATAATGCAGTCTGTCTACTGTTACCCCAAGAGATTTATATTAGGTTGACTGTATTGTGTTGTTCAAGAGGACTCCCATGTAACACGTGGGAGAATGCTTTCAGCTAAGCTCCAGAAACATATTTAGCTTATAATTTAGCCTTTACTTTGACCTTGAGGAATACATAGTACACTGTTCCCCTGAGCTTACAGACAAAGAGGTCAGATCCAAAGAGACTTAGAGAGTTTCAGAAAACTGACTTTTTTTGTAACACAAAATAAAACACATTCATACGGAGAAAGCTACAGTTAGGATATTTGGCAGTATTTTGTCAGACTCTACGTAATTGGCTAAAGTTGCTAAGACTGGTTGCTACATAGACTATCTAGTAGTCAGCTAGTCGGTTTAGCAAGTGATATGTCTGGTTTGTGATTACAGAGCTTGGGCTTTTTCGTAAGCAAGGCTTCCACGCGTGTGTTTCGCTCCTGTTTGATCTCCCTGTTGGGCAGGTATGGCAGATCCCTGACCACACGCCAACCCGGCCCATCAGTGAGCCCATCGTGGTGCTGGAGGGCCACTCCAAACGTGTGGGCATTGTTACCTGGCACCCCACTGCCCGCAACCTCCTTCTTACAGCAGGTATCACACTCTTTATCTCGCCTCTTTGCTGAGTCAATGCATGGCTTTCTTGTTCCTAAAGTTCTGGATAGCATAGGATAATGATATTTGCCTGTGGTTGGGATGTGAAAATGAAACCAGGAGCTTTGCATTAAAGCTGCGTAAACAACAGCTTTAAGTCAGTAGCGAATCGGAGAAGCCGCTGGCTCTCACACGTGGCTGTAGAAGGCAAGATCCATCATCTGCTGAAATCTTCCCCATAGGCAGTGACAATCTGATCATCATCTGGAACGTGGGCACAGGAGAACCCTTGATCTCAATGGACGACCACCCTGACCTCATCTACAACGTCAGCTGGAACCACAACGGGAGCCTGTTCTGCACCACTTGCAAGGATCGCCGCCTGCGTGTCTGCGACCCCCGTAAGCGAGAGGTGGTTGCGGTGAGTACGGGCCAACGAAAGAGCAAGAGCAAAGGAATCGACCAAGGAGTCTCTCGTCCTCCGCCCCGAAACCGTTGCCTCTGTCTGTATCAGGGAGGCTGAAATTCTTTAGAACTGTCTTAGTTTGGGTCAGTTGAGGTGTGTTGGAACATGACAGCCTTCAAGATGTGCAGTGCTGTGAGACTGGATTTGGACACGCCTGACTGATGTGACGTGACTGATTTTACTTGACTGACGTTACCTGGCTGACATGACTACATGATGTGGTAGAACCATCTCTCACATGTGGATTGAACTGTATTGAACTGTCTAGAATCATTAGTCTGGTTATCTTTTATCATCAAGTTTAATGGGTTCACTATTTTCTTGCATAATGCTGAGAGTAAGGAATGTGTCACTGATGTCCCGGTATGACCTTTGCCCTCATGTGCTCCTGTAGGAGCGACTGGCTCCACATGAGGGCATCAGGCCAATGAGAGCTATCTTCACCAAAGAGGGCAACATCTTCACCACAGGCTTCACCAGAATGAGCCAGAGAGAGCTTGGTCTCTGGGACCCAGTAAGACCCAAATGGACATCATAGTCCTATTACGTTTTAATGTACTTTACGACATTTATAGTACCAAAATCTTCAACAGTAAAAAGTTCAGAATGCATGAAGTGAACCTCTTTCTTTCTTTCCCCTCTTTTGCAGACAAATTTCGAGGAGCCCATTGCACTTTTGGAGCTGGACACCAGTAATGGAGTTTTACTGCCGTTTTATGATCCAGACACTAGCATGGTATATCTGTGTGGCAAGGTATGTGTCTGCGTTTTAGCACTCTGCTAAGGAGCATTTTAATCTGTAGTCCAGCTTTTGCAGAGTAGCAGGCCTCACCCTCTGTACCTGCCCTCAGGGCGACAGCAGCATTCGGTACTTTGAGATCACAGACGAGCCCCCGTATGTACACTACCTGAGCACTTACAGCAGCAAGGAGCCACAGCGAGGGATGGGCTTCATGCCCAAGAGAGGGGTGGATGTCAGCAAGTGTGAAATTGCCAGGTCAGCCAGATTTGGGTTCTTACATATGAGTGGGTGATGGCCATCTTGGGCCATCTTATTGGTATTTATATGTCCCATATTGCCTTGCATCTGTGTACATGAGTCCATTCTGATGTTGATTTGGAACCTTTTTTTTTTTCTGACGATTGGAAACGCACTAAATCATTACATAGATGCAGTTAAACCATTAACTGAAGATCACTGAATATTATCCTGATGCTCTTTTTTTGATTCTCTGTGCTCAGATTATACAAACTCCATGAGAGGAAGTGTGAGCCTATCATAATGACAGTCCCTAGGAAGGTAAGCACCTCCTTGCAACCACAACTAACCAAAAGCAAGACCTGTTTTTAACATATATATATATGTAAAATATCACTCATAGTATTCGCTGAGCCCTTACTAATTGTTGATGGCTCTTTATTTCCGGCATTACCAGTCGGACCTGTTCCAAGATGACCTGTACCCAGACACGGTGGGTCCAGAGCCAGCCCTGGAGTCTGAGGAGTGGCTGGAGGGGCGAGACGAGGACCCCATCCTGGTCTCCATGAGGGAAGGCTATGTTCCCCCCAAAAGCAGAGAGCTGAAAGTTGCCAAAAAGAATGTTCTGGACACCCGGCCCACTACTCGCAGGAGCATGTCTGTCGTTGATGGGAGCAGTTTGCCGGTGAGTGTGCTTCCCTTTTCATCCCGTAACACTGACTGCTTTTCTTACCTTTCCCATACTTCTCGTCTCTTTCAAACAAACAGCCCTCCTTCAGAGCAGGATTATCCTTCCAGAACCTTCTGTCTAGCCTATTCCTGACTTGCTTTCTTTTTCTTCTTCCCTCTGTCCTGCACCTTTTGCTCCTCCTCCTTCCTCTCATCTATCACTTTCCCTCTCTTCTCTACCCTTGTTCCCCTGATTCCTATCCACTCACTAGCCTCAGTTGTTGGAGAAGCTTGTGGAGGAGATTCAAAGCCTGAAGGCCACAGTTCTCTCTCAGGAGAAGCGAATCAGTGAACTAGAGAATAAGCTCTCCAAGTACACCAACGGCACTGTGTGACCGATTAAGTTAAACACAATCACTTCTGTACACTCTGATCACCCCCCCCTCATCCCTTGCCATACCTTTAATAAATACACACGTACGCATTACTGTCATAACATTCATTATAGCATACTTTATTAAAGTACTTTCATTATTTACAGCTTCTGTTATTAAGGCTGTGAGCAGTAGGTAACATTAAATCAGGGAATCTCACTAATGCTTTACAGCACCTTTACAGAAGCTTTGTAGAATATCAGTGGATCTTTGCTGAATGTGGGCTAACCAAATGCAACTTAAGGCCAACTTGAATATAAAATTGTATCAACTCCTGTATGTTCATGCAGCTTGCAATCAGTTGATGAAGTCTAGTCAAAAGATGCTACAGAATTAGGAAATATAGATTTCCCCTGCACTTAAGTCACACTCTATGTAGTAGTCACATCCATCTTCGGTGGGAACGAGTGTATGATCACTGCACGCCAGAAATTGGGGGTTTTGTACTTGTGATTCTGGTCTGGAAAACAGAAAAGCTGAGTTTTGCTTTAAGGCCTTTTTTTTTTACAGTTTTCTGTCATAATCTTATAACCCTTGAGTGAAGGTCAGACATACTTCAGGTATGTCTAAGTACTAATTCCCAAGAATCTCACCTTCTCCTTGTGGCTTTTATTTTATAAACATTTTGCCCCTAGACTGTCTGTTCATCCTCGACCAACATGAAAGATGTCTCATGTGGCTCTCATTACATTTCTAAATGTAAATACTATTTAAAAAAATTGTGAAAAATTGCAAAATATCAAAATCAATGACAAAAAATATGAGTGTGTTCTGTAGATGATCACTTGTGAGGATATCAATAAAAGCATTTTTTGTAAAAAAAAAAAAAAAAAAAAAAAAAATATATATATATACTTTTTTTAATAATCATCTGGTGTTGCATGCATATGTGCATGAGTACAAACACATGTTTGTTTCCTTGCCTGGACTTTGGGTAATACATGTTTAATTAATGCAACTTCCTATGTAATTAAAATTTCTAAGCTATATCCTAAAACTAACCATAGAAAACCAAAAGAAAAATCAATTTAATGACAAAATCATGCATCTTTTATAAAATACGGAGACATAAATACACAAACAAGGACACACACACACACACACACACAGAATTCATTATGGATGTAAATGTGCTGTATATAGGACCAGTTCACAGCCCAGTAGAGGGGATTTGGAAGTGCTCATGGTGTTGAGAGGCTACACACTCTCATGAGGCTGAACTTGTCCTCAGAGAGTAGTGTTGTATCTACTGTATCTGTCCCAGTGCTAAACACCACCTGACTTTACTAACGAGATCATGAATGTAGTCAGTCTGGACCAGCATCTCAGAACGATGGTGATTACACTGGGACCCAAAACCATACCTTATTTACTGGTCTGCAAAATTCATTTCCAACCCTAATTTATCAGGGAACCCAGTGAAAGCATGTCTACAGAAACAGGGTGAATCTACATACAAATCATCACACACTTATCTCACACTGTGTCAAGCTATTAATCAGTCTCAAACAGATTGTGTGGCCTTTGACAAATTCGACATGTATTTACCTATACAAAATGTATGTTGCATAATTAAAAACGGTAGTAGCCATCTTCAATCCAGAATAATTTTTTTATACTTTTAAACAGTTTTTGGATTATTTTACAAAATGATAGGTCTTTTGTGTGTTCCAATTCTGGAATGCAGTTTGCAAGACTTTAATCTAGAGCTATAGGTTTAATCTAGAGCTATAGGTTTAATCTAGAGCTATAGGTTTCCCCCATTTCATTTTAGGGCACCACCACAAAAAAAGCAGGAGCAAACTTGCACTTTGCACCAGTCTGTTTTTTGAGGTGTGTATCATCATTGATGATTTGTGATACTGCCTCACTAATGTTAAAAGTATGATTAATGTCAGGTTGAAATTCTTTCAGATAAAAGCAATATTTATCTGAGAATGTACTTAATCTATATATATTTTTGTTATATATATTTATACTGTTCACCTCAGTAAAAACATGTATTTATGCAGCTGGGCACAAATAAATCAAGGTGCAAAGGGTGTTCAGGTGCAATACCCTTGAGGTCTGTCACCTACTCAGTCAGTGTAATGGTTTGTAATGGTCATTCCGCCTTAAACTTTACTTGGTTACTAGTGAAGGTGAGCAAGGTAACGAGAATGAAAGCAACGAGAATGTTTAATACATGAATGTCCATTGAGAGTCATTCCCTTTGGCTAAAAGGAGACTGTTTATCTATTGGTAATGATTTCCTAACAAGGAGGAGGAGGAGGTGGGGGGGAGTCATTTGGAGACCTCCTATCTGCACTCTCCTTTAGTATAGATCAGAGAAGGGTACACCAAAAGGAGAGAAAACAGTAAAGCACTCGCACTCCTGCTACACATCTGTTTGAGGCTGAAGCTTAAGACTGGTTCCTTCTATAATGTGGGACTTTTTCATCTGCCTTTTGCCTTTCCTGTTCCTGCTAGTTATGTTGTTGTACAGGGATCCAATTCATGTTGCTGTGGAGGAAGGAATGAGGCGGCTAGCTTGGAATATGTGGATCAGGATCTGCTGGGCTCTGGGACTTCCTCACACCACTCTTCAGGATACCACTGGAGACCAGGAATCAGAAGTCAAGTTGATCTACAAACCCACAGCTTTAGCAGAGTATGTAATACAACACTGTGAGACTTTAGCACACGCCTTTTTGACCAAGTGGCCAATGGCAGACCCCCATATGCAAATACTCTCCAATTTAATATGGCCTATTGAGGACAATGTACAAGAACACTGTGGAATCAACTTCACAAGGGATCATTTACTCTTACAAGATGGGGGCATTATCGCCCTAGACTGGGCAATTGGGTTTAAAGACCAGAAAGAGCAGACCAAGAGGGAACATCCTTCAGGAGGAACAGTCCTAGGCTCCCATACCGCCACTGTGCCCATCGTCATTCTGATTCCCAATGCTCTGGGGAAAATCACACAGCATTTAGTCAGCTTGTGCCACGTGGCTCTACAGCAGGGTTTCCACCCTGTGGTTTTCCATCGGCGTGGGCACGGAGGATGCCTCCTTACTGCTCCACGTTACCAGCAGTTCGGGGACCCTTCGGACCTGATGCAGGCGGTAGCATACTTGCGTAATCGCCACCCATCCTCGGTTCTGCTTGCCATAAGCGAAGGTTCTGGGTCTGGTCTGCTGCTCTCTTACCTTGGGGAGTGCGGCTCATCTGCTCACCTGCTAGCAGCTGCCTGCATTTCCCCTGTGTTCCATGGACGAGTATGGTTCGAGACCCCTCTCCCATGGCTGTATCATAAGCTGGCTCTCTTCTACTCCAAACTGCAACTCAGCAGGTAAATGTCCATTTATATTTTCAATATGAATTATAATCTGAAAGAATAATTTCAAAATGTAAAACAATGTCTTCTCTTGGCTATTGTTCATAAATTACCAGTGCCATCTAGAAAGATTTACAAACTACAGAAATTATACTTTTATTCCTAAATATAAGTTTAACATCTTTTTAAATGGGGGCCCACTCAACCTTGTATGCAGGTATTCGACTGCACTAAATTCTGTTATGGATATTGAGAAAATCTTCAGCTGCCAGTCACTCCAAGACATGGAGAAACTCATGTTCTGTTCAGGCAGGCAGCAAGATAACACCAAGACGGCCACTCTTGATCGAGCTGAAGACGAGAGATCAGTATCGTTAGCGAAGCCTGGTTGGGGGTCTTACTGGGAACACAACGAACCCTTGCGGGATGCAGATGAAGTCACCGTTCCTGTGCTGTGCTTGTATAGCAGTGATGACCCTCTTCTGCCACCTGCCTCCACTCTACCCCTAGCCCTTTTCCAAAATAGCCCCTATTTCTTTCTGGCCCTCACAACCCAGGGGAGCCACTGTGGCTTCATGCAAGCGGAACCTGGAGGTGTCGGTTCCTGGAGCCACAATGCAGCGCTGGAATACTTCCGGGTCGTGGCCAATTTCTTCAGAGTGGACCAGAGAAGATGTGCTGTGGGAGGATTGGTCGGGCAAGGGCTCAGGCAAAGGACGGGCACCATACAGCTCAGGAGGAGGAGAGCGGTAGAGGTCAGGAGAGAGAGGTCTGTCTCAGGGCCCCAAAGACAGCTTGTTCAAAGACAGCATTCCAACTTGTTCATGTTTGAAGAGGAGCATGAAACCTTCACTTGGAACAGATCATATACCCGCTGAGTGTGTGTAAACTGGAGAGGAGAAAATAAAGAATTAAACAAAAATTCAAAGACTAAAATGAGGCATGACCAAGAAATGTTTCAAGACAAAAGGAAAAATCAGTCTGTTGAGGGTAAAGAGATGAAAAACAAATCGCTGCATTCTCAAAGTCACATGAGACTGGAGGACGTTCATCAACAAAACGTGCACAATGCATTCCTAAAATGGAGCTTAATAAATCTGCTATATTATCCATTGCACAATGAAAAAAATTCCAAGAAATCCGAACAAACTGTAAAAAATAAGAGGAGTGTGATATTATATCAGAACTGCAAATACTGAACATGACGAGCTCACGACCAATAGTGTTTCAAATCTAGTTTTGGGAATGCAAGAAATACACAAATGAAGTGTAAACTTTGTCAAGATGTCTTCTCTTGTATGACAACACAAATCAGTGTAATTCATTTGTCAGTTAAAGTCTCTTTACACAGTTCTTTGCATACACCAAGAGTCACACAAAGAAATCAATCAGGACCAACATATACTAAAATTACTTTATTACAGTTGATTCTTTATCCAGTAGCCCTCTGCCAACAAAAAGAGTAATTACAAACAAAAACATTACACTTTTCCCCCTAAAGTTTTCAGATTTTTTGTTTAAATCTTTTTTTTTCCTTGTTGTTAAGAATAACCATACATTTGTTGTAATCTCTCCAACATTCATCTTTTCACAATCTATACATTTTAATACAGGTTATATACGGGTTGTTATGGTAATGTTGAAGCAGGAAAACAGAAAACAATGACCATCAAAATAAGACATTTGGAGCAATACTGGTAAACACGCTGTACAGAGATGTACCCCTGGCACTTGCATCGCCCATTCCCTTGGTTCTCACACTTGAAAAGGGTCATTAAAACACGGGAATGATGAGGGCTACAATATAACACAGCACGGGATTACACTTCCACAAGGGGGCATATTTTCACGTTCCATCTCAACATACTGCAAGGTCCAGGCCTGGAACTCAGGCGGGATTCCAGGAGGAATGAGCAGCTTCCGTGTAACCTGGGATTTTTTTTTTTTTTTTTAAGTTTATGGCAACTCGGCTGTTCCCAGTGATGCAGGTAGGTGTTTAAATGATTCGGGCACGTTGCATCATGGTTACCTGCTCCCGTCGTTAGACCCCAGGTCCTTGGAGGCCTGGAAGTGCAGTGGCTCAGCTGGCTTGTGCTATAGGTTAAGATCGAGCTTAAATGATGTGTCTGCGTAATCAGCGATGCCATGCATACACCCGAGATCACGTGCCACACTAGAAGCTAATCGATGACTGGACATTGAAGGATTCTCAGCAGCGACTCAAAACGTCAGACCCACTCGACGGCCATGTTGGTAGTTAAGGGAACGGCTCGCTCCGAATGAGATGAAAACACCTTAGGTCAATGCTTCCCAGATCTTTGTGGCCACCAATAGGATGAGAGAACAAGAGGAAAAAAAAAAGAGGGGGATAGGCCCAGAGTGACAATGAAAGAACAGCGTCAGTGAGAAACATCTGACTGGGTGATGGGGGGTTGGAGGGAATAATGGAACTGAATCCAAGGAGTGAACCCCCCCCCCTTGAGACTCTGCCTCAACATTTTCTTTAAATAATATTAGAAACCAAGCTGGGTTTTTTTTTTAGGTCTTCACATTCAAGCAGTTAATTTTTTTAATCTAGTTTAAACTTGGGTTCATCTTTCATAGCTTTATATATTTTTTATTTTCTAAATATACAATATACACAAACTTTGCCTATACATCCCACTTAAAGCAGTTTCCTCACTCTCTTTAACACATCAAACGTTTTTGTTTTCCTTTGCCCCACATCGATCGAGACGGTGTGTTGGGGGTGCATGTCGGGCGGTGGGTGTGTGACCCGGGTGTCGCAGGGGTAACGGCAGCGGCACCTGCTCACCCAGCAAAACGCGTTCAGCTACGGCGGACCTGCCCGAGACCGACCTCCCCACCCCTGAGCCCACGTGCACTGCCCCGATGCCAAGCCTGGGGAGGGGCAGGAGGGAGCACCAGAGGTCCAAGAAACACGAGAGAGGACGGAGGAAGGGTGACTGGGTGCGGGAGAGATTGGTGGGACAAATCACAGACGCCAAAAGCCTCCTCTTGCATAGTTAGGATGAGAGTAAACTTTGGCTTTTTGAATATTACATCTGAATGACATCATCAGGCAGCTTTGTTTAGTTTGTTTTTTTATTGCCCTTCTTAGGTCATCAGTGAGGGAAAAAATGTTCAACATTCCATCATTTTTCTAGGTCATCCATCCATATTTACAGACATCTCGCAAATACCTCCGTTTGTGCCGTCTACAACCAAACCCTACTTCTCCAATTCCCATACAGCTAAAACAATGACACACAAACCTACCTCTATACTCAAAAACGCACAGATCCGTCTCCTGACCGGCTGCCCTGTTCCGTCATTCTATTTCACCCATGCCTGACCTCAGCCCACTTTAAATGTCAATCTGTGAACGCACACTTGACGCCTGGTCTCTCTTTCGCTATCCTGACTTGCATTTCCTCTTCTGGCTGTTGGGACCCATAAACGCGACGCAGGCAAAACGCACCATTTAAATGCAACAGGTTCCCTTGAGAAACCTGACCAAACCTGCTCTTAAGATGTGCTTACACTAAATGGTAAGCACTGTAACTTTGGTACCATTTTTTTTTCAAATATTGCCAACTCTGGCAACAGACATTCTAACAAGATTATCACTGCCACATTTCCCTGGGATTCACACAGCAACTTAAGTGGAAAAAGACCCTAAACAAAAACCAAAACCTGGTCATTTATATAGATAACAATGTTTTAGAACATTGGTTCTTAGTGTTTTAAAATGAATCAAAAGGTGTTACTTTTACACAGTATTTATGAAAAAGGAAATAAAATCATGTACATTTTAAAGCTAATAATGAACCCTGATTGAATCAAACTGGGTCCTGAAAAATGACTGGCTTCATAAGCAAATTCTTAATGATTCCTGTTTGTCCACATTTGGACAAACTCCTGTGCCACTTTTATTAAAACATTAAAAAAAACCAGATCACCACGTGCATACTCTATGGACTTCAGTGTTTCTCCTGAAAATATGTGGACTGTACAACTGCCTGCCAATAAACTCGAGCAATAACTTGCAAACAAGATCATGATAAAACCCATGACAGATTTACATACAAAAACCTTTACTTCCTGTTAGAGGAAATGAACCAAGCTCAACTCAAAAAGCATAGAATTAGTGCTCAACATACTGAAGTATCACCACACTCTCTCCTTAACACAGTCGTAATCACACACAATGTCCATTTGTAACTCGACTTTAACGCACTGCTAAAATGACTAAAGATGCTCAAACTGTGCTCCACACACACACAGTACCTCGAAGAACATGCCGTGGACTGATTAGGTCTGTGCAAGAGCCTGTCCTCTTTATAATCAGGAACCTACATGTGTGTGTCCTCGAATCTAATCAGGACCTTACATGTGTGCGTCCTCAAATATAAGGTGCATGAATTTAGTGGTGTATTTTGAAAACGTTAAGGGAAGGGGGGGGTGGGGTGGGGTAAGCAAACAACACTTGGGGCTCAGACCTCCCTCGGCGCCCCCTCTGACCTTGGCGTGCCCCCATCCCCCTCTCCTGTGGCATTGTTGAACAGTGTGAGGCGGGTTGTAGTGGGCGGAGCGTGGGCGGTCTTACGTGTAGGACAGGTGCGAGCCATTGGAGATTTGAGAGGTGATGCTGGCGCTCCTACTCATCCCCTGCTCACCACGCCCCCCCGACGATGTCCGCCGCAACACGTGGGGGCTGTTTCGCGCCCCCCCGCCGCCGCTCGACCGCTGGCTGCCCCCGGAGCCGTGGTGGCCCCAGGGGGGAGGCCCGCCAGCGGGCAGGCCGTGGCCCCACGGCTGCTGGATGGAGCCACTCTGGCTGGGGTGGTGGTGGTGGTGGTGGTGGTGGCCGTGCTGGCTGCCGTGGTGCCCTCCAGGCCCCGAGCCGCCACCCCCGCCTCCCCAGTGTGCACCCTGTGATCCAGCCCCGTGCTGGGAGCCCCAGCCACCTGGCGCCCCAGGGAAGCTGTGGCTGTGGCCGTCAGACGAAGGCAGGTTGGAGAGCACCATGTTGTTGAAGCCCAGGCGCATGCTCTCGGAGTCGAACGCCTCGATCTCGCGCGCCTGCCGCTCCAGCAGGCTCCGGATCCGCTCTGAACGCTCGTTCTGCAGCGTCAGCATTTCCTCCTCGATCTGAGACGGGAGTGGGGGGAGGGGAGAGAAACCAACGCTAAAGGTCAGCTCCGAATGGCACCGAGCAAACCTGTTAGGTGTGGAGGCAGGGAAGGCCCCCGTGTTCTGGACCTACTTTCTGCTCCAGCAGGGCCCGACGCAGCGACACCCTCTGCTCCAGCTCCTTCCTCTCGCGCTCATGCTGGGCGTCCGTCTGCATCTTGATCTTGCTCTGATACGCGTTCAGCAGCTCCAGCTCCTCCTGCAGCTGCGTCTTCAGCAGCTGACACTGAGCTTCCTGGGCCTCGTCCAACCGCAACTGAGGAGCAGAGCAGAGGGGGCGGGGATACACATTGTGAAGAAAGGAACGGCGTGACGGTGGTTCCTGACAGAAGAATCGCTATTGACTGTGCATCAAGCGAACACCTCCAATTAGGTAGACGTTTGCGCACTGAAAATATCTAAAAGGATGAAAGACCTACGGTGGTTCAAGAGCCAAACTCACAGCTTGCGTGGAGAGCATGTCGTTGATGGAGTGGTCGTACTGCTCAGCCAGGATGGCCAGTTTGCGCGTCTGCTCCTCCTTCAGCCGCTTCAGCACGGCCTTGTGGTCGGCCTTGGGTGTGCTCTCCAGCAGGTGGTTGCGCAGGGCCTTGTACTGCCGCGTCTGGATCTTACACGTGTCCTGGAACTGTTTCTTGATCTGCAGCTCCTTGGACTGAGGCAGTCAGGCAGAAAGACAGACAAAGGGTGGGGGGGAGGGAGAGAGCACGAGATCGGCGGCAGGAGAAAGAAATCGGAAAGGAAAAACGCACGTGAGACGGGCCCTCCGCAACCCTCTCTGCCGTGCCTCGTTGTTGGAGCCCAGGCACACCCACCCACCTTGAGGCTCTTGGGCTGCTGCCGGACCTCCATCACGTGCTTGCGCCGCAGCTCCCGCTCCCTGCGCTTGTTGTATTCCAGCTGGTTGGTGAGCTCGGTCTGGTGCTGCAGGCGGATCAGCTCGGCGCGCATCTTCTGGATGGTGCCCAGCTGCCGTACCTCCAGCTCCTGCATGGACTCGTGGTGGCGTAGCAGCATGGCGTGTTCCAGGTCCTTCTGCGTCTGACGCTTGTTCAGCTCCTGTGACGTGGGGGGGGGGTTCAAAGGAGACCAGGCAGCACATAGGCTTCAGGACATGTACGACAGACGGAGCGGTCATCAAGTCGCAAAGAACGACTCTGAATCGCCTATAATCCATCATGCATAAAATCTTCATGCCCGTAAAAATAGGCCCATGCTCTGCTGTGAATTATGACTCGTCACTTGGTCATGACCGAATACGAAGCAGCGTTCCTGAATCCTAATTTAGATGCGACAGTGGTGACGAGATGGCTGGGTCTCTGAACGTACTTCTCGGACGAGGTCCTGCTCAACGTTGTGTCGGGCGATGAGGATGCGGCGTTTGAAGCGCCGGCACTCCAGCTCCAGGTACTGGCGCTGCCGGCGGAGCAGGTTGGCCTCCTCCTCAGCCTGGAAGTGCTGGAAGTTCTCCTTCTGCTTGGACAGCCATTCCTGCTTCTCCTTCTTGGGCGTGGACTGGTTCTCATTCAGCTCCTGAGTGGAGTGGAGGAGGCACATAATGAGGAAAGTGCTTCTCAGACATACCAACATTCCTGCTCATAGGAACGTTTCAGATTCTTACAGATACACAGAAATGGAGGAGTATTAAGTGGAACCTCTTTTAGCTGCTCTTTACGTAGCTTGTATTCTCGTTTCTGGGATTCTAGGAAGCTGCTCAGCTCCTTCTTCTGCTGGACCTGGATATGCTGCTGGAACTTCTTCTCATCATTGGCAAATGACTTGGCCTTCATGAGCATCCCAGAGTAATAAACACCATAAAAAACTTTATACTATACACCATACTATAACATTCTAAAACATACTGTACAAATTAATTAGCCAGGTATGTGTAACAAAATTTGACCATTTTGAAGTATGTAAAGGACCCATATAAAAACCATTTGTATGAAATGTATGTGTACATCTTTCTCCATGGCTGCCTGGTGTTTCTTGACCAGCTTCTCCATCTCAGCGGCGAAACTGCTGCGTTGAGTCTCCAGCTCCTTGTCCAGACGCAGCCTGTGCTCGTCCATCTCGCCCTTCAGCTTGTTCTCCAGGGCCATCAGGTGCTTCTGGTGCTGCCGCCTCATTCGCTTATAGCCGGACATCTGCTCTCGCAGCTCGGAGTCCTGCTCGTGCTCCTGCATCTGCTTCGTCACCTGGTGGGGTGGAGCAACACCATGTTTAAAGTTCACTCACCCACACTCACCCACCCCTGCTCCCCTTGATTGGGTCAGATGGAGGTGATCCAGGACCCCCCCCGCTGTTGCCCTGGAAGGCAGCGACTCACCAGCGAGACGGTGCGGATAGTGGCAAAGTGCTCACGGTTGCGGTGGTGCTTGCGTTGGGGTGGCTGGGCCGGAGCTGCCTGGGCCTCGGATGGACGGCTCCGGGCCTCCGGGTCATCTTGGTAAACCTGCTCTTCCTCCTGTCAACAATAAACCAATGTGTTCTGATGCTTCAGTATGCTACCTATTAGCTAAAATGCATTTTTAAAGTGGCAATTCAACTGCATTTTAAAATGTTATAATCAATTATAATAATACTCAGTATGTTTTGACCAAGATACAAATTTTATTTTCATTTTCCGGCTACCTATGAGGATAATCCATGCACATATATATAATTATTTAATATGAATTATATAAAATAATTCTGAATTGTACTAAAAGGGTCAAATTTGATGCAGTGTTAGAAACTAGGAAATTCCATTTGTCCTACCTCTAGAATCCTGGGAAACCCAGGATTCTAGACAACACGCATTTTTGTGATGCGACGTATACCATGACTCTATCTAATCCACCAGGGAAAAAGGCAAACTTGCCTGTGAATCTCATCTTGAAAACCAATACCCGATTTGTTCCAGCTGTTGTTCCTGTGAAAGGAGCAGGCACTACACTGCTCGTTTATCACATAAAAATCAGGAAGTGTCTTACAGACCTCCATACGTTCTGCGTGTAGTGTCTGAATCTTCTGACAAGCATCTGAACACAGTTAAGGCGTATTTAAAATCATCTGGTACCTACAAGCTTCTGAGGAACACCTGACATTTTCTGAGGCATCGCTGCCTTTCCATACTTTGGCGTGAGTGTGTTTAGGGTGGGTGCAGAGGAAAGGTGCGAGCGTACAGGTTTGAGGTGAATGACGGAGCTGTTGGACATCACCGTGTGGTCACCCTCCATCAGATCCAGCTCGCTCTTGTCGTCTGCAGCATCGGGCAGGCTGTTGACCGAGCTGCTCTGGGAGCTGGCGCTGATGGACATGCTGGGGATTGACTGGTTACTGCCCACGCTGTTCACTGTGCCCGTGCGGCCGGCGCCCTGCTCTGGCTCCTGCGTGCATGCGAGATACAGTAACGCGCCGTTGGTTTACAAAACATCAAGTAGAAACTCTGAACGGTTTCTTAGAAATTCGGATCGTCGCCCCCCCCGGAGTACGCGACGTTCGGCTGCCTGACCTCGTCTCCGTCCTGGGGCTCGGTGGCCGGTCCGTTGTGGGCCTCCTGAAAGAGGATCTTCTTCATTTTGCGGTACTGCAGGTTGTCCAACTCTCGGACCGCGTCCTTGGTCCGCATGATCAGATCAATCAGCACCGTTTCGGGCCTCTCGCGCAGGACAAAGGCATGCTGTGTGCAGAGGAGCAACATTAGGGGCTATGGCACCAACAGTTGTAATAGTTACGAAAAGCAAATAAAAGACACCAACAGATTGCTTCATCAGTTAAGTGACACGCAATTAAAAAGTAGTTTTGCCTGATTAAAGGATGGGACATTTGTGGAGTTTGTCTGGCAGCAACTGTACAGCCATGCTAAACATCTGTTTATTCCCCCCCCCCCCCATTTCTAATTTAACCACAAACAGATGCACATACTATTGTCATGGATACAACTGTGGAAGTAAACGGTCTTTGTTCAGACAAAGAATTTTAGTGATTAAATAAGATGACCTATATGGAACACAGTCATTTATTGGTAACTTCTTGAGGCCAGTCATCATATTTGAGTACAATATACTATAGGGTGTATTTTATGCTTCGGATATTGATTACTCACTGCACTGAAGCAATGTTCCAGTAATATCTTTTTTAAAAAAATGCACTCCATTTTAAACTTTTAAAATGTTAAATTGAGGAGCGAGTTTAGTGGTCACCTGCAGCAGATCATCCGAGTGTGGTCGGTCGTGAGGGATTTTCTGAAGGCATGAGTCAACAAAATTTCGAAAGTAATCCGTCCTAGGAAAGGAAAAGAAAGGAAACGATTACAGGCTTTGAAGGTTCCTTCACTCTTATTCTGAAGGAGCTGATGCTTCCGTGTGTCCTGCTGGGTGCGTCGTGGACCTCCAAGCTCCTGTGCACCGTATACTCACCATTCAACAGACTGCAGTGCTGGGCTCTCGTTCTGAGCTATGTGATATAAGGCACTCATCGCATTCATGTTGAACAGAGGCGGCTTCCTCTCGGCTGCAGCGGGAGGAAGAAACGACGGTGAAACTTTGTTTTTGGATCTAACTCTTGCACACACACACACACACACACACACACACACACTCTGGCTTGGTGCCACCATACCTAGTTCTATACAGGTGATGCCAAGGGACCAAACATCCACCTTTCCATCATACTGGCCCTCATCCATGGCCAGAATCACTTCCGGGGCCATCCTGAGCACAGGGGAGATGAGACGCTGTATAAATGGCAACGCAGAGGTCCACCTAAACGCATACCGACAACCAGAGACAGCTCTGTGCTCACCAATATGGCGTCCCCACGAAGGAATTGGCTGGAGAGGCGATGGATGCTGAGCCAAAGTCTGCCAGTTTGACCTGCCCGGGCTCGGTCAGCAGGATGTTCCCAGCTTTAATATCCCTGAGAAACAGCAGAATATGTTCAGGGACAGAGGCGCCATGTACAAAATACGAGAAACGTGTTTGGACCAGCAGGAGGACGCAAACGCTCATATACCACTCGTGCTGGGACATAAACATACCAATGAACCTACCTGTGGATCATGTTATGAGAATGAAGGTAGGCAAGTCCCTGCAAAGCACCATGGGTAATAGCTGCAATCTCCATTTCCTGAAGGGGCTTTTTGTGAACTATGAGTAGAGAATATAGTAAATACTGGAACTGTTAAAACTGAAGCAGAGTTCAGATCAAAATAACAGGGTGAAAATTAATTATTTGATGAATATTTGTAGAATATTAAACATCGCAATACATTTATTACAAGGGCTGAGCGCCACTTCTATAACAGCCATAAAACCAAAAGCTTATCTGTAGACCTGAAGTCATTAGATAATACATGGACTAACTTGGAAAGGCTCAACCTAACAAATTGTGGATATAATTCTTACATTATCCAGGGTAATAGGACACACACACTTTATTCCATAATCATCCATCCCTGGTGATCCAATACAAAGAATGCTTACTTTGGATCGGTTTTCAGTATAGTTAGAAGATACAAGTTTGGTTCAAAAAGCAGAAAAATGTTCAAAACTTTTCAAAAAGAGAACCCTTTCTCCAGAATGAACTTGTGCCTTGTTCATGATGCAGCACAATTGATAGGAACTCATTTTTTTTTGCAAAGATCCCTGATGGAAAACGATTAGCTCACCTTCCAGGAGGTCGGAGGCTGAGCCCAAACAGTACTCCATCACGAGCTGAAGACGGCGAGAAAGACATTCAGACCTTCAGGCTCATATTTACGACCGGAGCCAAGTACAATGGCAATGTTAACAATGCCCGAGTGAGTGAATGAAAGTGCGTATGCGCAAACACACACCCATGCCGTATGTTCCCGTAGGTAGCATCCCTTATACTCTATGCTGTTGGGGTGTTTTATTCTCTGGAGGAACTTTACTTCTTTAATGATGTCCTGCCATTTCTTGTGTAAAGAAGAACAAAAAGGTCATTGACATTTACCATCAAGAGAAATTAAATAAACGAAAGCAAACGAAATATGAAGTTACGATCAAAAACACTTAGCATTAGCTTTTACATTTCATTATATATTTTTGGGATAAATCACAATACATAGTCAAACATAAGTTCGAGCACAAAAGAGATGAAGAGGGTTCGGCTTTTGAAGAGATATGAGCAGCCTCGAACATTGGCCACACTCATCGTACACTCAAACATTTGGCATCGGTTAATGGCATTGTCAACACTAAAGCTGCTGTGGGTGGAGTCCAGGGCTCTGCGCTGGTGAGGCGCTGACTCACCTCGCTGGACTGTTTCCCACTGTAAGACATCTTCTTGACGGCCACCACCTCAGTGGTCCGCACATCGCGCGCCTGCAACCGGACACGAGTGTTAATCACCGTCAGGATGAAGTTTGAAATTCTTTTTCTTTTTTTTTTAAATATTATGAGCTCAAGCATACAGAACAATTTTCATATAAAGGCAGTAATACCGTTGAGTTGGATGTCGGGCAGTATGAGTGGTTTGGAGTTTACGGTAATCAGACTTCAATCTAGCTAATCAGACCCCCAGCCTCCAAGCTTATGGGGATTCATGACATAAGATTTGATTTTTCTAGTCGGTTTTTAATCCAACTGGGCAAAAGTTTCAAATAATATTTGTTCTTTATTAAAATGAGGGGGAAATCTGAATGCTCAGAGTTCTCAGAATATTCTAGCAACCACAGAAAAGTGCAGTGTGCAAAACACAACCCTACCAAGGTAAGCAACCTGAACGTATAAAATGAGGGAACGTATTTTTTTAATAATATTGCATCTCAATTCGTCTGTAATTTTTTCCCTCGCTTGAAAATGTTGGTAGAGAGTCACCTGAATTTTAGCAAGGGTTTTGGGACTGAGACAGACTCTTGTGTTTATTCTACAGCTTTCGTGCACTGGTTCCACTCCAGAAGTGCTTCCATCTCCGGCTAGAAGTTGTTAGAATAAATGTGGTGGTGAGACTTTTAGCTGCAATTCACTTTCTACAGTCTTAACACTTTGCAGCGGTTTGTCTGACATCACACCTCTCAAATATGAAACACTTCCACATGACTGAAGTTACATTTTTTTTGTAATTTTTCTGGAATTAGCTCACACACACACAAATAGCTCACACCAAGATATAGACATTTGCATATCACAGTTGCACACGTGTGGGCGTGCATGTGTTCACGTATGCACACAACTGAATGGATCGGTGGCCACCAATCACGGCTTCATACTTGTGCTTGACAGTGTTTAACAGAATGCAACGTGCAGATGTTTAAATCAAGATTTTACATCACGAATGCAAAATTATATATAACTGAACAAAATCCCCAGCCTTAGATTAGGACCTAGTCTTAGATTAGGACCTAGTCTTAGATTAGGACCTAGTCTTGGACTAAACAATAAAAGCACCACCACATACCCTTTACTGCAGAATTAAGTTAATTACTACACAGAAACTCATCCAAACAAACTCGTACACAACACTTCATTGGAGTAAAGCACAATCCAACTGGGATGCCTAGATTTCTGCCCAATAATCTGATCCAGTTATTATAACATTCACATTTTCATAAAAATCTTTTGTTTTCTAGCATTTAAGTCCGGCTAGTGTTAACCAACGCCATGCGAAACATTCGGAAGTTCTCCTTGCATCCATTATCAGTAAATTCCATCGGAATGACCCTCTTCCACCAGTCCTTCCTAGGTCCATCTAACGTTCGCACACGAGTGCAGAGTCACCTGCCAGTGTGCAAGTATTGCCACAGACCACAGACCAGCAGCGCAAATAGACCAGGAGCTTTTCTAAGTATTTTCTATGAAACCAAGTGTTGCAATAAGGCAAAAAAAAAGAAAAAGAAAACCCAAACAGGGCTGGAGGAGGGTAGAAATAAACTGGCATTTTCTGCCATGTCAGTCAAATGCCTGGGAAGGTGGGGGGGGGCGGGGCCTCATTTATAATGATCTTAATGCTTTTTTTTTTTTTTTTTATGAATGACTACTTCCCCATTTCTAAAATGTCAGAGCTCCAAGGGATATAGGACAGAATAGAAACTGGTATCTGACTGATACTGGGCACCAGGACTGGTGCCATGTCTACCTCCCATAGTAAAACACACACACACAAGGCAGACATGCCTTACTGTGCTCAAAGTGCCTTTACAACCTCTTTAAATTACTTTTCCCTTTTGAAACATGACCCGATGTGAAGTAGTGTGTAAAAAGAGCAGCGTTTGATATCGCAGATGACACGGCATCCTAATAAAGTTAATTACACCTTACGTCAGTTCCAATTACTCTTAGATGTGGGAATGGTGTGGGAATTCAGTCATTCTAGGTCTGCACGACTTCAGTGACACTTCCGAAAACTGAACTGGAATTAATTTGTTTTGAATGTTTACATCTGGCCAAGCTAAAACTTGGCAGGGGGGGGGGGGGGTGTTTAACAAAATATTAAAACATCCAAAATGTGTAGCAAATTAAAACTGGGCGTGTGCTGTCGGTCAACGTGGAGAAACCCGGAGGAAACACACAGCGGTGAGCCGAGGTAAACCGGCTCTCGCGAGGCCGACACTTACGAAATACACGGCCCCGAAGCTGCCATGACCGATCTCACGCAGGTCGGTGAAGAGCTTCTCGGGGTCCTCCTTGAAGAAGAGCTCAGCGATCTCGGGGTCCTTCAGGCTCCCTGCCCGGCTGGTGGAGGGCATGCTGCCAGGGGACTATCTGGCCGTGCCACTGCCTGGCGCAGGCTCCCGCTGATGATTCATCTGCCAGAGGGAGGCAGCGTGCGCGCAGGGACCTGGGGGGGGGGGGTACAGAACATGGTGTTAGAGGCACAATATCCACTATAATGAGATTAACCCGCTGTTCAGCCTCACTAACAGGGAGAGTCAGTGATTGGAGAGAAAAGATGACATTGAGCACCCATGCTGTGGAAGGCCTGGGAGTAGATTCGTTGTAGGATCAAACCTACTAGGGCTGTGGTTCCTAGATGGGAACAGACCAAAGGTTGATGGGTAAAACCTTGCATGTAGACCACAGTAGTTCTGCTGATCTGGCCTCAGCACACAAAGGGGCCTGCTGACTCTTCAAAGTCACCAGATACACCTAATGTTTCACTCCTGGGGTGGGTCCTCTGACGTGCTACCAAATCGCCCTCGTTTTACGAGCATGTGGTACATTCCAATATGCAAATATCAAAAACTGAAGTGTTCTTGTGGGACAAGACTAGAAAAGCATCTTAAACATGGTGCTGTGTGCAGGCCTCTCGGACACTGGCCATTAATTGAACAGCTGTGACCTCACAGCTTTGTGCTCCCTCACCGAAAACCTCCAGGTCTCAACAGGACACGGCGCCACTTTCTACAACAACTGAAACTCGACAGTAACAGCCTCTGTGACTTATGGAAGGATTCAAACATGATGACACACAGAAATACTAGACAAGCAGCATGTTGTGGCTTTGTTTTCTTCTCTCGCTGAGCTGGGTTGTTCTGGCCTGTCGCCTGGCTCTGGTGTGGTTTATTTATGCACCCTTTAAGGCTGGACCGAGGCTGATGGGCTGTGCCCTGCAGCATAGGCGGAAAACACAGCATTTCTGCAGTGGCCGGCCTCCAAGGTCAACTCACGGGTCACCTCTTAATCACGGTTCATGACGGTTTCATGTGCTCCATCTCCATATGTATGAATGGGGTGGATGGAGAGGACAAAGGAGCAAAAGCACCATCAACTCACACACACACACACACACACACACACACACACACACACACACACACACACACACACACCTTAATCTTTCATTGATAGTATTTGGTTTTAAAATAGTAGACAGCAATACCACCGTTGAAGCTGTGGGTGATTAGAGCATCAAAGTGCAACAGTATTTAAATATATAAATATTAACATAAAACTACGAAGATTTTCTGAAAATATTAGACACTTTAGGGTAGTCAGCAAACAATGCCACTAGTTTTTTTCTGACTAGAGCAAGTGAGGTTACACAACAAAAACATTTGTTGCTCACTTAAAAGTAGCTCCCGATTCGTAATCGAATCAACAACAACAACAAAAAAATACACAAAACACAACTAACAGAAGGTTTCTTAAAACTCTCTGAATTATTTTAGGATCACTTGGTTCAGAGGTATCCCAGTCCAAGTCTGCGTTTTAATAGCTAAACCAAAAAGCAATTGGGTCCAGTTCCCCTGCTCTCAAAATCACTTATCAGCAGCAAAGCTTCAACTGTTATACATGTTAAGTATTCAACGCGCTGTAAACAAGCTGGATTCTACCTAGGCATGTTTTACTACTGTATCACCACAATTGCTGAGGGAGAATCACGTTAATTATTTTAAAATCGACATTTTTTCCCCACTTTTTTTTTTGTTGCAATTTTGCAGTGACGAGAACTAAACAATGGTTACTTGTCATCTTTAGACATAAAAACTGGAAAAATCAGTCGGTGTCAAAACTGGAAAAATCAATCAATAAACGGTGACCATGCAGACTAGCTGGGTCTGGCTCATCACGGTGATGTAAAGAGCCGAGACACTGGGAGAGCACCAGGACTCGTGTAATGTGATGTAACAGTGGTGCTTTACATCCATGATCCTGTGTGCCCATGGATAAAACAAGCAGCTTATTGGTATTTCAAAAAGTAGAGTCACTATAGAACATATAGTACACGTGCATAGAGAAAAGCAGAATTTCTCGCAATGACGCATCAGATCGCTGACCCCTACATATAACACAAACCCCCACCCCCACCTCCACCTCTCCTACAGAAAAGCATGACATAAACACTGCTTGAGCCAAGCTGCTGGGCTCTTTGTGGGCCTGGCCGTTGGTAAGGCTTTTGAGGAGCTCCCTCTACTACAGCAATTATGGTATTTGTGGTATTTAAAAAGCTCCACCGTCTTCTTCTCCAAAAGGTTCTTCGGAAATCAGATTTCTCAAGCTCCATTTCCAGAGAACCTAGCAATTTTATAACCCATAAGAAACAGAAATCTAAACATTTTGCTTCTCTAACTTTGACATTTAGGCTTTTGGAATTTGATTGCATCATGAAAACATGACATTGTTGCTTAGTATTATTTCTGCCCCACCCGCTCGACCTTGGTGACTAACCCAAAGTTCAGAAGACATATTAGGGGCAGGCAAAAGTCATTGCATTTTTTTACAATGTTGTGGAAATACAAGAATGGTCTTCCTAGGACTGCTCGACACAGAGAATGAGACTGTGTGATTACATTGCTACATATCATGACAACGGGTCGTATTGTGACCCCTTGACGTGACTGTTATTGATGCGACTGCGTTATTATTTTCAAAACTATGCGCACTGGTAGGATCATGTGACTGCTGTCATTCATCAAAACACCCTGAAAGATCAGCCGCACTGCACAAGCCTTGACGGGACGATCACAGGACCCTAAAAAAATTACGTGTTACGAGAACTCGCATATTGCAGCCTTTGGTAGTATCGTTATTGTGGACAGTCAATTAAAACGTATTGTATGATAGGAGATTTATATACAGCATAACTTTGAACATGAACGAATAAGGTAAAAAAAATTTTAAAAATCCCATTTTTAAATAAATCAGGAGAAAGACAAACAAAACAGCCGATGTGTTGCTTTCGACAGATAACATTGCAACTACTCTGAAAGACTTCATGTGTGCACCAACTGTCCGTCACTCATATGATGGAGAAAGTATTCAGAGCATCTGCTTGCTTTTCTAACCTGATTTTCAGACTGAGCACATGATGCATTCCGTGTCAACTGAGCCGTCAAAGCCGGAGTATGTGCTCGGTCTTGAAAAACATACGCCTACACTTCAAAAAGCCCGGAAAAAAAAAATGTTAAATCACTTCTATTGCTGAGAAAACTTCAAAATATTAATAAATAGCTAAAAATGAATGTGATGGTAAAACCAACAAGCTTAAACTAGTCAATTTCACAGAGAAAAAGAAAAAAAAAAAAACAAACAAACAAAAAAAAACACCACACAATACCTTCACTGACGGTGCAAATACCAGCTCACATGAAGGCCTACCAAAGTCCCTTCTCCATTACAAAGCTCAAGAGCTTTGACCTTGTCCAACACCAGGCTGTGGCTCTTATGTAATAGCTGCATACAAAGTGTCCAATCTCCATTTCTAAGATGTTATTGTCCAAAATTAAAAATGAACAAGGTGATAACTAAATCATAGTGAAATTTCGGAAACATCTTACTTGAGTACGTGATTACACACACTCGCCACAGAACCACCCATATTACAATTAATGCGGTATTTCACCCTGTTGATGTGACTACCAGCTACCTGTCTTGAAAACAAAAGGCTTTATACACTGTAGCTCGTGTGACTGAATTCATTATGAAAGACTGTCATCAGACAGAAAGAACAAATATACTTGTCGAAAGGTAGGGTATAAATCATTAAATGAAGGAAAAAGTAACACAGAGAGAACTAATTAAATGAATATTTCCTTATGACTTTGGGAAATCTACAAAACCAAACAAACAAAAAAAACACACACAAAAAAAACAAGGAAGTTGCTATATGTAAAAGTCTCCTAATTACTTCCTGTTGCAATCAAACCTGATGACCCTGGTCTTCTACTCATCATTGACCGTCACCGTTTAATTTGAATAAACAATTATGCTCTAAAAAAACAATAAACAAATAAGGAGCACTGTAAAAAGATCAGGTTAGTCGTTTAACATTCTTCTGATTCAGTGACTTACAGCCCATGGGGGCATCTTGGACAGGTTACCTGTGCTGTTCAGCCTGATCATACAGGCACACACAGTAAAGCCACAAACATGAGACAATTGGCTGAAGCAGGATGAGAGTGAAGCGCAACCAAATACCTGATAAACAAAGAAAAAAGGGCGGTTCTCTCTTTTTTTTTTTTTTTTTAAACACAACTCAGGTATTTAGCATGAACTTAAAATGTCCTGTTTGAGGCCATTTCCAACACCCTGCTCTCACATTTCTATTCTAAGCACTGTAGGTATAACCCTTCAGAGCAGGTACAATTTTGCTCACAATCTCCCGATGGAAAAGACCCATGTCTTAATGTTACACCAATAGCCTACTTCTTGATCAAACAAACACAAATTCTGACCTAAATAACAAAGAAAATTATGTCTTAGCACCATGCTACTACTTAGACGAAAAAAAAAACGTAGCCAAAACAATAAGACTGAACAATTCTTTTTGAACAGCTCTTGGATTTGATTATCAATCATTTTGACTTTGTGTTCTGTATATATATGATTTTAAAATCAGTTTAGCCACCAATACCAGGTCTGTGCAGAGATGTGACAGTACATTAGGCTTTCATTAGAGAGCAGAACTCAGAAATGGTTTCCCCCCACTGAAGCACATCTGCATTACCACTGTATACTCTCGTCGATATATTAAAAACGCTGTCTCGTACTCTCTGGCTATATTATTAGGCTCAGCTATATCACTGGTGCATTTTGTAAGTGTGGAGTTACAGATTGATACCTGTTCACATGCACGTTCGTCAGCAGACTTCTACGCTTTTTTCTTTACTGGTCATGTTCTAACCCATAGCTATAATAAGAGATATCATTTGGTTGACCGTTCCCAACGCAGCATATATAATGACACATTAGTGACGTGGTTGTGGGTGTCGAGTTGGAACAAGGTCATCAAGCACACCAGTGCTGCTCGTTTTGTGTTTTTGTTTTTTTTGCATGTGCCAGTCACACTGCCTGGCTCATTAAGACAAGTCGCCACCCAAAAATATCCAGCCAACAGTGGGTCTGTGGTCAGACGATGACCGTCTTTGAAGAGCCAGAGGATGGCCAACAAACTGCGTATGCCAGCCTTCTGTCTTCATATTAAACCTTTCAAAAATAAGTTGCCGTGTTGTTACTATGACTACTGCCGCAGCCACTTCAATAAATTATCACAACCCAGTAGCCTGTCTAAATGCATAAACCCCCATCTGGTCACTTGTGAAATGATTGTGTCAACAGTCACAAAAAGAAATTAACGCAATTTATGCACTCAGTCATGCAGTGAAAGGGAAGCTTCAACAATAACATCAGCAAGCATCCATGAAATTCTATCAAATCATGCATTGGTACAGTCCATCAATAGAGCTTTAAGATTTTCACATGAAGGTATTCTATCATGTGACGTACACTTCAGAGTAATTAATACTATGATTCG
Source organism: Sternarchorhynchus goeldii (assembly GCA_028565775.1). Taxonomy (NCBI): domain Eukaryota; kingdom Metazoa; phylum Chordata; class Actinopteri; order Gymnotiformes; family Apteronotidae; genus Sternarchorhynchus; species Sternarchorhynchus goeldii. The sequence goes on along the minus strand of JAOXYF010000003.1, from coordinate 14,417,051 downwards.
AGAACAAATTATAGCCATAACTGCATAGTCACATACCTCAAAGGAATATAATACTTTCATGTCAATGTGTTTTCTGGGACTAAAAATTGTAGTTTAGGTTTTTTTTTATTATTATTATTTCAAACTACCCTGGATAGGATGTATGTGGACACTGAAGCATTATAGTCTACCCGTTTTGCACTCTAGCATGACAAATTCATTTAATAGATTCTGCGGGATAACTACTGCATTTCAAATATTTGCCTTTCCAATAGAAAACTTTAGACCTGGGCTGTTTTACAGAAGTGTTTCAAATTAAATAAATGTAGCATTAAGACGATCGTCAGAATTAAAGTGGTTTAAATAAACAAATCTTGTTGCCGTTATCTAATAAATAAGATAAAAACGTGGATATTTAGTAATACTAGGCAGCAAAGATCTCGATGGTCAGTTTCGTCTGTTACGCAATGTCAACACAGTGGGATGAGGAATGCAGCGCACGTCAGAGCACTGCAAGCACTTTATGCGCTGACAAGAAAGGAAGATCTTGGTCGCAGTTAACAGATTACTTCTGTTAACTGCGTTTTATTTACAATGTTGAATACAATTCGTTTATTAAAGCGAACGTCGACATAACTCCTTTGTTTACCTGGTTAGTACTGACAGTTTTGAGTGCAAGCAGCAGGCGTGTGAAAGTGTCCAGTGAACCAAGGAGGGAGTGCCGTTGCAATATGCGACGATGAGCATTCTTGTACGCTAGCTAGCGATAGCTACCCGTTTGGTCTCTGGAGTTCACATCTGACAGTTCAAATAGTAATAATCACCGACAGTTTAATCAATTAAAAATTAATTAGTCGAACGTGAATTTTTCATTAGACAGGTAGGCTGCCAACGTAGCTGCCTCTGCTCAACCTTTCAAAACAGCTAGGGCACGCACATCTTTAAGATCACTAAAACATCCCGCTAAAGTTAGCTAGTTAGCTAGCTAAAGTAACCTGCTATCTAGTTAGCTAAACGACATGTTAAATCGCGGGCCATCTTAAAGTTAATAATTATACCTAATTTGATTTATCTGAAACTGAAGTTTCAGAACTTTATAAGTGGGGGGCTTAACTAAACGCCACTAGCTAAATAGCTAATGATGTATCAAAAACTGGCTGATTAGCCGTGCAATCTTAATGGAAAATGAATGTCATTTACAACAGGAGACTGATAGTAAAAGTAACAGATACTCTCGGTTTGCAACCGTGCGTTTTAAACTTAGACTAAGTTAGTCTTAGTCTAAATACCTTTAACATTTACTCGACAACTACAAAATCAAACAGTTGAGACTAAATTTGAGAGCTAATGTGCCGAAAGGCTAGCTAGTTAGCTATCTTTGCCATCACTGTCATCTAACGTTAGCTAGCTCCTACTGCAATTAGCTGGCTAAGTATCTTAATATTAGCGTGCTAGCTGGCTAAGTGGTACTTAGTCAATGTCCAACAAGCCTATGGCAGCAATGCAGTTCTACTTATTGACAAAATCTTAAAGAAAACACACAATGTGCTTGGTCACTTGGGCAACCTTACCTGTCCAATAGGCCAGTTTTGAGAGAAGCAGGACTCCAGCAAAAAACCTTTGCTATTTAGATTGCTAACTTGGATAGCTAGCGAGCTACCTAGCCAACAGATATCCTGGGAAGAACTGGGTGCAACCAATTGGCCGCTGAAAAAGAGTGGAGCACAGATTTGGACACAAATCTGGATGTGTTTATTCCATCAGGACCTCGACAGTTCTTGTGGCGTTGTTCAGTCGCTTAATCTAGCGTATCCGAAAACGTTAATGTTGATTATGTTGCAGGTGATGATTCAGAAGCAATATTACAACCACTTGAGGCCCAAAAATTAGCCAATGAATGTTATAGCTTGAAAGCTAACACCCCACTCCCAGTCACTTCCAAAAGATGGCGGCGGGTAGTTTTCACCTCCTCCCCTCTGTGACAAACACGAGTAATTTTGAGGCTATCTAACCAACAACACCATTACAACTATCTGAAACCATCAAAAACGTGACAACAGTGCTGTCACGATCCACAGATCATTGTGTCGCCTTAGCCATAAAAGTTCTTCATGCGTGGCAAGTATGTTAATACTCTCTGTGGCCAAGCACTGATTTTCAAAGCCTTCCTCACTTTCGTTGCTTGCAATCCCGTCTCCCACCACCAGGGGCAAATCCCAACACGCCAATTCGGGTTGGATAAACAGAAAGTACGATGCGGTCGTCTAACACTGACTTTACGCACATTCACTACTCAAAAATTCCCGGAACTTTTCAGTATTTGATGTGTAAATCGCTGGATATATAACGTCTCCGTTACTGAGATCCAAATCTTGTCTTGCTGGGTGCTGACTTGAGAACCAAGCAAAGTTCACATTTACAAATAGCATCACATAATACTAATTATTATTATTATTATTGTTGTTGTTGTTATATCTTAGGTTGTAAGATGAAAGTATATCTGAAATCTGAAAAAGCAGTGCGAAACTACATCTCTTTTTCAAGCAAATGGGCTAGTTTCCTCCTCCATCTTCCACCCAGATGAATGGCATGGTACGCATGACTAGTCCCATATGTATCCATGCCTTCCGAAAGCATGTCTACAATGGGATAAACAGGCAAAACGGGTTTTTTAGCATGTCGTGAAAATGTGTAATGGTTATTGGGTAGGAAATTGGATTTTTTTTATTAATTACTTTATTTATTCTTTGTTATTATGAATACAAACCAAATAATTAAAGGCAATGGACAAGGCAAAAGAAAACTGGCATACACAAGTAGGCTTTCAGTAGAGAGCATAACTCAAAAATAGCACCTATAATGTTCTGTTAGTAGGTAGCTTAGTCCTGACCAGGCTGGTGTTGTTTTATCCTTGGTTATGTCTGGATTCTGTACAGCTGTCCAGTGGAACTGAGAGACTGGAATGAGTCCGACCATGACACCATGCGTAAAAAATTAATGCAGTTAGTCACACTTCAGATAATATCACCTTTAGATATTTCTGCATATTTTCACAAATAAGAAATGCACAGTGTGCTCATTGTCTCACACACACACACACACACACACACACACACACACACACACACACACACACACACACACACACACACACACACACGTACACTCTTTCAGGTTGACCTGGCGAATAGTTATAGTGCCACCTGCTGACAAAAATCGCCTCATGTTAAGGTGACTGTGTCTTTCTGTAACACAAACAACTTAGTAAATATAAAGTATTTCATATATCATCATAAACTTTATATGCTACACTGTAAAAAATTCCTGTAAAAAAACAGCCAAATTACAACAATAAGATGCTGTTTTTTGTAAAATACGGTAATACTGTGAATAGGAAATCGTTATTTACAGTATTACCGTATTAACTTAGTACGTTATTTCTTTTTCAATAATTGCTTAACTGTCATTAAAAGCTGCTTCTCTGTATTTATTCGTCTGTGGTTCATCATTAAGAAGGTAATTGTTACCATAATGCGAGAATTTGTGTTTTGCTGCCTAGTAAAAGTTTCATTGATAAATAGAAGAATCGCAAATATTACTAAAGAAATTACATATAGTTTTTAATCTGACTAATGTTAGCACCTTGATGGTGCAAGTTCACTAGATGGCTAGTTTGCAAGCTAATGCTACTCCTGATTATGAGTTTTTAAAATTACAGTACAATACAGTATTTTCTCAAAGCCGTTTTTAGGATCTCTCTAGTATGCCTCATTATTTTGAAAGCTCCTGTTTGCCATTTATTTTACCATAACCAGAAGGGTTGCTCACTTTGATCAATTGCTTTTGTTTAGCAATTGCTTTTGTTTTGTTATGGGAGTCATTAATCACTGAAAGAAGTTTTTTTTAATTGCACAAGTAGAACAGGTTGGTCTTAAATGTTAACCCACATAATTAATTGATGCTAATAGTGACACAAACTAATATCAATGTAGTAATTGTTCATGGCTTCTACTTATAAAGCATTCTTGGAGTTTTCATTTGGATGCATGACATCCGAATTTTAAAATGTTTTGCCAGGTTTGTGGACATGAAGCTACCACGGTTGTTGCACATGTTCGGCACATGCGAATTCACAGGCATGTCGCCAATGTAGCCTTTCAGTGTGGTTTTTCAGATTGTATTCAGAACCTCAGATGCCTCAGATTGTAAAAGAACCTTCCATAAATTTTCAGCATTTAAAACGCACACATATCGACATAAACGAAACTCTGGGATTACATCTAGGCCATTTGCCATATTAGACTTGACTTGTCATGTTGATTTATGTGATATCAGGTGTGAAACTTTTAAGAGCTTTTTTGCTCATTTGAAAACACACATTAGGGAGGGAAAAGAAGTGTCTTGTCCATTTCAACAGTGTGACAGAAAGTTTGCAGTTGTGTCTACCTTTACTTCTCACATATCTAGGAAGCACAAAGATCATAGGGAACAAAACCTTTTTAACTCCATTGTAAACCCTGACTGCTCCATTGTTGCTGAGCAGTCTGATATGCAGATAGGTGCTCCTTCTCATTTTCAGGAAAGTACTGAAGAGGTCTGCCCAGAAATTATTGATGAACCTCTGTTCTTGAGATGTCTAGCCCAGTTTTACCTAAAACTGCAGGCTAAATGTCTGCTTCCATCCACCACTATACAAACAATTGTTGAACATCTGCAAGAAATACATGATATAAGCCAGTCACATTTACTTTTCAAACTGAAAGAGAGGCTGGCTACACTTGGGGTTCATGAAGCAGATATAAGTGCCGTTATTGATGTATTAAAAAATGAAGATCTCGAAGTTGCAGTTCTCACACCCTGAAAACTGACCAGAGAAGGAAAACAGTTTTCAAAAATAATTTCAATTACATTGAGCCAGTTCCAATTTGTCTGGGGCAGAATGAGGTAGGCAAAGAATGTTTTGCACAGTATGTTCCAATTAAAGAAACGATCAAGTCTCTATTTCAGATTGACTCAGTTAGGGAACATCATAAACAAGTGTACACATCATTCCAAGCTAAAGATAT
>JAOXYF010000003.1:14386041-14411906 GCA_028565775.1 Sternarchorhynchus goeldii | reverse complement strand
AGTCTATTTTTTAGAAATCTGATTTGTATGTCAGTGAAGTAATTTCACAGATTACTTACATTGGGCAGCTGCCATGGGGAAAAATGTAATTCGTTCAGAATACAGTATACAGGCACTAAAATGACAGTCAATTTCATGGTATTTTAATACAATGGTAAAAATCTGTAATTCAGATTATAGTATAGAAACTGTAAAATTACAGTAAAGAGCTGGAAACCCTGCTGCCAGTATTTTACTGTATTTGTTCAATACTGTATAATACACATGTATTTAGCAGAATTTAATGTAAATGAATTTAATGTCAATTGGCAAAGTATAATTCTCATTAACCTGGATAATTAATAAACACATTTCTTTCTATGAGTGTGTAGATGACACACAGCTGTATATGCTCCTAGCTACTGACCCTCAAAGGTCAATAAACCGACTAATAACCTGGGTGTTACTTTCAAATGTTTAAAGAATTATGTAATGTTTGAAAAACCTCCATTCTATGACCTGAGAAATGCATCTGTGGCAGTTGCTTGCCAGATAACAATCACTGTTGGGACTACAATAACACTTTTATTTCTAGTTTAAAAAGAACTTCATCTATGAACTTGTAGAGAGTGCCAGCGCCTGCAGCATTTTAACACGCAGGAGAATAAAGGGGCGTATGTCACATGTCCTCTGACAGCTGCTTTGGAAACAGATATGTTTCAGAACTGATTTGAAGAATGCTCTTAATGCCCTTTAAATGTCTTTATAATCTCACCATATTGCCATATTGTACCTCAGTGAAATTACTAGTCGTGTTTCTGCAAGAGCTGTTAGATCTATCATCAGTAGCATGCACTACATGACTAAAGAGTGGTGACACAGTCTTTTTTACCATGGCCCAAACTTTGGAATTTACATTAAGGTTAAATGAACCTATAGTTCATGGTATCATACTTTATGCACTTTTTTCTGCTATATGTATTTTATTCGGTTTAATATTTTACTCCATTACATTTGACTAATTTCTGTTATTCCTACGTTTATTCTTTATCTTTCATTTTTCTCCCATTTACTTTATTTCTATTGTATTTTTGTGTAAGACACTTCATAATTTTTATTTAACAAGTGATAATATATAAAGGTCATTATCAGTTTATCCGATTAAAACGTGTTCGGTCTGTGAATTAGCTTTGCTGCTATCAGAACTGCTTTCTCCATAATGTGGTTAACAACCTGGGTGGAAGATGAATACTTGGAAAGTTAAGTGATGTAATAAAAGAGGCAAAGACTTTCTAGGCAACCATTAACAGCTAGTGAATATATGGTAGAAGATTTGACATATACATTGCCCACTGGGGTCACTGACCTCCATGTAAATGACAATGGTTCTTTGAAAAGCTTTTATTTTGGGATGTTCTGAGGTCAGTTTCTACTGAAATACCTGGAAAGTTACTGAAGAGTTGAAATTCGATGAGGTCAACTTATGCCGGCTTTCAACATAGGATTGAAGCATTGCACCCTCACGTTTCTGGAAAGAAGAACTGCCTATAGATGCGCAAAAAATGTAACAAAGCTCTTAAATTGTGTCTGGAGACAAAACAGTTCGAACAAACAACCAAATACATGCATACATAAACATTGCGATTGACTAGCCAATGTTTCATTAGTCTGTGTGTTATAATCCTCATGAGCTTAGTCATTGTGTTTCAGAGAGAAATGTTGGCAAGACTATCAAAATCCTAATGTTAAAATACCCTAATGAAACTACAAAGCTGATCTCAGATTAATAGCACATCTTATTATACTGCCAAAAGGAGCAGTAAACAAGAAGAGGTAAAAGACAGGTAAACAGGAAGTTGTCATCTTGATATATTTCAGCACATTAAACTACTTTTTTTGTAACATTGTGCAATGTTTATCTATGAAGAACATATCACTACTTATTGTCTGGTACACCGAGTTCTTATCAAGGCTGTTACAATAAGAGTATATCAAAGGGGAATGACCTTATGGTCAATGAGCAGAGTAGTCTTAGCTGCTAACCTACTAAATTTGTGGAGTCAATATTTTAAGCCTAGTTTAAGCCTAGTTGTATATTCTGCAACTCTGCAACAACACTGTATATTCACCTGTATATTTATTATTATTTACGATGCACTTCAGTTTTATAATGTCACATTGTTTTCTGTAAGTACGTTGTTTTATTGTTATTTTTGTATTGGTAAAAATGTGATTTTATATCTAAGATTAGCATCCATTCACTTCACTAGTCAAGGAGATCTAATGATAAACCAAAACAAGGGAAACATGGTTACTGTCTCGTCAAAACAGCTATCAAGAAATGCCATCATTTTACCCCAGTTTTGATCTACTAACTCTTAAATATCTGATAGGGCTTGTGAAAAGATTTATGTTCTTCAACAGCAGTCGTAGGTATTTCATATACGATGTGACTGATGTGTAGGTATACTAGCTGAATTTAATGTTTGAACATTTTAGCACAAAAATAGCCACAAAAAAACAAACAAAAAAATTGTACATGGACAGCAGTTTTATAATTGATTAGTGATTATATTTTATGGATTTTTCATTAAGACAGAGTTTATCTAAAATACCTCCACAAATTTCATTCACGAGAAAAAAATATTCTGAAATTTGTTACACACAAATTGTTTAATTCAAGTTGACTCTATGCTACGCGGATTTACTTTCCTTTTGGTTTTTAACAGGTGAGCTTCCCTTTCAAAGTTCATTTTTTAGACTGTGATGAGTCACCTGCTTCAAACAGGACAATTACCCGCTGACCTTAAGAAAGTCAATAGTACCAATACATTCGTAACCATCAGGCAAATCGCCTATAAGACCTGAATGCTCACTCTTCTATAAAACGTCAAGCCAAGAGCAAAAATATTTTTAGTCTGTGATTTAATTGGAAGACGTAGTGCCATATGTGCTCAACGAGGAGGTGATTTCTCTTATTTTGTTTCAACAACTCCGGAGCTGATCGCATTTTTCGGAGAGTCACAGTCGACGTAATTTATTCACAGTCGAAACCGCTGACCTCTCCTGCCGAAACACATCGAAAGTCCAGTTTGGGAAAACTTGGTTTGCTTTTGTTTTCACGTAACTTTTTTCAGTACTGTTTAAAATGGATTATTTGAACGGAACAATAGATCCCACATGTTTACAAGAACCTCCATTGGCCATCGATGCCATACATCGTAAGTAACCCACATTTACTGTGATTGCTTTTACCTGTATTTCCAGTAGTGATTGATACAGTCGTATTGGCCGTTTGACCAGTTGTGTCTTGTAATGATTTACGTTAACCTCACTGGGATTTCAGTTTAGATTACCTTTAATAGTTGTCTAGGTTTAATTTTTAGAATATCTCGATGTTAGGTTTTAGTCTCTGTTCAGTCCGACCGACACAGAGTACCTTCAGGGTTCACACACCAAATTAGCTCAGCCCTTAGTATGCCTCGTTACAGGATCCTAGAGAACAAATTCACAACATACACGGGTGTCAAGAAGATGCTCTAAAATGTATTAATAATACAGAAGTTTAAATAGAAGAAAGAGATAGAGTAGGAAAAAGAGAGTGATGGTGTGGGGTAACATGATTGGTCTAAGGTGGAATCAACAACTAGATGATTGGTCTTAAGGATGGGGTGTGAAACACCAAGAAGTGGCCTCCACTAAGAAGGTGTTTGGATTACGCTCGGATCCGAGTGAGACCGACCGTCAGATAGGAAGGATGTTGTGTATATGCCGAAGGACAGGCAGAAAGATATTTAGACGCCAGTAGGACTGGGGTCCGCCTGACCGGCAACTAGTTTAACTAGAGAGAGACGTTTAATTCAGAATGAATCATGAATCATTAAATTCCCTTACACTCGAAGCATACACATTACTAACAGGGCATACATAATTAGGTCAAAGTGTAACAAAATATAAAGTAATCTAACTGCAAGTCAGCTGTCAGTCAGTAATAAAGGATGTTGTATATATCCCGTTTAATGCAGATTGTTGTAGGACATTCTGAAGTTATAACTTGAAATTTTACAGTACCCTCTGCACAAACGTTATTTAACTTCTCGTGCTCACACAAAAATCCATAGTACTTTTCTCCCACTCACTCCCATTCACTGTTAAAGGGGCTGCTGGTGGTATATCAAGACTCAGGACCATAACAAGTACAGGACCAGGTCTGCTCTGTACTGCAGAATAAATAATGTGTTTGTCCTCACACGTTCATAACCAGAACAGATGTTTATCAGTTCTGCTTTTATTTGTCGCAGTGCATTTCTGTCCTATTAAACAAAAACAGAGCTGGGTTACTTTTTTTCAGGGTTTCATTATATACTCTGGGAGCTGGGAATTTAGGATTCTGGGATTGTAGGCCCTGGGGAGAGCACATATGTAGAACTGGTGACATAGGGCCCTGAGAACATAGAACCCTTGGCTATGTCCCCATTATGTGCCATGTAAACCTGGGCAACATAGGACCGTGTGAATATAGGACTGATTTGTTCTCAGTGTGCTGAATTAACTACAAACTTGGATGGAGAGTGAAGGGGATGCAGTTTTGATTAATTGTTTTACTCATTAGTAAATACACCCCTCTCTGTTTCTTTCTTCTCTCAGACCTGGATATGTTTGGACTTGCTCTGTACTCTATACTCACATTCATGTCCGGTGTGTCACTCTTACTGTATTTAGAGGAATGTGTGTATATCTACAACAAGGTTCCATCCCCAAAGAAGACCGCCATCATATGGGTCAATGGTGCTGCACCAGTAAGGCGTCTCACAATGCCCTTGCACAAAACCCTCATTTCTCCACATACGTGTATAATGTCCTGACATGACTTAATTAGACGAAAGAAAAAAATAATTGCACAGCAATCTGAAACTCTCTAGGTGTTAGCAGGTTTGGGCTTAGATCAACTTGGAGAAACATCAGGTTTAACCTTCTGTGTGAAATGTTAAGTCTCTTCTACCTCTGTGTGGCAGATCATTGCTGTTATGTCTTGTCTTGGAATGTGGATCCCAAGAGCCACTATGTTCACAGATATGACTTCCAACTCGTAAGGAGCTCTTTAGAGTCACTGTTAATGTGGAGAAAAGATGTCACTGACCATGTCAAGTAATGAGTAATCCTATTTATTATTCGTAGTGCGCACATGCACAGGATATTGTAACGGCAACTTAGTAATAACGCACTGAGCGTGCATACCTCTCCGGTGGATGTGGAAAACTTAAATGGAGAATATTAAAAATCCAAACTAATCAAACTAATATGAAACATGAATTGAAAAGTGGCATGTAAATCCTTAAATCCCTCTTGTCCTCTCTGTAGGTACTTTGCGGTTGTAGTCTACAAGTTTCTTATCCTCATGCTGGAGGAGTGCGGTGGTGACGAGGCCTTCCTGCGGTACTCGGCCAACCAGACGTTCCGGATCAGCACCGGCCCGTGTTGCTGCTGCTGCGTGTGCCTTCCCAGAGTTCCCGTCACGCGGTGAGCCCTCGCCCCGCTGGCGTCCCGGCGACGCGTCTCGCCTGCCCGGTTATCCCATCTCCCCCGATTAACATCTGCCCCATGTTGATGCGATCATCAAGAAGTCACATGATTGCACTTGGTGGGGAAGGGAGGAGGGGCATCTCTTGCACCATACTTGTATGATGCTCTTTTGGACACATCCGCTCTTATGTTCGAGCGTAGCGAGTTCGTGGTTAGATAAGCCATGGCAGGTGTGTGTAGGGTGCGAGAGATGCAGCAGAACGCAACTCATACTGGGTATGTATGCTTAATGGAGAATTAAAGCGAAGAGTTATTGCAATTAAGGCCGTGGTTAGGATAGATAACATCTGAGGAGTGACTGCAATAAACTTTACTATCACCACCCATGCCTCACTAATCAGTTTGTTTCAGGGTACAGGATGCCAAGGGGCCCTCATCCTACCTGAGTGTGTCATGCGTTAAACTGGAATCAGATCAAGAGTGACGTACTGTAGTATTGATTGATTGATTGATTGATTGATTTTTTTTTCAAAACTACAACAGATGCTGCGAGGAAAAAAAAAGCTCTGAGAGGTGCACTCTCGGAATAGAGTCATAAGCAGAAAAATATTTATCGGAAATGACTTTTTCAGAGAAACTAACAGCTCTCACATCTTGCTCAGGCGGATGCTGTTTCTGATGAAGCTAGGCTCTCTTCAGTACGCTGTTATGAAGACCGCCCTGTCCATCTTCTCTGTTGTGTTATGGACAAATGGAAACTTTAACCTCTCAGATGTATGTGATGATAATATTCTATGTGCATGCCTCACACACACACACACACACACACACACGTCATATTGTGGTTACAATCCCTTCTTCTCTTCCCTAACTGCTATTTTTTTGTGTATTCATACCTAGCTTGAGATAACTGGAGCTGCTATCTGGATAAACCCATTCATTGGAGTTCTGACTCTCATTTCCCTGTGGCCTGTAGCCATCATGTTCATGCACACACGTAATACACTGCGCAGTCTCAAGATCATCCCCAAATATGCCATGTATCAGGTCAGTGTGTCCAGGCTCCTCAGAACTCAAGAGGGGCAGTCTGTTTGCATAATTTTGAGATAAACCCACTAAGAATTATATACATATCTGTACCAATAACCTATTTGTTGGAAGAAGTAACAGAAAATATTTATTTTTTTGTTACCTCTCCAAGAATTTAAGTGTAAGATTTCGATAGAGCTCCTATATCTTTTTAAAAAACTACCACCGTGTAATAATGTTGAATTGAGTGAAATGTTGGGGGTGGATACAGTGACACCTGGTGGACCGTTCATTAATCCATACGAAGCTTATGTTTCAGCAAAATTTAAAGTACAGCACTTGGTGACAAATGTATGATATGATTTGGAAAGGTGGGAATTGAAATACTTTGTCTCTGGGTGCTTTCAGCTGATCCTCGTCCTGAGTCAGTTACAGGCAGCCATTATTAGTATCCTCGCCCTCGACGGCACCATTGCCTGTGCACCGCCATTTTCTTCCATTGCCAGAGGATCTAGTGAGTCTCTCTTCCTCTTTTTCTCCTTCTATGTTTCTCTCTCTCTCTCATGTTATATTTTATTGTTGCCCAACAAGATTTTGGTGAATTAGTGCAGAATATTATATAAGCAAATTTACGAACACACTCATAATATGGTTTATTTTTATTATTAGATTTTTGTACATAGCATCGATCTTTTACCTGTTTAAATTTGGGCAAATTCTTATTCTCCAAAAAGGAAAGAAATGCAATAACTTGGATAATAACATGGAGTATTTTGTTGTGAGCCAATAGGACTTTTTTTTTTTTTAGTGTTGATTCTGCACTCGGTTATTGTTTTATCCAGTCAAATCAAATGTTGAATGTATTTCTCTGGGCTTCTGAGTAAACTTGTCTAAAACAAATACGACCAATACCTTATTATTTATTTATTAATACTGTAGTCTCTGCGCCTGTATAGTGTTCAGTCAGCAGCTAATGATTGTGGAGATGTTCATCATCACCATGGTGACCCGTATGCTGTACCGGCGCCCATACGACATCCTCATATTGGACCTCCATGAGAAAGACAACAAGCAGAATGAGAAGATCAACTTGACCATGCCCTCACTGGAGGACCATGCCATCTGAGATTGAGAGGAGAAGGCTCATGTATAAAACAATAGAATGTATCAGTGTCTGTTTCAATAGCAGTGTATCAGTATTTTAAAGAACAGTACGTTATCATTCATTTCATGTTTGGCCAGAAGGTCAAGACCTTAAGTGTTTAACCATATTCGTGTACTTTCACCCAGTCAGGTGATTATCTGTCCTGTTTACCTTTCTTTGACCTTATGTTCCAAGCGTGTGGAGAGGCCATTTTTTACCTGAAATACTGAAGATCAGTGGTGAACCACAGTCATGTCGTACACGTTTTTGGTGCGTAATAAATTGTGCATTTGTCATATTCATATTCAGCTGCATTGAACCGTTTGTCTGTTTATTCAAATGCACACTATACAGTTCAGTGAAAGTGTCTCTTACAAAAGTCTATGTCTGCAAGAACAGAGCAAACACATTATGATAGTCAAACAAAGCACAGCATTTAAGTGACATTCCCACATTATTAATCTAAATATACATAGTAGAATTATATTATTGTAGCTATAAAAAACATTTATTTCTCAGTGTGTGTTTCCAGAGTCTCCTGCAGGTCACCTTTATTAGGGTGTAGATGTGTCCCATGAGAATACACCATTTAAAGAGTGAAAGAGGGTTAAAGAGTTTTTCGTTAAGGATAAAGAACTCTGACCATGTGTGATCATTTGAAGTGTAGGAGAGGTTTGCGGTCCAGATAGTGTTTCTACTAAAGTTCTGTTCCAAGTAACTTGACGGCTAGGTGAACTGAATAAAAATGAAACACATTTAGGTGTAGATTAGCTAGGTTAACATCTCTTTAGAACATTAAGGGGTTATGTTTGAACAGCCTTTGGTTGTTTTTATACTCTTTTAGTCACCCGCTATTAGCCACCTTGTTTTCTCTTCTGATTCTAGATCTCAAGGTGTACCCAAGACATGAGTATGTTCTTGGCACACTCTTCTTATCAAAATTCACATACTTCCACTTCAAATGGATCTCAGACATGGCCAGTTTTCGTTGCTATGCCCCTCTCCAGCTGGTGATGTCACTGCCCCTCCCCTGTTGCCAAATATCTTTGAATTTGTGGGACTTTGTTCTTTCATGATATTTGTTGTTCTGGTTGAATGATATTGTAAAATAGCACTGGATGTAATAGCAGTCATAAAGAACATGACTAAGTACTGACTGTTTCAATTTTAAGATAGATTTTTTTATATGGAATTTTTTTCCCTGGTTTATAAGATCATGTGAAAGATAAGTTGACTGTCTGTTTATTCATTTTAAACATTGATAGGCTATTCTTAAACTGTTCACATTATTAGGTACACCTACTCTCTTGATGTACATGACAGGCTCCTATGTGACAGTGAATTGCAAATGTTAATCCATTGCACTTATATTCAATAAACAGGAGTTTAACTACATTAGGGTGATCATTTGTTCCCTTTTTAGCCAGACATGTCTTCTTTTTGGACCTGTATCCAGCCTGGATTTCTAAAATGTTTAAAATGTTCAGGATTTTGCTTTCTTTTCATCCTGACATTTGACATACACTGTGGCTGTTTTTGCATTGTTTTGACAATTCTATATAGGTCAATATATAGGACAATGACTAAGCTCATTATGACAACTAATTTTCATTCATTCTACGCCTAAGAATTTTATTTTACTTGTAAGGAACAGCTGAATGGAAAAGAATAATGTTATATGGCCATGTAGACCATGAAGGCAATTGTTATTTGTAACTAAGTAAATAACTTTGTTTAAAATGGTTGTATATGTGTCCTGCACCATCTCCCACTATCCCCCTTTTTTGAAACCAATATGGTCACCCTAAACAACATAACATTACATAGACTAATGAATATGTTCATCTGTTTTGGAAAGAATGGCGTTAACGACAAATGGCATCATTCTGCAAGCATACTGTTATTTCATGTGTGGCAGACTCTTTCATTGTCTCAGCACACATAGCATAAGAGCACGATTTAGCTTTAAATCAGAGACGAGCCCTAGAAGCAAATTCTGTGAGGATGCTGGATGGCTAAAACTGTGAGCCGTCTATTAACACAAAAGGGATCTAAAGATCTAAACTTTAGAGTTTAAAGTACAAAAGTGCTTTAAACTCTATCCTGTACTGGACTGGTAGCCAATGAAGGGAAGCGAGGACTAGTATATTATGATCTTTTGTCTTGGCAGAGTCAGTAACCAGTCTGCAGCATTCTGGAATGCAAATGTTGCATCCCCAAATAATTATGTTGTCTAGAATAAATTAATGCATGAATGACTTTCTCCAGGTCAGAATAAATTAGAAAAGGATCTGCAATGTTTCTGAGCTGGAATAAGACACTCCTTACCACAGACGATTTCTCACATTGGATTTGACACATGAGGAAAAATTACCAAGGTTATTGAGAACACTGTTAATGTGATGATCATAAAACATAATGACCTCCGATATGCCTTCATTCAAGTGGAGGAAACTGATTGCCACACACATCTTAATATCCTTAATATAGTTGCTGAGAGACATTAAAACGCTGTTGTCATTAGGTCTAATGTGAAGGTACAGCTGTATATCATCAGCATAGCAATTAAAGCTGACGTGCGCTTCCTAATACTTTGGACTAATTGTAACATGAATGATGAAAAGAGGATGGGCCCTAGAATGAACGCTTGCAGAACACCACAAGTAAGAGGAGGAAAGGTAGTTGCTAATACTTCCTGAAAAAGTTATGTGTTTAGAATAAGACCTAAACCACCTCAGAACCAGTCCCTGTAACAGCACCCACTCTTCTAAAAGACTGACATGTATGTTATGGTCAAGCATAGCAAAAGCAGATCTTAGATCCAATAAGAAAATGATGGCACAAATTCCTGAATCAACAAAAATTAAAAAGGTAATATGTCAGCATGAGGACAGTAGTAAATTCTGTACATAGTTTTAAAAGCAGACTGAAAAATCTCAAATATTCTGTTAAATCTATAATATTCTAAACTCCTAATATTCTATACCATTATCATTTTCAAATGGTAAAGGCAGACACAATGCAACATCTTCCAGTAATTTAAGCAGAGGAGTAACTGCAGCATGTTTAAAAATGGAAATCAACATTCAAACATTCAACATTCAAACACTCGCCTTCGGCGATAATCTTATGGCTCAGTGTCACTGTGAGACATTGTCAAGACAACGGTCAAAATACTGATTTCAAACAGTGAATGGACACGCACTATGACCACGGGATAACCTCAGGCATCGCAGTTATTATTTAATTATTTCAATTTTGTTTGTTTTAGCTTTTCCCATCACGTTCCCATAAATAAAAACAACACTGGCCAGTAGTCTCTTTTATTTTCATGGAAGATTGAAACATGAGGAGCCTTGCTTGACCTTCTAGAGTTTACATTTGATTTGATGCTTGAAACTAAATTTTAACAGACCTATTCGCATTTTCTTGTAATTGTGTTTTATCGAAATGTGTAACTCATCAGAAATTAATAAAAAAATTTCTGTTTTTAAATCAAAATGTCTGTAAATCACCTAAAACACGTTTAAAAGTGAGCGAATACTTTAGGGCGATCGCAAGACACCCAGCGTAAGCCAACGAAACTTCCACGGTGCCGCGTGACGGTAGATAACTGCCGCTAGGCATTAGGAACTGCCGCGCAGCGCGAGCATTGCTCTCGGGTTGTGTCGCGTCACAGAAGTAACAGTACAGTAACCAGATCTCGGATTAGACTGTATAAGAGGTGGCGAAATGTAAACCAGCGACTAATATAGCGGATTTTTCTGTTGACTGCGAATAAATATATGGGCTTTTTGGAAGTTGTTTACAGCTCTGCGTGTGATCAGTGCGTTTGTCTTAGGTTTATTTCGTAATCATGAAGTTGTTTAACTTGTTGCTGAAAGATGTCACACCGAAGATCGAATACTATTCTAGGTTCTCACCCTCACCGATGTCCATTAAACAGTTTTTGGATTTCGGTAAGTATTGACAACGCACCCGTCGTCCAGAGATAAACCATCTCGCTTCTGGTTGAGAGACATTGCGACACACGGTAGTGAGACAACAGCGCAAGGTTTCTCTTTTGCTGACGTAGAATAGGCTTAGTGTTCAAGAAAGTAATGCAAGAGAATCCTATATGTCCTCTCCGGAGACGGTTTTTATGCAATGTTTATTTTGGCATGAAATGCAGACATATTTGTTTGGGTTTTTTTTACAGAAAAATTAACAGGTGTGAACATGTCAGACACTGGAGGGCTAAACGGGAAAGTACGTAAACGTAGACGTAAAAGCATAGAAATACGCACTTCTGCGGTCCTTTCACTTCAGTTTAATTACAGTTTTGGCTCCAAAGTCAAATACCGTAATGGTTCCAAAGGATAATCCAGTAAAACTAAAACTATACAATATAGTCCAACTTGCAGATAATAGTTATCTTGTTAATAAATAGTTATGCACAGAACGTAAATGTGTTTTATCTGATTTCCCAAGAAAGGCCACTCCCTAAATTATTTCACTGGAATTTTAAAGGTATATTGTAAATTTTATCAGCACTCATGAATTACTGTGTCAAAAAGCTAATTAGTGTAGGCCCCAAAACAGGTAGTTTCGGTTTTGAGAGCGCGAGTAGAGATAGCAGATGCAACAGAAAAACTTCCGTATTTCTAAACAGCAATACCGATATTCACATTAATAGTGTTAGTATTAAAATAAAATGTAATGTGTATGAATGAAATCCTTAAAGTTAAATGTTAGAGTATTAGGGGTTTAAATTAAATTTGTAGGCTTATTTGAATTATGACAATTTAAGTTTGAGTACCTGCAACCGACTGATTGCGTCATTCTGTGAGCAGGGTGTCATGACACTTGCCAAGATCATATAAAAAGATTTTTATTGGAAATTGTATTGGAAAGTAAATACTGGAACTCTTGCGTTTGGTAATAATCTGCTCTCTTCAACTGAAAAATAAGATCTCTTTATTAAAGAAGCTTTGGTGCACTTTCTATCTGAAGAAGAGAGTGTTTAAATCGGGCGAATTAAAGGGTCATGAGAATTGCCTGCATCTTTTTGTAATTGTAGGTTTAATACGCAACACAAGTTTGTCATGCATCCAGTACAGGGACTTGAGGTCAGTGTTTAAATGACACCGATTATGTTTTTGAACGCTGGTTCTTGTCTACTTCTTAGTGGACTGCACAATAACGGCTGCAAGCTGCAAGACGTGCACGCATATCCGAAAGGCGTTTGCACTTTTTGTTCACATACATAAAAGTGTTGGGTGAAGTGTAATATCGATAGGTGGATGTTGTGGTTAATTACCACCTCTGTATCAAAACGCATTAGTCATACCTTGTAAAACAGATGTGCTAAAGAACCGTGGTGTGTAATAAAGGAAGTGCTCCTGGGTCATGTATTATTTTGCGCTGTTCTGAAAATGCATCAAGTCATGCAAACAGGTTTAAGTCATATGAAGTTTGCTCCCTGTAGGCCTCGTCCTTTTATACATCCAGTAAGGATGGAATTAGTGAGTTATTTGAAGCCTATAATTGAATTTGAGTTATATCATAAAATGTGACAGTTCAGTAAGTTTAGTAATCATGTCCATATAACTTGCAGCATGATTATCGAGAACATTATATTTTCTGCTTTTTTCTTTGTTAACAAAGGATTGTATTGGGATTAGGGCTCTTACTGTCATGACTTTAAAACTCCCAACTAGAGACTCTGCATCTCACCTACATGGAATTCATATTTCTTTTCTCCGACCAGTGTTAGCACAATGTGAGAGCACAAAATTACAAAAACTAAAGTAAAAAAAAAAACAGTATTTTATAGCATTGCATCTATAACCAAAGGGCCCATTACATGTTATCTTGACTTGTATGATCTAATGTGGTCTTTATAGATGAGTCCCCTAAAGATAGTAACGTATTTGGTAATATCAGTATTTGTAATGAGAAACTTTCCTGGCAAGAGCATTTTGCCTTGTGGTGTAGCAGCAGGGCATACACCCCACCCAACACAAACACGCACACATACACACACACACACACACACACACACACACACACACACACATACACATACACACACATATTAACCTACTGACATTCACAAAGTGTCACTTGAGCAGACTGTTATCCCTATACTTTCCCTGTTGTCCAGGTAGAGAGAATGCATGTGAGAAGACTTCGTACATGTTCCTGAGGAAAGAACTGCCGGTCCGACTGGCAAATACCATGAGAGAAGTCACTCTGTTGCCTGGCAACCTGCTAAGTCAGCCATCTGTCCAACTGGTCCAGACCTGGTGAGGGGTCGCAGTTCAAAGAGCAACCAAACTTTTATAATCATGTTTCAGTAGTTCAACTAGGTTCTTTTCAAGTTCTCAAGTTAGTAACATGAGAGAATCTTCCATGTTTACCCAGAAATATTGCTTATATTCTCCAACTTACAAACAAGGGAATAACTCTTAAGAAGTATCTAGAGTACAGCAAAATGTCTCATGTCCTAAAAGCAGTCAGTTTAAAAAATGGTGGTTGGTTAAATACATAAACAAACTCATGGCATTATGGTTCCTTTGCTTTTTCAGGTACAGTCAAAGTTTTGAGGAGCTTTTAGAGTATGAAAACCAGAGTCCAGAGGATCCTCGGACACTCAACGAGTGAGTTATGTCCCCAAGTACGGACTTAAACCAATGAGCTAAAGTGTATTTTGTTGGTTTAACAAACACTCTTTTAACATTTTTTGTCATAGGCTTTGAAATGTGTTAGCCCAGTCATTTGTAATATTTTGGCAGAGTATATCCTGGAAAAGCAGCTTTTCTGTGATTCTGGCCTTATATCCTCTCTTGTTCTAATGCTCAGTTTCTTAGACACCCTTATCCAAATTCGGAACAGACACAATGATGTGGTTCCCACCATGGCCCAGGGAGTTATTGAGTACAAGGAGAAGTTTGGCTTCGACCCCTTCATTAGCAGCAATGTGCAGTACTTCCTGGATCGCTTCTACACCAGCCGCATCTCCTTCCGCATGCTGATCAACCAACACAGTGGGTGACTTCATACGTCTTACCTATATTTACTCTGTAATGTCTCTTATACTTTAACACATCAGATTTTGATGCTAAGCATAAGGCTTAATTATTTCCTGCCACAGCTCTCCTTTTCAGTGATGGCACCAACCCGGCTCATCCCAAACACATTGGGGGTATTGACCCAGCATGCAATGTGGTTGAGGTGGTGAGAGGTATGGAGTCTACCTTTAAGAACCTGCTGACATATGACAGCAAAATCACTAATGTTAAATGATCATCTTCTCTCCTCAGTTTACACTTTGATTGCATTGTTAAACACTGGTTCCTTTGTTATATTTTCTGTTAAAGTCCTGGCTTCTGTGACTGTCTCCTTCTTTTAGATGCTTATGAGACAGCAAAGATGCTTTGTGAGCAATACTACATGCTGTCACCTGAACTACAGATCCAGGAATTCAACAGTGAGTTGAGCAATTTATTGCTGCATAAACATCAATTATTGGTATCATTGATCTGCTTTGAAAAATACAAGACACCGACATCTTATAATGTGAGCCAGTGTCTTTGCACATCTACCCATACATGGAAACCAAGAAGATCTAAACATTATCTCTGTTCAGAGTGTTTTAAAGTCTTTGGATACGTGATTGGTCCATATTTATGTGCATCAATGTGATTTGATACCTTCAAGCCAAGAATCCATCCAGGCCCATCCAGGTGGTTTACGTGCCGTCCCATTTGTTCCACATGCTGTTTGAACTCTTCAAGGCAAGCGCTCTCAAGTTCCAGGGATTGGTCTCACATGCTTGTGTTGGTCAGAGGCAGTACTGATGGTTCGTAATGCAGGTTTGATTTGTAGAACTCTATGAGAGCAACGGTGGAGCACCATGAGAACAGCATGGAGGGACTCCCCTCGATGAAGGCACTTGTGACTCTGGGAAAAGAAGATCTGTCTATAAAGGTAACTGTCTCCTGGCACTCACAAAGACCAAGCCAAAACTTTAGCTTTGTGAAGCCCTAAAGGTCTGTTTTATGTAACAAATGAGAACAAGTTTTTGCTTACAATTATAAATGTAAATGTGTTGTATAATAGTTCTCAGGTTATATTAAAACAAGGAGTCTGGTTTAGAATAGTATCTTATTAACTGTCCATATATGGACTCCTGATATAGTACATGCACTGGATGCTCTGTGCTCTGTCTGTGTATAGATTAGTGATCAAGGAGGTGGGGTCCCTTTGAGAAAGATCGACCGCCTCTTCAACTATATGTACTCCACCGCTCCCACTCCAACACTGAACCCCTCACAAGCTGCTCCACCACTGGTAACCACCCACCCTTTTGTATACTGCTATTCATATGAGTATGATTTGTGTATTTGAGCGTTATACACTGTCTACTTTCTCCAGGCTGGTTTTGGTTATGGCTTGCCGATCTCCAGACTGTATGCGCGGTACTTCCAGGGAGATCTGAACCTTTATTCTATGGAGGGTGTAGGAACTCATGCGGTCATCTATCTGAAGGTGCGACCATTTACGCAAAGCAGTGGGAGCTGTATTGTACCTGCACTGATTTGCTATAAAAGAAAAACAAGTTGAATATCTTCCCCCCAAGGGGAGATCACATGTTTGCGCAATTGAGCTTCAAACAAGGTTGTCTCAGCATGTGGATCTAAAATTTTAAAGCAAGGTTTAGTTTGCATGTTTATATCCATATTTGCTTTTTATACTTGTACATTACATTAATTGATCCAGTAGTGACCGGATGTTTTCAGCAAGACTTTTTTGCATTAAGCTTCCTCCAATGTGTGACAGACTGCACCACTGCAAGCAGATGATTCATGCTGTATATTAAGGCAGAGTGTCTAACTGTCTGCAGGCTCTGTCTAGTGAGTCTTTTGAGCGGCTTCCTGTCTTCAACAAGTCAGCATGGAGACATTATCAACTGGGGCCTGAAGCTGATGACTGGAGCAACCCCAGCAGTGACCCACGGGACGTGTCCACGTTCAAGGCCAACACATAGCCCGGCAGTGTACATCGCCTAGCTACCATGCCAACACAGGGCTACATATGTCTTTGTTGGCATGGTGATACTTGTCTGAGGCCTAGACTACACTAAAATGGGTAAATTGGAAAATGCCGTTTTTGTGTTTTGGATACACTTGGCCTCTTTAATCCATTGTCCAGAAGTTCCCCACAATTAGACCACAGATACAATGGAAAAGGTGAATGCACGACGTATGACTCCTCTGTCATTTCCGCCAAAGCACTTTGTTTACATGCAGCAGTTATGTGCCACATAGTAGCCGACAGATAGAGAAAATGGCAAGAAAAGAGAGCTTCTTTGTTTCGAACCGATAATGAAGTCAAGCAGCTAGATACGAAATGAAAATTCGTACTGTAAGTAAACTTACTGGCAACAGATTCTGCCATTTGGAACTGTGGAATGACCTTCATGGCAATGTTTTTAAAAAGCTGTTTCCTTATTCTCACTACAACATTTTTATTAGTATCCACTTTGGAGAGCAGATTTGAAAATATTTCCAAGTGGAGGAAAATGCTGTTTTAGTGTAGATGAATGGGCAAAACATATGAAAACAAGTGTGTCGTCCAGTTTAACCATGTTAGTGTTAACTAGTGCCAAATCTAAAGCAAGCTTTAACCAAATCATTTTTTAATTTTCAAAGGTTTTCCCTGTGTCTGATATTTCCACCAATGGATTTTTAGAAATTCTTTGTTCTGTTTCAGGTTAAATTCATTTTGTATGGTTTAGATACAGTTGTTAGTGATAAATTAACAGCATGGCTGTTATATGATAACTAGTCCCATGTTAATATAGTCCTTCATATGCAGTGTAGTGTCACATATGGCTAATGTCTACACTTTAAATGAACATTGTCAGAGGACACACCACGGTGTCAAAGGCAGCTTAGTATTCTACACCACTATAATTATTGAATTACACTCATTGACAAAACAAAAAACAACTCACCCAGATAGAAATGTTGGATTGCTGTAAAACTGCAGTTATGCCTCAGTCAGATATGTAAAATGAATAACAGGTGTGTTAGATACTGGTGACGATTAGGTGTAAAAGTGCTTTGAAGCCGTTTTTGCCCAGTTGACAGACCCTGAGAAGGGGCGCATCATTAGACTGAGAGAAGCAGGATGGTCATTTCGACAAATTGCCTGTCAGCTAGGCCTTTCTGACCAAGCAGCCAGACAATGTTGGGAGGAGTAGTTACATAAGGGCATGCACACGCAAAGAACAGGCTCCGGACGGCCCTGACAGACCACCAGTAGAGAGGACCATTTGATTCACTGACAAGCAAGAGCAGCTCCCAGTTTCCGTGTCCTCCAGGCACTTAGGGGAAGGGCGTTTGCTGTCACAGTGCCCTTTATGTGTTTTGCCCTTGACAGCCAGCCACTGTCACCTTCATTTGCTTTGGTGTCGTGAATGAGAAACCTTGGCCGCTGAGGACTGGAACCGTATCGTCTTTAGTGACGAATCCAGGTTTTGTTTGGGATCCGACAGTGGTCGGGTTTGAGTATCGAGGCCATGTGGTATGTGCTTCAGTCCTGCCTTTGCTGTGCAGTGACACAGTGCCCCAACTGCTGGTGTGATGATCTGGGGAGCCACTGCATACAAAAGTAGTGATATGAGTAACACTAACAGCTCAGCGATATGGGCAGGACATCCTTAGGCCATGTGTTGCTTCTCAGGGCAGGACTTCCAACTGCCATTTTAATGGATAATGCTCGCCCAACCACAGCAAGGGTTTCCTAGGAATGTCTCCACCAGATTGCAACACTTCCTTGGCCTGCCCAGTCACCAGATATATTGCCAATCGAACATTTATGGTACCAGCTGGGATGCTACCTTCGACAAACCTCTGAGTCTGCAGGATCTACCGGTCCAACCTCAACAACTGTGGGCAAATCTAGGATTCTATACACGACCTGCATGTCTCCATGCCAACCGTATCTTAGCTTGTATACAGGCTAGAGGCGGCCCAATAGGGTACCAGAGCCTTTCATTTGCCGATTTCCCCATTAAACATATACTTTTACTCCAATATTGTGATCACTTCTATATATTGTCATTATATTCAAACATGTATAATTTCATTTGATTCCAACAGCTCCTTCTTGGTGTGATATTTTTTTTTGTCAATGAGTGTATTATGTACATCACTAGAATGATTGGATATATATGAATTAATGCTTATGTCAGGGAGTCATGTGGAATCTGCAGTACCTGCAGCAATTGCTTTTACAATTGTTTGTACAGTCCCAGCCAGTATGTTTTTGAATAGATTACAGAATATTACAGAATTACTGTAATATTCTGTAATATTGTGTAATTGTAATAGTGCTTGGTTACCTCAGTTTCCATGGTATAAGAAATGCAAAGTTAATTAGTGCTAGGTAAGGCTTTTTGTCCACAGTGACAGAATTAGAAAAACTATTCTGAAAAGCAACAGTCACAATCTGTTGTTCAAGAACATTTTGGAATTATTTATGGAAGGTTTATGGATGGTTTTGGTCAGATACATGTGTGAAAATTGATGGTTAAGACTCAATAATTCGGCTTGTGAGCAGTAATTTTAAATTGCTTACAGAAACAGCTTAGAGTATGAACCGTGTAATTACTCATTTCTGTTCATGTTACTGTTATGACTGTGATTTAATTACTCATTTCTGTTCACGTCACTGTTATGACTGTGATTTATTTACTCATTTCTGTTCATGTCACTGTTAGGACTATGTGATTTGCTAGAAAAGAATAACAAGTTGAATATCTTCCCCCAAGGGGAGATCCTGTGTTTGCGCAATAGAGCTTACAATAAAATTGTCTCAGCATGTGGACCTACCGTTTTATTTTGATAGCTGTTGTGACACCCTCTGACAGCACATATTTTTCCTGTGCTTCTGAAACGGTGGTTGGCATTGTAAAAACATTCTTGGTAAATGACCAAAACGTTAGATGGAAGAGCATGTCAATAGCATGTCATCACATTTTAAATAGGACAGCAAAAAAAAAGTAGCTTGAAATGAAATGGCCAACTTCCTTAGTTTTTACTTATAAAGAACAAGAGGGACAATAATGCTGATGACCTCATTGTTTTAAGCTATAGTTTAAAGAATATTAAACAAAGCTAAAATGGAGGATCACTCTCTATTAACATCACATCCCTGTAGGACATGAAACTATCAGTTCAACGCAGTGCCACCAGCAAACCAACTAGACAAATGCATTACCTTTTACACAGAGATACACAGTAAACACATTTGTAGAATTCATTTATTCCTGTAAAAATAGCATTAGCATTCTATTTTTGAGTGTTTCTGTATTACAACTCATGTAATGATACTGGACACATTTTCTCTCGGTTAGTTTCATGTACTACATTTTGTGCACAGCTGTTAGCGCAGAGCTGTAGATGATCCCGTTCTGTAAAAGCATGAACTGACATGCCAAACGTTCATTCATATGAAGTCTTACTGAGTTAGAATCAATAAATACAATCCTAATCAATAAATACTAATTATATTAATATACTGTCACATGCGGTACAGTACTTAAGTTCTAATACAGCGAGTAAAATGAAATGTGTGTGTGTGTTCACTTTTTCTTCTCTGTTCCCTTCTGCTGCTGTTTTATCAGAGGCTCCGCTGGCAGGTGGAGAGCACGGTAGGGACTAGTGGGACGAGGGAGAGGGAGAGCGCCCTCTGGTGGGACTGTGGCTGGGAGAGGTGCTGGGCGAGTGGTACGGAGACAGGGCCTGGAGCACACGACCACTTCTCTCTTGAATCATGTTCTGCAGGAAATACAAGGGCCAATGTTGGACCAGGACAATGATAGTACCATTTTGAGATCAAAATGACCAGCAAATGAGATCACGACCAGCAAGAGGACTGACAACCATTCTAAAGGCAAATACACAAATATACAAATAAAGATGGCCTTTACAACATGATATGAAGACTGTAAAGAACATTGAATTTTGTAAAGAGCATATAATGCTGAATTTCTAGCAGCAAACACAATTTCAAAGTCCAGCAGTTAAGTTCCACTGACCAACTGTAATCCAAAGAACACAATCAAAGAGGTGAACTTGAAACCTGCCTCTGGCCAAAATCAGTACCCAGGAATTTAGGGCGATCCCTTAATTTCATTGGTTAGGCAATTCTCCAATTTTATTGGTTAGGATTTCTTGGTTATGAAGAGCGAAAAGAGCCACAGAAGCTTACAGTGTAGTGTTACCAGTGGAAACAGGAAGTGATTCAGCACTTTTTAACTTGCCTGTGTGGGAGTGAATAACAGGGCATGAGCAGACAGGACAGAGAGCTGCTGAGAGTTTTATTGGGAGAGGAAGGGCATTTTAAGACAGAGCTTGATATTGTTTTGAGGCTGGCTAGTAAAAGCTCTTCAGAACTATTTCCCCAACTTTAACCCCATCCATTATGTTCCCTGCATCGAACAGCAATGTACTGAGCTGCTGGAGAACTGAGGAGCAGCCAAACAGCACAGCACTCCAGAGGATGTCCTTACTGCTGCTTCCTGTGGTACCCTCACAAGCTCACCCATGCTCCATCGGGGCCAAACAGCTCCAGAAAGCTCCCAATGAACTCGCGAGACTTCTCCTCCCACTTGAGGATGAGATCATGGCTCTTCTCCTCAACGCGGTGCACTAAGTGCTTGGACTTCTCTTCCACCGTCCTCACCTTCTCCTTCATCTTGTCCACTTGGTTCTGCAGACGGTACTTCTTTTCCTATTCATGGTCAGATTAGGAAAGACAAACAATTAAAGGGCGAAGAATTAAATCTTCTACGTCCTCCTAAAATATAATTATCTAACAACATTAACAACGCTACTGCAACTGTGTTGCTACATGGCAACATACCATTTCTTAGCACCTTCCTGATATTTAAAAATAAAAATGATGTTGTACTAATGTGTGCAGCAGACGGTTAAAATATGTGAAATGCGATGAGCTTCTTTCATCGACCGTACATTGATGAAACCAACATTCAGTTCCTGGGCCGTGTAACCTCTCTGCAGGTTGCGCCTGACGTAGATGTCATAGTTTCGAACTATGCGTGTTATGAGGTCTGACGTGGAGATGCCTTCTGTTCTCTGAGTGGCTACGAACATTCCTAAAAGCACAGACAAGTCAGCATAATCCACATAATTGTCTTCTTCCCTAAAACCACAAATGTGATGATTATTGACTGGAATGTTTTAAACAGCAAACAGAAAATTTGAATAAGATGCATTTGAAGTCTACAATGTTCAGCGCCTACCCGCTTCCTTGATATGTTTGTATACATCTTCTGAACCTGCAGAAGTGTATGGGATGTCATCGTGGGCCACAAAGTCAATCTAAACAAATAAAGAAATTTTTAAATATCAAAAAGAATCTAAAAATAAAGAATATTAAGATTTTGCATCTGGAAAATGTTAAAGTGACATCGTGCCCCACATAGCCCGTAGTCATTGGTGTTGCCGATGATTTTAATATACAGAAGTCATATTCTGTTCGCAGGGGGTGTGGTTCCGTCACAATCTACTGACCCTGTGCTTCTTCAGGAACTCAGGTGTGAGTGTCCAGGGGGCGTCACGGACCACTTCATCAACGTAACGGCAGTGTATGAGCGCCTCGTAACGCTCTGTCTCCGTCATCACCGTGTAGCCTTTGTACTTCTGGGTCAGCTTGTCACTGCAGACTGACACAGATAAGTTGCCACGTTGCTTAATCTACAGGGCAAGGATGCCGCCAGGCTGTTCCGAGTCGTAGTAGGAGTTTTGAAATGAGAAGGTGAGGTGGGGGAACCTTTGTCTGTGTCTCTGTGCCATGACTCACCTCCGACAATCAAGTGCGTGTTTGGGAACAGATTCTTGGCCTGCATTAGAGCCCGGGCGTGGCCAGAATGGAAGAGGTCAAAGATCCCGTCAGCGTAGACCCTCACGGGCCGGTGAACTAAAGGCAACGGAAACAATAATAGGTTGACTCCCCGCCTTTCTCCTGCCATTTTCTCACCCTCTGATTCACACTTTGATCCTACAGTGTGTATCTCTGCTAAGAAAAGCTTATGGGACAACGAATGGACATCAATTGGGGGGTCTTACCGGGAGTGCCACGTCTAGCCTGGGATAAGGTTAGCTTATTGTGAGGGGTGTCCGCATTAATGCCTGATTCCTTAGCAAAGACTGCTGGTTCTCTCAGAGTCTGTCAAATAGATGTTAAGTAAATTCGAGTATTTATTCCCACTGTGAATTAAACTGGAAACCAAACAAATATATATATAATAAAATGCTCATGAAACATTTGAGAAACATCACTAAAAAAGCATAATAGAATGTTAGAAATCCTCAACATATGCCATGATATGAGAACAATGCATTAATGTTGTCAAGTAACATACATTATTGTATGTATCATGCACTTTTTTGTTCTAACTGGAAACAGATAAATAATGACAAAAGCTCCTTAGAGATGTGATAAACACAGGGAGTGTACTCAAACTGATATGTGATAAACACAGAGAGTGTACTCAAACTGATATGTGATAAACACAGAGAGTGTACTCAAACTGATATGTCCCATTGCCAATGGCCTTTGAACTCTCAGCTGTTGGGAACAGGCAATGGAGGACAGACAGGATGACTGAGAGATTGTGTAGTGGGAACTACAGGATACTGAAATTTCAGGTTAAAATGCATTTGGATCAACAAGCTTGTAAAAATCCTGCCATAACCACTATAACTTCACTCTGCTTAAGTCATTATAGATTATATAGATTAGAACTTAAATACACATTTCGTTTGTATTTCTAAAATGGCTGAACCCATTGCTTTATCCAAAATGGAAAACAAATTCACTCAAAATGAAATCATGCAGATTAAGAAAAGATGTAGAACGTCTCTAACTGACTGAAAGAACTGTGGCTGATAAGGGTTAGCCTTATCTTTGACCTGTGGTTCAATGCTATCTTTTCCTGATGTGTGTATCAAGTTCAAAAGCAAATCACTCTTAACCTTTAAAGAACATACACCTTAAAGAGAGAGATTTATTTAGGTGAATTTAAAAAACACCGAAGGACTGCGATGTTGATGTGAAAGGGCTCCGTTTCCCAGGTTTGCTCGTGCGAGGCACGTTTACCTTGACGGCTGGCGGTTTGCGGCGCTGTTGCGTCTGTGCGCCGCGTGGCCCGTTGCGTCTCCTGTTCACCATGCTTAGATGGTTATGATGGTTCTTGCCGAGTGGCTCCCTAGTGTCAGCGCTGACAGTTTGTGTTCATATTTACACCTTCAGGCTTGAGCTATAGCAATCAGTGTGACGCAACTTGTGGACAAAGTTCAGTTAACCATCAATACAAATAATAGTAAAAGAACAAAGAGGTGAATGTATAAGTAACATAACCTTAATAACAGTAATACTAATGATAACATCATCAGAGAGGTGAATGTATAAGTAACATAACCTTAATAACAGTAATACTAATGATAACATCATCAGAGAGGTGAATGTATAAGTAACATAACCTTAATAACAGTAATACTATCGATCATCCATCAGTTTCTTAATTTCTACCTCGTGATCTCTGTAGATCCTTTAAAGAGATTCCAGAAACACTCGCTGACCTGCAGTACATCCCAACAAGCCTTGATCTCCACCTGCTCTTGTTCTTTTCCATGGTTCATTTCTACTTTTCCTCCTCTTCTACACATGCTGAATCGTGTAACTTCTACACATCCTGAATCATATATCTTCTACACATGCTGAATCATATATCTTCTACACATGCTGAATCGTATATCCTCTACACATGCTGAGTCGTGTATCCTCGACACATGCTGAGTCGTGTATCTTCTACACATGCTGGGTTAGGCATCTACTGCTACTACAACTACTACTTCTGCTACAAGTAGGCATCTACTAAAGTAGCATCTACTCACGTGGGTTTACAGTTGAGAATAATCACATTTGTCTATTTTGAAGCACTCTTTCTTATCAGCCATGTGTTTAAACCTTTCCCGTCTGGTTTTTATACAGTACACAACCCTCTTATGTGTTTTTAATGATCTCCTGTTCTGTAATCATTCTGGTCTTCTCATTATACCTTATATAGATTAAAGTGCTGTATTTCCCATCTGTCTACTATTAGAATAACTGCAACTGTTCTTTGGTTTTGCTCCTACATTACTAATAGAGGTTGTTGCCCTTGGGAAACTTAAATGACACTTTCACAAGGGATTGTGTACCTTTGACATTTTTACAAGGGACTAGAGTTGGTCCTTGGTTCAGTGCTTGTATCTGTCAAGGTTAAGATCCAACATGCAAAAACTGTAAACCAGCTGGAAGTAGTAGGAAGCCCCCCCCCCCACACACACCTTTTCCTGTAATGTAAATATCTTATCTGTGGAAGCCACTTCTTGGAATTTCACACTCCATCCTTAAGACGAATCATCTACTTGTTGACTCAACCGTAGACCAATCATTTTACCCCACTCCATCGCTCTCCTCTTCCACATCATCATTTTCTTCTATTTAAGCTTACTATATTGTTAATGAACTTTAGGGCATCTTCCTGACACCTGTGTATTGTGAATTTTTTCTCCAGAATCCTGTAGCAAGGCACACTGAGGGCTGGTCAAACCCTGAGGGTACAGACTGAACAGAGGTTAAAACCTAACATAAATGTGTCTGCATAGGTTAAGACATGAGCCATTCAAGCAATTGACCAAAGGATGAGCTGATGAGACTGCAGACATATAGTGGACATCATCACCATGGTAACAGAGGAGGTGTCATGGCAAAAAAACGCTCCATTGACAAATAACAGAGGTCTTTGAAGTAAGACAATCTTACCACTGACAAAAAGCAAGGGTGTCAATATAGAGCTAAATATATGCACAGTCATGTTATTCAAAATGAGTTCTTACATCAACAGGTCATTTTGGTGTTAAGAGCGTAAGTAAATCCAACTTTTTTGCTGTTTAAGTTATATATTATCTTATTCTTTAATTCAGATGTATTATTAGGTTTTACAGTGCAAGGAATGATTGTCTTTTTGTCAGGCTGTCTATTTTATTATACTGTCTGTTTTACTATACATGTTTATTTTAAAGATATTATATTACCCGTATTATATTCGATTACCTTGTAATATAAA
>JAOXYF010000003.1:14363407-14385941 GCA_028565775.1 Sternarchorhynchus goeldii | reverse complement strand
TATATGTGTGTGTGTGTGTGTGTGTGTGTGTGTGTGTGTGTGTGTAATATATACTCAAACAGACATATTTGAAGCATACTGAATTTTATTGTACTTTTACAACGACTGTAAAGGCTATTCTATTCTATTCTATTCTATTCTGCAACTTTTTTATTCTTCTATTACACTGAGGTCATTCTCTACACATTGAATCTCAAGTAACTGAAGTTATATGGATAAACTACACTGGAACATGCCAAGCTTTAGGCATGAGCAACAAATTCAAGCTGAGCCAATCATAAACGCTATTTGCAAAAGCCATCATCATCTTCAATTTGATATTGAAAAGTTTGAGGAAAGTGACAGTTTTAATATTCAAGGTTTATTTCCTTCTTTCTGCACTCCCATTGAAATAAATATAATTTAGACAAGTAGATTGATGCATACGTAGGCATGCATAGCTTTTATGCATCTATCCATATATTTTCAGACGCTGTTCAGTGTTCCATAGCCAGGAGGAGCAAGTCTATGAGAGGACTGAACAGAGTTGGACTGAGATGTAAGAACTTTGCTTTCCTGCATCTTACATTACTTTCCTGTAATTATGTCCCCTGATAAACATGACTATGTGATCCAAAATAACTCTGTTCATCACCCCGAGAGAGTGAAACTCTAACTCTGTTTCTATTTATGCACAAATGCTTCTCTTTTTTTGGTCTACTTGCTACTGTATGCAAAGTGCAAATCTAGATTAGCTCAAATAGTGATGTGTGTGTGTGTGTGTATGTAAGATACAGATATACCAGTCCCTGTCTCCCTGTCTCACCTCCTTGATCCTTCCTTGTAACAGTGCTCAGACTCTCCCGGTGTAGGAAACATAAAAATAATTTCCAGTAATAATATGATACAGATAACGTAGATGGAAAATAATGCTGGAAAATGGAGACCAGTAGAAATGCATTTTAGATGCGTACGCTTGTGTGTAAAGTTGCACTTTGTTGTTGGTTCTTACAAAACTATGCATGTTATTTTAAAACCAAATTGTTATATTCATTGTAGGTGTGGCATTTGCCGTTTATGTTTTTGTGTGTAGACTATTAAGAAAAATTTAATTTTTCCAAAAATGTGGCTGGGTATTATCAAAAACTAATTCCATATTACGACAATGCTCGTCAAAATAAACGAACACAAATTCCTCGCGAGATTATAAAGTAACGTGAGAAAGTATTGGTGGCGTTTCATGAAATAGACATGCGCGTGCAATCACACGTGTTTTAAGGAGGCGCAGGGTGAAGATGGCGGACGTTGAAAGTAGGTGAAATTTCAAATGTTAGGAGTATAGTGATAGGTTTTCGTACATTGTTAAACATGTGCTGTTTTAAAAGTTTGTAATTTGTGATGCTGATCAAGTATTTTGCAAGTACACAGTGCGGTACCTTACTTGTTCTGTGATTATGATGAACTAGCGAGCGGCATGGCGCACTGGAAATAGCTGCCAATTGCAAGTCGCATTTTCCGCTCTGAAATAGTTTTATGCATGGATATGCATGAGCATGACCAGTTGTTTAACTTGTATATATGCCTGAAGATGTTTTCTTCAATATCCACTTACAGCTAGCTAGTTATCGTTACTGTGGTAAATTGTGGTAACTTGCCTTTAGTTAGTTAGCCCACTAGCTTTAATTTGCGCGGTGGCATGGGTATGCTAGCTAACTAGCCAGCCAGTCCGCTACCTGGGGTTACCTTGATTTTTAATTTTCTCATATATTTGGTGTTAAATGAAGCTTAATTGAGCTTATGTGCAGTGAATATTTGAGATTATAACATTAGCTACCTAAAATATATTTGAAGACTCGCTTTGTCATGTAGGATAGCGTCAAAGTTTATTAAAATTTAAGGGCCCAAATTGAATGAATGCATAAAAATACCTTTCAGTAGCACGTTTACTACTGATTGTTGAATGTCGAAGATTGGAGTCAACATTTTGGAAGTAGTTCATTTTTACTTACCACGTGTTGCCCGAGTGCGCCACGTGGTTGCGTTCATGGTCCTCTAGTCTGTAAACTAACCTAACCTAGCTGGGTAGGTGGCTAACTAGTGAAAGAGGTCAGTAGCGACTTGAAGCAGCTTGAATTTGTGGTATTACTTATGCTTAACGCAGGGTGTGTTTTACGTAATCCTCTGCCCTGAAATAAAGTTCGGAGGGCTCTCAAGTGACTGGTGTAGCTAGCCAGCGTCGATGGAGAATTGCTGTGTAATTGTAACATTAGCTGCCAGCATTGTAACTTTGTATTTTTCCAGTTTCTAAGAAAGAGAAGAAGAAGAAAGCGAAGAAGATTTCAGATGATGAAGTCGGGGTAATTAACAGCTTTAATAGTCTCGTTTTTTTTTTTTTTTTTTCAATTATAGGATGCTGTTTTCAATTTCATTAACCAATGACTAATGATGTCCTTGCAAATTCCTTTAACTGACCGACCATTCATCCTTAGGAAATCCAAGAAACTGGCGACTTTCTCATCAAGCCCGAATCCAAGGTTGCCAAGCTCGACACATCCCAGTGGCCTTTGCTGCTCAAGGTATGCCTTTTCCCACTCGTGCCCCAATTCTGATGTGGTCCTGGCTGAGCCAACATGTGACGTGATGAACGCATTTATCCATTCTCTGAGCGCCACTGGTGAGGTCTCTCTGCCGCCCGTGCCGGCCTGTTCTGGGTCGTACGGGTTGTGGTTGCCCATTTGCGCTCTGCGGCTCCGGTGTTCTGCCAGGCCCGCAGATGTGGCATTTGGTCCAGCTGGCGCAGAGAGGCCGGTCCGGCCCTGACAAAGACGAGGGAACGTTTCTGATCACATGCTCTGTTATCGGCCTTGGTCATCTCTTTATTAATACTCGCACAGTTCCATTTATTTTTAACTTTTTTATTTTTGTTTTGTTTTATGGTGGTTTTAATGTGAAATGTTTTGCGTTACCATGCAGAACTTTGACAAACTCAACATAAGGACAGCGCATTACACGCCCCTGCCTCATGGCTCGAATCCACTGAAAAGGGACATTCAAGATTACGTCAGGTAAACTTCTGCAAATAATGAGAGATGCTTGGAGAAGCCATATGATGTTACAGAGATTGCATTAACACTTTGTGTGAAGATGACTAGCTATCTATCACCCAAGACTGATGGCTTCTAGCAGAACATGGCTGCGTGTGATCATGGTTCTGCTGTGCAGAGTTAATTTTTTTGCATTCTTTTTGTATTTCTCTGAGCAGGTCAGGCTTTATTAACCTGGACAAACCAGCTAACCCCTCTTCTCATGAAGTGGTAGCCTGGATTAAGCGCATCTTGCGTGTGGAGAAGACTGGCCACAGCGGTACCCTGGACCCAAAGGTCACGGGCTGCCTGATTGTATGCATTGACAGAGCCACGCGACTGGTGAAATCCCAACAGAGTGCTGGTATGTTACACTCAACATGATCAGTTGTTTGTTTCATGAATTCTAAATAAGACTGATCTTAGATCAGCCTGTACCTGTCCTGTGCGTTGAAGCTAGCTTTGTTAGCTTGACCTCGCGCAATAAACCCAGTGGCCTCTCCTCACTACTCTTGTGCCGTGCGTTGCAGGCAAAGAGTATGTGGGCATAGTACGGCTGCACAATGCGATAGAGAGCGAGCATCAGCTTGCAAGGGTAAGTGGACCCGTGTCTTGGGTTGTGTTAAGTCCAGTCTGTGGTGTGGTGGAATGATGAACCAGTTTATCCATTCTCTGAGTGTCTCTAGGCCCTCCTCTCTCGCCAGCTCTCGTGCTGATTTTTTTTTTTTTTTGGCACAGAGCTGGCACTGCCGGCCTCCGCGTTCCTGCTGTTAGCGTTCTGCTGACGCAGCTGACGCTGGAGGTCCATGCAGGTTTGGAGGGCCAGGGATCACAGAAGAAGAACTGACTGTGCTGATGCCATACCCCTGAGCTGCAGGGGTTTGAGTTGCTGCAGGAATGTTGAGGAAATTTAGTTTAACTTCACCTCTGGCTACTCCTAGTCCCTGGAGTGCCTCACAGGAGCCCTGTTCCAAAGGCCTCCGCTGATAGCCGCAGTGAAACGACAGCTGCGGGTGAGGACCATCTACGAGAGCAAGCTCATCGAGTACGACCCGGAGAAAAGACTTGGTGGGAGCCCTTTGTTATGCTGACTTCCACTACCCTACCACCCCATTTGTCCAAGCGTGGCCACTGAAAGCCCCATTTCCCCTCCGTGGCCTTGCAGGTATCTTCTGGGTGAGCTGTGAGGCAGGCACGTACATCAGGACGCTGTGTGTTCACCTGGGCCTGCTGCTGGGCGTGGGCGGGCAGATGCAGGAGCTCAGGAGGGTCCGCTCAGGTGTGCTGGGGGAGAAGGTAAGGTGGTAACTTGGTTACAATGTTCATACTCGATGGATTGACTGCATTTGTTTTTTGGTACATTTGCCTCAGTCAAGCAATCTTTTCTATGTTAAAAATATTTCTACTTTAAGTACATTTATATCATTTTAATAACAAGAGAAAAAAGTTAATGAAATAAATCAACTTGAATGTAATGGGCTAAGATCCAAGCAGTTCTCTATACTCTGCACTTTAAGCAATTGTTCCTTTATAGATATTCTGTAATTCACTGAAATTTGACACGTGCTGTATACTGTTCTGCGTTGTGGTCAGAAAAACATGTTGCCAGGCAGTTCATCACAATAACGGTCATATTGCCCACCCCTCCACTCTGTGTGTTTATTTTGTGTCTGACCAAAGTGTTGAGTTCAGTTCTGGGCTTCCCTCCCCAGTCCTGGTAATTAATCTTTGGGACAGAACATGGCTGAACACTGCAGAAATGGCGGTCATCTTGCTGCTTTGCTGCGTCTTGGCCAACAATCTTTCTCCCAAAACTCCGACCTTGGTCTACTGTTGATGCTCCTATGATGCGCTTTGGCTCTTTCCACTCATGATGTCTGAACTGCTGCCCCTGGCAGGACTGCATGGTGACCATGCACGATGTGTTGGATGCCCAGTGGCAGTTTGACCACAACAAGGACGAGAGCTATCTGAGGAGAGTCATCTACCCCCTGGAGAAGCTGCTCGTCTCCCATAAGAGGATCGTCATGAAGGATAGCGCGGTACGTTCTCTTCCGTTTCTTCTCATGCATGGTCCAAGGCACACGGGTCGAATCGCAAATGGAGGGTGGTGGCGGTAGACACGTTTGGCTTTGTGGTCGACAGTGTTTTGCATCTCGCCTTTCCACAGGTGAATGCCATCTGCTACGGTGCTAAAATCATGTTACCCGGTGTGTTGCGGTATGAAGATGGTATTGAAGTGAACCAGGACATTGTTGTCATTACAACTAAAGGAGAGGCCATATGCACAGGTAAAGTCCAGCCTACCACGCAGGTCCTGCCTGGCCCCTGTCTGATTATCCAGAGCCACATGATGTTTTCTAGATTTCATTAGCACTCTGTGCAAAGATGACCTCCTATCTATCACCCAAGGCTGATGGCTGTAGGTAATCGCTGGCTTCCATCAAAGGAAGGTGGCTGGTTTTAAAGCGGCTAATCTCACTTGCTTTGTAGCCATTGCCCTGATGACGACGGCAGTCATCTCCACTTGTGACCATGGGGTGGTGGCCAAGATCAAGAGGGTCATCATGGAAAGAGATACCTACCCCCGCAAATGGGGTCTAGGACCTAAGGTAGGGTTCTTCAACAAGATCAGTCATGTTCTGTCTGATGTGAGGTGGGAGGGGGGAAAAAAACCCCAAACAAACGCATATTTCTTTCAGGCCAGCCAGAAGAAAATGATGATCCAGAAGGGTCTGCTGGACAAACACGGCAAACCGAATGGCAGCACCCCTGCGGAGTGGACGGAGAGCTACGTCGACTACAGGTACCCTGCATGCCACGCCCTGCCTCATTCTGCAAAGTTCGAACACTAAGGCGTGGAGATCGTGCAGCCTCATCTCAGCTGAGCGTGAGCGAGCGGCGGCGGTCACGCCTGCAGACTGTTATCCCTTTTTAGCCTCTGCCGTGACTCTAGAGGGAGTCTGTCTGCTACATCAGAGCTCAGAATTCAGGTCAGTTCTGTCTGCGGCGCGTGCAGGCAGACCCTCGGTTTCTGTGGACACTTGTCATAGGGCACCCGAAGTGCTCTTGTGTGGTTTAGACGAGCATGTGCGTCTTGGGGCGTATCCGTCCATTTTGTGGTGGTGATGCGCTTGTCCTGATTGCCCTTGACTTTGTTTTTCAGCAAAAAGCCCAAGGCGGAAACGGCAGCCGCTGACGGCGATGCTAAGCAGGCGCTAGCGAAGGTATACGTTTGTCTTTGGAGCCGTTTGTGGTAGTGGTGCATGACGTTAAACTCTTGGAATCCTAATTCTCTGCTCGATTCCTCCCCCCCCCCACCCAAACAGAGGAAACGGGAATTGAGCGGAAGCGATGGTGAAGCCGCGTCCACAACTCTGAAGACGGACGATGAGATTAAAAAGGAGAAGAAGAAGAAGAAGAAAGAGAAGAAGATGAAACTGGCTGAGGAAGTGGCTGGAACCGAGGGCGACGCCGTGGCGGGAGACGAGGCTGAGGTGAGCACTGCCCCGGGCTTTAGGCTTTTGGGAGAATGTTGATCTTTCCAGCACTGTGGGTCCCAAGACTCCAGCTGGATGGTGAAGACTGTACGCGTTTTAAAAACGGTGCAATCTATAGCAGGCAACTAGTGCAGATTTTGAATATCTAACAGAATTCAAATTTCTGCAGATATAAAAACCAATGTATTTGTTATACCCATTCAGGAGTACTTTAGGTTTTTCCTGCTGTGAAATGCCTCTGTGTAGTAATTTCTCAAGGGAAGTTGGTCATATTGGACGGCGCTAAAAAATAATCAGCTAGTTGCTCTTTTAGCAGACGTTTTGGGTGATTTGAGGGCTGGTTGTATTGTATTCCATCAGCTGGGACAAATTTATCGTGCTGCTACTTTGGATCTCAAGTGTCTTTGGCATTCACCATCTGACTCTCCATATTCAAACCAATTCCATGTCAGTCACGGTTCCCAAGCAGCTTTTGTTTTAGTTCGTCTCCACCCCTGTCTCTCTTGCTTTTGTATTTCCACACCCTTCACTGTTGGCACCTGTCTCTCTTCCTCCTAATCTGTGTTCACCCAAGTCTTCCTGTCTTGTGCTGTCAATCATTTTGTAATCGTTTTCCTTTCTATCTCCTCATTTTACTGTTTTCTGGCTACACATCTTTGTCTGTTATCTGACTATAAATGTAATAAATGTTGATCACTGCATACGCATCTGTCCTTAACTCATGTTACAGGATAACTAAAGTGATATTTCCACCTTTCATTTCAATGAGCTATTTTATGCCAGCATCAGCCTAGTTTTCATTTTTCCCCAGTCTGAATTCACATCTAAAAAAAAAAAATCAATATTAATTTGATCATGAAAATTAATAATGAAGACCATGCAGCACTATTACTGAAGCCACATTTGGAGCACAGGACATTTTAAGAATCGGAGCTTAAAAACTTCCTGGGAACTGAACACCTGCAGGTCCTTTCAGGCTTTGGTTTATACCAGAATTTATACTGTTGTAGTATGAAAGCTTTTCATTTTGCAGTCTAATTTTCATGGATCAAATGGTAAAATGTCTGGATGTGTGGTGTTTTTCCTCAAGTTCACCACCCAGATGGAGGCTTGAGCGGTGTTGAATTCAGATGGTAGGCTGGCAGGAAGCTCTGTCCAGATACCAGTCTCACGTACTACATCACTAGGGCTGTTTTAACCACCTGCCAAATCTCATTTTGCTGTGAATGGATTTATAGTCTTGCTGCCTCTTGCGTTCAGCAGTAAAGTGTGCGCATCTTCTACAAATTCATTTCATTCATACTTTAATGTTTAATCTTGTGAATGATCTTCAGGTCACAGAGAGCGTGAAGAAGAAGAAGAAGAAGAAAGTAAAGGAGACAGAGGCTGGTTCAGACTGAGCTCCCCCAACTCTCAGACTTCTGCCATAGACTTAAACCCTCACCTGATGTGAGGGTAGAATATCTGAAAGTGACGTCCTGTGATGTGCCCACGGTGTTCTGCACCCTCTCCCTCAAGGACCCCATCACCGTTGACTTCTGGTTTCAGGATGGATTTGAACTGAATCTTTTGTCACTCAGTTTGGCTCTGCAGAGTCAGTTTCAGTACTGTAAAGTGTGTCTTACACAAAAGCTAAAAGTACAGAAAACAGGCTGTATGCAAACAGGCCAGAGCTTGGAATCATTCATAACATGTGCATTGTTTTGTTTGTAGGACTTTGTACAAAGTGCACAAAGGAGATATTGATATTCATGTGGCATAAAGTGGTTAAATCTGTACTTAAGATCCATGGATGAGTTGACTGGATAACCAGCTTCCCTTTTTGTTAAAATGCTTACTTACATTGTGCAACATGGGGTGGGGGGATGTATGTATTGTAATGCCGTTTTATTTTGTATTGTGTATATATAACAGGATCCAATTGTAATCCTAAAGCAAATTTGTTTGATCAAGATTTTTCTACATCTTTTGTCTGTTTTTCTTCAAGAATCAATACATGCTATCTAAGTTAATAGAACAGGTCATGTTAGGAAAGCTCAAGAGTGCCAGTGTTGGATGTTTATTCGGTTTATTTTGAAAGTGCAATACTTAATGAGCACGATCCAATATGAGACACTTCAAGGTGGCTAAAAAGTCACCTTCAATCACATTAACCAGTGACATGATTTCCCTGTCTTTTAATACAATTTGAAAGTGTAAACATTTGGTAGAGTTCCATGGCACTTTCTGTTGAAATGATATGCAAGCCCCTTGAACGCACAACCAAGGCCGGTCAAAGATGATCAGACCTCGGTGAGCAGAAGGGTCACAGTAGTGGTCCTTTTTACATTAACCTGCCAGATCACTAGCACTGTATCCCGATCACCACTTTGACAGTCTAAATGGCAAAATTCTAAAATCGTATCTGATAAGAACAATCCAACTTATTGCTTTAATAAAATAAACATCCTTGCAAACACTGAAACCAGGGCTAGCTGCCTGGACATGCTAAAATGGCAGCCCAGTCTTGGTGTCTTGCTGTCCATACAGCAAGGTTCCTCCACCTCGTCCCTCTGTTGTAGCAGGAGAGCGTGGTGAAGGAAGCAGGTCGAGTGTTAGTAGACCCAGGACACGGGCACCCACTGGGCACTGCTGGAGGCACTCTCCAAGGCCTCCTCCACGCCCTTCATGCTCTCAGCGACGTCATTGTTCACCAGTACCATGTCAAAGAAGTGACTGTATGTGCTGAAGATAGCGTCCGATTCCTTCTGGATGGTTTGAAGGGCCTCTGTCTGTAAATTAGAAAAATGAAGACAGCAACAAATGGCTTCAAATGAGTAAGATGAGTTTTTCTGATGTTACTGATTTTTTCAAAAATGAAACTAAAATGTATACCTGGGGGCCAGTGTTGGTTGGAGCTATGAACACAACAAGTGGAGAATAATCAGCTGTTCGGAGGAGTTTTAGAGTCTAAAAGAACAAAATCCTCATGAATGCATGTCAGCAGAACTAGGTCATCTACCAAGATGTTATATCTAATTAGTGTATGAGTAGTAGTTTGGGTTTCCTATGTTGTAATAAGGTGGAATGTGGAGCATTCTAACTTAGTAATTTTCTTAACTTTAAGCAATCTAAAACGGTACTACTGAAATTACCTGAGGTTCAACATCCAAAAGTGCAATCTTCCCTTGCTCATGGATCTTCATGATGGTCTCAATCTTGGTACCAAACATACTGCCCTGGAAACTACCATATTCCAGGAACTCGTTCTTCACAATACATTTGGTCATCTCATCATTGGAGATGAAATAATATTCCTGGCCATTCTCTTCATCTTTCCTTGGTGGTCTAGTGGTGTCTGGTGGAATTCAGAAGTGTTTTGTTAAACTTTGAAAAGTACCTCAAAATCAATTCAGACATTTCTATGGTACACAAAGCTCCAATATCAGGACTGCAGAGATCATGAAATATATAATCTGAGCACTGAATCTACTGGAAAAAAAGTTTTACAATCCCAAACAAGGGATGTCCATTTAAACTCCAGTGGCTGTTCCTATAACTGCTGACAAACCACAAATTGCTCAGACAGCTACAACCTGTACAGTAAATATGTGCATCTACTTACGAGGTGCAGGATAGGCAAACTTTTCAGGATATTTGGTCAGCAATGAGCATTTTATGTGACTTCTTCCCACGCCAGGTGCACCTATACACAACAATAAGATACCACAACAGGCAGAATAACTTCAATCCTTCCCTATGTACACAATACTTTGTTTACACAGTACTTTGAATGTAACCAAATGGTCAAATGACAAGCTCCAAACAACACATCAATATTTTTAAATAATTAAATCACATTCTGAATGCATACTATTTTTAGGCCCTCTGTAGCCACTTACCAATAAGAACGAGAGTTTTCCTGTTGAATGCGGGAAGCTGAACAACCTCTTCGTATGAAATGACGTCAAGGCGGTCAAAAACTGACAAAAAATAAAAAATAAAATCAGATATTTCAGCCAAAATAAGATTTGAGGTTAAGGCAGAAGGTTCATGTGAAGAATGAAATGTTCCTCACTAGAGCTATGTTTGGCCAAGTACTTGTCCTTGCATTTTTTCTTTTTGCCAAAAGGACTACAGGACTGACTGGATTCACTCGTCTTACTTTTGCTGGCCACACGCCTTTCAAGAGAGGAGTAAATAGAAGAAAAAGAAAAGAATGATTTCTGGAATCCTGAAATTTCACAAGGATATCAGACAACCAGTAGGTTAGCAAGAGTTTAGACTCTACCCTATCCGAGTACATTTTATTTTGATAAAACTATGAATTAAAGTAAACAATGTTAAGGTTGTGTTGGCCCATACCATTCCTGAAGTTCTGGGGAAGGGATGAGTCCTGCAAAGTCTTTGGCTGAACTGACCACCCTGCCCTGCCACCAGTTTGGATCCTGCTTGTTGATGATCTGGATGATGTCACCTGTTTGGAATTTAAGGCCTGCCTCTTTGCATGGGATGAGGTCATCCTTGGCGGGGTCGTAGTCAAACTGAGCCCTCACATACATCTGCAGGGAGATGGACGACAGCTGTACAATTCGCTTTGCTATTGTTCACGTTGAAAATGAACTGATTTAAAGAATAAATGAACTAATAACACAATATCAAGCACAGTAGCAACAGAAAACAAGAGGGTGATACTCTTATAGACCATAATCATAAAAGCTTTCTATATAATAAGCAGTTTGGATGGTTTCCTTTTGAATATTGTGAATGTGAAGATATTCATTTTCTGTAATATAGCATGTGAAATGGAAATGGAAAGGTTCCTTCATGAGAAGGAAAACTGCATAAAGACATTCTCATCAAACTCCATGTCATACACCTTAGTCTCCTAAAAAAGGCAACAATGTACTTCACTGACCATAGCCATAAATGTGACTGAGAAACTAACCTTTATATGTTTGCCCACAGAAACAGAAATCCATTCATGTAACCTATTGATTTCGTTATCTATGTATCCAGTCAACAGCAGGCATTTGTACGGTTCTTATCAAATTGTTCTTGGAAAGCTTAAAAATGTCACTCTGCCTTAATCTGCCTCCTCAGGATAAACACTTAACCAACATGGATGCAACACCTTTTGGCTCTTGTGGAGTTTACCAATTACATCTCCATTCACTGCAACATGCCCGTGTACTCTTACCTTTCAATAAATCAATAATCGACAACGGTCACTATAGGACATTAGTACACTCAAGAAAAATGTAGTAAATCACAGTTTGATGTACTAGATGGGTCTGGCTACTGATGGAATACTGCTATGGCAGAAGCAAAGCAGAACGAACGAAGTGAGTCCACTGCTTAATAAACAAACAAATAAATAAAATGTGCTGTTGAATAGGTTACACTATTCAGCAAATTCATACTATGGAGGCACAATATAAATCATTTCCATGTACTTGTTCTGTTGATAAGTGAAGCTACTGCCATTGCACATCCCACTGTGAACTACAACTTCTCTGTTGCGTTAGCTTATTCTCATATTCGGCTTTACTTCCTAAATGAATCGTCAGAGTCAGAGTGTTATGACACAGTGTGACCAGCAGATGGCACAAGAAATACGGAGGGTTTCTAGGTAACGTAAGTAATATAAATTGGCAAGTGTAATTTTCTATGGTTAGTCGCTTCTGGTGGCTAGTGATAGAATAGTCACCTGAGTCAGAGGATTAGACGATTTCCCTAATGAGAAACAAACTGTGTGGGATACAGAAATTACTTGTACTGAAGACGTTGTGGAACAAGACAATATGGATAAAATCCAACATCGGCCACAACAAACTGTAATTATTAAAGTAAAACAATACAAGATAGATTCTACTACACTTTAATTCATTTCAAAAGTTTAGATTTGACAAACTAAATGTAGCCTTTCCTTACCTCACAAACCAGTGAACGATTTTGCTGCTTGGGGACGATTTTCAAAGTGACCACGCCACTGGTGTCTTTCTGTAAATATGACAAAACTAGTCATTTCCACCTGCCTATTCCCAAAAACAGTTTTATAGGGACCAGTCTTTAGATTCCCAGCTCTAGAACAAAAACTTGCCAGAATCTTTTGCAGCTGATCTACACTGTGATTAACCACACTTTGGCCATTGATCTCTGCGATTTCATCTCCTTCATGTAGGGAACCTAGGACGCAGGCACAAAGCATTTCAGCGGAAGAGACTCATGTGCGAAGAAACACTGTATCAAAGCAGGACATCCATATCTTTTACTGTGATTTAGAAGTTAGAACGACCAGCTCCGTTAAGACAAGCGTCAAACGTCTCTCGTACTTGTGCGAATCTGCTTAACGTCAGAATATTAGCACCAAGCACCTTGTCTGTGAATCATGCCCCCGTGCAATATTCTCGCCACTGTACACTTCTGCTTGTCGTTCATCTTCAGAGTGACACCCTGAGGGAACAGAAAACAGAACACTGAGGAGAGGGGTGGGGGGCAATAAGCTTTGCGTGAACACTGCTGCTATCGGGTTTTATTGGTGAGTTTTATTGGCAGTACCAGAGGCTCAGATGGGTTCTTCTCGAAGACCACCTCACGCATCCTGGCAACTTCGCTGGCGTTCATGTGACCTGCGCTACCATTGCTGTACGCCTCCTGCTCCTTTGCTTCGAATGACTGCATGGCGACCTGTACACACACACACACACACACACACACACACACACACACGCATGAGCACGTCAATGGCTCAGAGCATGTAATCTCACTGTACCTTCAGTGAAGACTTCAGTCCTACTGTAGCTGTGAGAATACCACACCAAATAGACCATCAACAATTTACTTCAATTTACTTCAACTGACATAAACTATTATATTTCACAAGCATAACTCTTCAGTTACATAGTACTTGTTACTTAGTGTTACAGTTACATAGTGTTCAGTTACATAGTACTTATTACTTAGTGCCACCACATCCCAT
The DNA here is from genome assembly GCA_028565775.1 of Sternarchorhynchus goeldii. Taxonomy (NCBI): domain Eukaryota; kingdom Metazoa; phylum Chordata; class Actinopteri; order Gymnotiformes; family Apteronotidae; genus Sternarchorhynchus; species Sternarchorhynchus goeldii. The sequence continues at coordinate 14,372,418 of JAOXYF010000003.1, read as the reverse complement.
GTTAAAAGCTGCCTCGTAGCAGATATGGAGTTGTGACATTTGCTCTGGGTTAAAGATTAAACAGTCACATTTTCGCTACCTCATTAGATCGCAAGCTTCACGATACACCTGCCACAGTTGTCATGGTTATGTGTCCAGCCTAGCAGTTCAAACTGATGCAGCAACATTCCATTAAGGATGTATGCCGCACACCGCTCAAACCATCCTTTGTTTTTTCGGTGGTAAAAGCATCAAAAGCTTACAGCTACGTAGGTCGCATAATCTTTGCTCAGCGATAAATGTCTCTGGAAGAATAATTTGACACCGGCATTTGTCACGTTCAAAAGTTCCTGGCAACGCAGCAAGATCTATGGAGTCTTCTGACGTGATGTTTTAACAACAAATGCCAAATACAGAGATTAGTTTATAAATGACACAACGGTTTTCATTTTACTGAAACAACACACAACAACTATACCCACCACACTGCTCCTCCCATTTTGCACCGACAGTTCTTTTGTTGACTGATTTCCTGTCCAAGATTTCCTGACCCATGAGTTCTAGACATGCCTATTTGCCTAACCTTCTGGATTACGCCAATTTAAGGCGGCTGAAACCCACAGCGTTTAGGGCTTTCCGAACTTATTCCACAGTCAATATTCTATAGGTAGTCTTTCTACATATAGAGTTGAAAGGTATTTACAAAAGCAGTGAAATCTCATTACAGTTTAGTGCGCTGTGTCCTTCGAGACAAGCTGGAAACCCCCAGCCATATATGTGTAAATGGGGAAACGAAACAAACTCTAATTAATGATGAATGTGGGCTAATAGATAAGACAGCTTGCAAGCTCACCAGGGAGATGGGGGGGTGGGGGGTTGGATACAGCACCTTATGCCCTAATGCACTCCTCTCTAGTCACGCACAAAGGATCTAAAGGGCATCAACCAGCATAATTCAGCACATTCAGCAGGTCTGCAACATAACTCAGCATCACATAACTCTGTGCGGTGCCAGCGCGCTAATCTGATGTGTGCAATTGCGTGCATCACCCCAGCGAAGGCTAAAGGCCATGCTTCTTGTATGACTGTAATTACAGGGCTGGGACTTCGAACCCATGTGCTGAGACAATGGGTGGAATGCCGAGAAAGTGATTGTGCAAGAGATACTTGCAAAACGGTGAGCCTTGTAAAGCTAAGGAATTTCAACAACAGGACCCTGAACTGATTCCCCCCATCCAACACACACACATCAAATTTCCAGTGAATATGGAATTTGAACTTCTTTGAAGAAGCTCATCAAAGAGTAGAATTCATACAGATAATGATACGCACATGCAATGATACACAGTAATCACACAGATAATGGGAGTGAGATACTCTCACAAAATGGGAGTGAGATACTGTCTCACACTTGAAGGTTCAGAGGCAGGAATTGGGCAAAAGCGAATGTATTTACCGTGATAAACAGCTTAACGACCGCTTCCGAAATGCATCCCCTTTAGCCATTGTAACATTACTGTAACACTCTCTGCGGTTGGGTTCCACACACTGTTCCCGTTCTTCTTTTACTGCCTCCCAACCTCCACACTTCAAGCCCAAACTCTACACCACCGTTCCCCCTTAAGAGTGTCAGAGTCGATTTTGGATTATGAAGCATGCAGCTCATTTATAATCTCTACCCACACAAGACCAGACCTATAGTCCATATCACCTTAGGAACCCCACAGACTCTCAGTGTTGATGCTCAGTGTTGAAAGTTCAGACGAGTGAAGCATGGTGAGGTGATGAATGCTGGGGCAGATGCAGGGCCTTCAAAGAAAGGCAATGTGCGCCGTGCACACGGTCTGTTCTTATAACAATTCTGCACACACAAACACACCACCATCGGTAGCCAGAAAAGGACAAACCCATTCCAACTCACACTAGAGAGTGGAGATTTTAATTCACTTTTTGACAAAGAAACACAGTTATGCATTGGCGATACGGTAAATCAGGAATACCCGAATACGTGAGTAACACCAGTGGTTTGTTAACACCATGTCACATGATCTTAAAAGGAACAGTAATGGGCTCTAAGGTTTATTTACTGTATCTTTGGAGGTCAGCAGAATGTCTCCAAACATCTCTAATCAGTCTGGGACAGAAGCCAGTAAACTGTTTGAAAGGAAATCTGCACTGAAGCATACGGTTGGACACGGTAACGCCATAGTTCTGCCAGTTTACTTGATGTTTTTTTCTTATTTGAATACAAAACTCTTATTTGAATACTGGGTTCTTAGTATTTCTTTGCATGTCTGGCCCCGGGAGCTCAGATTTTGGGGTTTGTCTGCCATGTTTAACCGGTATAAGCACAGGAAATGCAATGGAATTTGCAATCATTCTTAGAATCAATGAGAACTAACGACCAATTTCCATTCCCAAAGCAAAGCCCAAGAATGCACAATGACTCAGGATGCACAGGAAATGGATGTTCCATAATGATACTGAAGCTCATGGGAGGCTCGAGATTGTCTGTGTTTGATGCTTGCAGATACTTCTCTCTAAGTGAGTCTCTTGCCAGATTACATGAACAGGGAACTGTCTGGCAAGCTTCACATAATACCTCAGTGCATTCAGCTCAACATCAGTGCAACTCAATATCAGTGGAAGTTACAATAATCTGGTGGCTGCTGATCCATTATCAGAAACATTAGTAACTCTCTTTGAAAGGCAGAAAACAAAATTCCAGAGATATTTTGTTCGATAAAAGCACCTACATAAAGCCCCAGTTCTTTCTATTTTAAACGTCCATTGATAACTGCATGTTGCCTTTTCTTGTAGACTGAATGTGTTGTCTGTGTTGAAAAACCTACAATATAACTTAGTTTTAAGGACTAGGAGCATATACAACATGATATCATCATCTGCACTGCAGGTGAGGCTTCATGAAGTGCCAGAAGTTCTTCGTCAACTGCATTAGCAACGCACTGCTACAACACATTCTTCACAATGTGCTTCCTCCATGTGCCGGTGACCTCAGGTGGATAATTCAGTACATTAGGTTGGGTATTTAATAATGATGGACGATAAAACTTCATGGGAAAACAATTCATTAAAACAAGAAGGATGGAAGATGCATTAGGCCCCCATGTTACATTTGGTCAGTGTACTGTTCAGCTTCATTGAAAACTATAGTAAAAGATAGTGTGATATAGTGATAGATGTTTTGAGGATTTTTGCCAGCGCATTATGGTGAGTTAAGATGTTGCTATAGCGATGAGGGGAGAGTCGGGTCAGAGGAATCACATTAAGGAAATCTGATCATTGTAAATGCTGTGCTTACCTAATGTTACCTCAACAGAGGGCATGATGCAAAAGGAGACATGGATACAAATCAAGATGGGTGATCTGGTTGCTGTGCTGGTGGTCAGTGCAAGACTTGGGCTTGAGGCTGGGTACGATTTCTGCCCTCACCTCTAAATTCACCCCCTTTTGTTAATTTGATTAATCTATGTAAAATTTGGGCAAACCACTTAGGTGCAGACACACTGCAGTGGGCAGTCAATCATTAGGAAAGAGTGAACAGTGTTTGCACTTTTTTAAAAGACTGGGAAAATAGATGTTCCCTGATTGTATTAAAACAGGCCCAGACACATCAGTGTGATCTGAAATAAGAGTCGCTTCTAAAGATCCTACAGTTATAACAATGGAATACAGTGCACTACATATCTATTCAGCACACCCTTACACATCACATTCATCTTGATTAGAACTGACATTCACTCAGATTGCAAGCCAATATGCTTTTAATGTAAAAATACAAAGTCAAAATTTGTCAGCAGATCTTAAAAAAGAAAAATTCTACTTGCATAATTATTCCCCACAGACCAGTACTTGGCAGAATCACCAAGCGCTGTGACAATAGCTTTACATCTGTAGGGGTACATTTCTACCAGCTTCGTACACTGGGAGTTATTTTCGCCCATTCTTCCTGGCAGTTTTGCTGGGAATTGTTCAGGTTGCTTGAATGACACTTCATTGGAATTGACCAATCATTTCAGTTTGTGACTGGACTGAGTTTTGGGCTTTGACATGGCCTCTGCACAGTGTTCACCTTGTTCATATACAACCACCCTCATGCTGCTTTGCAGTTTCACCTCGTTTGCACCATCCGTCCTTCCTTCACTCTGAACACGTCCCTGCACCACGAGGCTGCCGTGCCCATACTTCACTCTTGGGATTGTGTTTCCTAATGAATGGCCGGTATTAGGTTTGCGGCACACATAGCATTTTGAATTTTGGCCAAAAGCCTCATGTTTTTTTTGTCTCATCTGACTATAAAACCTAATCTCACATTTTTGCTGGCTCAGCTTCTTTCTAGCCATATACCCATATAAGGCAGTGGTATGCAGAACTCTTGATGTTGTTGACTGCTGCACCTTCATGCCACTGAATTCTGTAGTTCCTTCACAGAGATTGTTGTGGGCTTCTCTCTTAAGTCTCCTGCATGCTCAGGAGTGGTATTATGTGTCTTTTTATCACAACTAATCCAACAGCGCTCACTGGGATATCTAAGAACTTCCAAATTATTGCATGTTTACAAATTTATGTCTAATTCCTGTTTGTAATGCAATTTGGTCTTCATTTTCACAGCATGCAGTCAGATACACTAACCAGGTGTATTTGAATTAATGGTGGATTTAATTATTCACAGGTGGAAGCCAATGTTAAGACAATTGTAAACTTGGAATTCCACAACCCAGAGGCTTAATACTTATGTAACCAGGTAATCATTTTTGTCATGGAATATTTTCTTACATAAAACAATATTTGTAATTCATTATTTTTGTATGTTTTTTTTTTAAATATGACAGCACAAAATATCAAGGTGTCACTTTTGCAAGACCCTGCATGCAAACTAGCCTTATATAAAAAAAATTGTTCAGAAGACAAACAGAAAATTTTCTAAACTGCACAAGGTTACTTAGCCAGTCAGACAGTAATGGCTGAAAACAAACACCATATCAGTTCCTGAGAAGAAGATACTGAAGGTCAAATTTTTTACAGTCACAGTAAATCATAATTACTTTTGATCAATGGTCCATCCAAAGGACGCATACAGACTGCTCATACCCATATCGAGTTTATTTAAGACGTCTGTGTGCTTTGGATTTTGGATTAGAACCAGGGCCTAGTCCAGGAGGTGCTGAATCATTACTGCAGTAGGAAGTTTTGTGGTGACTCCGTGCAAGCAGCCAGCTGACAGAGGCATGCAACACTTCCTCAAAGATTCCCTCCAGTCCGCTGACCCCTGCTGTCTGTAGCCGAGAAGGAAGTCACATGCCTTTAGGAAAACGCCCAACAGTTAGCTGCTTTTGCTGGGTTTAGTCAACATCCACAAGGAGCTCCAGTTTGGTAGCTAGCTTATTCACCCAGAAACATCATGAAAAATGAAAAATGTAGTTTTGTCACACAACACGTCAATCAAAGGGCTGCTTAAAACTGGTTTGATTCACTGTTTGCTTCCCACCCGTGGAAGACTAATGGTCAGTTTCTGTGCAATTGCAGCTGAAGAATTAGCTTTCTGGTCTAGTATTTGGATAATTCTTATTAAGATAGCATACCAGCTAGATAACTTTTAAATAATGTGTGATTAAAGATATGAAGCCTGTCAAGTTTGCTAATTTATTAACAGTACGTGAAGAACCAGATACTTCTCAATCTCAACAGAAGAAATGATTTCTATAATAATAAAAAAATAATATTAAGAACACATTTATATATCATATTTTTTAAATCACAAGCTCATTTTACAAAAATACTCACAGGAAAACAATCAAAGACAACAACACAAAACCAACCCAGGATGCAAAATGAAAAAAAACCCCAAGTAATAAGATGACAGAGTGAAAAGTAGTTGTGGAGCTGAAGACTCCCTCAGCACAGATAAATCATGAGCTTAGAGAAATGTTTATATAAGGAACATTGCATCGCAAAGTGCAACTGTGCGATTAGGATCAGGCAGAGGAGTTCGTGCTACCTCCTTCTGTATTAACCATTAGCTATGTCAGCAGCTCTGGCTGGAGGTCTTTTAACTGTTATATAGAGGAGTTACAAAACCTGCCTCATGTCTGGGTAATGGGGCAGCCTTAACATACCCCTGATGAGGTTCTTCTGACCCAAAGAGCATTGTTTAATGACCCGTGCCACAAAAAAACCCTGAGAGTCGGTGCTTCCAAGTGCAAAATTGCCATTGTTCAGGAGAGAGCAGCTTCAACTTTTCAGCACGCTTCCTGCTTTAAGCAGCGTGTCAGGTGACCACAGAGAAAAACGCCATTGCACGTCTGGCCCTTCCATTGCACTTGCTGTGTTAATTTTTACCACAGCATTCAAAGGATGACATTTCACATACAAAGGAATTATGAGTGGCATTTTAAAGAAATGAACCTCAAAGGAGTTTTACTGTGGACAAATGAACAGCAAACAGCAAACACCAAGAGCAAGCTATGTTATTAGTTAAGGCCTTTTCATGGCAGATATGAATGACTATAACACCTCAAATTCGAGTCTCTGAAGAGCACTTTCTGCATTTGGAAGCAAACAAAGCAGCCTGACCAAACCCATAAGCCTGGAAAATTCCCTCATGTAGCGTAGATATATGAGTGTGGACTATGCTTCAGAGCTTGCACAGAAAAACAAAACAAGCTGGAGAACAAGAGCTGTGGTGCCTCTTTGGAGCTGCAGACACTTTGAGGGAGCGAGGGAGGGCGTTCAATAGCAGTGGCAGTGAATGATAGATTGAGCCTCAGATATGTGACAGTGTTGTCTTTCAGACTGCAGTGAGTTTTAGGTGTGAAACGCCCGTCACGTGATGTAGCCAATCACTTAAAAGAAGCCAACGTAGCTCCAAAATCAGGTTTTTGTGGGGTTTTTTTTTGGCAGGTGCGATCAAATGCTTTTGACTAGCACGAACTAGGTTCATGCCAAGCCAGTCTGCAACATAAAAACGATCACTGGTAAGCCATGGTCTCTTTCACTAACACTGCTTTTCACATGTTGCCTATGGGTGTTATCAGCTGTGGGGGTGTTGTCTAAAATCACATGCTTGTTAGAGAACAGCCCCTGACAGGTATCTTTAGCACAGGGCTTTTAATTTGTATTTACAGAGCAGTCGTGTACCCCTATGCTTAACCAAGAAAAACAGACGTTTCATGAAGACGGGGCAGCAGAGTACGCGTTACGTAACCAGCTCCAAGCTGTTTCCCAGACTTCCCTGCTTCTGCCGCAGCGATGAGACATGTTAAAGCAAGCAGACATGGACATGTGTCTATTTATAGCGCGCCTGGACTACACAGCGTGATGGGAGAAGCTACACTGATACATGAATAAGGGTGGCACTTTGCCAATCGCAGCAGTGATTCACTGGACACCGGCGGAAAACGAACATACGGGCAGGCGCGACCGTTCGTAAAAGCATATTGAATTGTGCGAATACGTCCAATTCGGGAATATCCAATTCGTGGAGCACTAGGACTTACCGTAGGTGAACCGTGTGAATATGTGCTGCCGCACGTGCGGCTCAGTGACGTGTGAAGATTTTAGCACCAAACAAAAGTCGTGGTCAGAGATCAAGATTTCGCATTGAGATTCAGTTCAGTTTAATCAGCGCATCTTAAATGGATTTAAGTTGTCTTTTGCTTAAGAAAGTGAATGTCTTGTGAACACTTCTTTGAGTCTGTTCTTACAGATACTGAAAACCTTAAACATGACATTTAGTACAATGGTAAAAAGGGCCTATAGCGAGAACACAAATATATATCTTGGCATCAATAACTTCAAACATCAGGCAGATGGATGAGACAACATTAAAGAAAGAATATTTAGAAGCATTTCTTGGAAGTTGCCAACCTTTGTCCCACATTCTGGACAAAGAACTGAACAGGGTGTTTTGCAGGCCTGGCCAAATGTTTCCCCAGAGACTGAATGTCCTCCTTTTGTCACCATCTTCACACAGGTGTGATGTATTGCCAGATATAAATATTTTGTCTTTAATATATTTATATTTAATTGTGTTGCAAAGCAAAAACACTCAAGTCATATCAGACTACTAAGCATAGTGTCTCCTCCTTTTTGAGTTCTTTAAATATCAAGCAATCATCAGTATCAAATATTTTAATATCATTTTTTTCTCAATTGTATATGCACTGCCCTGCCAGAAGCTAAGATATTTTTTATTGCAAACTCCAAAAGGTTTGAGAGGGTTTTGATGCATGATGATTCTTCACCACAGTTCCTTTACCACAACCTGTATGACTAGACTGTGTTATTACATACCAGCTGATATGTCATGTTAGTGGGAAAAAACCCAGATGACTCAGCCATTAAAAGTCATCCTCAATCCTACTGTTTTGCACTGGAGGTCCCAGTCATCTTTAGAACATGAAGGCTGCTGTGGGAAAAGGAATCCCAGCATCAGCCTCCGTTATACTTCACCAACCAGTATGGCTGCCAACTCCATTCAATAGCAAACTAGCATGAGAGCTGATCGTCTTCTGTCTTACAGGGACAGAAAGGCCATTAATGGACTTTGTTGCCTGGAATATTGTCCACAGGAGACAACAGAGAGCAGAATGGCCCTGTACATTAATCCTTCCCCCAGGAATACCTAAGAACCTAGAACAGCTACTTTATAATAAAAAGGAATGTTGTCAAAATGAAGTGACCTCAGTCTGGGAATGCTAGGTCAATGAGAGGAAAAATACATTAGGCAAATAATGATCGTAAGTGTGCCAGAGCATGGCTGATAAGGTCAGTGCTGCAGGTGTTCTCTGGGTGTTAGGTGCTTGCTTTGAAGATGACACAAAGTTACGCCTGGTTACTTGGTTAACACACTCAACTAGTAATTGCTGGTTCAAGCTCCACCTCTTCCAAGTTGCCCCTGTTGGACCCCTGATCAAGGCCCTTAACCCTCAATTGCTTAAGATGTATTCAGTCATAACTGTAAGTCGCTTTGGATAACAGTATCAGCCAAATGCTGTAAATGTTAATTAAAT
>JAOXYF010000003.1:14335576-14346847 GCA_028565775.1 Sternarchorhynchus goeldii | reverse complement strand
TAAATTTTCAGCAGACATGCCTAATACTAAAAAACCTTTCTTGCCTAAAAATACAATTTTTGCTGCTTTTGTACACAAACTGAAAATGATCGTTGGGGATTTCATTGAAGTATCCTTATACTTAGTGCACTGTGTATGAAATTAAACCCACATGTCATTCAGCTGTACTGCCAAAAGATACTACTATTTTTTTTTGTTTCTACCCAATTATATTCTTCTTAAATATCCAGTATTCATAAATATCCATTATTGTTAGAAATGTGAAGTTTTAATTGCGATCAATACATTTACAGCAAGAGTAATGGAAGGTAACCAGAACCTAATTTGTCATATGCATTCAGAACGTGGTTGGTCTGAGGGGGAGAGTTTAGGCAAGCATGTCTCTCAGGTCTGGATCTCCTTCATTTCTTGTGGGGGAACTGCCTTGTAGTTCCCCTCAGTCCTGGTCAAAAGAAAACATATTCATCTCAGAATTCCTCTCATTCACTTGTCTGATGCAACATCCTGTACAATACTGCTCTTCAAACAGCTATAACACAGCATCTATATGTTGTGATTAGGGATTGTACTGATGTTGATTGTTATATAAAAATATTCATTCCTTTAAGACAAAACAGTGAATGTGCATTGTGATGTGGAAAAATGGAAAAGAAATTATATGTAACAATTGTGTGAGACAGGAAATGCATCTCCCCCCCCTTCTCCATCCAGTCCTTCAGCTCACTCCTCAGGAGTGCTCTTCCTGGTACTCTAAACCACATTCTTACATCCACTAAACCACATTCCTCAGTGAACAGCTCTTATGCATTCACTTATGGGCATTTGATTATCACATTTGATGTTAGGGAATAACTCCAGGAAGGGATAATACTATTACTGAGTTGAAGCGGGAGATGCCTGGTGGATAGACTCACTCAATGTTCGCCTTGGCGGCCTTCAGTTTCTGCTTCTTCAGGTGATGACTGATGCCCCATGCCAGAAGAATCACGAAGACAGCAGCCAGCAGAGCTCCGATCACCGCGCCCACTATCGTCGCCTCATGCATTTCTGAACAGCCACACACAGTCATCTCATTAAATCAAATGCCACACTGTGGCCCCACCACGAAGCTGAATGCGGGTGGGGGTGGGGGTGGGGAATGGCGGGACATGTTTGTTCAGAGTTGAAACTGTGCTGCGATTCAGCACAATGCTTAAACGACGAAGCTTTAAGATCTTTAAGGCACTGGATTCTGGTTCAGATTGCGTAAAATCTAGAAGTGTGAACAGCTGTAAGACACGCACAGCTGGAAACTACCTGAGTTGAGAGTAATGGTGCAGGTGGAGGCGCCGACAGCATTGGAGGCATTGCACTGATACTTCCCAAACTCAAACTGAGAGATGTTTGTGAAGGACAGCACACCACTCGTACCTATTACAAAGCAAAGGAACAAACAAAGCAAATGTTCAGAAAAAATAGAAATATTCCTTATGATTCAAATGTTTTTTAAATCAGTGATGTGTATTTTGTAATTAACGCATTAACATAAGCAAACCACACACACACACACACGCACACACACCTGCATCGATGACAGTGTTGCTGGTTGTCCCCTGGCCAATTCTGGTCCAGGTGTACTTCGGAGGGGGGTTGCCTTTCTCTGAATGGCAGGTGAGGGTGACCAGGTGACCTGTTGCCACATCCCCGTGGACGGCACAGAACGGGTACGATGGTTTCTCTTCAAATGCACACAAAGGAAACCCATTTCTCAGCAATGCACTGGACTATATGAGTCTTACTGTGAATGATCTTCAACAGATCTGACTGGTAAGAAACAATTTTACAAGAGCACAATGCTTAAAGAATTTAAATGCTTTGTGTTTTAACACTTATTGTGGGTCTGTGAAAGCATATGCCTTCTCTGTTATTGCAGTGAACAGTTGCATTTTGTTTATTCCAAATGACCATTTTTTGTCACAACTGGTCTGAAATGCAGGAAGGAAGTACCACTGACCTACTGGAGATTAGTATGACTGGTTGTGGAATCTCAGAAAACACAAAGTAAGATCCCACCCCCACCCTGACACACACACATTCACTGACAACGAGGAGACTAGTCGGCAGTAGTTCCCATGGAAACCGACATGGTTACCAGGGCCAACAAGGTTGTCCTGGTAACATGGTAGAGGAGTGGGAGTGGTGGATAGCACTTAAGTCACCGCTAACCAATCCAGCGAGTCTGAGGCCTCATCACCAGCTAATTCAGCAGGTCTTTGTTTACTGTCTGGGTCAATGCGCAAAGAACAGGGTTCAAAAGGTGGAAGTCCACAGTAAAACTGTGGTCAAAATCATCTTTTTAGTTTGTGGTTGTTAGAGGTCAATGTGAATGACTTGATCATTCAGCATGATTGCTATACATTTCATACAGTCCATTATTCTAAATGAACTGTTCTATCTGTGTTTTCCTCTGGGAGTGCTTGCAGTGGGGCATATGGAGCTGAGCCACTGCACCACACATCAGAACTGTCTGAAGCTCTGATAAACATTACATATATAGATAAACCATAGCTTTGGAACTTTGGAGTGCTTTTATCTTTAACACAGCATGACTGTGATCACCTGCAGCTATAATCACATAATAACTAATGACTATCTATCTATCTATCTATCTATCTATCTATCTATCTATCTATCTATCTATCTATCTATCTATCTATCTCTCTCTCTCTCTCTCTCTCTCTCTCTCTCTATATATATATATATATATATATATATAGAGGGTTGTTGCCTCCCTGCTGCAAGAATTCCTGAACTCTAATAACCTTTTCAAAACTTTTCAGGCTTGTGCTTCTATCACAGAACTGAGACAGCTCTTGTCTATGTTTTCAGTGATCTTTTTCTCTCTTCCAATTCTGGTTCTGCATCCTTCCTTCTTCTTAAAAATCTAGGGTTTGATACGGTCAGTCATTCTGATTTCTCACATTTCTGCTATTGGCCTTACTGGTACTGTTATCCTGGTTTAAATACTATTTAACAGATAGGTGTTGATTTGTATACACTGGGAAGCTGGTCCACTGGACCACACCATGGGTGTCAGGTCTTCATGTTTTGCATGTAGATCAAATGTTTTAGTCGATGTAGGTCTGAAGGAAAGTATGAAAAGCTTACCAAGAACATGAACGATGACTGCAGCTGTGGAGGTTCCGCTGATATCAGGTAAGTTGTGGACCTCGCACATGTAGGTCCCAGCATCTACAGTCCGCATGTCACTGATAGAGATGCTGGCATTCATAGTTGTGTTCATGGGGGGATAAAGGACTTTCAGCCTTTTCTCAAACCGTGGGCCAATCATGCTAACTCCACTTTGGTAGTAGTACACCTACAAAACAGAGCAATGGGGAAAATGACCTAGGAAGTATGAGAAAATGTCATGAATGCTTTCGGTAGTTTATAGACACTCCCTGAAATTCAAATCTTCCCTTGATTATCCAAGAATGTTTTTACGTATCTGCATTGTAGTGTGTGTGTACTTTAAGTCATGGAGCAATTTTAGTAGCATTAAACCCTACTTTTACATTATGATAGAAACTACAGCTGTTTCGCAAAAGTGTCCTTTTTTCTGGGCATTTTCTGTCCTGTTTCAGGTCAGCCATTTGTGGTCAGACGAATCCCAAAGGGGATCATTAGGATCTTAAAACAGCAGTTGTCTGGTCCCCCTTCCCAGGGAGCACCAGAGTTCTGCTTGGTCCCTATGGCCAGATCTAACGCTGTGTGAATAGCAGCAATACCACATACAGTATATACCACATATACTGTATACCACATATACCACACCCACCTTATTTGAACCATTTATTCAGGACTACGTTGAAACACAGAAACCTGGAAATTTAGCACTACAGTGCATTCATGAAGTTTACACATATATACGGTTTTGTGTGTGTGTATATAGATGTCTATAACTGCCAGCTGCTGTAGCTATGTGGCCACATTTGTGTGGCTGTGTTGAGAAGACTCCTTTGTTTCCTTAAAAGGGTGTGTCTGCCGCTGCCACAATACACCACATTTACAGACTCACTTTCCTGACGGGTCGGACAACACATTGCTCTGGCATGAAGCCAATGCAAAGTTTTTTAACTCTAGTACAAATAGATAAAAACAAAAGAATGGCAAGTTCCTGTTAGAACACAACTACAAAAAGTCAGTGGTCTGCTCAGAACATTTACAGTAGTTTTTTAACAACAGTGAATCAAAATGGCATTACAAAATTACCATAGACTAATCAGAGTTTTATATTCATGCCCAGGAGACATATGAAATTAACAGAGACTGAATCAGCTTCTTCTCAAATACTTAATAAAGGTTTTTACATTGAAACCCACCTGTTCTGGAGTTGGGGAGGACTTGGAATCAAAAGTCCATGCAACTGTGAGTTGCGTTGTCGGTGAGTTGGTGGAGAAATTGCACCAAAGCTCAGCGGTATCATAAATACTCACGTTGATGACATTTTGCGGAGATGTTACCATGATCGACAGAGTGCAGCCTGCAAAATCCAGAGCCACTTTGCTTGGACCAGTTGATGAACAGCATTCTCATCGATAAATCACGTCTAAAATTCAGGCAGCTGCTATAGACTTATGGGAGATTATCAATTCTACTCAAGGACTCAGTAGGGAGCAGACCCAAGCAGCGTGAGAAGGCGCTGGCCTGATATCTGGTGCAACTGTGTTCTCATTAATCCTGAAATAGACTCTTACATTTTTAACAGACTGTGGTACACAAAAATCAACAATACATATGAAGCTATATAGGGAATATAAGTATATAATAATAATCTATAATACAGCTTATTAGTATTAGCTATAAAACTGTTATATTTACCACAAATGCAAATATACTGCATCGGTTATGAATACGTTATGTTAGCTCCAATAAATTATGCGGCAGTTATGTAATGTTTCATAAACAATTAAAACATTTTATAGGGGTATTACAGAATTCACTGTGCTAATATTTTTGCTTATAACATCTGATTAGAAGTTACTTACCTATGAGACTCAACAGTGCGGTAATTCTGAAAAGTGACATGATTTAAAATATTATTTGACGTTTTGCAAAATGAAGGAAACAGTGGTCAGGTAACAGGTTCTTGCTGTCTACTCGCACTGGAACCAAGAATTTTTAAACTATGCTTATCTTTCCAAACCTTAATGGTCAACACCCTCAGAAACTCTGGCTGCAAAACTGTCACGTGATCATGACAGTTTTGCAGGGTGCCTGCTTCTGCTGTGCTTTACTTTTGCAGCACTCGAAAATTGACCCATTTCTGCTTGACTATCAGGCATTTCTTTTGTAATCAGGAATAAATTGATGTGTAAGGAAAAATGCAGCATTTAATTATCTTAATGGCTATCAGGCAAACTAACAAGCAAGCAAGTACATTCACATGCACACATACATACACATACATTTTCTCAATCCATGATTCTGTTGTGATTGTCCGACACTGATTATACATTGCACGCTGTTTTCCAAAATAATTATTTAAACAATATTGTATTATACCAAACGTTTTCAGACGATGCCTAAAACTAGTAGCTTTAGGGACTTTGCACTCCTAAGCAGCTGTGCTGTGTCTAGAATTTCCAATTTCCAACCAATGACTGGCAGCTCTGTGGGTGAAAACAGCCTGTGGATCAGAGGGATCGAAGGATAATGGCAAGAATGGTGCAAACGAACAGACAAACAACAAACCAGACAAATTCCATCCTAATTCTAAACACTGCTGTGCAGAAGGCATGTGAGAACGTACTGTTTTTTTGTTTTTTTTTCTGGACCTTGCCTGTGGGTGACGGACTCTGGGGATCACGAGGGACGTCGGCATCATCGGAGAAGAACAACAAGGAATCAAAACTGCATTGGTGAGGGGTGGAAGAACGTTGCCCTGTCAAACAAATGCAGGTTCTTTTTGCATAACGCTGAACAGCCGGAGGAGAATTTGGAGCAAGCAGACCGAACCTGCGTTGCCATCCTTTATAGTGTCAATAAGCAGTATGGTGAATGGGTTATGGAATACCTAAGAGCTCCTGATAGCTATTGACCAATGTCTCAAAGTCTCAATATCTCAACATCTCAGTGTATATTAACATCACCGCCCACCATAATTCATGACACAGCATTCAAGAACAGTGCATTCAGCCTTATCCACAACCCATGTGCAGGACATCTTGTGCTGTGCTGGAGGGTGAAGGAAGTGCTTCACTATAGGTGTGAAAAATAAACTGCCTTTCAATAAACTAAACTAAACTAAACTAAACTAAACTTTTCAATAAAATAAACTACATTTCAAATCTTTGAAATTTAGCATAACAAGATTGAGTAGATAGACTAAGGTCTTAAGTTAGACTAATGATTCCATCTATAAAATGTCTGGCTAGAAATTTCCAAAAAAGGGTACAAATATGTATTTCAGTTTTGAATACATAGGGAGAAATGGCAGAAAGATTTATCTTGTTACATTTCCTGCTCACGAAACCTCTTATCTAACTTTACAAAGGCTCACGCCCAAATACTCTGATGCTGGTATATTTGTGTAGCCAGATCTGACTAAATACACATGATGCAGGTTAATGGTTAACTCAGGTGACTGAATCAGAGTCATTTCACCGTTTGGGTGTAACAATTTGGCCAGTGGTTATATTGAAAACTAAAATGTTACATCTCAGGCCATCTGCATCTTTTGCAATCTTTTGTGAAAGTGAGAGGGTATCCAGTAAAAACATTTCTTGTTTTGCATAGTAAGGCATGGATTTCTAATATAGGGACACATGAAGCATGTAAACTGGTACGAGTGCAATGTTCAATAGAAATTTTTTCTTTTACCATGGGGGGGAAGGGGGGGGGTTTGAGGCATTATCATAATCATAGCAAACAGTGGAGCCAAGTCCTATTGAAGATGTCACTTGTAGGTCAAGCTGATTTGTCATAAGGGACAAAAATATGTGTCTCACTGACTGTAGAAATTTGTCCAGAATAGAATAGAAATTCTGACCAGTTTCTATAGAAAAAACTAACTAAACTGTACATCTAATTTGCAATTATCATGTATTGATGGTGTGTATTCCCCACAGAAAATGACAAGTATAACCTGGAAGGTCTGATCATGGTACAAATAGGTTTCACTAGTGAGACTAAGGGCTCATTGAACATGTTAGAGCTGAAAGGTTTCATGTCAGTGCCTATTTCACTGTCTGTGAAGTAATGTCACAGGGGAGCTGCATTCTAGAATCCATGCGTGTCATCTAAGGCGGTGGACATTATTGTGTCACGGTTCTTAGAATCAGGGTTGCCATGGAAATGTTCAGTTTACTCATCCTTGGAGAACTTCATAACGCAAAGATAACTGTCCTTCTGAGTCTCATTAAGACAGAATCTTGCTATGTAATTTTCAATCTATTCTAAAATAGTTGAAAATGGTAAGAAATTAATGTAAACAAATATTTTGGTGTTCTGGTGAAAGTACATGTTGAACAAAAATGGCTGAAAACATTTTTTTTATTCTTCTTTCAAGGATTTAAACAGGAATGCAGCTGACAGACTTGACAGACACCTTCTAAGGCTTCTGTTGGATTTTGAGAGGTGGCGAAACAGTCAGATATTGAACAGACGAGTCTGGATAGAGAACTTGGCCGTCCCCCGGCTCGCTCTTAACAATGCCGTGCCCCGTACTGGTGTGTTCTACTGCCCCCACTGCCAACACTGCAGCAGACGAAGGAGACCCCTGTGGCAGCGCCGTCTCCGGGGGTTGGGGCAGAGAGATCGGGGAGATCGGGGAGATCGGGGAGATCAGGGAGATCGGGTGGTACCCATTGGACAGAATGGCCCTCCTGGACCTTTCCAGGTAAACAATCTCTGAGATCCATGCAATACAAGTATAAGAACACATAAGTAAATAGCAGTTAGGTCCATGAATAGGAACTCCAAAAAGCCCAGCATTAAACCACTCCGGCAAACCCCAGTGGATGATGCTGTAGTCAGGCACAAATCTAACAGCTGAGACCTGATTCTTGCTAGAGATGGTCTTAACCACCGTTAACTCCACTTTGGGGTTTTTCAGGGACAGCCAGACAACAGAAGGCCAATGGGTGACGCCGTTCATCGGGAGGCCACGTGGGAGCTGGTCCCATCAAGGTCCTGTGGTGATGGATCCTCCGGAATTTTCTGGATGGTGCTCAGAACACCCCAGCCTACTGCTCCCGCAGCCCAAGCTGCGCAGGAAGCACCTGTTGTTGCCAGTGGCAGTGGACAAAACAACAGAGTTGCTCCCCCTACAGGCAGCCGCCGCCGCCGTGCTGAATCCCCAGAGCCCCCCAGCCCTCCGCCAAAGAAACGGCGAGAGTCACAAGACTAAGCTTAAGCTTAGAATGACCAGTACATATAATAAATATGTTTATTCTCTGCAGAAACGTCTTGGTGTTCTCATAATCAACCAAGTGTATATAAATCTGAGAATAACGATCAGGCAGTAAATCTGCCAGTGTCACATATAACTAGCTTCGCCTTCATCGGCTTTTATGATCTTTTCAAATTATTCCGGTTAGCTACCGTCAATGTTCAGGAAAATGATATACTTTTCCGCTTCCTCATATGCTTACAGAAAAATACAGATTTTACAGTTTAGCCTTATAGTCCATTAATTAATAAGGACAGTAAATTACCTAATGAGATGAAAACACATTTGCTCCATTCACATGAAAAACATATGCTAATAGATTCGAATGTTTATTATTTTTTATTTTAATCCACGCACTCAATGAAAAAAATAGCTTTAACCTCTTAGCCAACAGAGGGCAGTGTTGTTTAAAGAAAGCGGACCGGTGCTGTTCTTCCAGCGTGCCACTGGAAGACAACAACAAAGGCGAGCGTGTCTCTCAGGCGACAGCAAGGCTCATGTCTCCCTCCCGGGGAGCAGCGCCACACGCTGGCCAAGATTACACTTCCTCCCACTCTCTCCTCTTCCATCACGCCGGGGTGCCCCACAGGGGTGGGCCCTGCACCCCAGACGCAAGGCCCTAAGATGCCGGCCCACGCGTCTGACGTTCCTGTTGGCACCAGGTTTTGTGTCCACAGTGGGCTAGAGAAAACAAGACAGCACATCAAGGGAAAATGCCAGAAAAAAGGCTGTTGTGAGTTTGTTTGAAGACAAAGAGGAAATTGGCAAGAGCCAACTCTTAATGTCCTTTGGGAGCAAAATTGTTTCATGTATGTCGATTGGCAGGCATTTTTGGAAGGTCAGTGCATTTTTGTATGATAGGAAAGAAAGGATGTGGCAAAGAGAGAGAGAGATAGAGAGAGAAATGGAGAGGGAGAGTAATATACAGAGAGAAATGGATTCACTAGTGCAGCAGTGGTCATATGGTATGAATAAAAGGACGCTCAAGTCTTAATATTTTATCAGACGCATTGCTTTTCTGCTCTCTTCATTCCTGACAGAGAGAGGGAGAGAGGGGAGGGGGGGGGGGAGGCAGAGTCGGGTGGGGGTTGAAGAGGACACTGGGGAATTGACTGCAACAGAACAGAATGCCAATAGTCCCCTGCTGAACACCTCAAAATGGAGGCTTGTCATGTTGTCATGACGGTGGTGGGGAAGTCAGACATGTTGTCCTAAATTCTGTGCGCATTTTTCACTTAAGGAGGTCACATTAGCACCGACTGTTTATGCAGTGTGTAAACATCTTCTGCTTTCTGTACAGAAATACAGCACACATGGGAGAATCAGTGGTGAATTTGCTCTTGCAGGTTTGCAAAAACCTGAGCTTGGCAGGACTAACAACACAGGGCTAAAAACACTGTGGGTGTTATTAATGTGCCAGACCATTGCAAAGTCCTGACCACACATGAAGCAGACATGTCTTAGTCGTAATGAAGCAGTCAGGTGGAAATATTTAGACTCTACAATCAATGTTCTCGCTGGTCATGAGGAGACATTTCAGGCCTCCTGTGCTTCGCTGTATCCACAGGCATCTGTGAATTTGAATTCTGCAAAATTAAAAAAAAAATTAATCAAATAAATAAATCTCTTATCATTTGTTAAGCGCCATTATTAACAGGATGGGGTTCATTGCATTGTGGTCCTTGTAGTTCACCCCCAAACTGACCAAACTCAGCTAAAAGCAGCATTAAAGGACCTATGGAAGCCTTGAAAATTTCTGGCCACTAACAAGACATTTCATCCCATTGAACAGTCTTCCAAGTCTACTTATAACTTGAAAGACCATCACAGATCTGTCCATAAGACCTCTTACTGCCCACTTGGCTTTTATAAAGCATTGCTGACTTTTTATTGTAACACAAAGCTACATTATTTTGACTTGGGGGGCGGGGGGTATTAAGATGTATAGCTTAGTTCTGATTTAAATGTGGTGTGAAGAAAACCCATGACTATGTTAACCCTTGTTATGGAGAACATGTAGAATAGAATAAGAGCTTCAAGGTAAAATACACAAAAAAACAAAAGTATAGAGCACCATCAGTGACCTCATAATAAAAATCCAAGCTTTTGCTCATTTTTTCGAGGTAAAGCTTCTTGAAATTCTACCTTTCACTCTGCAAATTTGGAACACAAATATTTTAAGGCCACATCATGTGTAAAGGCTGGAAACTAAAGATTGGATAGACTGCCAGCTTCACAATGGACTTCATCATAGGTGCTGCACTTGAGGAAGAGAGAGGACTTGAGATGCACATGGATAGAAGAGAAACGTAAAAGCTCACACTACTTCCTCCTTCGTTTTTGAGCCATCCTCCCACTCCGCCATTATGCCCCTCTCTAGAACAGCCATCAATTTCTGGACCCATGTTAATGCACCCTTTCAATATTTGATGTTTTTATATGGAGTGCTGACAATAGAACACGGAAATGGAAAGTACATTTCGCAGCTCTAGTTCAATGGCTTCTGCATGTGTCCTTAACGTAGCCGTGTAAGTGCCTGTGCCCTGCTGGGAATGGTTTCAAAAGCCTCTTTTACACTGCAGGGCCGAACGGTTCTAAGTATGGACGGTAACCGTTCCCGTCGCATTTCTACATGAAACAAAATTTAGCGCTACAGAACGCTTACAAGTAGTGCTTAGCACAGGCTTCAGTACAGTTTTGATGTGGAAGCACAGTCTTAGCACAGTCTTCTCAGGAGAGTTTGAGGTGGAAGCGTAGTCTTCTCGGAACATTTTGAGGGAATTTGGAATTGATGGGGTGGGGGTGGGGGTGGGGGCTGATAAGTCTCTTACTGTTGCCTC
>JAOXYF010000003.1:14305878-14335559 GCA_028565775.1 Sternarchorhynchus goeldii | reverse complement strand
ATAAGTTTCATCCTGTTGCCTTCCTTCTTGTTGCTTAGGATCTGAATAAGTCTTGTGCTGTTTTGCACATGTTAAAACACTTAAAAACACTAGTCCCAAAAACTCCAAACACACAGAGACTAGTTGTTTAATGACAGAATAATAATGAGAGACCCTCACCCCTTCAAATTCTTCCAGGTCCTGACACTTGTCTCAGGAATCCAGAACTGTAGTGGAAAGGAAGCTAAAGTTTACCAGGGAAAAAAGGAGAGAGTTGCAAAGATGTTTCCTTGAGGTCCTTGACAAAGTTGCCAAAGCTACACCTTGGAACACATGAACCTCAGGATGAGGTTGCTAGTGAGAGAACGAAACAGAGAGTGATGCTGACCTTGCGTGTTGTATAAGCATCTTTTAGCAGATGGTCCTTTCAGCTCTCTCCATCTCAAAGAGTGATGTGTTTCATAAACGGCTCAGTTAATTTGCTGGCAAATGCATGAATGGAGCAAAAAAAAAAAGATCTTTTAGAGAGCGCAAGTTTAGGATAGTCCTCAGGGATCAGATGATGGAATGGAATCTTCGATCTGTGAATAGGATCCCTCTCACCTCAAACCTCCATAACATGTCCAGGAATCTGGATAAATGTGACCACTTCAGCTTTTTAGGCAACATGCAAAACTCCAACGTAACAAAAACATACAAAACACATATTGTATCTTGTGTGTCAGATATCGTTTGTCAGCCTGTGGCACTGTTTAGCCATTGTCTGTTAGGCAGTTCATTATAAGACGAGCAATGGTGGAGAGCTCAGCATTCTACTGAAATTCTCCTGAAAATGGTTTTGTATTTTCCCATGTTCCCAAAACCTAATCATGAATTTCAGCGAAAGTGTTTCAGAGGGGAAAAGCCTCTGTGCAGTGCAATGAACCACTAGGGCCTAAAGACATCCAATATACTAACACTCAAATCAGTTCAACAAATCACTCAAATAACACAATTACACTAAAATACATCCGTAATACTGTTTACAGAAAGTCAGCTGACGGCATAAATTCTTTGAGGACCTCTGTGCAAATTTAGCAAGCTTTCATTTTGAGTTTCTCCCTACAACATCTTCATTCCAGTACACCTTGCTCCGAAGAGACCGGCCTTGTCTAAGGTCGGAGTCATTACAGGGTAAAGATAACACTCTTTCAGCAAGGATTCTGATGGTTCTTTATTCAGGAACAAGGGTTGGGAGGGGGGTGGTATATCTTTAGTAACGTGTCATGACTATAATCAAATTCAGATTGATTATACAAGACATTGCTGAGGTCTTTTCTTGTTTATGCTTTTTCTTCATTTTAACCTGTTAACCTGTGTTTCCTTGCTACCCAGCAGCCCTTACAATAACAAATGAAAAAAAGAAAGGAAATTACAAGGTGAAGACCTGCAGCAGTTTTTTTAGAATCCAAAATGGCAAAAAGAGCATGTCTTTACATTGTTTTCCAAAAAGTTACGATTTACCATTTGTGGACTAATTGGTTCAAACAAATATATTAAGTTGAAACAATTTAAAAGGAACCATTAGAACACAAATGGTAAATGAAAAGACGTCTACATTGTCAATCTTTACTGTATAAGCCTTTATTTGTAAAAAGTCAGTTGGTTAATTATAACCCCTTTTTGTACCACATACTGTTACATTTTGTATTAGTAAAAAACACATTTTGCTCAAACACCTAGAAAAGCTGACTGACACCATTACATTAATTGGCACTGAAAAGAAAACAGGGAAAAAAAGGGGAAAATAAGAACCAAAAGGAAAAAAGTTAATACAACTTTATACTTTACAAACGTTGATTTCATGAAGACAAATTATACCCCCAAATGAATCATAACACCTCAATATATTAACCGAATCAAAACCAAGAGGTTAATGTAAACAGAACCAGTACAACACAAGAACAAAACGCATTTTACTCTCAGGGCAGGGATGTAAAGTAGAAATATATTTCCTTTTTATGAGAAAACAACAACCATAAGAGTTAACGTTTCTTTAAAAAAATACAACAAATACAGGCAACTAGAAATAAAACAAAAAAATACTGAATAATGATTTAATCTCTAAATCAGAGATGGGCTGGTTGCCTTAGATAAGTCGTATTTGCCAATTTTCCAATAGAAGAATTCCTGTCTACATTGATAATTTTTCTTGTGTGTACTGTATTTTTGGGATAAAGTTCACGACAACTGGAATATCTGGCCGAACCACCGAACTACTGCCCAGTGAAACAAAGTCACCGAGTCATGTATCTTTACAAACTCGGATTTCGCTCCCTAATGGTTTAAAATGACCAGTACCAATGGCCTCTAATCTAGAGGCACATGCCACCTGGTAAAGGCATTAAAAATATATCATACCAGTCTTGCATTCTCATGGCTTAAGTTCTAGTGCCACTGATGATCAGTTATATCCTAATCTGTTCTAGAAGATGCTAGAAAACTCTACCTTGATCTAATGGCTTACTAGGCATCTATTACTCTATCCATAATTGTGTGTGATACATAAAAAGCAAGAAAGGATGACGATGTGCATATTCCTTGATTTTATTTTCCTTGATAATTTTGTCCAGTGCACCCCTGCTCTTAATTTTCCAGTTGAAAGCTTTACAGTGTGAGGTTAGAACTCCGCCATGGAGGAGTGCATCAGAATCAACAGCACATCAATACTAAAGTCCTTTCTCTCCTTGCTCGTGAGCATATGGACATATGACCAGTTTAGAATACAAAAGAATTATGAAAATAAACCTTTCAGAAAACTTAAGTCATGCAAAACAAAACCGGTATCTTTTTTTTTTTCTTCCCATTTTCTTTTTTTCGGAGGTTTCGTTTGCAGTAGTTATGCAGGTGCTGCAAAAGCGACCCATGCCTGTGACTGTGAGGCTAGCTGATACTACCAACTGCCCTGCTTAGTTCATGCATTACGAAATATAAGTGAAAGATATATTTACAATACAATTCACATGTAATTACACATATACACAAGAGGGCAAGAAAAATTCACATTGAAATCAGTTCAATAGGGTTTTTTTTTTCTTTCTTTTCTCATGTTTTGCAGTGAAAGACAAAAAACAATATACTCAATTCAAACCTCTTTGATGGTTTCTAGGGTTACTGGAATGGAAATATTGAGGATTTGTTAAAGTGGAATGAAGAGAATGAAATGTAAAATGGGACTGACATGTTTGCCACTGTCACAGAATGAGTGTGTAAAGAATTTAAATCAAACTAATCTTAGTTATTCCTAAACCATTACGAACCATTAAGACAGAACAATTCAGTGAAGCAAGTCTAACACTGTGACACATTCTCCAAGAAAGGCCAACAATCACCTCAATGACCAGAGTGCTACCTTGACATAATGTCATTCGTAAGTCTCTTAATAAAATGCTCCTCACATGGGTACTGTTTCAGCTTGGCATGTCCACCGTTGTCGATGGAAACCATGACAGCGGGTGTAATGACACCTGCAACCACCACATGAAATGATTATTCTCTAAAGAGTGCTGAAGCTTTGTAGTCTACAAAAGTTCTCAAAAGATTGACCATGTTTTACTTAAGATGGTGGATAGGTTAGTATTGAGAGTCATTTTTCCTCTCCTACTCACAGTTTTTAAGGTACACAACATGACAGAACTCCCAGATGCTAGGAGAACTTCAGCCTTTTGAGATGCTACCAGAGTTGCTGTGTCAGCACAGTAGCATCATTGTCTTGTTCCTCAGAACACTGGAGATTACTAGAGAGCAATACTGTCCACTTCAAACTGTCCACTAGACAAGGAAAGGGAAGGTGATCCTTAAATATTCAATTTTAAGATCTGTTCATACCAAACTGATCAAATCCAGGACAACAATGCTATGTCAGTTTGAGCAAAAGAAAGAAACCACAAGAAAATGCAGCTAATTTTGAAAGGTGTTCCTTCTTTGTAGCTTAATCACGAGTGGGTGTGTCCTTTTCAATAAATATCAGAATTCCTCAACTGAGCAAGCAAAAGAAAAATGAACAGGACAACATGACTACAGTGGTTAGCTGTAAGGCAAGGACTGCCACAAAACAAACACCTCTTTTCCAGTCTGGTGTTGCTACATGTATCTGAGTGTTTTGGCCAGTTGACCAGTGTAAACTAGCATATCGGTCTTGAAAATTAGATGTTGATTCCAGCGTTAACATGAAACTCTGAACTTTCAAAGAAACGATTTATGCTAATGTAATATGCTAAGTGATACATTGGAAATTCTCTGCTTTAGACTGCATTTAAACTATCTTAGTGTGGCTTCATTTCTGGAAAAGCTACGTCATTACAGATGTAAATAAGAGTTATTTTTTGCACGGCTCCTAATTTTAACCGTGTCAACAAAACAATTTCTCAGTGTGCGTCTCAAACATGGATCCAATGACTTAGGAGGGCATGCTAACCATGGACCTTACCTGATGCTGGCCATTACTGTAGCAGGTTTTAATTTCTCTGGGAAATACTTTTACCATTGCAGCATATTTAGAATCATATATACATTTCACAATTCAGAGACTGATCTAGATTTATACTAGTCTAAAATGAGCGCCAGTGTTAAACATGTTTGCAGCAACCAACATTGTCTTTGATTTACTTCAGTCTACAACTGATCCTTAATTGATAATCAGCATCTAACCATGATTATAATGACTCTTATGACCATTAAGGCTTGAACTGACTTGCTGTGTGGTATTTGCATTGTATTGCTCTGATATACTCAACATGTAAAAATGCTTCCATAATCTAATTAAGGCAAATCTTGCAGGGCAATCAATTGTGCCCACAAACCAGCATTCTACCTAAAATTTGACCAAGCTCAAGGTTCAACTGGTCACTGTGAATTAGCTGAGTGCTGGTGCTACAAGAACATGCTGATACTCAACATAACATCTAATATCTAGAGATGACATGCTGATTGGCCTGACAATCTGCAATGCCAAAACTTCCATTCTCTGTTCTTAGTTGTTATAGTAATCCCTAGAGAAGGTGCCATGGCAAGTCAGTATGGCACAGGGTGACTGCATTGCGATGTAACAATCTTCTACTCTGTTCACTGGTAAGCCTTTATCAGTCTTGATTGGCTGTGAACAGATATATCCTGACCAATAACATTTCAGATTTTTGTGGCACATTTAACTGAGTATCACAGAGTAAGAGTGCATAGAAACTGCAAATAAGGTGGGTGATTAATAAATATTAATACATGAGTAACTTGACACAAAATAGGAAAACTGTTTTGTTCTTAAACATAAAACATTAAGTAAGGGACTTTTCTTAAATAGATTAAGCCAAGTTATGGAATAGACTTTTGTTAATGGGGATTTCTCTATTGAAAACCCAATTTAGTCTTTGATTAGGCTTAATCTGAGTATATTCATATTAAATAAATTACTCTAGCTACTCCAGAAAACGTCTGTTGATTACAGACAATCTATCATTCTACCAAATGCTTAATTTTTGTTCTAGGGTCAATCACTAAAAGAGAAATACTCTACTGTAGATAACTTGCTATCTGATTGATAAATTTACAGTGCACTTATTTTATGTAAAAATATATTTTTCTCCTTTTTTTCTCAGTTTGTGCAGTCTCATTATTTAAAGGCAGGGGCAGTCAAATGGGATGACAGCGTGTTTTGCATGTGGGCGTGCTACCAAGCATTCAAACAATGTTGACTTTTTCAATGGCCTATGAATTCTTAAGCAAAGTAAAACCCTGTTTCCTGTCTGGTCTTTCGATTTCCCAAAGCCACAGACACCGTCTACTACACGGTTCGACAGTTCACCTTTCCTCACACAGTAATCACACATGATGGTTTTGGCATTCGCAAACTACCTCACATGGATCAGACACAGCAAGGTAAGTTAAACTCACTGACTCATTCATATCACATGCATATGAGTGATATCACCTTTGTACCACCAAACCCCTCTTACTTGACAAAGTTGGGAACTTTGCCTTTCACACTAATCTTTCAGACCCAATGCCTAGTTATGTGTTTCTACAAAACCTTCATTACATCGTTCACTTTCTCAACACTCCATTGAAGGGGACCTTGTTGCCGCTGTCTTTTATCCATTGCAGGCTCATTCAGTTCATATGTAGCTTTGCTACATTTGGGATGTATATATTTTCCAACTTCAGCTTGTTATTGACCCAGTCCTGCAGTCACTTTGCTCCTGGAGGACACGCAAGGATTAACGTAAAAGCCATAATAAGCGCCAACATGTTCAAGTCCTAAAAACTTTACTCAACAGCCATCAACAGACTAGTTGCAATAATTCCCTTTACCCTGCACAGTAAAATCATTGTTTTCTTTGCTTCCTAAAGCAAGAGTACCATATCAGTGGTCTAACGATCTAGCTCCCTCTGTTAGGCTTAGTTGAGCCATGCTGCATGGAGTGGTGTGGTGCAATGTGGGAGAGTTGAGAGCCGGAGGAGTCTGCTGGGCTCTGAGGACTGAGACCTGCTCAGGACATCCTCCACCTGGACTAACAGCAGAGTCGGAGGCCCTCAACCCACCGTGTCATGTTATGGAGAAGGTCCACTGGATCCAGAAGCCATACTCCCGCGACCTGCATGCCACACTTCACCACGGACGGACCCGGCCCTGCTGTGAGTGGTGCCACCTAGTTGCTGTTGGGCCGCGCATGCATCTTGAGCAGCCGAAGCATAGATCCCGAGGGAGTCTGGGAGTTCTTTTGAATGTGGGCTGGATGGAGATGCAGGTGGTGCCCCAGTAAGCATTTGGGGCTCCAAGGGACATGCGCTTGGAGCGGGCTTGCGGTGGTCATGTACTGATGGAAAGAGGTCTGCTGAAAGTCCCTCATAAGCCTTGCTGTATGACATGGTGTGTGGAACAGATGTGGTCAGGGAGGCAGAGGAAATAAGAAAAAAAAAATAAGTATGAAATAAGAATGGATTATAGGCCTTTTTGGTTGTCACTTCAGTTCATGGCTTTTAGCATACATCTCATTTTGCCCCGTAAGACTCAGAAGCTCTTTTTTTCCTGATCGTGCTGATGTCATCAGTCTTTGGGATCAAATCCTAAGATGCGTAACATCAGGGCTGTGGGTGGGTCTACGGTAAGGTGAAAGGTCAAAGGGTTGAGGACTGTTTGTCCATCTTTTACATCAATGATCGACTGAGGACACCTCCTTCAGGTTTTAGACAGGCACATTTTTTGAGGAACCAAAAACAACAGCATGAATCGCTCTGTGGATGGGCCACGACGATGTGTGCGTTACTACGTACAGTATCAGGTCACACTGTGGGCTGATCACCCGACTTAAACATGAAACAGATTAAAAACAATGACCACCTCTCCTGTTTTAATACACAATGTTCTTTTCTTTTTTTGTCTTTTTTTGTACATCTTCATGTAGTTTGATGAACTAACTTCAAATCCAAGCTTTGACAAACAACTGTAGCTCACCACGGTCCCCTCATGCCCTCACACAACACAAAGCTGTATATGTTCATGAGTTCTGTATCTACAAAACAGATGGATTCCACTAGGAACAAGAATAAAGTAAGAGTACAATTATACTACCTAACCATGTCATTGAGGATACTGAGTGAATGTACACTTGATGCCTTTTTTTTTCTCAAAACAAAACAAACAACAAATGAACAATGCATATCTGTGGCTCAATATCTTGCAATGCGCTAACTCTATAACTCTATGTTTAAGTAATGCTCTCCCCAAAAACACTGTGTTTTTCAAGACAAAATAACAGCAACCAGAGCAGTCAAAATCCTTAGAACCAGAATGAAAAAACGTACCAAGGAATTGCTCATGGAAAAAAAAAACAACCCAAAAAAACAAGTCATGAAGAGAGAAATGAAAAAAGACTCTGGTGGGGCCTGGTGGTTTTCAGTGGCGGGACAGACGTCCAATGTAAACCGCTGACCAGAGCTCTCTCTCGCAAGAGCGGTCTCTCGCAAAAAAAAAATTTTTAAGGAAACGACACATAATCCAAAAGAGGTTTGCTGTACAGCGTAGAAATGGACAATTCCGTAAGTCTCTTTCGCGGGAGACGAGGAGGTAAAAGGTCGAGCAGTGAGTGGAATGGGGTTGGAGCAGAGCTGCGAGGATGGGAGGCTATTCTGCTCAGTCGGTGGCCAAAAGCATACAAGCCACCACTGTTTTCATGAGCTGCAGTTGGAAAAGGCTGATTTCATTGTGTACCAATAAAAAGCCAATGAGACGCTCTGATATGTCCATTTGTGAATCTCGCAATCTTTCTTTTAGCAAAAATATCATGCAGTCTTTAGTTCCAAACCCTCTGGGGGGTGGGGAGTTGTGGGGGGGGGGTTGTTTTCACGTTGGTATGTTTGTTTGTAGCTTCAGAAGAAAAAAAGAAATTAAAATGCTTCAAATGTTTGTCTCGCATTATTCTTAAACATTCAAGTCAATCTATATAATACTTTTTTTACATCGGAAAAGTCCTTTCGATTTTTTACACACGTGTATATAGAAATATAATATATAGAAATATGCATATACATATGTATGAACTTTTCCTATATGTGTATACATATTTTCCAATTGTATCAAAGCCAATTCAATGTGCTCTCAAAATATGGCCCATGTTTCCAAGAAGGATACGCATCAATTCACATAGTACAACCAGTAGATAAGGTTGAAGAATCCAAACGTGATGGGGAAGATCACCCGGGACCATTTGTCAATGGTGCTGACGTCCGTCAGGTTGGGGATCTTGAGCTTCAGCTTGGACGAACGCCTTCGCAGGCGGCAGTTGGCACGGGCACGCATGGCACTGCGGTCCAGCGAGTGGTGGCCGAAGCCGTCGCGCGAGGAGGACGCGCCGGCCGCCGAGGCGCCCCCTCCGGTCGGCTTGCGGAACTGCACGCCGGAGCTGTCGAACGACAGCACCGAGTTGCGCGAGTCGCTCATGCTGCCGCCGACGTCCGACGGCATCACCTCGTTGTTCATCTCCAGCGTGGTGAGAAGGATGTTGCCGTACGCGTCCACCTTGAGGAGGGCCAGAGAGGAGAGAAAGAGAGGAGGAGAGAGGAAGAGAGAGGAAGCAGCAGTCACTGGCGGGGGTGGGGCGGGTGGCATCTTGGGCTACTGGTCCTAAAGTAACAGAGACAACTGACTTTCCTCACAGCGTACCGGCTCATGCAAATGAAATGGTGACACCATGCCACATTTACAATGAACACTACTTGGAATAAAACTACAGAACTTTACAGAGCTTCACTCAGAACGTCATGGCTGACACACAATGGCATTGTATGAGCTGAATCTGCAGGCTTGCAGCTATTATGAGTTCTAAATGTATATACCCTCACTTTTCTTTGATCCTCGAGATACAGATTTCTCCGCTGTGTATATGACCTGAGGGTGTTGGTTTGAAACGGCGCTGAAATGGAGTCCTTGCGATGTGAAAGGAAAGATGAAAAGAACATTAAAATGCCCATAAAAACTTTGACAGTCAAGCATCAAGCAACATTTTTTTGTCCAAAAAATACAAAAAATGCATAACATGAGGGTCAACAAGGAAACTTTGCATAAGTGTGCCATGTTATATTTTATAAACAGACTTGACTTGGCTTCATTCAGAATGACTGTACTGTCATTTGTCCCTCCCTAATCTGGTAGTTCCTTGCAATAAAAATGTCTGACAACATATTCAATATACTGTGGCATATGAAAGAACTGGTTATGCTATCATAAGGCACGAGACTATAGATCAGGGGTGTCAAAGTCCTGTCCTTGGAGGCCAGGAGTCCAGCAAAGTTTGGTGATTGCTCTGATTGACTGATAAGTTGAATCAGTGTTTAAGCAGGTTAGTCATCACATTCGAGTCACATTAAGTAATATTAAGCGCACCTGATTCAACTCATCAATCAATCAATCAATCAATCAATCAATCAATCAATCAATCAATCAATCAATCAATCAACCAAAAGCTAGGTCTAGTATGTGTGGCTGAGCAGAACAATTACCAGACTTAGATGGACTCCAGGCTTCCAGGACCAGGCTTTGACAGCCCTGCCATAGATCATGTACAGTGTAGTTGCATCGTCCTAATAAATATACCATGTGATCACCTTATTGACCATTGCTACCCATGACAGATACACTGCCCATTACTTTCAGAGAAGTATGTAGTGTGCATTGGAGAAAATATAATTTCTGATCTATAGGAATTGCTATGATATCCAATGCAGTCAAAAGATTTGAAGATAAATGAGCAAAACTGTCCAATGAAAATTAAAGATCAGCCTACTGGGATGTTTCTGCAGTTAGACTGAGATAAAGCCCGCAGCAGCGACCAGGCAAAAACCTGATGGAATAATGATCTTGAGCAAGGAGGGCCTCTGTTAACGATGCAAAGTAGCTTCGATCAAATGAGAGAAGCCATAAGTTAAGCAATGGACAGTGAGGCATCTAAATGCATTGTAGATGGTGCAGTCAGGTGAATTCCTACACACCGTAACAAAACCGCACAAAGATGACCTACAGTCTGCATGTAACACTATCTGACGTCACTCGAGCATTTCATTCGATCCCGTTCGGCTTTCTGATGCAGACAGATTACTAGTGAGGCTGCGGGTGTCGGGTAGTGGCTGGTTTTCCCACCTGCTCACGCAGACGCTTGTCTTCATAGCGAGGACGCTCATTGTTGGCTTTGTTGAGCCTCTCATTGATTTTTTTCTGCTGCTGGGGTCCTCTTCCGAAGAACACATAGTTTACAAAGGCATATTCGAGCAGGGCCAGGAACACAAAGACGAAGCAGCCCATGAGGTAGACATCGATGGCTTTCACATAGGGGATCTTTGGGAGGGTCTCCCGCAGGTGGGTGTTAATGGTCGTCATGGTGAGCACCGTGGTAACCCCTGCAAGGCAGTGAAGCTACATGTCAGTTGTTCGATCTTTGTTATCCTTTAATTCCACTTTCCACAATTGTTTTAAGTCGCAGCTGACTGAAAGTATTACTTCCTTGTTTTTGGCTGCAAAGAAATGTGAGTACAAAACATTTGGTTAGTACCAAATGTTAGTACAAAACTTGTTTCACGAGTGTTACCACAAGCTTAGCTCTGCTTCTGCACAATCACAGGAACCCTCGCCATCGGCATCTCCTTACCCAGGGCCACTCGAGCGGCGGAGGCATCATAGTTGATCCAGAAGGAGACCCAGGACAGGATGGTGATCAGGATGGACGGCATGTAAGTCTGCAGGATGAAGTAGCCGATGTTCCTCTTGATGCGGAAACTCAGCGACAGTCGCGGATACGAGCCTGGGTGGAGACGGGGAGAGGGCGCGGGCGCCAGAAAAAGGCTTCGGTTATGAAGCCACAGCGTTCGTTTCACCAACAACACTCCGCCAGTGCAGCATTTGTTTTGGATGGAGCGTTTAATTTCCCAGAAGCAATGGATTCCTTCCCGGGGACAGGTTTGATTCCAGTTAAACATGGCCAAAGGGCGCCAGCGTGGCAGGTTTTTCTGAAAGCTTTCTCAGCAGGCAGTTCCACGGCCCTCTGAGAATTGTCAAAAAAATCCGCATTAATTTTTTTTTTTTTATTTGTACCCCCCCCCCCCCCCCTTTTGTCCATTAAATATCACCAAAGAAGAATATATGAGTCCCTTGTATTTGCGATCAAGTGCTCTGTACAACCACAAAAAAGAGTTAAGAGATATACATGATGCATTAACATGTATTGTATGCTGAAATATAGGACATTCATACTGGAACTTTTAAAAGAGAAAAAAAATTATTTTTCTTTTTTTTTTATCACTTATCAAAATATTTTATTCCACACATATAAGTAAATACATATTTATGTACTAAGGGACATATTCCTCATAGCTCTTTCTCAAAGACATATTCATGTAGCATTAAAAGGTTTTCAAAACCTTAATAAATCTACGAATAAAGAAAAAAACTTGCATGGAGAGACAACAGCATACAATAATGCCATTCATTTTCCTCAACAACACTGGGACTTTTGTTTTCATACTATGTCCAGTGAACTCTCTTCCTGCGTAAGTTTGTCATTAAATATCTGTAACGCTTGCTCATGTTTTATAGAAGTTCCTGAGACATGACGCTTATGATGTCTTCGGCCTCCTGACACAAATCTAACATGAGATTAATTGCCACTTTGAAATGATTGATTATTCAAATCACTGCATCAGCAGGTTGTTAATGCAAGAGTAATGCTTTTTCCTACTCCCAGCGGTTCTCCATAGCTTAACTGTGCTGTTTACGGCCAAGGCATAACAGATGCATAACTGACTCCACTGGGAGCCTTTTGACTACAGTTTTATCAGAGAGGAAGGGTGGAGACTTCATCAAGCCTTAAGTTAAACTGCAATGGACTGTTAGCAACATATAGTGACAGATGATCCAATCTGGCTTCCTGTGCATCTTATGAATCAATACTTCTCTTTCTGCATCTTATTCACACTTGATCTGTAGGCTCCAGGTGAATATAACTAAACAAGAAGGTGACAGCAGACACAACATGACAGAGCGATAGACCTTAAATCTTCATCGTGGCCAAAGCGGACGCTGACCTCAATCGTAAAAAAAACATAGCGGTAGCATTGTCACCACCAAAGGTAATAATTCGAAGCAGTAAGACAATCGTTTGAAAAAGCCAAACATTTTGGTTTGGCTCTATAAGCTGAATTTCAGCTGCTACCAGTAGCTGCTATTGAGGAGATGCGCTTAACAGTTTCATAACACTGGAGCAACCTTGGGGTGTTGTCTTCGTGTGGTCCTAGACACCCAGTGAACAGCTCAGCTCACCTGTGGTGAACCTCACTTCTCTCGACACAAGACGAAGCTCCACGATGGAGAACTGAGGCAACTCCAGTTTGTCCACACCTGTCACAGCATTGTCCCCTCCTTGCCAGAAGAAGACGATGTCATCTGTGGTGTAGCCATCTGCAAGCAGAAAAGGTGAATAAGACTAGCAAAACCCACTGTTGGCTCAGTGTTGGGATATACTGGTATTAATGAGCTGTGATAGGGCCTTTTGTCTTAGAATACATGGCATAAGTAAGGCTGACCCTTACTTTAAAGAAATCCTTTAGACTATGCTGATGAGACAAACAATGAATGAATACTAGTGAGCTAGCAGTTATCATTCATTACAGCAACGTTAGCGCTTGTGGGTGAAGTGTTACTTTGAATACGATAAATCCTATCTGTGTAAGGGAACTCC
Source organism: Sternarchorhynchus goeldii (assembly GCA_028565775.1). NCBI lineage: Eukaryota > Metazoa > Chordata > Actinopteri > Gymnotiformes > Apteronotidae > Sternarchorhynchus > Sternarchorhynchus goeldii. Next base: position 14,322,324 of record JAOXYF010000003.1, on the reverse strand, counting down.
GCTGTAGACAAACACCTATTTTATTCTGAATATGTTTTCGAAGGATAATAATATTGTCATACATGAACCAGAGCTAACAGTATACTGAGGAGAACCTTTGGAGCAGAACATTAAGAAACATCTCCTTACAAAGGAATTGCCCAAGTCCTTTATATGTCGCTGGAACATTTACGCAGCTCCCCTGGAGCTCTAAAGAATCGGCCAAATCTTGGCTCAGGGCTGCCTAGGCCATATTTCATATTTTAATTACACCACCAAAGTATTCCAGCAGTCTGTCAAGGGTCATATCATTTCCCTTCCTGGATTAGAACCCATTGCTTTCTAATCATGTGGCCTTAACACTAGGGTTTGTGGGTGTACTGCCTCTTTTCCCTGTTTGCTTGCTTCTGGACCCATATATGTGAGTGGCTGGTTGGAACGATCTCTCCTGAGCATCCTGGCAGCTAAGCCTCACGAACAGCTGACTTTTGGGAAACTGAAGCATATTTCACATACGGAATATGGGCAGTAGATGAGTAGAACATTATCTATGTTGGGTTTTAAAGCTGCTGTAAGCAAATAGTAATGGGGAAAGTGGCCGAAGGAGCATAGCTTATTTTTTCACTGCATTTTTTGCCAGGATATTTGCTTTGGCTCCTAAGAATCTAAGGCATCTTTTTAAAATAGCAATTATTTGTCTGTTAGCATTTAACTATGTAGCTTTGCCTATTAGTAGTTCCACGGGCCAACAAGTGCACTGGTTTGAGATCCATCATTCTTCAGTGGGGCATTAGAGATGGACATGGCCCAGACATCCGGTGGGCGCTGGTGGTCAATAGTGCAGGGCATCTTGGTGATAAACAGGTGAGCACGTTCAGCCTCACCTCAGTGCATCAATGCTGCCACTTGGCCTTCTGTGTGAAAACCCTCTCCGAGGGTTTATCACCATGCGGCCCCCGTTGGTTGGCTGGGCAAGGCTGCGGTCACGCGTGATTGGTGTAAATTAGTGTAACGATCACGCCTGCTGACATCAGGTCTCTCTAGGCCGCCGCGTGACATCAAAGGGATGGGGTGGACATGTTTGAACTTGCCATCTGGTTTTCAGGAAGGGGGCTAAAAGGCTTGGAGGCGAGACTGAACGTTCTGCCCAGCGACTTAGGAAGCCATTTTGTGTTGGCGTTCTATTGAAAGTACATCTCACCCTGATGCTGGAAAAAGACCTCTTACAGATGCCCCACTTCCAGTGATTGGACTGCAAACCAAAATAGGTTTTGAGTCCATTGGCGATAGACAATGTAAATATGCACAGCTTATCTGTGTGCTTCTCTATGCAATTAACTTGGACTCTGAGTTCTGTACATGAATTTTAGGGGTATGGAGTGCTCTCAAACCTTTAAGTGTTTCTAAAAATTCAGTGGGCCAATTCACTGGAACCATTAAGGCTTATTTGTCTGGTTGCGTAGGTACTTACGTGTGCTTATGTGTTGTTTTTGCTAAGGTGATGCTAAATGCTATTGCAGTTGTTTCATTTTGGCTTTGGGGCTTTTACTGAAAGCTGTATATATTCATGATATCTGTTAAGTATGTGTATACTTTATTTGTTAAGCTTTCCTTTCCTTTTGTTTACTTAAGGATTCTCAGTGGGAGGTACCAGGTGCGTGGATATGAGCGGGTGAAGATGATCCTGCACCATCACCAGAAAGCAGGAGCATAATGCTGAATGTTTATTCCATGTGGACAGGCAATACAGTGCAAATTATAAAGTGGGAACTATATGGTGTGATCTGTATACTGTGAACTATATAGTGTGAACTGTCCAAGCATGTGCTTGTGTGTGTGTGTGTGTGTGTGTGTGCTTGTGTGCCATGTTCACATGTCAGCTTACAGCTCTCAATCTCCAGAGTGCAGTTCTGCTCATCCAGGGGGTATCTCCTCAGATCCATCATACATGCAGCCGTAGTGGTTATTCTAGAAAAACAGAAATATGCAGAGGGAGGGGGGACATGAGGAGTGAGAGAGAGAGAGAGAGAGAGAATGAGAGAGAGAGAGAGAGAGAGCGAGAGAGTGAGAGAGAGATGTGAGAGAAAAGAGAGCCACCGTTACCTTGGTAACCTTTAGGAAATCGTAGCTTAGCCTTGACTGCACCATGTGAATCTCTAAATGAGTAATGTTTGGCAGCCACCGCTGTGTGGCGAGAGAAAGGAAAAAGGAAAATGCAGGTGAGTACTGTAGGTGAGAAGTGTATGGTAGGTGAGTACTGTATGGTAGGTGAGTAGTGTAGGTGAGTAGTGTATGGTAGGTGAGTAGTGTATGGTAGGTGAGTAGTGGATGGTAGGTGAGTAGTGGATGGTAGGTGAGTACTGTATGGTAGGTGAGTACTGGATGGTAGGTGAGTAGTGTAGGTGAGTAGTGTATGGTAGGTGAGTACTGTATGCTAGGTGAGTAGTGTATGGTAGGTGAGTACTGTATGGTAGGTGAGTAGTGTATGGTAGGTGAGTACTGTATGGTAGGTGAGTACTGGATGGTAGGTGAGTAGTGCAGGTGAGTAGTGTATGGTAGGTGAGTACTGTATGCTAGGTGAGTAGTGTATGGTAGGTGAGTAGTGGATGGTAGGTGAGTACTGTATGGTAGGTGAGTACTGTATGGTAGGTGAGTACTGTTTGGTGAGTAGTGGAGGTAGGTGAGTAGTGTAGGTGAGTAGTGGATGGTAGGTGAGTAGTGTATGGTAGGTGAGTAGTGTAGGTGAGTAGTGGATGGTAGGTGAGTAGTGTAGGTGAGTAGTGGATGGTAGGTGAGTAGTGGATGGTAGGTGAGTACTGGATGGTAGGTGAGTACTGGATGGTAGGTGAGTACTGTATGGTAGGTGAGTACTGGATGGTAGGTGAGTACTGTATGGTAGGTGAGTACTGTAAGGGGCCTGTTGTCATTTCCAATAGTGGAGGGTTGGAGAGGGATATATAGGGAGAAAAAGTGAGTGAGTGAAACTGAATGAATTAGAGAGACAGAGAGAGAGAGGCAGAGACAGACATGGGAAGGGGCTGCTTGCAGTAAACCTGGATTGTTTAGCAACATACTGTCTCTGCAGTAGCAGCCACACTGTGTGCTTTTTAGTGTTCTGTTAAATGTGTTTGTATGAGCAGTGCAGGTAATTTTCCATTAGACTGGCTCTATGTCACTCTTCTCTCTGGCATACACAGTGGACCAGCATGGCCCTGGGACCGTTGTTTTGTATAAGAAACATTACCATGCGCTGTTTAGTACTGAACAAATACACACACACACACACACACATATTTATTTATATATATATATATATATATATATTATATACCATGATGAGCTACCATGATCAGTTACATTAATAGACACATTTTTTTAATGTAAGTCTCCTTCAAGAAAAAGTCACAATAAACTTCCGGGTAGCCTTCATTATCTTAGACCTGTATGGCAACAGGTCGTTCATGGTTTAGACAGTAACGAACGTCTGCGTGGATTAGTTGAAGGTCACGCAGCTAACGCACGACGCCACACTTCGAGCACCGCACTGCATCCGGGCGTGAATTGTGACCCCTTCGTAACTGATGTCCACGTGACGCGCGCGCGAGCAAGGGTGTACCTAACGTTCAATTTCAATAAATCTAGCGTCCCGGGGAAGCGTTTCACGTTACAAATGAGTTGTGTGGGAGCCGGTGGCGCTTAACGGAGATATTTACTACCGCAGCACATTTTCGTAATTACATTTGCGACGTTAAATCATTGCAGCTCCTCTGGTTTTCGCGGACGCTTCGTGTAAATGAAATAGCGATTCGCCGGTTTGCGTGAATGGGGGGAGGGAGTAATTGAGTTTCGGCTCATCGCCTCACTATGTCAGACGCATAGATGCATTTTCAGTGAGCCTTTCGATACCTTCAGTGAGCGTGTGCATGCTGTTGTGACACAATCTATGTTATGCAGGATCCTCATACACTGGGGATTGTATGAATGTGTTTGAATATGTGTGTGGAGTTTATAATCAAAGATGGCCAAGAGCTGGTGACAAATTAAGCCTAGTCCTACTTTAAAATTAGACACTCCTATTTTAAAATGAAACTCGTTGCTACTTTAAAATGAACCCTAACCCTATTTTAAAAGGTTACCATTGATTTTAATTTAGTCAAAGACAGGCTTAATCCAGGTCTGCGCTGTCTGATGTAATTCTAATGTCCTAATGATAGAGTAAACATGCACTGCGTTGTTATTTGTTCAGTAAAGATTAGAAAATGTTTAGAAAAAAAGAAAGATTAGAAAAGCTTCTTTGTAAATTTTTAATTTTAATTCATTCTTTTAAATTTATTTTAATGTATTTGATCCTAAATTCACCCTGCTATAGATTTTTTGTGACCCTTTTGCTCAAAATAGTTGGGAATAGAGGTGTTCAGTCACCATATTACAAAAGACATAACTGCCATTCTGTGTTTTTTGCGGAGCAATGAGACAGGACAGTTAAGGACGGGACAGTGCATGAGGGCGGTGCGGGGTTAATCTCAGGGAGGAAGTAGAGGCCTCTCAGGGAAGTGGGAGTGATATGGAGTTCTCCTGATTCGGAGGCTGGCTTCGGGGTCACAGGGGACCCCCACCCCCACTCTATGCCCCCAATCCCACTCCAACCCCCACCCCCCACCCCACTCCACGTCCCCTCACGGCACTTGCGGACGGCCCCTGAGCCACCTCTATAACAGCTGGATGGTTATGCTATGGTTATGTTACGGTAAAAACCAAGATCTCCTTTACACTTTCACTTCTGAACGCATACTGCTTGTTGTCATGCTGTGTAACCTGCTTAGTTTCCATTCTGAAGGTGCATTATTGTAACGAAAGTTGACACCAGGTATGTACATTATTGTAACAGCAGCTGACAACAGGCATAACTATTCCATATCAAATTCATTTAAGACATGTCAATGAGTCTGATTTGAATGTTTCTTTGTGAAACAGAAGAAACAGTACAACAGCAAACTTGTTGCTCATCCATTTTTATGCCTTGCGTCCTTCTCCTGATGGTCTAGAAAACACGCCCAAGCAACTTAACATGGAGCATTCAAGTCAACTTCACCGTGTAGTTACGCACCACACGTTAGCAACCCTTCAAAAGCACCGAGTTTCCCTACTCCTGTATTTCAGATCAGTGTGAGCTGGAAGCTCGTCAGCTGTGGGTGGGTAAACTCATGCTAGCACCCTGGGCCTACTGTGTCAGGAGACATATTAGGTAAGCATTTAACACTCCATTAATTCCTCTTCTTGCTCATAGATATCATCGCGTTTGCCCATTAATATGTCTGTCGGAGACCCCACTCTTCTCAGCCTCTCCGTCTACGTCTCCCTGGTCCCAGACGTCTGGCTCATGATTTGGGATTAATGGGGCCACCGGCTCGGTGCTTGTCCACGCCCTCCCGAGACCTTTTGCCTGGCTGCTCTCGATGACAGATGTTTGGACCTTAAGGCTGACCTCAGATCAGGCTTGATTTGCGATGCATGACAATGGACGGTTGGAGTTTTTGAGTAAGGGAGTGCGAGCCAGAATAAAGGCTTCCCGCGTACTAAACGTTCCATTTAAATGCTAAACGCGCAGGGCCCGAAGCTCGGACCCCCTGAAAGGCTTTCGATTTGCAGGGTGGATTTGCTGGCTCATTGTTGTAGCAAAGTTTACTTCATCATTGTTTTCTGGTCACAAATTCCGACAAAACGTACGATCCTGTTATTGATGTTTGCCTTGCCTCGCATAGGAATTCTGCTGTAGTCTGTCAGCTTTGGCGAGAACATATTCTGGCATTTAGCAACGTGCTGCTATATTTAATCTTTACAGACAACGGCAACGTGTGTGGCAGAAGCAAATGCCACACTTGCCGATTGTGGAGTTAAATTAGGTAATGGAGCACAGGCGTAACGTAGTAATGTAGCCATTAAAGTGGCTTCTGTGCATTTAACTGTGAGTGTTCCTATAATTAACATTTAGAGTTGCGTTTGTTTTTAGCTCTGAAGCATTTCCAAATGTGACTGCCCTGTGGAACCAAGGAACAAACAACATTAGTAAAAGCCCATCATTTTTTATATAACTCACATTAGAGTACAAGGGCAGCCCGTTTTTCCTCTATTTTTTGTAGTTTTATTTGATCTTTTGTCCCTCCTGTTTCATTTGGTCGTCTTCTCCCACTGTATCCGGTTTTCTTGTGTCTCTTGAGTTTTATTTGCTAAGTAACATTATAGTAGGTACAGGAACTACAATTATAATATGTGAGGTATGTAGTTGTGAGAATGAGGATTGTGAGCTGGATACACAGGCCCCTTTGGGAGTGAGAGAGTTAACTGAAAATGCACAATCACCTGTAGATTTATAAGCTTCATCCCCTGCAACAACTGCAGTAAGGACTCCTCCACAAAACTGCATGTCATTACATATTAATAAGCATTTCATAAATAACATTAGTAACAAAACAACAACAACAACAAAAAAAATTCTTGGTGTCTTTAATGCAGTGGACTGTCGGTTCGTTGCCGTCGGAGCAAGCCTTGTGCCAAATTCTACTCCCGGCATTTTCTTTCTCTGTGATGGGTGGGGTGAAGTTGGGGTTGCCCTCACTGGCCCTACTGTGTCAGTTCCACATCCCATGGAGGAAGAAGCAGTTTGAAGCAATTTGTCAACTTCCATTATTGACAGCCTGATTGAGTGGCACACACTCCAGAACTGTCCTGCTTATGTGAGGAATGATGCTGGACTAGGGCTTCTGTGAAAGCCGGCAGAGCAAAATCAAGGGCCTAAATGCGTGCATGCTAAAGTGTCCAGAATCATGGGAAAACGAACAGCACCACGCTAAACTGACGCCAGAGCTCCTCCGATGTCGGCAATTTCAGGAAAGTTTTTGGAACTGAGCACTGAGGTCTGCATTCTGCGGAAAAATTGTTCTTCCCAAAAATGAGCCGCAGGCTAACCGAAGACAGGAAAAAAGTGCTGGCGCACCTTGCTAAAGATCACGTGGCTTGTGACATCAGGCAGGGGTGGAGCTCAAAAAGGCAGAGTCTGGTCATGCGATCCAGTTCTCCACCTTCTCCACCTAATACCGTTATTGCTTTCATATTTGACAAGCACCACGTGCGCTGCCTCCGTCTGGCGGATGTCTTTAACACGGCCCCGAATAGAAAGTCTTCCACAGACATGATAATGTGTGCACTGCCTAACCGCGAAATGAACTGCCTTGTTAAAAGGAACCTTTGGTTTGTGCCCGTGACCAAGTTACACAACGAACTTGCTCAGATCTGAAGCAATAAAAAGTCATATAACATCACAGCTCTTGGGAGCCAAATGTGAGAAAGACTCCATTCCAAATGCGGTTTTGTTCAATATGTTATGTATCTCAAAATCTTCAATTCAGTTCTTGTAAAAATCATTATGTAATTCTACAGTTTCGCATCCAGAACATTTGCACAGTTTCTCTGAGTCTGCAGCAGCTGTTGAATTTTAATTTAATGGGTTGAACCAATCAAAGTTGTCATTATGGAAGCTGCACTAGTCCAAATGACAGCTGATACTCACCTCAGGCCATACAGGACCGTGCCATCCGGGTGAAGCCGGATCATGCGGTTCTTCACCGTCACGCCGTGCAGGAAGGACTTCTTGTCGTTCAGGAAGTAGGTGTCTGGCAGCCAGAGCTGGTCGGCTACACGGTTGTCCAGCGTCAGGTTGAGTGCCATCTCGGCGTAGGCAAGACGCTTGTCACGCCAGCTCTGCTGGAAGTACATGGTGATGGTATAGTCCTGGAGAGGGGAGGAACACAGTAGAGAGAGACACTGAGATCTCTCCTGAACGCAGCGTCGACGAAAGGTGAGAGGTCGGCTGAACGTAGCATGGTCTTAGCAGGTGCAAGAAACCTCATCCTGAAATCCCTTTATACAGCGATCCAGCGCACACACCTCAGCCACGAAAGAATGGGTTATATTCTAGAAGAGGAACAGTAGAACGCTGGAATGGAAATGCAAGTTCTGTAAATACATTTGCGTGAAGTATTATTATTATTAAGCAGAACTGGAGCATGTAATTTCAAAAACATGTTATCTTGTTATAATTACACAGTTCTGACTGTTATAATGTTGTTATAATCTTGTTATAATCACGTGGTTCCCGCTGCTAAAGTAATACAGGTATCATCTGTTTGTTATAATTACAAACTCTTCTAACCCTTTTTTTATTCAAGTTCTTGATCTTGTATTTACAGCAACCCTTGATCAAGCATGTATGTTTATAATTTCAACTTTATATTACAAAAACAGTCACAATGATTTTTTAATTCATTTCAACATGTGTTTGCATATTTGTTCCATTTGAATGCAAATACGGTTTTAATATATTTAATAAAGTTTACAAGACTCCACTGGGGAGTGCAGTGATGTCCCACTGGGACTTTGGTTAATAAGTTAAATGATCAGTTAAACAAGAATTTGAGGTTCTTGTTTTGTGTGAGCACTAATTGGGACAATACTTTAAATCAATTTGAACAAAACAAGGAAGAAGAGAAAATGGGCCCTGTACTGTTATACCAGTGGCATGTACTGGAAAAGCCCCATGAGACCATTCAACACCGAAATAATTTATAACGATCTCACTCAACCTTAACCAAGACTGAAGCTAAACTGAATTATTCTACCAACATTATTATAAAACAGATATATCATTGTGCATGGACAGAGACATATTTCTCCTATTTATTGTAATCTTAAGACCCAGAAAAAATGATTACAGATCAGTGTCCTTAGTCTGAGATACTTAGACAAACAAAACAAACACGCAAAAAAAAAAACAGAAGTAAAAGCAGCACCTTTGGGTCTTACCTGAATATAACCCGTTTGACTGGGCTTGGCCCTGCACACACTCAAGCACTGATTTACTGCGTTTTATCTAAAGGATAAAAGATACAGTCCATCTATCATGTTCCAATGGCCTGACATACTGGGACACTCGAGGTCTGAATTGGCATATTTTATGAAACGGCATTAGCGCACTGCATTAGCGGAGACCAGGCTGCCTTAGCAGGCCTGGGCTAATGTAATAAGCCATGCTCCATTGTTTAAGAATACTTCTGGGATCTTAACAAAAGGAGATGGGGGGAGGGGCTCGGTGGGCTGAGCTTATGCTAATAGAGAGTGGAGACTAGCTCCTCCCCCAGAGCTCCACCCAGGTAGCTGCCTGGCAGTTGATCGGCATGATGTGATCTGCCCTGAACCTCCTGTGCCAGACCACCATGACAGCAGTGGGCAGATAAAGGCCACTCCCAAATGCTAACCCGGCTTGCTTAGATTAATGCTGCATAAATTGATCTAATTTGCATAATGTTACCAGGCTACCAGCTTCCAGTCAGAATTGATAAGAGTAGCATCATTGGAAAAAGCATCATTTTGAGCATCCATTTCTTTTATTCATGTTATACTGTGGATAATTTAAAATCTTTTTTTCCCAGCAAACCAATGTTTTATAGCAAGTTAGAAATTATGTGATTGCACTGTGATTTGTTTACAGATGATTTTGAGCAGTAATCAATAGGCTATAAATCCATGTGTTCATTAACAATAAAACGGCAATAATTATTTCTTGTGTTTGATTTTAAGTGAATGTAATGCACGGCTGTGATTTTTATGCTCCATACTTTTATTATAGACCTTGTTAGAATGTCTTAGTGATTTTGAAAAAGTTTGTGGGAACACATCACATGTAGCAGAAACATGTAAATTCTGTTTTATATAAGGAACGGTTTGTATATATAAGGAAATATTTTTAATTAAGGAAAGGTTTGCCTTTGCATTTCCATTGTTCAGTGTAGTCCATATATGTTTTGTGGAGAAATACACTACTTATCAGACTGAAAAAGAGGAAAGGTAGCTCTTATAGCTTGTATCCACTTGCCATGCTGACCATGCTAATTAGCTAGTGATGCTGATTGGCCAGTGATGGACGATGCTGATTGGACAGTGCTCAACTTAAATAATAAGTCTGCACAGCAGACTAGAGTGGTCACCCAACTGCACCTAAAATTATTAACATTGAAGAAGCTGCATTTTATGTTCTTTAACCATATGCAAAGGCTACAACTGGAAGGTGTTAAAAATTGATGGGGAATCCCTGCAAGAACTGCTAAGATCTGGATTTTTATACCACCCATGCAGGTGAAGCTACATGACTCAAAGGGAAATGCTGGAGTTTTCCCACGTTTCTGTAGATTAATGAAAAATGAAATAAAATGAAAAAAGACTGCAGTTCTATTTGTTACATCTGCAGCAATATCTGTTACAGCTGCAGTTATGTGTTACATCTGCAGTTATATCTGTTACAGCTGCAAAGAGCTGGACAGTCTTCACGTCTGTCTCCCTCTCTCACACCGGATCAACCGTATGTTCCTGTGATTTAGCACAGTCCTTTAATTCCACACTTCGAAAATGTCCAGGGAAACAAAAATAACATAAACCATCAGATAGAACTTGCTGTGTCTTCAAAACACCCAAGTACAAAGAATTTTCAGCAATAACTTCACGATGAATAAATCAAAGAGGCACATTTGCTCTTTGAGAAGGGGAGGGGCAGCGGGCAGGAGAAACAACTCTCCACTCGAGTGGCTACGAGCGGCTAACCCTCCAACAAATTAAAATAAAAACTGCAGTTCAGGACAGGACAAACGGCTTCCAGTGGATCTAAACAGAAAGCAAGGCGGAATGCCTTGTTCTCTCCCTGAATCTGTTCTCTTACTCCCACACCTGTTCTTATTTCTCCTTTTTCTCACGGTATTTCTCCCCAGCGCTCTTTTCTTACCAGCACTCAGTTCTCTGTCTCCTCCATTTGACTCCTCCCATCTCTTCTCTCTCTCTCTCACTCACTCTTTGCCATATTACTCTAAGCAAACAGCATGGTTAACATAAGATGGCATCAGTCAGAAATTACCCTTACTCCTTGGCTTGATGACGCACGTGTGTGCATTACAGCCTGGCTGTGATTATTAACAGCAATTTCCTTTACTGAAACAGCGTATGCCGCACAGAACACAGACTTAGAAAACAGGGAATGCTGGAATTCACTAGGAAGCACAACACTTGTTTGCAAGATGGGCAAGAGTTTTAAACTGACGGCTTAATGTCCTATTGAATTAAAATGAAACCAAATGTTTGCGGTACTGCTTTGCCAGATAATTAAACCTGTGCTTCTTCATCTGTACCTAAACGATGTTTGTAAGAAAGATTCCAGTGGTGCAACGCACACATCTGCATTGCTGTTAGCACGCTGTCTCTTTAAATATCTTGCGGCAGTCCCGCTTCGAGCTCACATCAAAGAACAGCGGTGTGTTTCAGTGGATTTTAGTCGAGTATCGCGTTACATCAGCAGCTCCAAGAGATTCGGGAACCGATTCGGGCACCTGCCCGATTCCGCCAGCGTTTTCGCGTGCGCGACGAACAAGACAGCGCGCATGTGCTACGCTCGCTCTGAAACTCCGTGACTGGCACCATCAAAGCGTTACGGGAAAAAAAGCCCTCTATGATCAGACATGAACGTTATGTGTTCACTTTTTGAGATAATCTGCTACAGATGTGAACCTTAATAGGAAAAGCGTTGTTATGCTACGTATTGGCCACAGGGTTCAACCGGGGAACACTTTCGATAACTTCATTTTGATTGCCGTCATCATGTCCTCTGAGGCAAAACTGGACAGTGAGAAATGTCAGAGCTGTAAAACTAACTGCCCCAAGACTTCATCTTCAAACTGCCTTTCTATAAAAACTGCCCCCCCTTTTTCGCGATCAGGAGAAAAGTGGACAAGCCGCTTAAGGAACTGGTGTGGGCTATTGTATTGCAAGCTCCTTCTTCACACATGCGGTAGGCAAGGTTTATTTTAGCCGTGTGAAGACACCTGTCTCGACTTCAGCCTGACAACTGGGACGGGAGGCACGCTATAGCACTCTATGATGATGAGGTCGCAGCACGCCTGAGGGGCTTCTGGGAAATGTGGTTCCGGGGGGGGGGGGGGGGTAATTCCAGCTGTCCCCACGGCAGTGCTGGGGAGAACCATTCGCAGCCGATCAGCGCCAGCCCAGACCCGGCTCACCTCGGACTGGCCTTTCAGCGGACCCCGAGGCGAGGCCCATGGCCGCCCTCTCTCTCAGGTGCTTTATAAATGCAGACCCTGGTCATTGAGGCTCATAAAATCTAAAGGTGTCTGACTCGGCAGAGGGAACTGATGAATGCAATAACTCCTGCACGGGGTGTCCGTGGTGGGAGTGCAGGATGTACTGTCAGCAGAAATGCATAGTGCTGCTCTGAAACTGCTTTTTAAGGGCTCCTGGGTGGTGCTTAACTTAAAGGTGGTTAACTTGAGCCAAAAGGTCCGCAAGCCCTCCATAACTGGTCCTGACCGCAGCTCTGAATAATCGCACAAGCATTTTAAAGATGCGGCAAAGCACGCGGTGCAGCAGAAATCGGTGTTTTAAAAGGCTTCGTTAAATGGTGATGCACACGCTTGAATAAGGAGGCCATTAGTCGCCATTTGCACGCAGTTCGTACAGCTGGTCTCATCTAAGCTGGTATCACCTAAGCCAGTATCATCAAACACTTTCTCATCTAAGCTGGTATCACCTAAGCCGGTATCATCTAAGCGGCAAAATGGTGTGGGTTCTAAGTGTCCTGCTTTGGACTGCTGCCTTAACAAAGCTTGAGGAAAACATTTAAACTTTGCAGCATGCCATTCTCCATTCTCCCTTACCTAAACATGGAAAACAAACTTTGGCTGCCCGCTCTTAAGGAGGGCGCTGTTGGTTTGGGTGAGGGCAAAGTGACAATGTGAGAGGCATGAGGAAACTCACCATGTTGACTTCCGAGATGGAGTCGATGCTGGCGATGTTGATGCTCATTCCTACGATGACTGGGGGACCTGGGGGAGAGGACAGAGAGCAAGAGAGAGAGACACAGAGAGAGGGAGTGAGAGAGAGAGAGAGAGACACACACACACAGAGATAGAGAGAGACACAGAGAGAGAGAGAAAGAGAGAGACACACAGAGTGAGAGACAGAGAGACACACACACACACAGATAGAGGGAGAGACAGAGAGAGTGAGAGAGAGACACAGAGAGAGAGAGAGAGAGAGAGAGAGAGAGACAGTAAGGGAGTCATCAGTTGCTGAGCCTGCTCCCTCATGTGGTCTTTTTGGTGCTATTTAGCCCACTGTAACTGTGAAAGAAGGTCATTTAGCATTTACAGTAACGTGCAATCCACCACCCAGCATGCGCAACGGTTACAGGGAGGAATTCTGGGAATGCTCGATTTCAAACAATACTGTGTGTTCTGAATATTTCAGCTGATTCAGGCACTGATTCGATCACAAAATGGGTCCCAGAAAGACTTCCACGCTTTTGTTCATTTGGACCAGTTTTTGAAATATGCACCATATGCAAATCTGTAACATAACTTTCATTCATCACGAACATACGTGCCTCTCTTGAGTATGAAGCGTCCTGACGTTGTACTCCACTAAGAAGTGTCATGAAAAATGAAGAGCTGTGTTGACCATTAAAGATGTAGAAGAGTGGATAACCACATGGAGAGCTATTTTCATCACATGCCCAGAGCCTTACATCTGCCCCTCAGCCCCTAGCAGCAAGGGGCGTATTCAGGAATGAGAGAAGCTTCTTTTTGGGTTTCTCAACAATAAGAACGTGGCAGCCGGAATAGAAAGAGGGTGTCGAATGAGACTAAAAGCGCAACACAACCCCTCCCCCCCCCTCCACCACCACCACCACCTCAGCCCACGAGGAACAGAGCGAGAGCCAGCTCCGTTCACGCCGGCTCCGCTCCATATGCCGCCCTCTGCTCCGTTCCGAGTCACGTCGCCCCTCTGTCAGCGTTCAGCTCCGTCCCTGGCGGTTTTGATACACGAGGGGCAAAGCGGGGTTTCCTGTTTGCGGCGGCTCGCGTGTGGTGCTGGCAGCCAGTGGAGTGATGCGTCGTACAGATAGCACTGCACAGAGGGAAAATAAACATACACAATGGGCTGAATCCCAGCTGCTTTTTGGATTGCGTTTTTGTTTCGCGCACATGGCCGGGAGTCCTCGGGGAAAGCGGCGGCCATGTTCTCATGGGGGTAGGCCGGTTGGCAGGGCTCGCTCTCTCTTCCAAAGTGGTGCATAGATGTTGAACATGCGCACAGTGGCATGAATTTCATCTGCAATCACTTTTGTGTCCTGCCCTCCTCTCTGAGAAGCATAGCAAGATGCTGTCTGCTGATTCCTGTGAACTTCAGTTCAAACCTGCACACTGGCAGGATAATCGATTTATGGACGAAGGAAAGATATTCATGATTTTGAGTCCATCGTGCTCACTTATGCTCTCTTGCTTTTTCGCTCACACACATGCGCACACACACACACACACACAAAAACACACACGTGCACACACTCACTCACACAAACACACATAAAAGGTTGTATTTCTATCTTTAGGGCGTTTCCACTGATCTTTGTATTACTGTAGTCTAATAACCCTTTGCAAACACCTAACCCTAGATTAACCCTAGATTAACCTAAACCTAACTAAAAATGTTACATACATTTTTTTTTATTTGTTTTCTTTCTTAGATCTTCAAAATGAGCGGCAACATTCACAGAGTGTAGTTATATCAATAACAGGTCAAAAACCCTAATTAAAAACACATCTTTGCCATGTATGCTATATCACTAATTTGCTAAATTGCCATTTGCCTTTGCTTGCAAAAAGCAGAGCTCTTGGCCACTGGAGACAAGCATTATGGGTCATTAAAATATGGGAATATTGAAATTAATCACATGGGACCCTCACTCCCATAAGCAGCATCAGTTCCTGGGGATGATGAGGTGGATGAGCTGCATCATGGTTTTCGTGTCGTGGAAAACATGTTCAGATGAAGTCAGTGGTCATGTTCAGAATGTTCTGAACTGTGTTGGATGATACTTGATATACACTGCTATAGGTTAGGGTTATACTTGTGCACTACAAGTATTTCTTATGTAGAAATAGTTGTGGACCCATTTCATACAAAAAAAAAACCATGACAACCCATAAAGCAGTAAAAAAAAAGAGTCATGTAAATGCATAGCTGCCTCTATAAAAATATTCAGTATTTCAGTTATATAAAGCTAAATGGCGATGAGTCATGTAGCTGGGAGATCTCTACTCCAGCTAAGAATTTAGAAGCCATTTTTGGTTAAACATGACATTTTGGTTTGGATATATTTAAGATGTTAGCAGGCCAGAATTGCTTCAAGTTGTATTTAGGACTAGCCACTGCAAGGCACCCCTATTCCACATTTTGATTTTTAGATACAAGATACTGGGCTCATGGGCTTAACTGGTTGTTTTCCAGTAAGTGCATTACGGAGATCCTAATCAAGCGATTGTCATTGTGTTTACCTCTTTTTAGAACACTGTTCACCTGCTGTAAGCTCTCTTCAAGTACCAAGCAATTAGAACAACAATGGAAACAGAAACACTGTTTCAACCAGGGCTCTTTCTATGGTATATTAAAGTTTTAGTCAGCAGTCTCTGATTTCTATGGTCTCTAAGGTTTCTATTGCATTAAGTTACAGGAAGTGTTCAGTCAGAACATATCTATGGTGCAGAGAGCTTCTACTCAAGCCTCTCATTTCTACAGTGCAAACTCATGGGATAAAGTCCAGATTTTACTGGATGTATTGGGTTTATGGTTATTTAGGGTTAGAAAGGGGAATATGCTGTAATACTGTGAGAGATGTAATCAGGAGCTGTAGCATGTTGTATTATAGTTTTACTTCTTTAAAACTGACATAATGAACTGAATTGAAAATCAGTTATGAGTACACACCTCACAAGGGCCATCATGCATTTTATATGACCTTCTTTCAGGCCAAAGCAATCAGGTGTGTTTCACTCCTAGGGTTGCCAAGATACATATTGCAAAAACATTTTCTCAAGGGCTTCTGTAATGTCTGTGAAAACGTATGTGAAAACATATGGATTCTGAATAAAACATCTCCCCCATTGGAGAGAAGGTTAACTTCTGTGCCCAAGACAAAGTAAATAAATATTTTCCACAGTTTGACAACCAGCACTCTTCCTGGGAAAGAGGTAAGTTCCTGAATAGCAGTACACTCAACCTAGTTCACTGGCCTGCACTCCTTATGGTTTGTGACTGGAATGGAGGTATATATATTTTTCAGATTTAGATTCATGGCCCCCATAGAGGTGTGATTTCCAAGCCAGTGCCATTCCTTTGCTTTAACGCTCCACAAATCACCTTTCCTCATTTCACCAAAAACCCAGCCATCCAACTCCCCACAACCCAAAGCACCGTCACCCTCAGGGGGAAACATCCCACCAAAACCATATTTACTGTCATGTTACCATTTCTGAAATATTAACAAGCTGAATACCCGACTCAGAGTGCACACTTCCG
>JAOXYF010000003.1:14270369-14287618 GCA_028565775.1 Sternarchorhynchus goeldii | reverse complement strand
AGCAGACACACACAGACACACCACACACACACACACACAAACTTTATTATGTATATAAGATATACGTCTATATATATATATATATATATATATATATATATATATATATACAGACACAATAGCAAAACTTAAGGAAACAACTAAAAAGGTCAGTATGAAACAATGTGAATTTAGCATTCCTAGCACATATTATGTTTCTCAGTTACACTATTACACTTTAAGCTGGTGAAAACACGCCCAGACTATGTTGAGACATGATTTGACACTGATACTCCGAAATTCATTTCATATAAAAAGCTGAAAATGCATGGGCACATGCTACAAACAGACAAGTAGTGGGTTTTTTTTTTTTTTCATTTTCTTTTCCCCCTTTTTTTCCACAGAAGATGAGGGTTTCTGCAGGGATCTGTGTGCCGCGTAGTTGCTAAGCAACCCTCAGAGCAGTGATGCAGAGCAGTGGTGTGTGGAGGGCTGCCTGCGATGGCACATTTAAAGGAGCTATGGCAGTACAGGAGGGCAAACGGTGATGTCTGCATGCATGGAGCACACCCCCCCTCCCCGAACCCCCGAAATATACATGGCCACTTTAATGGGACGACATGAAACTCTCTTGCCATGCTCATTGGAAATGTCCCTGTAGAAATATGAGATGTTGATAGGAGGGACATTGGGACTATCTACAGTGGTTCAGCGGCACTTTACAAGATTAGTTTAATGAGGCATAACGAGCTGTATCAGCATGACCACATTCACTGACTGCATCATGTGTTTACTGCACGGCATATGATGCGAAGTAATAGTGGACTTAGATAAAGTGTTCAGACCACGTTGATCATAGTCACTGTACAAAAGATAAGCTGTTGGTGGTTCTGTTACAAGGCACATGAATCCTGAATACATTTGACTGAATAATCATTATTATTAGTGACCCGAAAACTTTAGAGGTGTTTATTTGAATAGACCGAAAGTGCATGCTATTGATTTGACATAAATACGGATCCTCGTTCAGCACCACGGAGAGCCCTACCCCCAATCCTGAGTCTGTGGTCAGGACCTTGCAGGGCACTCCATCTGAAAAGTCCGATCAGCACCATGGACAGCAGCAACTTGTAGCTCAAATGAACTCACACATGCACACAAGGTTTAGCTGCTTACATTCCTGCAGATCTGAATCCATAATCGTGACTACAACACTGTAACACTCAAGGCCATTCCATGTACACAACAATGTCATGTCCGCTGTATCGCAAAAATGATGCACAAATGGGTAATATAATCTTAATCACAAAGCCTGCCTTGATGTTCACGTAAGTTTTATGGGAGATTTTCTTGATGATCTGGCAAACTGAAATAAACCCTCTCTTTACCTTAACACATCTTATGCCAAGGTTGGGCTTCAGCACAGGCCTAACAAATGTTATGGGATTTCTCTGCATCACTGTGTCAAGGGAACATGATGAACTGCAGAACATTGAAGGGAAAGTATTAAAACAAGCAGTTGGCAGCAAATGACACAGTGTTGTCAGCAGTGTCGATACCTTGTTAAAGTCTTGATCAGTTGCACACTCCGACCTTAATAATATGTCATAATCTGTTCTCCCCACCAGCAGCATCATTTTTTCATGCATATGTGCCACTAATCAGCCAGAACATTCCAATCACTGACAGGTGAAGTGAATAACATTGATTATCTCGTTACAATAGTACCTGTCAGCAAGTGAACAGTCAGTTCTTGAAGCTGATGTGTTGGAAGCAGGAAAAAGGGGCACGTGTAAGGATCTGGGTGACTTTGACAAGGGCCAAATTGTGATGGCTAGACAACTGGGTCAGGGCATCCAAAATGGGAGATTTTATGAGGCCTTCTCAGTGTGGGGCGTTCCCAGTTAGTATTAGTACCTACCTAGTACCTATCCTGTTTAGTACTAGCACCCAAGACACACTGATGTGAATGTGGAGGAAAGCCTAGCCTGCCCGATCCAACCCTACAGAAGTGTTGCATAGTTTGTTGCATATGGGGATGTATGGATGCAAACAGACCCACGCTGACCAAATGCAACTACAATGGGCACCTGAACAGCCAGGCACATGTGTGTCACTTCCCTCAGGAAGAGATGGGACCAGGTTGCACTATAGGACGAAGACAAGCCGGTGGAGGCAGCGTCATGCCCTGGGCAATGTTCTGCAGGGAAACCTTGGGATCTGGCATTCATGTGGATGTTACCATGACTCATACCACCTACCTAAACACCCCTTCATGGCAATGGTATTCCCTAATGGCAGTGGCCTCTTTCAGCAGGATAATGCACCATGCCATACTGCTAAAATTGTTCAGCAATGGACAGAGAAACAGGACAAAAGAGTTCAAGGTGCTGACTTGGCCTCTAAATTCCCCAGATTTCAATCTAAGTAGATACAGTGGGATGTGATGGAAAAACAACTCCATGGATGTTCCACCTGATAATATACAGGTATGTATGTGATATATAGATATGTATAGGTATGTATTGGTTCCATAGCAAAAAAACTGAATTCCATTTAGCAATGGTTTACCTATTAAGGCTTATTAATCTGTTAGCCATGGATGAAAAGAATATGTAGTCTAAAACATTTCTCCTGTGTGGTGAGTTTTAATGTCTTGTCTTAAATACAAATTTTGATTAACGTCTCATTTTTTGAGAACATTGTTATTTGATAATGTCTCGCTGGCTCCTCCTCACTCCTCCATGTTTTGGTTTGCTTTGTTTTCGTTTTTCCACGTTTTCCTCTGGTATGTCTCCGCCCTTCATCAAGTTCACCCGGTTGTTAGTTTGGTCATTTGTGTGTGTATTGATACCCTGACTTTCAGTTCGTTGTGTTCGGTCTTTGTTTGATTGTTTGGCGATTGTTTACAATTGTTTAACCTGAGTCTGAGTGTTTCACTTACTTGCCATTAGGGTTTTAGTTTCCGTTGATCCTCATGTTTGTCCTCGTGTTTGTTCGTCATGTCTCGAGGTCTATGATGTTGGCTAACCAGCTAACTTACGGCCTGTGTTTACCTGTAATGATGGCCTGACCTGTAACACATGACCTGTAATCCTCACGCTACGATGTGGTTTATCAGACATTATTAGTTCATTTAATTCCTGATTATCACATTAAATGTTTCACATGGAGGCAATTTGCTAATTCATATCATTTTATTTGTGGACATTAATTTGCTAGCATACCACCATAGCAGCCAGGTAAAGCCAAAATCTGTGAGGTTGAATTGGTTTTCACCCAAACTTTTTACATTTTATATATATATAAATACTTTATACAGTATATACATATATATACTGAGAGAGGGAGAGAGAGCTTTTTGCTTACACAGCTGGTGAAGGACCTCTGTCTGACATGTCCTGTTTCTCCGCAACAATTTTAAATCTCTCTCTCTTGCAGCTATACATATATAATATGACATAGAATATATGATGGAATGAACCTCACTCAGCGATGCCTACATGTACCTGACCCCAGTGTGTTGAGAAATAGGTGGGCTGGTCTTTCATGTGCATGATGGGAAGGAAAGTAAGAGAAGGTCCTGTGAACCACTGTGCTCACTGCTGGTCTTATCGCTGACATTCACTGTGACCTCCACAGTGACATTAAGTGACATCTTTATGGTCTTTTCATTAAATGACAGTTCTTTACGGAAACCTCTAGGCTGTCCAGCTACTATAAGACACTAATGAATGACCACGACAGCTAGGGTAGTGAGGCATACTGATGGAACGAATAAAGATTACACTTTATGTTTGTTTTCGGAAGGTTAAAAGGGGAGAAACATGTGAACCACTAAAGTTTTTGTGCTTGTTTATTTTCAGTTTTTTTAAAAAAAAAATTATAACAGCTTTCAAAGGCATTTTGCAATATCTGATCACTTTACAAAAATGATTATAAGACCTTATAAGCTTTCAGGCAAGAGCAGATGATCACATATTATAGGACAATCCATTTTCTAAATGGGTCGTGGACGGTCGTAAAATGTAATGGAAGAAAAGTTACTCATACACAGTCATCAGCAGCTTGAGTTATTTCACTTTTCTGTCGCAATATCTATATCACAGAGCAGGAGAGGGGGGAGGAGCTTCTTTTTTCAATTTAAATGTGCTGAAACTTAAAGGCAATTGAGAGGGGAAATTGAGTCTGACAGTAACCACAGCAATTTTCCCATGCTGACCTGTAACTACACCCCCCTCCCCTTTAAAAAAAAAAAAACGCAAAGCCTGTGCTTTGGAAGTGCCACGCTCCATTTTCTTATATGTTGCCAGCAAATTCTCTTATTAGAGATGTCACTCATTTTGGAAGGCTAATTAAGGGTAATTAGGGTTTTTCCCCCTCCTTCTCTCCCTTTGGGTTTTCCAACTTGATGTATTGCTTTATCTGTAGGAATGTGGTGCCTTGAACCAGCTTAGATACACATTTCTTGCCATTACGAAATCTTGCCACACTTAAGAATGCACAATGAGTATTTGTGAATCAGGTGAAGCTTCACGTGTGGGCAATGAAGCAGTATAATCTTCCAAAGTGTATGATTCAGTGTTCAGATTAAATATGACATGGTATAATCTCCCACAGTGTATGGTTCAGTCTTCAGATTAAAGATGCTCCCCTTCATTGTTCTCCTAAAAAGTGACAACAAAGAACACAGGTGGCACATTGACCATATCAAAGGTTTTGAGGGCATTTTGAACATTTTCATGTTTTCAGCTGTACATGACAAATTGATTGCATTTACATGCAAGTACATTTTCATGCTAATGTATTTTTTGCATGATGTGGAGAGTTGATGCTACTTGCATCTCATAATAACCATATAGATACTGCACAATACAGTGCACGTTGTCATCCAGTGAAATGCAGGGGAGCCACCTTTCGCCACCCTTCGTGTACCTGACCGCTGGCCAACCAAATGTGCTGAAGCACTTGGTCACTTGGTGTGGATGCGGTGGGCGTTCATGGAGGCTGAGCTGGTCCCCTCCCTGATAGGCAGAGACAGTGCCAGACAGTTCCCTTGAGCCCCATCCCAGCAGACCCGCAGTTACGCTACATCCCCGGCAACCATTCAGGCGCTCTGTGACTCACTGGCCCGTGGTCACCTGACCACGGACTCCCCTGTGCTGATTGGATCCCGAGAGGAGGGCATGAGAAGCCCTAGAGGTGCAGGTATGCTTAGCTCCTGTACAAACACATACATATGCACACACACATACACACACATGTACGCACACACACGTTGCATAAGACTTGGGAGTTACTAGGTCATTTTCACGAGCACATGCTTTAATGTATAGGAGATGCTTGCTTGCCCTTCTCTGTTCTCACTGTTCACTGACAAAGACTTTAAAATATCACCAGGTGAATGTCTGAGGACCTTTTGAAACACGTTTCAGCACTGTTCATTACATAGGGCGAGCGTAATCACGTGTGAACGGAGCACCATGTGTGCTAGATTTGCAAAGACTGAAACTAGTGTGTATTCATAATCTTCTACTAGATCTTCCTGATAAATGGCTCTCAGAGCAAATCGTAAGCGCTGAAGTCTTGAAGGGAACGGAATAAGTTAGTTGTTGGAAGAAAAGGACACTTAAGTTAGAAACACAAACCAAACAGCTATTGAGCCCAGGATTGCCTCCTAAAAGTATTTCAGTGAAAAGGTCGTTTTCTTAGCACCAATCTCCATACCTGGCTCTCGGCGCTCTGATTGGTCAGCTTTGCCTCCGCCCCCTGACTCCTCCCATCGCTCTGCACTATGACATCATCTCACGTCTCTGAGCGTCGTTAGCCTTTTTGGCTTCCATGTACCCTCTATAAAACTGGCAGAATATATGTTAGAATCCATATTCTGTGTTTTTCATCCTTGTTTGTGGCTTTGCTTGCCTGTTACACCCTTTACCTCTGTATGACAAACCTTGCACAAGTCTCCCATGTTTCACTACAGAAAATAAACACTGGTAAGATGATGTCACCCCATCAAAATGGGTTGGTGACCCAATGTACTTAGAGTAAGTCTTAACTTTTATTGTATTTTAATTTAAAAATCAGTTTTAATTAAATTTGGTTTCATTATTTTTTTCTTTATAAGGTTGGTGGTTATTCAAAATGGAGACTCTGGGCATAAAAAGAGCTATAATTTCCAAAAAAGAGGAAAGAAACATTAGGTCTGAAAATTCACAGTGGGTGATGGCCTGTCCTTTAGCTCTGGCTCATGTTTTGATAATCAGTCTACTGTCCTTGAGTGCACAGCACAAATGACGTTGACTTCAGTGTCACTACAGCGGTAACACAGCAGTTATCTTGCTCTAATTGAACAGCGTGTTTGATATTCTCTGTGCCCCACTGATCATCTTGACAGAAGGATGTTTTTCACCCTCCTCATGAGTGTGTCTCTGTGGGGACATGAGACAAAAAAAAAAAATTAAATAAAATACAGTCCCCATGCAGCTTTACCAGGCCTTTCTGCTGAGCTCTAGTGATGTGGGAGAGGCTCGTGAGATGTGGAAATCAGTGGTTGTGTAACCGCTAAAAGCCCCAGGGCATCCTCTCCACTGTCGTCCTGCCGATGGCGCCCGGCTCCCAGTCGTCGGCTCGTCGCGGGGGCCCCTGTCGCGGGGGGCCCCTGTCGCGGGGGACCCGGTGGGATGTGGCCCCGGCTGCGTAACCGCTGGTGCCCCTGCGAACTTCACATGGGCGGCTTTGGTGGCGGGACAGAAATTCCCAGCGCTGTCACTGATCTTCGCGAGCGTGGAGGCTCAGGGGACAGGCCTGCTTATGAAGCAGTTTCTGACAGTACACTACGCTTCACCTTTCCTGCTCGGGTGGATAGATGTGAGACTGTGACAGCCAGGGATAATATGGATATTCAAGTACACGCTGATGTATCTCCAACCAGCCATTCTCAACGCTGGTCCCGGTGACACGGTCCTGCAGTTTCTTTTTTACCGCCCTGACGTAGCTGCTGTAAATCATACAAGGCTCAGTTATCAGAAAGGAAAATGCAAACATGAAACAGAAATTCGACATGTGCAGGACAGAGTGTCCAGGACTGGAGCACCTCCAGGACTAGAATATCATTTGCTAGCCTGTTTACTGAGAGTTTACAGTTACATGTATATTGTACGCATATAATTATAACAGAAACATCTGCATCTCCTGAGGCCTTCTTACCCACAACAACCACTTCCCTTCAAGGAGTCTGTTAATCCCTACAATCACTTGTAAATCATAAGAACGAAGACATTTTCCCTTTGGCTCTTACATTCTTTGAATACTGTTCCAGAGACTTTAGAATTGTAAGCTATAGGTGGTTTTAGAACTCAAAAGATTCAAAATGGCATGTTTAACCCGCCCTACACTTATTATTACATACTTTTATTTTGGGGGGTTTAATTAAATTTTATTTATATATCATTACTTTATTATATCATAACATGATAAACTTTAAAGTGTCAAGTTTCCTAAATAAAGCCATTATTGTTTTGAGATTTTGAAACAAAAATGTATGAATAAAGGTAATAACTAAATATAAAAAACGTACTAACTTGAACTCTCACGTGAAGTGAAATGCTAAACCATCATGTCAGTAGTCCCAGAGTCCTTTCACCAGTATATTTCTCCCTGCATCTACGGAGCTGGAAATTCACATAACAACTGCTTTCCTTCTGATCAGTGCCTCCTCGTAACTCCTACCTGTCCATGTCTTGCGTGCTCTGTCTCTCTCGCGGACGTCACCCCATCTGACACACTGTAGCGGCAGTGGCCTGAATTTCACACCCGAACACAATTATCAGCGCGGTGATCGATAGCCGCCATATCTCCAGGGAGACCACCTGCTCATGTTGTTGTGTTTGGTTTTCCCCGCCTCCTTTCACCTTGGGGAGGAGAGATCTCACCGGCACTCGCTGTGTGTATTGGCAGTGTAACTCCCCCCCCAACCCCTCTAGGACACGGGGCCACAATATACAACCATGTCAGCTCCAAACGCCTCCGAAACGTGATGGACTTTAGCATATGTAGTTGTGTTGCAGTATGATTTACCAGACATTCAACAACGCAATGCAAGAACAACAACTACAAGACAAGGGACAAGAAAAGGGTGTGCTCCTCACTCCGTGTTTGTTAACCTGTGGTAAGGTACACATGACGTCCATTAATCTACCACACACGGTCAATTAGGTGCTTGTAGAGAGCACCGAGAAGGTTAATTTACATAATAACATTATCGAACCATTTTGTTCAGTAAGATGTGGTCTGTGTGGTTTAATTAGCCTGCTAAGTACACGCCTTTATACCTGCAAAGCTCATTCACACACACACACACTCACACACACACACACACACACACACACACACTCAAACATGCCACAAATATCCCACAATCATCCCGCAAACATCGAGTAGTTTCTCTTTGTGCGACTGCAGAGATCTCTGCGTTTAAGAGATCGTTCAGTGTGTGAATAGATAAAGTCTCAGGTTGCCTGCTACATTCTCGTGGGCAGGGGTGCGTATCCGTGTGTGGGCGGGCATAAACATATGCACACGTGTGTGATCATGAACATGGTTATCTATTTTTGTCCTTGCCACAGTCTGTCATTCTGTTTCCTCTGTATAAACTGCCATAGGCCCACAAAGCTTTTCATTCATTTAAATGAAAAGGAGTCTTGGGAATGTTGGCAAGGAAACTCCGTATGTTTTCGGATGTTGTCTGTTTTTCCCTCATTTTCCTGTTACAGAGCCCAAGCCCAATTCTACTCTACTAGGGTTTTCTCGTAGATGGGCCAATGAAGCTGAATTAAATGCACCTTTAATGGAAGTCGATTCCCATCCGTCTGGGCCCGACGAAACCTCCTTTGGCCTGTGATTCTCCCTGTCTGTCTGTCTGTCTGTCTGTCTGTCTGTCTGTCTCTTTGTCCCTCACCCTCTCACCCTCGTCGATGTTTCATTTTCCTTGTACTGGAATACCGTTAAGCCGCAGTTAACCCACACCGGCCGACATTACCGCACAGCCAACGAAAGAAATCCTCCGACACACACGGACACACCCTCACACACCCTCACACACTCATATGTATTTATATGCACACACACGCGTTAGAGATAGCAAGGGGAGACATGCTTTGTTTTGGTTGCATGTGAGACTGTGTGGGCTGTTTGAAAGGAAACCCTCCAAGAAAGGGTTAACGAATCCCTCTCACAGATAGATATTGCCATGGAAACAGCTGCGTGACTGCTTGCAGCTTGTATTTGGTACTCCCAGGGAAGGGGGGGGGGGGCAAGAAGCAATGAGAGAGAGAGAGAGAGAGAGAGAGAGAACAATAGACCAAGAGGTATTTTAAAATTCTGAGAGCACTGACTTTCAAAGCACACATAGCTAGTATTTAAGAATTAAAAAACCGAAAAGGAGAGTAAGAGAAAAACCCACTAAAGCAACACCACTGGGAAAGAAGTAGCCATCAGAAACTAGTCGAATCTCCTTCAGCCCCTTCAATCTGTATACACCCCCCCCCCCTCTATTTCTCTCTTTGTCTCTCTTCCTCCATCCTTCTCCGCCTCTCTTGCTGTCTAGGAGATCAACTAGAGATATACCCCACATGCATTCAAAAAGGGGAGATTAAGGACCGAACAAACAGACAATGCCTTCCGCTGTTGATTCTGAGCTTGCCTTACTAGTTCCAGGACTACTTCATTCTTGCTTACACACACAAACACACACACACACACACACGTACACACACAGTCAAAAGATAGTGGGAAGGATGTACCTATAAACAAATGAATTAATGCGGAGGACGCGAAGAATGAGTTATGTGGGTGAAACAGAGAGAGACAGTAAGAGTGAGAACGAGAAAAAAGACATACAAAGGAAACAAGAGACTGAAAGAGGGAGAAATACACAGACACTCTTTCTGAGCGTCTTTCTCCCTTTTACTGAGATGGAGTTAGAATGAAGAGAGAAGGAGAGGAAAACCAACACGCAAGATGGCGATGACGTAGAAAAAGGGGCGCACAGAGAATCCCCCCTCTCTCCTCCCCACTCCCTCTCCCCCCAACCCTTCTTCCTCCTCCTCCTCCTCCTCCTCCTCCTCACTCTGCTGTTTGGCCTGTACTACCTGAGCAGTGAGAACTGCAGCCACATTCAGAGTCCCTCCACGTTGCCTGTGTGTGTGTGTGTGTGTGTGTGTGTGTGTGTGTGTGTCGGGGGTGGGGTGGTGGTGGTGGGGGCATTAACCCTCCAGAACCAGAACACCATTCATCACAAACACTGATGACATACAGGAAACTGACAATCCATTCGCAGTGGGACCTTTGGGGTTGAGGCTAAGACTCTAAATAATTTGATTAATTTTGGAAATGATTTCATTATTATTGTATGGTATAAGCACACAGTAATTTTTTATTAACTGTTTTGTCTTTCATTTTGCTTAATGCATACTAACTTCTGTACAAATGTCCTTCCAGACGCCTGCAATTGGCTAGTGCTGCTCTAATCGACAGAGCAGACAACCACCAAGTGGTCCACCTCTCACTGTCAGAGAGCAAGGCTAATTATGTGTTCTTGGTCCCCTGACCAGAAACTTGGCATTGTCCAGATTCAAACTTGCAACCTCTTGACCACATTGAGAAACCTCAGCTGGTCGTCCCCTTCACGGAGCTACCTGAGAGCAAGCCTCTGTTTCTGACTGAAAATCAAGTTGATGCAAGCAGCATGAGAAAAGCTTGAGATGTTTCAGCCACAGCCGTTGTGATACTGTACGCGAGGCTGGAACCTGCAGCACTGTCTAAAAACACATCACAATGCCTGTTACCTAACATCTCAACGAAGACTCAGTCATGAAGATGTCAGAGGATGAGGTTCCCCTGTATTTATTATAGTGATGGGTGAACAGTGGCACGGTGATGACATCTTCAGTATGTTCCGGTGGGTTCCGTGCTGTCTGTGTGCACCGGGGATCTTACTGGACTTAAATCGGCAAGCTGTGTCTTGTTATCAGTCATGCATCATTGTCTGACACATACACTTCCTTCACTGGACTGGACCCAGTGGGCCTTGTCTCATTCTGAATCCATTAAAGAACCATCGTCATACCTCCTCACCCACACCCCGCCCCCCTCAAACTCCTATCCACTTGATTTTCTCTCATTGGCGTGGGGTGTTAAGAGGCTGGATGGAGCTTTGTTTTCAGTGGGTGCCCATATTGATCGCAATCATCCAAGAAATGTCAGCGCCCGTGCCCGCTACGGGTTCCACCGGCGAATGCGAAGAAAGCAAGGTAGCGGCCCATGACATACCCCCCCCCCCCCCCTCCATATCTATTTCAAGACCTGACACTAACTGGGGAGTGAGAGTGTTTGTGTGTCACGGCACAAGAGTGTGCGCGGATGACACCCGCCTCGGACACCGAGACGTGAGGCCTGGGCGGAGATGAGGTTGGGCGGCTTCCCGGGGGCGATATGGGGGGTCTTGCCAATGGGTGACAAGGCTCTTGCCATTCATACCAGCTGGTGGTGCCGAGGATAGAGCTGGGAATCCCAATGAGAGAGAAGAGGAAGGATTGAGGAATAGGGATTTAATAGAAGGAAAAGTGCATGTGCTTATATAGGGTGGAGAGGGTGGAGGGGGTGGAGGGGGTGGAGGGGGGGGTGAGGCATATCTTTTACCCATTAAGGGCGTCTCTTCACTGCAGAAAACATCCGTGAAACCAAGCACTACTTGTAAACCACTTTTGGACAAGATAATTACATTCAACCCAACTTTAAAAGCCTTGCAGTTGCTATTTATGATATAGGTGGGCCTTCGATGATCTACACATCTGCAAGCTAGATTTACTGAACAGGGCCTGTGCCCCGTTAATTAAAAAAAAAAAAAACCGCATAGCAACATTGGACTCAACGCCTACTTTCTCATCACACGACAGGTTACTGTATTTCTCTCTACTGTTCTGATGCATTATAGAAGGCAGGCTGATAATGCTATGGGCAAGGTAGCATAACAAAACAGAGCACTTTCTCTCTCCCCGCTTCACCAGGAAGCACGATATCGGCATTTTTAAAGGGACAGTTTATTGGAGGAGAAGATGAACAGGAATGCAGCGGCTCGTGTTTACAAGGGCCGAGAGAGAGCAGAATAAGCAGAATGTAAACACACTGCCATGTTCGTGCTGTAACATCGGGCTGATTCTCTCTCTCCCTCTCACACACAATAAAACACACACACACACACGCACACATTGCTGTGCATCAGCTCGCATCCACGTTAGAAAATTAAGCAAATAACATTCACTTCACGCCTCTCCTAAAGACGTCTACTGAAGCACTGAAACTACAAATAGTAAAACCCAACACTGACCAAATTAAAAAAGCTCTCAGCAGTATGAATGAGCAATTGGGACTGTTTATTTTTGTAATGGCAAACATGTTAGAACAGCGGCTCATGTAAATGTGTTAAATTGCACAAATTCCACACTGATTTTTTTGTAATCGGGAGTTGGTGAGTTCAGTAGGCTTTTGCAGGAATTACTGTGCAAACGGTCAGTAGCATTCATTTGAGACCACTGAGAAACCACTGAGAAACAAGAGAAACCACTGAGACCACTGAGAAACAAGCAGACGAGTAGAGTTGTGGAAAACTGGAAAGGTGCTTCTAACGCAAATATCTCCTTTGCAAATGAAGCAGCATGTCCTAATGGAATCTGACGAGTCTTACACACATCAGAGGAGTCATGTCTCACGCATCCAGACTCACAGCTCTGTCACATGGGTTGTCTATTTCTGATATGCTGTGAGCCTATTAATACACTTCGCTGAAACTTTTGCACAGTCATGTAGTGATGATTGCAGATGTTTCCACAGTTATCGGATGGTGCCATATGGAAGGGGAGCTTGAGACGTCATCGCTCAGTGGGGCGACGGCCGCACGTGGGCAGCGCTGGACGTTCTCGCTCCGAAGCCCACATTTGCGGTGAGATTTACAACGGAGTCCCGGTCTCACTCTGACTCTTAGTCTCTCTGTCTGTCTCTCTGTCTGTCAGTCTGCGTCTCTCGCTCCCATAGCATCTGCACCAAGTGAGAGCTCAGCTATATTTGGGGATGTTAGTCAGTGATGACATGCTTTTCACATTTCACTACAGGCATTACGGAAGGGGGAGAAGAGAGGAGGTGTGTGTGTGTGTGTGTGTTGGGGAGGGGGGGTATCCTACACACACCGGCATCCTGACATTAAAAAACATGACATTCTCTTTATACTGTTCATATTTCTTTGTTTATCAAGAGTTAGAAACTCTCAAACCAGACCGAAGCAACACACAACGTAAAATGTCCTTCACTATCACCGCTAGCTGTGTAGTTCAGCTGTGGAAGTCGCCCTGCTTCACCACAACGTAGCATTCAGGCCGACATTCGTCTGGTCATCGCTTCTATGCGACGCGTCTCGCCTGAGCGCAATGGCTGGAATGACAGATGGAGGTGGATGGGCATCGCAGGGCAGGTCGTGGAGCCCCCGGGGGCCTCCTCCACCCGGAATACCTGCCGGCTGATTATTCATTCGTTTGTCCGAAGTGAGGATGGACCCGAGGCTCTCGAAAGGCACGGAGATGGGAGGAGGCTAACTCACGCCGCGCAGCAGCGCTGACCGCGCACTTTGACTTTTAGCATGACGGTTTCATGAAACGACAGAATTGAAACAGCCTGACCTGCTCTTTTTCTTTTCTTTTCTTTTTTTTTTTACGATTATTTTTAAACTGTGGTTAAAATAGATCCAGTCCTGTTTGATTGAGCTGTGGCTGAACGTTATTAACCGGCACGACGGCTTCGCTATTTCTGCACATTGTGCTAGCAGAGAGAAAGAGGAAGAAATATTGAGTGAGATGGAACTATATTGGAGTATCAACCTGCACATGGTTGCTTTTTCTCTCTTTCTCCCGTTCTCTGTCCGAGAACTCGTTCTCCATCCCTACATGCAATCTCTGCGTTCTCTGAAATTTTTATGTCTCTTGACCTAATTGGCTGGATGCTCTCAAAGACGCTTTTTCGGACTGGAGGACCTTTCCCACAGCACTTTGGACTCCACCCGATGGTTCTTGTCTCAGGTTGTCCCTTGCCTGACCTAGTTTTGTGATGCGCAGGTCTCTGAATCCACAGGCTTTGCCCTTTTCAAGTAGCTGTCATATTTGAGGCATGTTCTAAAGTGGAAAAAGTCAGCAGGGGGGAGGGGTGGAGTTGCTACATCAGTTCTGGGCACAAAAGAGCGGAAACCTGAAGTTGTAACAGCCACTATAGCGCCGTTATTGTTGCTCCCAGACAGTCTGGAAATGGTAAAGAATTGCAGTGCCTAGCGACTCGCCCGAGGAGCTGATCGGAGAGAGGGGCTTCACAATCACAATGGTGTTTCTGAATAAGGCAAAAAAAAACCCAGAGAGCTGACGAGATTCTCTTTGCCCGATGTGTAATTAAACCTGAAACAAAAGAGGCGGGTGGGGTGGGGGGTGGTGGGGGGGTTGTATATAATGTCAGCGCTAGCGGAGAGAGAAGCTGTGTTTGGACTCTCTTCTGATAACACTCAGCCCCCAAAGCAGGTGGACGTCATACACATTGGGATGGAGACAACAATGGGCCTCATCGTGGAGGTTAATGAGGCAGAACCCCAGTGAGGCAAAACTCCAATGAGGCAGAACCCCAATGACGCAGAACCGCAGTGAGGGAGAGCCCCAATGAGGCAGAACCCCAGTGAGGCAGACTCTAGTCAGGTTAGGGGCTCAAGTGAACAGAGTCCTCCCAGGGTCTTCTACCACTGGGCCACAGAGTGTCCCAGCACATATTAATCTTGTCATTGCTTTGTCCTGGGATGCCTGCAGCACCCCCTTCACCCCCTAAGGTCAATTAAACTCCCAAAGATAAATTACTAGCCAAAACGTTAGGACAAAAATAGACTGCAAGGCAAAAGAGGGGTACAGGGGCTGCCATGCCAGGGTGCTCTGCTCATGTCATGTGCACATATCTGGAATGTCGTAGGTTCTGGCTGAGGTCGATCACAGCTCCAGTCCACAGGAAAATGTTCTGTAGGAAGACATTTTAGGCTTGACTTTGAAATCAGCAAGAGAACGAGCAGACTTGAACAGATACGAGGGGTTTGTCCGAGACCAGTGCTTTCATTCTCAGATGAGCTGAAGTCTGATTTATTTTTTGACAATCCTAAAACAAGCACAAATAGTACATCCAGATCACTGGCAAATCTGATCGAATTTCACAGATATTATAAAAATGACACATAGACAACAGCAAAACACATCAGCAACAAAGAATCTGCCAATTCGTTCATGAATGACTGAGGCTGTTTACACCTGCAATAAAATGTTTTAAAATTACATGGCTGATAATATATCCTTACCAATAAGCACAGTAACCTCCTGGTGTGGCCGGAGGTGACTCTCACCCCTAACTGTAACAACAGAATGGTGGTCACAGGGGTCGCTGCATGGTCCTTGCTCAGCAACCTTGTTAACTCATTACCATAACAAGACAAGGCCATGAGACCCTCGATGATGAATTTGAATGATTTCCTTCAGAAAATAAAGGAGCTCATTATGCAGTATGGAGATAGCTGTTCATCACCGGTTCTACAGACCCTTAGCTGGCTTTAGCCCTCGAGCACTGTACATCCTCCCCTTATTAATGACAATGTGCTTTGCTCTACATGCCAAGTTTACTATAACAGCAAATGATCTGACTCTTAGCCATCACTTATAGAGGGCTAATTTTTCTTTGAGGTCCTGCTGATTCAGATTAAGTCCCTTGGGGAGGTGCACCACTGAAGTTGAGGGCCTTTCCTGCTCCACTACACCTGATAAAACACAAGCTTTGTGTAGTGTCTTGTGTTGAGATAATTGAGTGAAGTAATATTTAGGTTTAAATGTGAAACCTTGGAAATCTATTCCCATCCAGATATGGCTGAGGTGGACAGAGTAAGGAGCAGGGAGAAGATGCTTACAGTAGGGAAAGGAGACTTGTGGAATGTCAGGGCCTCCTGTACGTCAGAGTTTCTGACTGACAGGGTTTCCCACATTTAGTTTCCCCATTTTAAACAGGGGAAGGTTTTCCTTATATGGCATGTTAGTTTGTAAACAACCCACATGTACACAACCCACGAGAGGTTTAGCTGTAACTTCAGAGGAATTCATATTGGCTTGAAGCCTCTCTCAAGCAGTACCTGGCTGCTTGACATGATGCTGTTCTTCTTTGTAATAAACTTCTTATATACAAGTGGAGTGGAGTCTTAACACTATCACAGCATCGCTACTGAATACACCACATTTGCTTATGAGTCAGGGTGTATTAAACCAGTGCTGAGTAAAGCTGATCAGAGATGGGAACATTTGTAGATATTTATACTCGCCAACCATTTTATCAGAACCATCTTCCTTGTTCCTTGTATTTTATGCTGCAGTTACAGACTTTGTCAGTCACCTATGCTACTCTTCAGTGGTTGGTTTCTGACTGCAGAACTGTAGTTTGCCAAATATTATATAGGTGGTGGAGTATTTCTGGTGTATTTCTGGAGCAGCGGAGTTGGGTGTGGCAGCGGAGTTGGGTGTGGCAGTGGAGTTGGGTGTGGCAGTAGTGTTGGGTGTGGCAGCGGAGTTGGGTGTGGCAGCGGCAAGACAGTATCAAGGCACAACAGTGTTTCTAAGCCCTTTATGCAAATCATTGTTACCATAGTACTTCGCACAGCCTACTGATGACGAAAATCCCACATTCAAGTCCTGTGGTCAGACGCTAATTGCTGTTAAACATCTAGAAGAGAGCTAACACAGATGGACTACAGTGTTTTAAAGGATACAGATCTACAGTGACTATAGTGTATGGATACAGGTCTGTTGGGCTACAGTGTCTTGATACAGGTCTATGGCCCCACAGTTTCTTGTGACAGAGCTTCTGGCACCATTTAAAACAGGGACTTGTGGTTTTTTTTGTTATTATGGATGTTTTGAGTGAACAGATGCATGTTGATTAAATGGTCTTCATTAATTGTTTGACAGTGGGTATGTTAAAGTTTAGAGTTTAGCGATTGAGAACAGAGAAAAGCTTCAAGAAACTGAGATTTCCTGACAAACTGATGTATGATGTATGTATGATGTATGAAGTATGATGTAGTGCTGAATTGAAGTAGATTTAGTTTCAGTTGAAGTAGATTTAGTTTCAGTAGATTGAAGTAGATTTAGTTTCAGTTGAAGTAG
>JAOXYF010000003.1:14251221-14270269 GCA_028565775.1 Sternarchorhynchus goeldii | reverse complement strand
GTAGATTTAGTTTCAGTAGATTGAAGTAGATTTAGTTTCAGTTGAAGTAGATTTAGTTTCAGTAGATTGAAGTAGATTTAGTTTCAGTAGATTGAAGTAGATTTAGTTTCAGTTGTTAACAGCACTGTTTAAACGATTGCTTAGCTCATTTATTTTTACTTTATTTTGCCTTCAGTCAGAAATGATGGAGATTTTAATATTAATAACATTAATATTAATTGCATCAGAACAAAGGAAATGTACTTTCTTTTTGATTATTTTTAGCGTGGTCATTATGACTTACAGAGTATACAGTGGTCTTTTTTTCTGAGGATTTTTACAGGTGACACAAAAAAAGGAGTGATTTCATAGAACTTCCTGTCAAGCTCTTATAAGCCTCACTGAAATAATGTGAACCAGATTTATATATAAATCGTAATTAATTGTTGACAAAAGCTAAAATTCTAAGATTTGTATGAGCATTAGATCGTTCACGTATCTTTAGCGTACTGTAAATATGCAATTTCATCCTTTTTTGTTTGTAAATACAAATGCAAAATAAATTAATACAGTTAATGGTGGGAGGCCATCTGAGGACAGCCACAGCCTGGTTCAGCACACAGGCTTAATGGGCTGAACCATATGCCTGGGGGGTGGGGGGCATAAATAGATGTCAGCTGCCCTTTCTTCAGGTGCGCGGACATCTGCTAGGGCCTGGACATCACGGTGAGGCAGGGAGGGGGGAGGGGACATGTGCACGTCCTGCCGGATCCAGACTCTGGATAGGCAACCGACGTCTCTCACAGGGAGCCCCCAAACTCGGGGCTGTTTACACGCCCGTGTGTATGAAGATAGCTGCAAAGTCCCGGCTTGCTCAGGGCAGGGGCAATTATTCCTGAAATGAGCACGTGTGGGCTTGGAGGAGTTCGTCCAAAACACACACACACACACACACACACACACACACACACACACACACACACACACACGACTGCCTCTCAGAGACGGCCCAGAGCTGATCCAGGCGTTCTTGAAGGCTGATTATGCAGTCTTCCGTAATGCAGCCTTCAGTGGCCACTAATTTAGAGGCAGCCAGAGTTCCCCCTGGCCATTCTGCTCTGGCTTGCTTGCCATATAAGGGCACATAGAGATGATTCACTTCATATTCTCTGAAGTGTGTGGCGTGTGGAGGAAAGAGGCAGGTTCCTGCTGGGTCAGGATCTGTGCAGGACCACTGACAGAATCAAATTCATATGGCACTTTTTACAACAGCCGTTGTCACAAAGAAGCTTTATAGATGCACGAGTCCAAGTCCCCCAGTAAACAAGACAAAGATGACAGTGTCAAAGAACATCTCCATAATTGCATGAGACGATCCAAAAGTCAAAGAGGGGAGCCCATCCTCCTCTAGTCGACACCAGACACCACAACAACAACAAAATCAGCAATAAAAAACCAAATGAAGCAATAAGCACAAGATTTGATGAGGGTAAATGTGTCTGAAACCCATCTGGCACCAGAACGACTCACTAACAGCTGCCCGGTCGGCCTAGAATCTTCTCCTAGTGGAGGTTTTTGAACAAGGACAGCAGACAAGTGAATGGGGGGGGGGGGTGGCGGTGGAAGGAACCAAAGCAAGTGAAAGCATCAAGAAGCGGGAGGAACCACAACAGCTGAGACTGGTGGAGGCTCAGAAACAATATGGCACCAGGACAGAGAGGATAGATTATCAGGCATGGTCAAATACTAAAGTGTATAAAATAGAGTTAAACTCTATGTGTAAGGTCAGACACTGGCAGATCTAGCTATGGCAGCACTAAAAGTAGAGAACTTGAAGGTCACAGCGAACTCTGCCACTGAAATTCTGCCACTCCCAGCCAACAAACTTAAGTGTGCCAGCATCATAACGTCCTGTTTTACCATAATTCTCAATGTCCATGAACCCCGAGACCTACGCATTTACCTACAATGAGAAGTATTTAATAAAATGCCTGTCTAAACAAACAGGATTTCATCTTAGTTTTAAATGTTGATAGCTGAACTTTGACAGGAAGATTATTCCATAGCTTGGGAGCTATTGAGGTACACTTCCTTATGCTTCATACCAATAACAGTCCTGCCCATTTTGATCTAAGCAGATGTGGCAGACCATAATAGATTTTGCTAAAGACCTATGAGGCAAGACCTTTCAGTGTTTTGGAGGTCATTAGAAGTATTTTATGATTATTACAAAGCCAGTGTAGTTTCGGTATGATAGTAATATGATCAAACTTTAAGAAAAATGTGTTTATGCACTTTGTGGTAGAACCACATAGCAAATCCAGAGTCCAACCCAGTAGTCCAATCCAGAAATGATAAACACATGAACTACCTTTTCTGCAGTAGGTATATTTCTAATCTTTGCAATATTCCTGAGGTGGAAAATTTGCTGTCCTAGAAATATTATTTGCATGAGTTTATATTGAGAGACTGGGCTCCATAATTACACCAAGATCTTTAACCATTAAACATGGTGTAATTGGGAGACCATCAAGGTTTATAACTTAATCAGAGATCTTACTCCTGTCTGCCTGTGGGTCCAATAAGAGCATTTCTTGTTTCTTAAGGATTAAGCGAGAGAAAGTTTCTCAGCATTTAGTGTCTGACGTCCTTTACACATTCCTCAATAATATTAAGATGATATTTATCTTCTGTTTTTGTTGAGACATATAACTGAATGTCAGTACATTGTCAAAAATGTCATAATACATAAATTAATGGAGCGCAGTGTTGATAAATAATTTCATTCAGAGGGAGCATATATGGATTAAAAAAAGCAAGATCCCTTGAAAAGACCCTTTTGGGACACCAAAATGTTCACAAACTGGTAACAATCAGATAAGAAATATCTAAACCAGGAAAGGGCTAATCCCTTAATCCCAACAACATGTTTGAGACTGTCTTATAAAAAGGGCTAATCTCTTAATCCCAACAACATTTTTGAGACTGTCTTATAAAAAGGGCTAATCTCTTAATCCCAACAACATTTTTGAGACTGTCTTATAAAAAGGTTGTGATCTAGAGTATTAAATGCTGCAATAGACACACAAAAGCGCAGATATACAACCATGCTTGGATGCTAACAAGAAGTCATCAACTACTTTCATGTCTCTGTACTGTTATCAGAATCAGAATCACTTTATTAATCCCAGAGGGAAATTACAGTTGTTATAGTTGCAAAAAATTTGTATGGACGAGAAAAATAATAATAATAGAATAAACAATCTCGTCTTTTATAGTCTTTATACATTAAAAAATGTATAACTTCAACATTAAAATGGCAGTGATAATAAACCGCTGCCACTTTATGAGGCTTAAACTCTGACTGAAAAACATCGTGTATCTGGTCCTGATACAGGCATTATCTTAGCTTTCTTGATCATCGGCTTGATAACAGCTGGTTGGAATTATTTAGGTCCATATCCAATGTTCAGCAAGAAGTCTGTTATATTTAATGTAGGTTTGAGTACTGTAGAAGTCTGTTATATTTAATGTAGGTTTGAGTACTGTAGAAGTCTGTTATATTTAATGTAGATTTGAGTATTGTAGAAGTCTGTTATATTTAATGTAGATTTGAGTATTGTAGGTAGTATTTCTTTAAGAGTATGAGGGCAATGAACCTAGTAAGCAAGTAGAATATTTTAAGGAGGAAATTAATGATATTAGTTCAGGCGGTTGAATAGGAGTCAATGACTCTAATGTTTCTATTGACATGGTCGTTTTGGTGTCTATGTAATTGCCTGATGCCACATTAATACTCTGAATATTATCTCTAATGTTTTTTAATTTTCTCATGGAAAAAATTCATTAAGTCATTACCACTATGTGATGTTGGAATCTTTGGTGTCAGTTTTATTCCTAGTGTGTGTTATTGTGCTAAATAAAAAGCTTAGGGTTATTTTTTTATCTTCTATTAGGGTAGAGAGATAAGATGTTCAAGCAGTAATAAGTGCTTTTCTATAATTAAGAAGACTCTCCTTCCACACAATGTAGAAGACTATACGTTTAGTCTGGCACCATACACATTGTACATTACAAGTGTTCTGTTTTAAAGTGTTGTCATTATGCAACGGTACACATTTTTTTTTCTCTAATGTATTATTTTCAAGAGGATCAGCATCAGAGTATGGAGTGAAACACTCACTCTAAGCATTCAGCCATTTGAGCAAGTTCTGCAGGGGTTGAGTGAATCAGAGTCAGAACTGATGCATCGGAGAGATTTGCATTGCTGTTAGATGGAGTATTTGACGTGTTTGAGCGTTTGGCGCGGTTGTGAGATGAGGTGACTGTATTGTGAATGATATGTAGTTCAGATGAAATAAGTGGTCCTAGATGGCATCAGACTGGGATAGGATGAGTATGTTTTCTATGTGTATGATGGTATTAAATCAGACTTATGTCCACCAGAATGTGTGGGTTCTATTATACACTGAGTGGAGCCAACTGACTCCAGTACAAAACTAAAGGGTCAGAGCAATGCAGTACATATACTACCAAAGACAGAAGATTGTTATACACACACACACACACACACACACATCTCCTCACCAAGGGCCTGCTTTAATGTATCTAAAGAGAAGAATAAAGGTGACCACTTTGGACGTTTCCCACACAATTGGTGTCTCCACCATGGACCATCCAAGTAAATATAAGGACAGAAAGTGAAGAGAGGGGATCGTCCATTTTCTAGTGGTGTGCATTTTACCCACAATTCCTTGCATGAGTTTCAGATTTTCTAGGCTTTGGCAGAAGTTCCCGTATTTGTCTAGCAGTTGTAACAGTTTACAAAGGTTCATCCCTAGTGTTGAAACAACAGCTTGGCAAAGTCCTCGTTTGCTGTGTTGTTCCCTTTCGTATTTATAGTCAGATGCAAGATGTTCTAAAAAGTGCAAGTACAGCTTTTAAGGAGAAAGAAAGTTGCTCTAAGCTTCTGCTGCACCTAAAGGAAAACTCTCCAAAGTCAAACTTACCACCAGCCTTGGGCTGACGGCGGTCATCGGTGCATAAGCGCCCATCAGGAATTCAGTTTTTCCAGGCAACCCTACAAAAGGATTTTTGGGGGTATAAAATATGTCGTATGCTGCTTCTTTTGGTCTGAGTTTTACAGTCTGTGATCATATCTTCCCGTAAAAGCATCAACGAAAAGCCAACAAAGGTATTTTTTTGTAAAAACTTTTAAAAGTTCGCGATGCATTATTTGTCTTTAATGTCTTTTTTTAAACAAGTGGGGGTGTCACGTTGCAGTCTGCAGGTGCTGCAGAAATGGGCAGGAGGCTTAGCATGGTCGTTTTAATTCGGTTTATCTCGGTTTTGACAAAACATTTACACAGCGCCACGAACACCAGATTCTCCAAAGTCAGACAAAGACTGACAAAGACATGGGTGACCACCGTCACAAGGGGGAAAGCATCAAGAAAGAACAAGTTAATGTGAATTAGTTAACTTCAAAAGAAGTAGGTAGATTTTTGTCAGTCCTCTCTTGAAAGCTCTTGGCCTAGAACAATATGTGTACATTACCATAAAACTGACACATGCAGCATGGCTCAAGCGAATATCTGAACTGGGTATGTGAGCATGTCATGCCAAGAATCACTGAGCAAGAGCAGCCTCACTGGAACAGTGTTGAGGGCACACCACTGGATTTGGACCTTACCTCGCTAACTACCACCACTCACCTCACTGGATTTGGACCTTACCTAACTAACTACCACCGCTCACCTCACTGGATTTAGACCTTACCTAACTAACTACCACCGCTCACCTCACTGGATTTAGACCTTACCTCACTAAATACCACCGCTCACCTCACTGGATTTAGAGTTTGGTCCAGTTCTCAGAGGACGTGTGATCAGCAGTTGGCAGAGATGCTTCAACTGTTACTGGGACCATAGCAGTGGGCTTTGCTGAATATCAGAGGTCCAGTTCTGTAGCTGTAAAGGAGCGTTAAAATTTACAAGGTGGAGAAAGCCAACCTGCTCCTGTGTATCACAAGGCACCCGTAAGACAAGGGTTACAACGAGTGCTGGTGTGTGTGCCTTGATCTGATAACTAGCTGGAAAACAATTACCTTTCTGAAAATATGATGTTAATATGCAATTTATACCACTTTTTCACTCTCACTTGGAAGGAGCTGTCACTTTCCTTTTCTGTCCAACTTTGATCCATGAACAGGCTGGATGCAGATCTTTGTAAAGCTTATAAAAGTGAGTTACAGTGGAAAAGGTACAAGAGGCAGCGGACTTTCAAAAGGCCTCTCGGACCTGATCTGCAGCTTTTACTGTGTTAACACTGCAATATGAGTATGTTCAAATATATTAGCCCCACAGTAACAAGGAGAGGGGAGGGAAAGGGGGACTAAATTTCATTAAACATGAGCCATGCTGTGCTCTTAAGATGACCCATATGTTGTGTTGAAACAGATTATGTGCCATGTTGATTAATAATGCCAGGTGCAGAAATGTCAGTTTTCAGCTTGATTTCATCCTAAATGTTACACCTTTAATAGACTTTAAACACACTTTGTCTTCAAGCTATTGTCTTAGTTATAATAAAACAATTTCTTTTTTTACCAAAATCCATGGGGTAGCACTTTACAGTATCTTCCCATGATTTATGATTAGGTATGGCATTAACTTGTAAGCAAGCAAGTGCTACAAATTTGTTAAAACAAACTAGCATGCTAGCTAAACTGCAATGAATAACAACAATTCTTGAGTTTGTAACTACAATATTTACAGACATTTTCATTAATGCTTAAGCATTTGCTAAAACAAATCAGTCGTTACCATATGCATTAATTACGCTTCTCCATAAAAAAAACTAGCATGTTGATAAAGTGTAAGAACTTAATAACCAACCTTGAAGCACTGTGGTGACTGCATACTTAATGGGTATTTAATTACTGCTTAAGTGTTTAATAATAACTTTAATTAAAAAAAAAAGTGTTACCATATCAATAATCCAACAATAAGGATTTCAGTTAATGAGGACTAACTGATGGCAAACTAGTTAACATTTCTTTACTATTTATTAAAACAACAAATATGGAGTTATTAAAGATATAGTTACTATAGTTACCATAGATTTAATTGACGGTCCAAAACTCTAACCCTAACTAAATCATTCCAGTTCATTCAAGATAGCAGCTTGTTTTAGTGAAGAGATTGAAGAACTACTACAGTAACTTTCAATTACTTGCAAAGTTATTAAGTGCCTAGTTATTGACGGGGAACTACATTTAAGATCAAACGCTACTCATGGGTTTGCATTGATAGATATTGTAGGTATGGATTAATTAGGGTAGAGAGATCTCTGTGTTTGTATATGCTAGGCTTTGCTGTGCTAAATTTGTGCGTGTGTTTATGTTTTGGTACCTATAAGAATGTCCTTCTTCTGCCAGTGAAGATAAGGTTTTCATGTTGAAGGAAGAGGCTGGGGTGTCATAGTGACAAACTGTTGATCATGGGGTTCATCCTAGGGGAGCAGCATGTACACACACACACACCCACACATAGACACTTACTCACACAGACTTGATTGATATCCCACAGAGGTGACCTCAGAGACAAACAAATCTGAGATGCATGTGTATGCTCTGCTCAAAAGGACAAAAAAAACCCTTTATTTTTACAGACACTCTTACAAATCCCAGTAAGAGTAACAGTGAGGACTGACAAGTTGAAATTTCTCCCAACACAATTTTTAATGGGTGTGAAAATCTTCTTTTCAAAGTTTCTCTTTGTTACCTACACATATACATACATACACTCATATAAAGACACACATTCTCTTTCTTACACACACACACACACACACACTCACCAAATAACACCTATTTCTGCCTTGTGTTTAAATTTAAAGCTCTAACGCATTTTGCCAGTGAAGACCAACTTGAATTTGATTGAAATACTGAAATGAGGCAAGCTGCAGTACTACAGTGGTGATAAATGCTGATATTTCTCCTCATTAACTTTATTAGAGAATTAATTTTATAGTGCACTTTTATAACAGCATTAAATCATTCTTGAAGAAATTAATTTAATGATGTACATATACAAATTTGAGGGGGGGGAGGACTGTGAGACACGTTTCTAGCTTATGCTCATGCAATGCATTCCCTTTCATTTGTTATGATGCGCCTTTACTTAAACACGTGTTTTACATGTGTTTTACATGCCATCTGGTACCTAAACATGTGTTTTACATGTGTTTTACATGCCATTTGGTACCTAAACATGTGTTTTACATGTGTTTTACATGCAATTTGGTACCTAAACACATGTTTTACATGCGATTTGGTACCTAAACATGTGTTTTACATGTGTTTTACATGACATTTGGCACCTGAACATGTGTGTTACATGCTATTTGGTGTCATAGTTCAAGTCGTCCAGGACTTGTCATTGAACAAAAATTGCTTTACGATTTAAAGTGGCTGTAACCTTTAATAGTCTCTAAATTCTGACACTATAATGTTTTTTGGGATCCTGGGCCAGACTTTTTAATGATGAGGCAAGCTGTTGATTTATAATATGTATGTATGGAGAGAGAGAGAGAGAGAGAGAGAGAGAGAGAGAGATGTCCCCCTCTCTGTGAGTATATATATAAACCAAATATTAAGATCAACTAAATCTTTTTACAGTGGAATAATGTTAAATCATGAAATCATTTTAAAATGAACTGTACTACTGTGGCCAGCTGTGAAATACTACCAATATCCAGTGTTGGCAGTTTTAAAAGAAGGTCAGTCATATACATATACAGAAATACCTGTTTGTACATTCTATTCTGCATAAACGAAATATTATGACTGAGGTGAACTGGCACATAAACAATATGTCTTATCAAAAAAGCAGGGGGGGGGTGTGGCTATACTTTCATTAGAATGATCTTTCCAATACGACCACCACTGGCCTTCACACAAGCTCCCATGGTTTTTCTCAGTAGCTGAATTCCATGTTTGTCCTCTACTGCTTCTCTGTGCATTTTGACACTTGCAAGCCTCTTCATGGCGTGCCTGGGCTTCACCGGTGCATCAAAGTCAGTGTTGTGGATGCACAATGTGCCATATGTGGATATGCCTCGGTTATCCCAGTGCTCCCATAACAGTGTGTGGATCTATACTGTACGCACCAGTACACAAGCACTTTGAGTTTTTTTCCAAAGCAAAGTGCAAGAGCCCTATAACCAGATGAGGGTTAGTCCATAACAAACACATTTATCATCTGCTCGCATTCCACTGATGACTATCCTTTCCTCAGGCAGAGGGCATAAGCATCCATTAAATCACCTTCTCAACATCCTCCACCACCTCCCACCTCCCCCCCCCCCGTGCTGAAGGTGCTGAAGGTTGCAGTGACAGGGAAGTCCAGCCTGGAGCGACTAAACAGCTCCACCCACGCTGAACGTGCCGAAGGGTCCGCAGATCTGTCGTCATGAAAGAAGAAAGGGGAGAGCAAACATCCTTGTAAATGTGAGACGTATCAGTTAATGGGCAGTGGGCCTTAAACAAAGGCTCTCGATTTATACATGTCCTGGGAAAAAAAAACCATAAGTCTAATCCACGTGCTGCTTTACGCCTTTTCGTAGCACAGAAACCTCCTCATGCAGACTGAGCTCTGAGTTGCTTCCATAAACATTCCTACCCCCGGTACTCTCCTCTCTCGTCTAGTTTAGTGCCCATCCGAATGCGGCCTAAAACCATTAGAGCTGTTTTTTTTTTCCCAGAGGCAGCACTTCCAAGACTTCTTGTGCTCTCCGCAGCACTCTGTGTGTCGGGGGTCGGAGAACCGCTCCAACGATGTCCCATCTCCAGACTGCTGCCGCCTCCGAGAGCCGAGTACAGCTCGAAGGACAAGATTGATTAACATGGGCTGTCCACCCTCGCCCTGAGGGACACAACCCCCCCCACACATACACACACACACACACACACACACACACACTCCACCCTTCCCATGGCTGTCTCTCATTGCCTCTATCGGCCACGCAGCGTTTCAAACAGGCCCCAGTCACCATTGTAGATGGTCACTCGGATGTCGCCCGTCCTCAAATCCCCCGCCTGTCGTGGAATGACCCCCCCCCCCACCACCACCACCTCCCCACAGCAGTACTGGCTGCCGATTGTGCCAACGCACGCACATTCATCCTGAAACCAGAGGGCCACTGGGAGCCATCGAAGCTGACGGTCAGATGCAAGCATGGCAAACGAGGAGTAAATGCCTCGTCCGCGTTCCGGACCAATCACAGAGCAGCGAAGCGGATGTGGAGCCGCGCCAAGGTCCAACCCGCCTCCCGCCACTGAACCGGGCTACTTACACCTCCTGCACCTCCTAAAGTGTCAACGTGGCACTCGAACAATTACTTCTGGAGCGGAGGAGGGATGCAACCCGTAAGCCGCTTCTGTCATTACTGCCTGTTCTGTGTTCTAATCTAATTGTGCAACATCCAGGGTGGGTTACATCAGCTGTTTCCCAATCCAACATCGGTCTCTCCAAAGCACAGTGCTCAGCGTCCATTAATAAGATCTTCCAAGTGAAGCGACTGCAAACACCGAACCCTGGGTAGGAAAAGCCGATGTGGCCTTTCTCTTCAGCCTGACCCGTCTCGTGACTTTTCTCGTTACGGGCGCCAGCGAATTTTTTCGCTGAGGTCCGTCCTCTCGCCGTTTTTTTTGGCCGCGCCCGCGCTCGGCTAGCCGCTGGCTTACTGCCAGGCTCGCGGGATCATGTGACTCAGCGACGCAGCCACTGGCAGGGAGGACGGCGTTGGAATCCGCCCGCCACCGTAGCGATTCGCCGGCTTATCAAATCGGGCCTTAATCACTCTAATCAAACGCTAATGACTGTTTGTTTGCTGCAGCGGTGAATCTGGAGAGACAGA
This sequence comes from Sternarchorhynchus goeldii, assembly GCA_028565775.1. Classification (NCBI taxonomy): domain Eukaryota; kingdom Metazoa; phylum Chordata; class Actinopteri; order Gymnotiformes; family Apteronotidae; genus Sternarchorhynchus; species Sternarchorhynchus goeldii. The sequence continues at coordinate 14,259,370 of JAOXYF010000003.1, read as the reverse complement.
AGCCTCGTGCGCTTTGGGACTCGCCTCGAACGACACTCCCCCCTCCACGATGGACCAAACCTACAACATGGCTATGTAATTACAGCCAGCTCACCATTAATACGCCACATTAGCTGCACGTGTTATTAGCATCAGAAAAGGTGGGTCAAGCAGGACTGAGTTTTGGGGCCCGGCCAGTCAGCACTCAGCACATTTCAAAAGCTTCCCGGTTCAGTGCAGCACAGCACATGCAATTCGCTGAAACACCAGTGACGTGAGAATCATCCCCAGGTGGCACTGCGTGGCTCCTGGTTTTTAAAAATTTTTTTGCATATGTGCACACACACGCGCGGACACACACGCGCGGACACACACGCGCGGACGCACGCGCGCGCGCGAACGCACACACATGCGGGCGCACACACGCAAAGCCTGGCGTGTGTCAGGATTCCTGCGCGGACGGGTCACGTGGCTCGGGCCTGGCGGCTGGCGTAGCAACAGCTCCTGCGGTCGGAGCCATTACCGGCCCAGTCGGAACTGCTGCGCACACACACCTTGTGGTCGGCAGGTGATGTGGGGGGGGGGAGGAAGGAGCAGAAGGGCTGTGGAGGGAGGAAGCGTTCAGCAGCCCGGGAGAATCGGCCGACGTCGCTTGACCCACCCCCCTCCCGCCTCCACCCTCCGCCCTCCACCCTCCACCCGCGTGGGGGACACTGGCAACGGCTCAGGTTGCCGGTCGTCTTTAAGCGTTTCGCCAGACGGACGTGCGACAACTTTTCACACCTTTGGTGACGGATGCTGGGCGCGCTGATGGCCCACTGAATAGTGTGTGTGTTTGTGTGTATGGGTGTGTGTGTGTGTGTGTGTATACTAATGGATACATGTAACTAACGGATACGTATAACTAACGGATAAGCGTAACTAACTGTTACGTGTAACTAACGGATACGTGTAACTAACGGATTTGTGTAACTAACTGTTACATGTAACTAACGCGTAACGTCGGCTGCCTGCACGAGCACGGCGACCTCGTCCTCCCGTCCGTTGCTATGTAAGCATGAGCAGCACGGCACTCAGCAGTTATTCCGACGTCAGCGCCCTGTCCTTGGTGATGGGGGGCAGTACGAAGCAGCGCCGTCCGAACCACCCAACCATCGGCTGGTCCCGGCAGCTACGCTTCCTCATGCTCCGCCGAGTCCCCGTGCGCCGACTCTGATTTACTCTACAACAGCACACCAGTCGGTTCAGAGGGGTGGTACAGACAGCTCAATCCAGTCTTGAAGGAAAGGGGGGGGGGGTAAAAAACAGTGGGGCTAGATTAGCATGCGCTGGGGAGAAGTTAGCAGGCGTGAGAATCCACCCTGAATCCACGCGCCTTGGGGAGGAGGAAAATAACCAGCACCGCTGCTGCATCGCTCTGCACACAAATGGAACTACAAGATACATGTGAAGGTAAACAAGACTGAAATGGCATTTATGCAGAAAGGGGGGAGGGGGGTGGAGAGAGAGTGGGAGAGAAAGTGGGAAGAAAGAGAGAGAGAGAGAGAGAGAGAAAGAGAAGCCATGCATGAGAGCGCGTGTCTGTTTGACTCGGAGCTTTTGATTGTGTTGCCATGGCGACCAGGAGCAAATCTCTTGAGCATCGTCATCGCCATGACTCCTCCTGTGGAAACGGAGGGTTAAAAATAGATGCTGGGGCGAAGAGAACAAAGAGCTATTTAAGAGGGGAAAAGGAAAATGAGGGGACGAGAGGGAGAGAAGAAAAGGAGGGGAGGGGAGGGGAGGGGGGGGTGCTAAGCACGGCCACAGGGGGGCCAGAACGGCCCGGCGTTTAAAATGGTGGATCTTTGATTGACGGGTGGCACGGCCCAGGAAATCCCGCCGTTAGAAAGGACCGTTTTAAAGCAACAGCACCGTCTGCATGCAGGTTGCATGTGGCCCTCCTCCTGGATCGAAACACACACACACACACACACAATCACACACACTGTCAGACCAGACACATGGTAACAGAAGAAACAAAATAGGAGTGACTGGGTTCTGTAATGTTTCTTTGGTGGTTAATGGAGCACTTCAGCCAAACATGGAGAGGCTGTTAATAATGCATAAATACCATAGTAGGCACAGCTTTAAACAAATGCTCATGATAACTGGTCTCCACCAGCTGTCAATCACAGAACAGCTCATTCCAACAAGCTAATCTGACTGTTATCAACTTTAAGATAGTAGTCACCAAATAACATAATGTAACCCTAGCAGATTTGAGTCAGCTTCACTCGTTACTCCACTACTGTTCGTTACGCTGAACCTGAGCAAACTGCTTCATTCTGAGCAGATTCTTATTAGTTTTGTTGTGGAGTTCTCTCAAATGAAGCAGTCTGAATGGGTGCTGTTCAAACGCAGTCTTGCACAGACTGTATTAGGCAGTGGCCCAGTGCAAATGTGTGCATAAGGCAGATTCCAGATCAGTACTCTTGGGATTTTTCTCTCTCCCGGGGTTGCCACTGCAATCATGTACAAGGCTCATACTCCCCCAGCATCACTGTGATTCAATTAACCATGCCGATCTGTAATTACAAGTGCATGTGGAGGTATTTTTCCTTGTGCACTGCTGTGTTCATATGCTGGGCCACGGGTGTTAGACCCCTTTTTTGGATTTAAAACTGATCTGAGTTCAGCATTTATGCTTACTTAGAGTTTTCGTGTTTTGCTTCAAAGTTCCAAATGGATGCTGATCCAGTTTTAGTCTAGCTCACATCCCTCATTTAACACCATCTAACCACCTCATTCACAATAAAGTTCTGTTCTGATCTCAACTCAGTTTTCTTCTCACGCTCCTCCCATCTGGGTCCATCCAGCAACCTGAGACTGAGCCTGATCAGCGATCAGTCATTGAGCTACCACTCCAACCCACAGCCCCCCTTCCCCCGCCCCCAGCTGGCACGCGAAGCCCTAGTGGACCCTGCTGTGGGCGGAGACTCATGAGGGGGGAGGAGCCTGGATATCCACGGCTCAGAGCGGAGCAGCTGGCCGGCCAGGCGGCTAATGGCTCACCCAGGCCCCATCTGTTGTTGTTGTCCGCCAGTCCCTCCATCTCCCCATCGCTCCATCCATCCCTCTATGCCTCCATCCCTCTGGCCCATGCTCCACACCTTCCATAGGCCCAACCTGAGGCTTCCTAGAAGCCCATGAAAGCCGGCAAGGCTCAGCATATATATACACCAAACACGCCTCACCACAGACACGGAGGCCCTCCATGGGCCCTCCATAATTAAACGTTCTTGTGATAACAGCCGTCAGACCATCGTCTCTTTTGGCACAAATATAATGCGCAGGGCCAGCTAGGATTCTGGGATTGCTAAAATGCTTTAGTGTTGTGGTGATAGCATTTATCACACCGTATTGGCTGCCACCACAGAGCCAGTGGTAACCTCTGTGAGCATTCAACTGACAGCATGACATGACACTAACGTACACCCAAATTACACCTTTTTGAGGGGAAGAAAATCGAATGCAGATGCCATGTTGTAATCACGCACAGTTAGTGAAGGTCAGGATTCTGAAGTGCAGGCACTCCGCCTGGCAGGCTTCTGAGTACTACGCCTGGCAGGCATGGGGCAAATTAATATGCATGGAGTGGTGGTAGAGGATTCCCATTCTTGTTAATTTATTCTATAACAAGCCAGGGAGACAAAGAATTAGGAAGAGTTGTAGCAGAAATCCAGCAGCTTTACAAAAGGCTTGAGTGAGGGCAAGCAGCCTATGTGGCATTTCTGTATTCGAAATCGTTTCTGCTTAGATGTATAATTAACACCTGAAAATCAGCCCAAACAAAGTTTTGGATTGTGTTGTATTTAGTGTAGGTTAGAGGATTTAGTACTACAAATGTCATGAGTGAGAGATCGCTCACTTCTAAAATTCAGAAAGCCCGAACATGTCATAACATGTCAGCGGAAATCGATCCGCTAGTCCTTGACTGATATTTGCCCCCACAGATACTTTTTTTGTGTGTGTTTTTGCTTGTTTGTTTGTTTTTTTAAAACATTTTATAGAGCCTTATGTTAAACGAGGATAAACAGCAATATTTCCTGAACACCTAGAAAACTATAGAGAACTGAGTCTTTCTTTAACTCTTCACCACTCATTTAGGAAGCACATTTCATTCAAATAAAGATAATCAATTATTTGAAGGTAGGAAATGCAGAAAGGTGTGTCTTACATCTATCATTACGAATAAATTAACACGGCTACATGACTTATCTTGATACTATTAATAACCCTAACCCTTATTTCATACCTCCCAGGTATGTTAAAGGGATGGATTTTTTTTTTTTTTGCGCTGTGGTGCTATTGGTCTCTCAGGGGTGGTCTGCAGAGATAGACCTACTCCTCTGCCTCTGGCTCCTGACGTTATGATGATCGTCCTGATGTAGGTGTTCCCCTTTCTCATCTCTCCCCTCAGTGTTAACAGACCACAGCGTCCCTCTCTCTACTCTTTTATCTATGTCTCTCTCCCACTCTCTCTCTCTCTGTTTCACTCGCTTTCTTTCATTCTCCACCCTGCCGCTCTCTCACTCACTCACCCCTTCTCTGTCGTGGTTTCTCTTTTGGCTTCATCCTGCCTGAACACTGCCACCTGCTGGTTGATTTTTTATCTGGCAGCCAGTCCGCAAATTAGACAGCTGATCTAGAGTCTGCTGAACATCCCAAAGGTGGTATATTTATATAGAACCTGATCTGATCTGGAATCAGTCAGAGAAGGCTGGTAAGCACTTGAATTGCACCCCAGTGGTTTTTTTTTTTGGGTTTTTTTTTTCTGTCTGATTTTCACTGGCTATTTTACAAGATTTTACTGTAATTTTATTCAAGAAATTTAATAAACTATACAGAACGTTTTTGTAAATTTACACTTCCTATTTTCCACATTTCCATTATTAATTAATATTTTAGGTAACCGACTAGTACTAAGTTAAAGGTAGGTCAAATAACTGGATCTCTTGTTTTTACCACCAAAGCAGTTGTGCGAATATTGCATGCTGGTGCAGTACCGCTCATGTCCTGTAGGGGGTCTCCAACATCCGTCCTCTGTCAGGAGCGTGTCCATCACTCTCCCGGCTCCCCTCCTCTCGCTGCCATGTACATCTCCCTCTGTCATGCGTTCCCTCTGGGTTTGATGGTCTGTTCGTATAAGCCACACTAAACGGGGGACTTCCCTGGGGATAGAGACAAGGGAGAGTGCGGGGAAAGCAGCCCGCTGAGTCTCTTCACTGTCAGACTGGATGAGAGTGAAGGTCTTGGGACACAGGTGAATATTAGGGTTTGTTTCTTGTATCACGTGTATTTGGTAGCAGTGGGCGAGGGAAGGAGATAAACAAAGGTAAAAAAAAAATATCTATGATGTGGGGAGTTGGGGGGGAGGTTTAATGAAACAAGGACAAAAGAAAGACCATTACAAATCCAGAATAGCAAGGGTTAAGAGGCAGGGAAAAGTGAGGCGAGGTATTAGAGAGAGGCGGGGGAGAGACAGAAGACATGAGCAGGCCCTTCAGAGTGCGAGGAGGATGTAGGAGAGTCGCTAAGTAAGGCAGAGAAACCCTCCACCCCAAGAGACTGCTCTTTACACCAAGTTGCCTGACTGCAATGGAGAGGCAGAATGAGAGAGAGCGAGAGAGGGAGAGAGAGAGAGGGAGACATCCATCCTGCAGCCGGGGATGGAGCCGAAAGCCAGGCACAGCTCCAGACTAGGGCGTCGCCGCAACGCAGCAGGTGACTGTATAAATCCACCGCGATAGTCACTCACACACCGTTGCCAAGGTAGACGGCGGAGAGCCGCTATTGGACGGCGCGGCCAGAGCACGTGGAACCGATCTCATGGACATGCTTGCATCCAGACACTCTATGTCTTTCTAATACCCAGTAACGAGGCCGGCGTGGGCTTTAACACTGAAGACACCACACACTCTTTGTTTATTACAGCACACAAATTCAGTTCATTTACCCACAAAAGTTTCCCAGCCTGTGCTTTGAGGCAAATAATGAATGCTTTAGTTAACTGTGGGGATATTAGTCCACTAGTGAGTCTGCACTGTTGCAGACTCATTACCAACTCATCAGTCTTCTTCTCTGCAAATTAAAAAAATAATAACTAAATTAAAAAAAAAATAGCCACACAAATTTAAAACAAATGCCCTGAGATAGGGAGAGTAACAGCATTAATTCATAACATCAGTCATGAGGTTAAAATAGTTATAACTACACTGATTTCTTTGAATAAAAACTCCGCTCTTTCTAACAAAACAGGCTCTCTCTCGGTTCTTCTCGTACACATCGTGGGCTTGCGGCCACTGAAGCGAATATAAATAGTGTGCGCTCACAAGCTCTGCTGCGTACATCCATGATTATTTAACAGAGGAATAAAATATTCATGCTCTTTATTAATGAACAAGACTGTGCTCAACACAGAGAACTATTAAACAGCACCTCGACTGGCTTTTGCCTGCGGGAGTGTGCAAGTCGCTCTAATGGCGGTAGCAGCTTGCTGAGTGGGACATGGTTGAACAGGTCTGAGAATTGAAATGTCACCTCGCCCTGCGGAAGCCGCGTAGAGATTGCCTATATAGATTCGATTGACTGATTGATTAGATGCTGCAGATAGGAGACGGAGGAGCTGCTGGTTCAGCTGGCTGGAGGTGAGGGCGATGCAGTGCATGTCATATGCTGAAGGGTAATAAAAGGTTCATTTTATTGAGTGGAATCACCTGCTTTAGGCAACCTTCCACTTTGATGGAAGTTGCATTAGCCCTTTTGAAGTCCCAGTCCTGCTAAAAATACATCTTCTGATTCTCAGAGGACGATCCGATGTTCAGCCAAAGATGCGATACTGGCGTGCTGCATTTGGTCACGTGACTAATTAATGTTTGATATTAATGCCAAATAAAAGTGCACTACGATGAACTTCTTTGCCCACAAAAAGTCTTAATGAGATCTCAAACCAGAGCTCTGATCCAAGCCACAGCTGCTGAAGATTCATTGAAATTCCCGTCTTCACTCGGGGAGACATAATGAAAGATAAGGGGTGTTTTTTTGTTTTTTTTCTTCCCGAGCCTGAGTGCAGGTGTGAAGGTTGAGGTAGTCTGGTCCTGCATGCGCTTGCCTTCATTTGCACCTCTTTATAAAATGTAGAGGCACGTGGGAGAGAATCCTGGATGATGTGCTTGCTGAGGCTGTTCTACCGCCTCTCCCGACCTCAGCTGATCTGGCAGGTCGCGATCGATGGCTGCCCTGCCCAGCGAGAGGGGCCGGGGTGGACGCCTCCACCCGTGGCCCCCGTCACTGCCTCCACGTGAAGGTAACCCCGGTTTCTGCTAAAATATCCTGCATGGAAGTGCCTCCAGTGTCCTGTCATGTCCTGTGAGTCACAACGAACCAAGTCGAAAAGTGTCTTTTTTTTTCCCTCTGCTTCTCTAAACAAAGATACCAAGTATGTGTGTTTCAGGGACATGAGATTTGATCACAATAGTTTGCTATGAGTTATGTAACTATATTTTACCATTCCTCCCCCCACCCCACACCCGTAAGGTCTAGTTAGTGGACCCGCCAGGGAATAATGGATGGGGCCATTTGGGGGATTACACACCATTCAGGGCTACAGTAGCACTGAGTGTTATTAAGTGGGGGGTGCCACACTATTTAAAACCCTCTGGAGGTTAAGAGTCCCCTGCTAATTTTGTTATGAATCTGCTCCCCGATTTCTCTCAATCGTCACATCATTCGAAGCCATTTGAATGCTCTGCAAGCATTTCGTAAATGTCTTCCCTTCAGGACGGTCTGCGAAGGCATTGATTGGTTCCAATCAGTCAATGACAGAGTGCATTCACCAATCACATCCATCACAGGGGCAGCACTCAGCCTCTAATCTAATCTAATTGTGCCCACTGGCTGTATACAGTTCCTGCCACAGCAGTAGAGTTAATCAACCCACTGTTCAACCAAGAGCGATACATTTCCTGCTCATTCGGCTCACCGAGGGCGTTGAGGGTCGCCCAGTCCGGGCAGTTCAGCTTTTTCCTGTGCTTTTAATCGTACAGATTTCCTCAGTCCACAGCGTTTGACCTCATTCGCAAACCCACCGCTGTCCTGAAGCACGTTAGATTCTCTTTTTCTCTCCCCC
>JAOXYF010000003.1:14220812-14251121 GCA_028565775.1 Sternarchorhynchus goeldii | reverse complement strand
CCCCCGTAGGATAGAGTGAGGTACAAAAGCACCCATGCTAACAGCAGGGGTTTGTGGATTGGAGCTGACAGGTCTTGGTTACGGCAGACTTTTCTTTTGAGTTTAGGCAGGGGTTATAGAGTTGACATCGTGGCTTTGATAGGATCGTTTTTTTCCCCATGAGGGGTTACGCGAAGGTCCAGAAAGGCCTTGGGTTTCCCCACAGTTAGCGATGTGGGTTGATCCTCTCGGCACTTCTGGGACTCCTCATCAGGGACAGAAGCTTGCAGCTGACTGAGCCCACATGTCCCCTCTCCTCTTGTACTTTTCCGTCTCGTCCATTCTCTCTCAAATTTGTCCTCCATCACAGCTTGTTCAAAGGTGAGTTAGCTTCAAAGTTGCGTGGGGAAATTCTCTGAAACTGTGTATCTCAAGAGGTCTGGATCTTATCCAAGAGAAAAAAAAACTCCCCGAAAAATTACATTTCCCAACAACTACATTTAATGCCAGTGATGGACATAAATGTAAAAACAAATGGAGCTTTATGTGCTTACCCTGTCCTAAGGAAAAACAGCACATAAAAGCTGCTTTATGATTGTTTGACGACTAAAACGAACTCTTGCCAAGAAGTTTTTCCTGGAGGGCTCTCAAAAACAAAGCTCTGGTGGAATGGCTGAACTGAAAAGAATCCCAAGGACCTACATTTAGAAATCTGTTCAAATCTATATATGTGTATACCACGTGAATGAATCTGAAAATGACATGAAAAACTGCTTGAAAGTTTGAAAGTTTGGAGGTTCTGAAGTGCATTTACATAGATCTCTGTATGATTGGACATGATACTCCAATATGGACTGAAGATTAATAATTAATGCAGAGCCCCTTCCACAAATGTATGTTTAATCTGAGACAGCTTAGTGTGCTCTTGGCAGGGTCTGTTTGGTTTATACAAAAACGCACACATACATATCCACACATTCACTAGAGTTTCATGGGTTTTCTGCTCCATATCCCCACACTCCTGCGGCATCCAATAACCCCATCTGCACACGCCAGTGTGTTTAGCATTCTGGCTGCGTTGAAGTGGGAGGTTGACATGGGCCCATGTGTAGGAGAATGATGGAGTCTCAGGGTTTCTGCTGCATCTGCTGTGTGGGTGGGTGTATGGCGGTGGGGGATGGGGGAAGTTGGTGGGGGAGGGGTGTGCGCGTGTACGTGGAGCGTGGGTGGCGGGTGGCTGTGTGGATGAAACAGGACAAGGCTAATCCCCGACATTAGAAGCGAGGTTGCGATTAGAGCAGAGGCAAGAAAGGAGGTTCTGAATAACGACGGAAATTCGACGAAGGCCAAAAATAATGGGCAACGTGGCTCGCACCCCCCCCCCCCCCCACCCGGCGACCTTTCCGCAGCTCCCATTAATCGCGGGGAGCAGCCGTCGGCCCTGGGGAGCCTGGAGGAGGGAGACGGGGAGAGGAAACGCACAGTCGGTGGTCTCTTTTGTCGCTCCATCTGATGAGTCTATTACCGAAGCAAAAGGGTGTGGGAGTTTATCTGTTTACGTTCGTGCCAAATGTGGGTGCTGGTGTTAACTAGAACATTGTGTGTCACGCGTGGGCAACGGGGGTGAATGTATGCGGACAGGGAGCACCACCCTGTGCGGATGCGTCAGTGTCAATATTTGTTCACGCCTCACAGAGTCGGCGTGCGGCACAGGCGCGCGTCCGTGAGCGTGCGCCTGTTCTCTGAGGAGTCTTTGTTGCGCGTGGAGCAGTGAAAGCAGACCAAAGAGCCGACAGCAAAATCCCGACAGGAAAAAAGCCAAAACCCAGCTATCCTGAAGGACTGTGGTGAGACACGATTTGCATAAGCCCCCTTTCATCTGTGGAAGCAAGGCAGAAGTTTACGGGAGCTCCTTTTATATGTTTACCATTTCCCTATGCCAAGAGACATCCTCTTCTCTCTCTCTCTCTCTCTCCCTCTCTCTCTTTTCCTTCTTTATTTCCTCTCCTAACTTACAAACAATTGTTTCCTTGCAAATGATTGCGCTTTTTATGTGGCTCACTAACTGAGGCTCAGGGAAGTCGTGCTCGGACCCCAGGGACTCGTTCCTATGAAAGTGACGCCGCCTCTCACAGCACAGCCTGTTTCCTTTAAACGAGCATCCCAGAGCCATTAGTCAGTAGGCTGTGGTCTGACTGTGTGGTACAGCTCCTGAGCTATCTTGATGAACTAGCCCATTATAAACACACACACACACACACACACACACACACACACACACACACACTTTACACATGCGTGTTTTCCACATGTTTTCTTTATGTATATACTTGGGATTGTTTTGTGATTTAGAGCTTGGACTGTTGAGAGAGCATGTGCATGAATGGAAAGCCAGTTTAAAGAGAGTGTTTAGTGCTGATAGGATCTTATAGAGGTTTGGAAACTGGCCCACTCTGTGTTGTGTGCCTGTGTGTTTGTGCGCATTTGTGCACGTGCATGTGTGTGTGTGTGTGTGTGTGTGTGAAAAGGCTAGGCTCTGCCATTTTCCTCGAATCATACTTGATAAGCACTTCTGACACAGTTCTTATCACATGCATTTCTTAAGAAGTAATGCTGACAGAGTCTAGCATGACTATCTGTGAAATCCTATCAGCACATCTGACTATGTTTCACAGGCCATGTCCAGGACTTTGAGATTACAGCGCAAAGATTAAAACGTGTACATGTACGCGGAAAACAGCGTACACTTGGGAAAAGAGAGGACATTTGATGATAAGAAGGTCTAATGTTAGTTCGCCACTAGTATGCAATATTAGTCAGTTAATGGGGTGTGAAAATTCATACCGGTGCAAAATCACAGACGTCATATACACTATTTACATTTGGTAATAAATATGTGCTGGTAAAACCAGCAAATGTAATAGCTTTTTCACATCCAAGGAATTAAATATTTATGTAGTACATTTATACAGTATAAGAACAGTAAAATTAAGCTCCTTAACAGTCAAGATACTAAGTATTTTTTATATATTACATATATATTACATATTTATAAAGTATGTTTATATTGTATGTATTAACTATGTATATAAACTGTTTATAAACTATGTATATAAACTGTTTATAAACTATGTATTAATGTTGTATTACATACATAGTTATAATGGTTTTAAAGCTATGTATGTTTTCCAGTGAATGTTTCAGGCTACATCTGTTCAGATGGATAATAACTTGTGGTTCATATTTGAGATGAAGATATTAAAATATTGAATGAAAATTCACATTACAGCCCAAGAACATGCTATTGCTAGACTGTTGAGCATTGAGCTGAAAATGTTGACCTCAGTAACTCTGAGAGAATCTGTCTGGAAATACAGCACTTGATGAACAAACACAGTAGACCCATTAAAAGCATGTATTACCATGAATGCTGAAAAAATGTTTTTTTATATATATATTTTTTACATTGATGGCTGAAATATTTTTTTCATTTCCCATAATAGTAATCTAGGAATGCATTTAGGTTCAGTATTTGTTTTTTGAGAATATTTTTCATGTAAATTCTACTGGCACATATCAATCTATAAACAAATATGATATAATGTTGTTTTTTTAGGCCTATTTCTAATATGCCACTGTAGAAGCTCACAATACTGCTCAGTGTTTGGGTTAATCACATTGCATCAAAAATGAATTAGTTACATTTTGAAGAAAAAATTATATAAACATTTCCACAGCTCTGATATTTTAGGCAATCAAGACTGCAGTGCCGAAGAATAGCCGCCGACACTAAAGGAAAGGACGGACTTTCCCAAAAGCACAAAATATCATTGCTAAATGTCAAATACGCATTGACATTCATTCTGTATAAGGTGCTCACGGCCTCCTTGTGTGCCTCGTGGATTGGCTGGAACGCATTACTGAGTGACCAGTTCTGAGTGCTTGGAAACTAATGAGGACACATCCCATTGCAGCACACGACATTTCAAAACTTAGTTTCTGAACCTGAAATGTTCCAGCCAAAAGCTTCCCCTGGATCCCCCCCTCAAAAATGTTTCTCCTGCCCCCAGTTAATTAGGACGTGCTGTAATCTTGCAGCTCTTGTATGCGAGATGTTAGCGAGTTCTTCCTTCATTTCTTGCAGCTGTAGGAAGAAATGCCATGATTCATTGACAAATAAGAATGATGAGAATCAGGCCCCTGGAGACGAGCGCTCCAGTCGTTACGTTTGAAGGGCTTTAAATATCATTAACATTTCTCAGAAATGACATTAGGAGAGTCTAGTTCCTTAAAGACTGAAGAAGCATATGATTCAACAGAACAGCATGTATTTTAAAAATATGATTTGTTTTTTGCACCTTTCTCTGTTCCCTTTCAATGTTCAAAAATCCAGTTTAACATAATTCTGGCCCATGATAAATAAAAAATAATGAAAATATTGGGAATAAAAGAAAAATAATGACCTTAATATTAAATCTGGTAGAAACTGTTAACTTCCATTATCATTCCTGGGGTGAACAACAATAATCAAGACAAACAGTTTTCCATGTTTACTACATCAACTTGTGATGCTGCTTTTTTCGGTTTCAGACAGAGTTGTGAACATGATGGCTGGCTGTATCCTCTCATATAGAGTACAAAGAAGCCCAAATTGAAAAAGGCAGTTCCACCTCAGTGGCTTTAGGGGTGTATTAGATGTTCCCAATACCAGATGGTATCAACTGGCCCATCCAGTCTGGTTTGACGCAGGTGGGTTTAAGAAAGACCCCGACTCAATCTGGCCAGGAATACTCACAATCCTCCAGGCTCTGACAAAGACTCTTTATTTGTGCGTGATCCTAAAAAGGTCAAAGGTCTTTATAACAATCCTATAACACCAAATGCTCTTAAGTCTTGGTTCACAGCTCACGAAGTAGACAGGCTACATCTTACCTCCACCCAGCTAGTATAACCCACATTGGCCATGAAGAGAGTTTAATTTATGGAGCCGTCTAGGTAATGTTCAGCTGAAGGATGCATTTGAGTGCTCATCGCTTATGTCTTCTCAGCAATTAACTACAAAGTTCAGCTAGTCAAGCCAGCAGCCTTAGACACCCACGGCTCAGAGATTCCCCAGGTAAATGGAACTACTCTTGTCACTTTATATGTCATAAAATATATATGACATATATTATTATATATTGCTAAGTGGCCCAACAAATGTCTTGTTTCTGCGCTGCTCCAAGTATCAGTATCTGTGATGGCGTCTGATTGTCACGGGAGAAGTCCCAGAGAGCTGCAAAAAGCTGGGCAGGACTTCAAGTGTGTAAAGCAAAAAAACCGTTTATTTTCGGTTTCGTTATAATAAAAACAACAATTATTAACGCTGACCAAACATCGACGATATTGCGTCAAGGACTGGGTAATACATACACGCATTTGTACACCCTAACAAGACACAGGTGAAACGTATAACAACGAGAACAATCGCACACGCCACACCCACAACACGCCCAGACGTACTCACACGTTTCACTAGACTGACAAGACAACCGAACACATCCCCACACAAGCACGCCCACACAGACACGAGACAGGGGAGGCGGCCTGGGCCGGCCACCGTCACACTGATAGATTTTGGCAGATTGGGAAGCAGGGGCTTACGTTTGATATCGCAAACGATAAGGGCAGTTGATCTGGGATGAAGCAGGCAAAACATCTGTTTGTAACAGGACACAAGATAATCCACGGGCTGGATATTGCACTTTATGTCAGAAACTTGACTATCTGTTGTAGTCAGATGTAGTGTACGTGGATGATACAGAATTACTGGGTAAAGATTGCCCACATTATTGGAAATACTCTTGTAACAGATTTAGATGTAAGTCCTATCTCACTTTTCCTGTACCTTTCTGAAATATATACCTAAAATATTGCAACATTTTGACTGCCAAAAAAAAAAGTCAGTCTTGTCGACACACATTTTAACAAATGTTGCATGTCAGTAATACACTGCATCACTCCAGATCTAGTGGAGTCACATAGTCAAGTGTATTTCTTTGGTGTTCTGAAGCTTTCGGTTCTTTGTTTGATTTTTTTCTCTCCTTGTTCTGCTTGCCTTCCATTTATTATGATGTGGTAGCAACCGCTGCAACCATCAGCATTTGAATGATTTAAACAGTTTTAATTTAAAAATATAACTGTAAATATATTTTAAAGTCATATTTCTGTCGTCTTGGGTACTGAGTGTAGACTTGCACTGGAATATTTGTTCATATATATTTGTATGCATATACACAGGAGATTAAAATTAGAGAACAATGTATGAACATTTGATTTTTTCAGAAATAATTTAATCTACATTGAATATTTGAAGGATTTTTTGGAAGGGGTACACCATGCCACTGGAACAGTGTTTTACAAAATAACCAAAGTATATCAACATGAAACCTTTATTTTGCAAAAAACGAGATGATCATAATTAGAGAACAGCAATGACTGTAGCACAGAGAAAGATTACAACTAAATTTTCTCAAGGTTACAACAGTCAGTAATCAGTAGGAAGTGTACAGGCCTTTGCTTGGAATGACTTCAGCACATCTGTGGCCACAGGACATCACTAGTCTCTCACACCGCTCTGGTGTGATTTTGGTCCACTCTTCTTCCAGTCTCTTCCACGCTTCTGTGACTGTTGTGGATTTCTTGGCCATAACTTTATCACTAAGCATTTTCCAGAGGTTTTCTATTGGTTTAGATCAGGACTCTGGGCTGGCCATTTCACTGTTTCAATGCTTTACTTGTTACTCGTTCTGTGTGATAGGGGGCATTGTCCTGCATGAAAATTGCTAGCTGATTGATTGATGAACACAAGGAAGGAACCATGTGTTGGTGAAGAAGGTTCTGATACACACTTGCATTCATTCTTCCATGTAGCTGTATGAGAGGTCCACCTCCTGCTGCTGGAATGCTGTTGGACCATGACACATCCTCCTCCACCTTTCACTGACTTCTTTACACACGGCTCACCAAAGTCAATGACAACTGGAACACACTGGACTACACAATGACCTTGACATTTAGGAAATTGAGTGTTGTTCTCTAATTTTGATTTCCAGTGTATGCAATTTAGTGTGTGACTTCATTATGTTAATTTGGCTCATTTTGGCCCCCATTTTCATTTGTATTTGTATTGTAATTTGCATTTGAATTGTTTAAGTATGTGATCTTAAAACAACTGTTTTTGGGGCAAAGTCCTAAGTGGAAAAAATATCAACAGACCATATCCACCATCTGTTGTGGTCCACTGACTGATTCCAGAAAATGTCCTGGTACCACCAGCAGATGAGCTGATGACACCATATGCATCCACCTCTTCTACTTCACTAGATGCAGAAACAGCTCCTCCACCCTAGACTAGAAGTCGAGACTCCCACATCTATACTGTTGTGGCTATTTAGAGCAGGCAAACATAGCATAATAAACTATTGACTGCTTATTAGATGGGTTGCTCAAGGAAGATGGCTTCGCTCTTGAGTCTTGGTCCTCCCGAGGTTTCTGCCTTCATTCTACCCAGGGAGTTTTTCCACTCTCGCCTCTGGCTTTGCTCATTAGGCACCAGGATTCATATATTTGTAAAACTGCTTGGTAACTGGTGCTGGAAATAAGCACTATATACATAAATTTCACTTGACCCGACCCCTAATAGTGGAAAATAATAATGTTAGCTTGAGCTAATTAGGAAATTCAGGCAGTCAGAGCAAAAGTTAATGTTCTAAACCTCAGTTAGTGACCAAACTAGTAGTTAGAAAAGAACAAGATATTGGTTAACTACTCAGCTTAGCTAGCTATCTTCTGATAACAACAACAGTAACAATAACAAACAATTAATTCAATATAAGCCCTGTATACCTTACAGCAGGTGGTCTTTTTTCCAATTATATGACTATAAATGGTAACATTTGCCCTCTTCAAGTCGGGTAGTTAGCCTACTGTGTAGTTTATTTTCTGGTATTCTTAGCACTTCTCAGTGTGTTAACGTGTGCTGTGAATGTCCACCAGGCTATAACTATTAAAAAGAAACCTGAGTTATGGTCACACTGTGCCAGAATAACTGTGTGGTTCCAGTACGTTTCATAATAACCTAATTAAAAATGCAATTAGCTGGTTCCATATCAACTAAGATAACTGACAACATCATGATGGTATAAATCTCTATTCTGCAGGATGCTCATTATAGATAACTAGCAATCAAGATGACAACTCATTATGAAGACCAACCATGCCAGATAAGCCAAACAATGAAATTGGAAATCGTTTTATTAATAGCCTGTTTGTATAATGCAATATAGGGGTAAAGGACAAGCAAGCAGAAGTTCTGTCCAAGGGTGAAACAGCGCTGAATGGTTTACTGTGGATCTTGCTCATGGTGGATTTACCTGTTTACCTGTTTATTAATCTTTTCATGAGGAGAATTGGATGGAACTGGTACCATGATGCATTCTAGAACCTTCCGTAAGAACCGGAAATTACATTTGAACATTTTCATTTTCCTTGTCATGCTATGAACGACTGATTTACACAGTGTCATTAAGCAAATTGAATCAATTCTCCGATATTGCCGCACGTCGCAAAAACAAAAAAATCCATTAAATCCACTTTAATAATTTGTGTAGTGCTGCATTTTACCCACAGTTTAAGCAACATCATGAGTGAATTAACAAATAAAATGCGTCAAGCCATTTTGAGACAGGCAATATTTCTCTGAACCTCTCACGGCATCTTAAGCAGTGCTGAGCCAGGAAGTTAATGGCTCCATATGTGACTGCAGAGGCCCTGCAACAACGCAGCCGGCCTGCGAGGAAACCCCAAGGATGCGTGAGCCAGCCTCTTGGAAACGAATCCGGCCTTTTTTTTGTACCACGAGGTGCACGAACATTAAATTTAGCTGTCACTATTGTAGCCAACGCCTCCCCAGAGACAATTAGTTATGTCGGATAGCTCTGCAAGATGTATTGCCTCTTTGCGGCAGCTACTCCAGGCTGGACAACGGTGAAAAGAAACACAGAGGATAGTGGGCAGCAACTAGTGGGCAGAGGAAATAAAATTGTAAAGTCTCTGCACTATCAGGTTGCGAAGGTAAAGGAAAAAAAACCTTGGAACTTCATGATGGAAGATTCTCTGGAAAGGCAGGCAGAATGTTATCAGTGTTCCATTTTGGTTCGAGGTGCGACATCAAGTTTGTGCGGTATAACGTGCGGTATCACGTTTGTTCATCCAAGCGTGTGATCGAACTTCGCGATAACTTCCTCACTGGCTACACGGTCAACGGCTTGATGGCAGCTCCAACGACAGCTGAAGGAGGTTTGGGAAGGAGAGGTCGCGTACTGAATGTGCAACACTCGGCCAGGGAGGACGAGGGCCGAGAAGCACAGTAAATAGCACTTTGGCTGTGGAGCACACGAGGAGCTTTTCACGGCTGCGTGCTTTAGAGACGTTTTAGATGCTGCCAAGTCATGTTGAGGAGAGCTTTGTCAGTCTCGCAAAAGGCAAGCTGGGTTTTCTTTGCCAAGCTGTGCCAATCTGACAGATGATGACCTGTCATCTCAGTGTGAGAAAGTGATGCCTTAACAACAAAACAACAAATTGTGGTAAATAAACAAACAAACAACTAAAAAATAAATAAAAACTCTACTCAATTGCCCTGACCTAGTTGTTCTCCTCTATTAATTCACATCCAGAACTTGAGGTTTACTTTTATTTCTGACCAACCTTTGCCCTTTGTATTAATATGACCAATACTGACATCCAGTACAGAGAGGAGCTTTTCTAAGATGAAACTAATTAACCCATACTTGTGACCTTCAGTGTCCCAAGAGTGCTTCATTGGCCTTTATTGCCAACTCTCACCATAAATCACAAAATGTGTGAGAGAATCATATAATGAGGTAATCAATGATTTTGCTACTGAGAAGGAGTCATGCAGTGTCAAGCACTGAACAATGAAAGATGTCTCTCTTTACAGCACTCCTAATTTCTAATTCAATTCGAAGGTTTTTTTTTTAGATTATGTTAATGAGTTTTTGGTGGATTTTATTTTATTTTTTCATTACATATCCAACATTGCTTATCTAAACATTTTGTAATATTTTAAAGGATTTCCTATATATAGCGTTTTAAAGGATTCTATACATAGCAAGAGGAAGTTATTTTATTCAATAATGTGCACACACCCAAACACCCCCCCCACACACACAGACACACACACACACGCACACACACTCACACACATATATATATAGCAGAGTTTTAAAAATGTAGTGAAGTATACAAGGTTTCCAAAGAAACGGGACGTTCGGACAGAGGTCCTTCATCAGCTGTGCTTTTATATATATATAAGTTTTAAACACTTGAGAAAAAGCTATTCATCTGGACTGTAAGCATTTATTTGCTCAGAAAAAACTAATTACAGTAAAACAGTATGTAGTGATTATCTGTATGTGAATTTGTAGGTTTAACCCTTTCCAAATCACTCTTCACAGGAGCACAATATTCTTTGTAGTTATCATCCAATACCAATATTATCAAATCCATTGATTTGGTTAATCAATACTTCATTATGTTAAATCAAGTGTGTTGGTAACAAAACCATACAATCAAGGAGAATATCTAACAAACTTCATTCTTCACACTAGCTAAACACAAACTCTTTAAAAGCACACAAGTAAGTTTTTACTGTTTGGATATGTGTATTATTCTAATTATATATATTTTTTATACGATCTATACAGGCACCATGCTTATTGACAAGATAAATCGCTCCATCTAAAATATGTATTTGCCTGTTTGGTGTTATGCTGTGAGAATGTATGAGTTTTTACACCTTGAAGTATGTGTGTATCCATGCCTGTGTAGTCATGTGAATATATACAAAGTAAAGACTAAATAAAGGTGAGATATAAACAAAACACACACACACACACACACACACACACACACACACATATATATATAGTATCTTTAAATGTTTTTAGAGATATCTGAATATATCTGCCCTATTAGCATATGTGAAAAGATGTGGATTAGCATGAAAGAGCAGAGTGATGAGGGTATTCAACAGTATTGCACATTGGATAAGTAGCAAAATGATGGCTAGTTTAGCAATTTGACAGTGCATTTATGTAAACAGTGCAGTGAGCAGACGTCTGTGATGATTACCGGGTTATTTGTTGTTAGGGCATCACTCCTGGTGAGTTCAAACCTATACTCACTGAGCACTTTATTGGACCCACATACTTTATAGGAACACTTTTTCAAGCGTACATTTACAACAGGTACCCTATCTGAAATTGCGCTCAGTGCGTATGCCATTCTCTGCCACATGAATAAATGGTCAGTATCTCACCACGGAACCATTGCTGACTGGACAGTATTTCAGTTTTCAGCATTTTCAGCACAACCGTAACACTGACACGGTTAATGGCATGGTCATGTGTATTGCACTGGTACAAGTGCAGTGCTATACAAACCGCATTCTTGTGATTAGAAACTGACCATCGCAGAAGGAACCTGTGCCCAGTTACAGTTAGGTTGCCCAGTTACAGTTAGGTTACAGTCTCTAAATGTACATTTATGTTCCAAGAAGGTGGGCAAATCTATTAAAGTGATCAGTTGGTGCATTTCTTTGCTAAATAATTCCGAAAAAGACTTTACTCTGGGTCCATGTATTTCTTAAGAGATGTTTCTGACATAGTTTGTCAAGTTCTACAAACATCTTGGTATCACTGGGTTGAGGAAACTGGCTGTACACATAATCTTAAACCCCATGGGATGAATGTTGTGATTTAAACATTTTCTAATATAAACTGGTTCCTCCTTCTACAAATCCAGAAGTACTTTGCTTGCACAGCTCATGAAGGACCTCTGTCTGAAATGTCCTGTTTCTTTGGTAACCTTGTGTACTTTACTTCATTTTTAAAGATCTCTACTATCGTACTACAGTACACTACAGTTACTCATCTGGAATATCATCAGATTTATCTTAAACTAATAGACTGATATGTACATCTGAGAGGTTGGTGAATATGCACATCTATGTTGGAGTTAGGGGATTACAAAGTTAAAGTGCTTAGCATGTTAAAATGTCTTCATATACAAGAGTAAGTCACATGGCTGGTATAGTGTTTTTAGATATTGTGGAAACTCAGGAGACGTTGAACAGGAAGCGGCTAAGCTAAATATACCATTCTATGTAAGCTTTGCTCATATTTACTGAAGCAGAACTAGGGTGCTGTGGTTTATATCTTATATCTGGCTAATATCTTTGTTATATTGGTGGAGCTTGGACATAAGCAACCAGTGTAGCCTTTATAAAGGTGGTGCTTATACATGACCACTACTGTCATATTAATGTCATATGAGACATTAATAAAGGCCTATTTTGATTTCAAGCTAATTAGTTGAAAACAACATGTGCCCTTTTTTCAGAAAAGATGCTTTTTCAAGACCGATAAAAGGAACAAATAGTATGGATTATCCTGTTCATTTTTTCAATATATTTTCTCATTTGTTAACGCATATTACATCTACCACACAATTTAAAATTCAGTAAGTACGGTCATGTTCAGTTAGGCCTATATTTGGCTAAATTCTTAAGTGTGATTAATTATGATTTACACAACTAATGTCATTAACTTGATTAATTTGTCTTGAATCGCTGGTCACCATTTCTACATCAACATGTGGGACTGTCTGTACACACACACACACACACACACACACACATATGCATAAACACTTTTTGTTTACAAGTGTTACTTTGGACTGTTGGAATATTCTAGATATTATGCAGTATCGGAGGCCAGAGGGGAGTATTTGTATGTACCAGCATGACAGTTCCCTGTTCCCTGTGGCAAAGCAGTATGTTCTCTTCTACGCACAACCCACATGCATGTCTGCTCATACGTAAGCAAGTCTGGGCTTGTTTGACCCTGAGCACAGCATGCATGATCAGGTGGCTACTTTAATAACCCCTAAAATGAGGACATCACACCCCCAAGAGGACGTTTGGGGGACTGGGATATGACATCACACGAAATTAAAACCATAACCTACCTAGCAAACAGAGCTGGCCAGTTCGATCTACAAAATTATAAAATAAATTGTTTTACTCACCAAACTTGGCACTTACTTGCAGTATTTAAGTCTGACATAGTGTTCAGGAGACATGAAATTAATTTGTCGTACTCTTCGAAAGGAAAGGATGTGCTGACCACTAAGAACTGAAGTTTTTCTTTTCGTTTTTTTAACACTTGCAAACCTAAACCGGCTAACTGCATTTAGAATGTGGACTTACTTAATGTGGATTACAGTTACCCGGGAGGTGAGGTATGAGGCAATCTGTTAAACAATGAAAAGGCATTTGTTTTGACATGCAAAAATAATATTGTGCAATGGAAAGCAACTCACAGTTCAGTCCAGAATATTCATTCTTTATCCAAAGCAGTTCATCTAAATTCAGGGTTTGGGGGGGGGGGTCCCCATGCCCATCCAGGGGAGTAAATCGGGCACTGGGCATATACACCCAGAACAGAATCCATCACTGGGCACACACAGACTCACACCACCACAATTTAGAGCAACCAATTCAACTGACTTCCATGTTTTTGAACTGCGGTAGGAAGCCAGAGCACCCAGAGAAAACCCACGCAGACACAGGGAGAACATGGAAACTCTACCCAGATAGGGATTTGAACCCAAGACCCAGCAC
The DNA here is from genome assembly GCA_028565775.1 of Sternarchorhynchus goeldii. Classification (NCBI taxonomy): domain Eukaryota; kingdom Metazoa; phylum Chordata; class Actinopteri; order Gymnotiformes; family Apteronotidae; genus Sternarchorhynchus; species Sternarchorhynchus goeldii. The sequence goes on along the minus strand of JAOXYF010000003.1, from coordinate 14,237,398 downwards.
TGAGAGGCAAATGTGCGAACCACCAAGCATGACGTTAGGTCACCCTAGTGTGAGAGCGCTCGAATGTGGTAAAGAATTTGGATGAGTGCCAGAGTCACATGAACGTGACTGTAGGCTATGCTTACAGTCCCTCTCTAACGGACGTCAAACCCCCTCCAGACACCCTGCACCCTAGCCAGCTGCCCGGATTCTAATGGCCAGGGAGGTGGGGGCAATCTGCAGCGCAAGCGTTCGTAATGTTCACGGGTCCCTCTTCCCATCTCCCCCTTCCTTCCCTACCATCCGTATAGTCCCCACTCTCTCTCTCTCTCTCACCTACTTAACGGTGGAAACGCCACGGGTTGTTGTGGACGGGGGCCGTACCGCTCTAATGGCCGGGCACAGGGGCCTCGGGTTCCGGAGCCGATGCTAATTTAGGCGCTCCCCCCGTTGTTCACATCTCGAGAGGCAGGATGGAGAGGCAGCATTTCCTGGGGGAGGTGGAGAGCTGCGCGAGGGAGGGCAGCTGCAGTGCCGACGGAAGATCTCAGGACCGTGTCCAGTGACGGTCTCCGTTCCTGTATGTTGTGTCCAGTGACGGCCTCCGTTCCTGTATGGTGTGGCAGCAAAGCCGAACAGAGAGGGCAAGAGGAATTGTCATCTGCACGGTTGCTCCACTAAGCAGATGCATGTGCCTGAGAGAAAGAATGAGAAAGAAAGACAGAGAGAGAGAGAGGGAAGAACAGCAGCTGGAGATCTTAAAGACCTGAGGCAAGATGAAGGGAAATCACAGCATTCCTAGTCTCCTGCCACCCACAGTGCTGGTGCTCCATTGGCGAGGAGCCTCACTGGCTGCATTGTTACATTTTCACTTGTCACATAGCAAAACTGTACATTGAAGTGTTCTCACCACACCCACCCAACCCCCACCCCATCCCCAGAAAGCAATGGGGTTAGTCATTTAAAGCATGTGCGCGGTGCCATTTACACCAACATCATTATAACATCGAGAGGATTCTGTGGATGTAACCAAGTGTTTATTCCTTCACTAGCACAGAGGAACCATGCTATTACTGGTGAATGTGTTATTGCTGTGCCAAGTAGTTTCCAGAATCAGAGGTTCATGGTTCTGGTTTTCACTGGGGATGAAGGTGGGTGGGGATAGTACATCTGCCACTACTAAAGAACCCATCAGGTAATCAGGCATCAGTGAGATGCAGGAGCTTCCTGTTTCATGCTTAAACAATTAAACAAATCCAAAAATGTCTGACTTGATATCATATATACCATATATAATCACCAAATCTATTCCAGAGATACCCGTCTATAATGCTGGTGTTACTGTATAGTCATTCTTCCCCAGCAGAATTAAGATTATACTATTTCCTCATTTTATGAGGTCCATCGATCTTGATCATCCCATGACTATTCCAGTCTATTAAATAATACGCAAAGTGGGTTGGGTCAATTTTGACCTGGTGCTCAAAATACATTCCAAGTCATCTGGAAACAAGGGCTAAAATATCATTCAAACCTCACAAAATAGCCTGGCAGGCAATTGTAGACGAAAAGAGGTATACTGAAAGAGAAGGAGGGTGAGAGTGAGCGAGAGAGAAAGAGAGTTGTGGGTTTATTCAGATCCTACCTATGACCTGATGCTAAATAACAGAGTTCAAGAGAGATTAAACTTGCCTGACATCCCTGACAGCATACGATATCACGGTGGCATCATGTGCGATGCACAGGGTTTATGAAAACCCTTGGATTCAAAATATAGACATTCACCTTTTATTTTCTCTTTCCAAAGAACTCGGGTGAAATGCCGCACTTCCATTATGGACAAGCCTGCGATGTGCTGTATGAACAAAATCCAAAAAGCTACACAGTAGGAGTGCATGCAGAAGGCACTCTGAGAATTCAGTCTGTTCAGTATTTGTGTGTGTGTGTGTGTGTGTGTGAGCTCAATCTTTTTTTTTTTTTACCAAAGTAAAGCTGTGGATAATTATGAAGAAGATATGCACTAAGAGGAATTGTTGTGCTGTCACTGAGATATGAAGAATCAACTCAAACAACTGACAGCTCCACCTTTTCTAAACTTATATTTATGGCATTTTGCATTAAATTGCCTGATCAAAGATCAGAGTTTCCTGTGATCAGCCTCGTGCGCACAAGCCTATCTTGATGGATTCAAATGGTATGTTATGAATATTGACAGCAAACGCAATCTAAAGTAATTCACAGCTAAATCTGGGACAGGTAGCAAACTATTCACCACCTCTGGCCAACACATGTATATACACCAATTAAAGCAAACAAAGCAGTCACCTTTTAGTGGAATTCCAGTGGAATTCACATACGCCTCATAAGCTTGTATTCACGGTCGGTGTGAGGCTGTGTGATCCACAATGCTTTTTCTGGCTTTGCAAACTCAATCAGCGGCTCAATTATGGGACACTCAAAAGTGTGAGTTAGCGTACTGCCTTCTGGCTTTTTTTTCTCTATAATTGCATCTCAGACTATCCTCTAGGAGGAACCATTAATCATGGTGAACAGTTCTGTGGCGTGAATCTCAACTTTCCCAGCCACTGCCAAGGCATGATTAGTGGCTAACCTGCAGGCGTGCATTGGCTCCCTATCAAACTGTTGACATATGGATGAGCTGTCAGTCAATGTGAAGTGACAAACTTATTCAAAATTACCAAAATTCAGAGAAGTGTTTAAGGACATAAAGCTTTGTTGACAACATAGAGCAACCAAAACTGTTCACATAAATGCCAACTGCTGCTGCCATTCTGGGCATGCAGATAACATCCCAAACAGCTGGCAGCAGTTGGTTGTGGCTGGGTCTGCAGTGTAGACTTTGAGAACAACATGAGATATGTTTACGTCGCTTGTAGTGTTGTCATGAAATAAAGGATGACTCAACGATGAGTCATCATTGATGGCAGAGGATGTTGTTCTGTCTCTGTGGCATACAGTGCTCAATACAGAACCAGAAACACTTTGAGGTGTTCCAACCTGAACCAAAAGTCAACAGTCATGACTGGGCCAACCAGAACCAAGCCAAAAGGCAATATTCAAAAATCTTCCAACCTGAACAAAGCCAAAGGACAATACTCATGACTGTGCCAACCCAAACCAAGCCAAAGGACAATACTCACGACTGTGCCAACCCAAACCAAGCCAAAGGACAATACTCATGACTGTGCCAACCCAAACCAAGCCAAAGGACAATACTCACGACTGTGCCAAACTAAACAAGCCAAAGGACAATACTAACAGATGTTTCCCACCCTATACCAAGCCAAAGTACTCAAGACTGGAGTCTCAGCTGGTGGCTGGACTGAGCCATCAAGTTATCCTCAAAACGTACTACTAGATACTGAATAATGCACAATTGCAAAAAAAACATGCTGCCTTACCAGCAGAAAGGTGTGCCTGCTGTTTTTTGGCAACTGGCCTGGATTTTGTCTGTAGGAGGCGCTGGTTTCAACAGGGCTTATGATTTTGCGTGTGTTCGCAGCTTGCTGGCAAGATGCAGAAGAGCACCAAAGCTGGAAAGAAACTCATGTTTCTTTGTTTAAACCCAAGAGAGTGCTAGGCTAGCTGAAAGTCAAAAGTGCCACGTTCTCGTCAGACACCCAGAAAAATCTCTCAGAGGGGCCCTACAGTGAAAGCTGTCAGCAATCGTGGTGTCAGCACTGGTTCTCCGGTAGTGGAAGTCCGCTCCACTCTTCTTCTCCTGCAAACTGAGATTAATAGGAAGACTCTGGCAGGCTAACGTGTAAGGTCTGTTCAGGGGATGTGAAACATTTGCAGCGACAGAAATTTCCACCAAGCTTGACAGCTTCTTCCAGTAGGCAGAACAACAGATGCCTGGATGAAATTCAGTTCCAGGTATACCTGGGCACAGGTATACCTCTTCATGTTCAACAGCAATAACAAATTGCTATGGTTTGAACAATTATACTGATTGTCTTGCACTTTGTATCCACCTTTGTGTCTTTGGCTAATGATAGCACAGATATTTTTTTATCCTACTGAATAAAGTTAGCTATGAAGGTCTTTCTTCCAACAATAAAAAATAATTTATACTGATAACACAGTATGGTGTAAGATTTAAGTTAATCGTAACTTATATTTGTTGAAGGCATTTGTTTGGCACCTGGAAAAACCAGGTGGTTAGGTCCTCTAACTATATGCCTAGTGCAAAGTTTAGCAGATATACATATCCTCCACAATTTGCACTGTGCTTCCTGCATATTCTCTTGCTCAAAGTGCCGGTGTCCACCACACAGCATTTCACCACATGCTGAGAAATAGCAACTTAAATTATAATATAGGCTTAAACAGTGATTTGCCAAACTGCGTCTGTAATACCAACTTCTCTTCATTATTTACCATATGTATCTCCAAGCTCAACAGACTGTTCCAAATGGCTTGGCAAAACGAGCCTCTTCTTCAGTCATGAAGCCCCAGTTGGATGGTTTCATTTCTTTACAACCTGTGAGCTTTCTGAAGTGCACTCCCTTAGCTAGGCTGCTGGATTTGTCACTGGTATTGTCAAGACACTTTGAACACCCACCCTCTCTACCCTTCACTGCAACCACACCCCACTCCCCCCTGTCCTCAGTCACCAGTGTTCCTTCCTGAATCGTGGGTGGCTATGCTAAGAAATAAAACATGAATTCTATAAGGCTTTGTACCATAGTCTAAAGTTTTACTGTGAGGCTATGTACAAAATAGTTTAATAAATAACTTCCCAACAAAAAAAGAAATAAATGTTCAAATCAGAGTCAGAATTCTTCCTATAAAGCAAAAGAAAGTTAAGAATTTGTAAAATCGTGAAGCTGTCAAGAGTCGTCTGAGGTGCATGCATGTGAGGTAAACAAACGTGAGCTAAGCGAAGACCCACCACAGTGGTCCACTAACAGCCCTTCATTCTTACTCCATGAGCACTTGTTCTATTATTCAATACCTGACAGGATATGTGCACTGTTATCCAGCTGGTGATGGCAGTGGAACAGAAGCATGATTCCTTCACATCTGCTAAGGACATCCTGTGTTGCCCCAAATACGGTGTAGGTATATGCTAGACTAGTCTAGATTAGTGAACTGCACCACAGACATGTAGTTAATAAACGCAGCGTATTCACCATACACAAATACAGACACATGGACGGACATGGTTCGCTCAGTCGACCAGGGTAAATGCACAGGTTGTGGAGGACTCAAGGGCATGCTCTTCAGCCTCTGAGAGGCAGATGGTTTTCTGCTGGGTGATTCAGACCTGTCTAGCTACTGTATATCTGCTGCAGAGCTACTAGTGGACCAGGAGCGAAGCTAAGAAATGTGGGTCAGAGGAGAAGTCCCAGTGCATCTGGGAAGCCTAGGAGCAATATATCCTTTGAACTGGTGCAGTAAAGTAGCACTCAGACAGAGAAAATATTTTTTCTCTTCTTCTCTGCCAGAGTAAGCAACAGCAGATTGTATCCCCCCCCCCCCCCCACACACACACACACCACATGCTAATGATTCTGTCTGACTGCTAAAATTCTATAATGAGAAACGTTTGAAACAGTAAAACTCACTTATTTGCAAGACTCATAAAAAAGGCTATGACAAACATTTATAGAAGGAGTGGGGGGGGGGATTCAATAGGGTTGTCGTTATGTATCGGTACTTAGCTTAGATGCGAATCACGCGTTTGCGAACCGATGAAGGGTGAGTTTTGAGACTTTATAAATGGGTTCCCTATCACTAGTAACGTCTCTCCGGTTCGACCTGATCCGTCGCGAAGCGTTTTATACCCTCCTCCGAGGTGGAAATTTGCTGCCAGCCAGCACCAATCTGCGCGTGCTGGAAGGAGGGGGCGGGAAGGTTAGTTTGAAGAGGGCAGGCTTTCTACGTTAACAGCACTCGTTCACTACCCCTCATTTCACTGTCTTTAGCAAACACTTCAAAATCCCCTGACTGGACATAAAACATTTGCCTGGAAAATAAGTGGAACATCACACAGAACACGCAACTTGCCAACAGACGTGTCAAAGCGAAGAAAGTCTGAAGTCCGTCGGAAATAAGAGACTAAGGAGCTGCACTGATTTGTGGTGAGATGGATTATTTTCTTTTGGTAGCTTGTTTGCTTTACAGCTATACTGTATGTTTTAACATGTTTCACAAAACGTCTTTAGTGATAGAAACACTGGTGAGGGGACATTCACGGAAAATACCGCAATATTTAATTCATGGGCAACAGTGTGTTTGTAGGGGGCACGTAATTGTCTGAAGGTTTAACAGGTCTCCTTTCGTTACGGCAGCGCAGAGAAGTGTAGGCTACTGATGCTCAGAGGTGATTCTGTCCGGGGAATAATATGCGACGTTCAAGGTTTATTGTTTTAGCAAAGTATAAAGATACATATGTGACAGTCGATGTAATTTCCTCCGTTTTACACTGGTGCTGGTAATTTGCTAAAATACATTGTGCTGTAAATAATACAATGCGACACAAAAATATATGTATATAACCAACGTTATTTTAAAAACTGAACAAAAAACATACATATCGAAAACTTATACTGCAGAGGATTTCGCAAGGATAGATTGCTTGTTTAAAGGTGGTAACTTTATTAGTGTGTTGAGACGATTTCTCCTGAAATGTGGTAGTATTAATGTAAACGCATTACGCTTCAGCTTTACTGTAAGAAACATCTGTTAAATTACTGTAATACAAGGATCATTTGCACTAATTATATCACGTTTATTACACACTGACGATGGTGTTTTAGTCCAGTCTTGGTTGATTCAGTGTCATTTGGAAAAATGTTGCTACTTTTGTTTATACGATGAAGGTTTTTTTCGCAGCTGGAGTAGGCTACACCCTGGACCTAAACTCCAGGCTTTTTCTCATATCAAATGATGTATGAATGTTAGTATATGCTGTTTGTGCGTGTGTGGGGTGAGGTAGGGTGGGGGTGCATATTTTAGAGAGAGAGAGAGAGAGAGAGAGAGATTCAAACCGATCTTGCGCGGAATTTTGTTACTGCAATTATTCGTTATATTTTACTGTTACCACACCACAACCAGCCATTAATGTATTAGAGAATTAACGCCGAAATGAAACTTATTTACTATCGGACTGATATTAATACTGGAAACCCAATATACTCCATGTATGATATTTTAGTCTTGAATGCAAGATCTCAGAAGAAGATCAATCAGGTCATAAACGAAGGAACCTTATATCAGGCTCGTGATTACCTTCGAACGTAACCTGAAAAAAAGAAGCATGCAGCAAAAGCACATGGGAAATGAAGTGGAACAGATTGAGAACATTAACAATTCGAAGCAACAGTAGCCCAAGTCGCCAGTCAGGACCAAGGTAATGGAAGCAGTGGCAGGTGAGGAAGGAGGGTTAAGTGCTGGAAGTTGGAGGTCTGCAGGCTACAAGAGGCCTCCTCCCTCAGGGGAGCCATTTTCAGTCAGCCAAGCCCATGTTACAGTGTTCCAAATGAACTCTCCCTGGGTTTTAGCACCTCCACAAGCTTGGTAGGAAGCAGCTGCAGCACAGGGAGACTGAGGAAAGCACAGCTAGTCACAAAGCTGCCTGATTTGGACAGTGCCAAGGTACTCTGAGGAGGTTTTACCCTGAGCTGTTGTTCATCACTGACGTGCATTTTGATAGCCTTTTGAAAGCTGCTGCCCAGTGCCAAGCATTTTTCAAAATTGAAAACTCAAAAAAAAAAAACCTACTCCAAAAATCCTATATCTGTCTATTTTTGGTGATAAATATATATTTTATTCTCTCTGTCTATCTGTCTGTCTAGATCTGTGTTTTATCATTTATGCTCAAAATATTTCTTCCAGCCATGGGGCCCCACTGTCCTGAACATATTAAATTTTCCCTGCTCTAATGCACCTGATTCAACTCATCAGCTATTATGAAGCCCTTCCGAAGTTATATCAGGTGTGCTAGAGCAGGGAAAACTTTTAATATGTGCAAGGCCGTGGGGCCCCAGGACAGGAGTTGAAAGCTCCTGTCCTATGCTGTGTGCATATTAAAGGCCGTGGGGCCCCAGGACTGGAGCTGAAAGCCCCTGTCCTATGCTGTGTGCATATTAAAGCAATATTTAAAAATAGAGGGGAGGACTTTGACACGTTAAGTCACTGTCTGGCAGTTTTCTAAACTCTGTCCCTTCCCCTCAGTCTTAGCTGTTGCAGAGACAGACAGGTTTACACAGTGACAGATTACAGTGTCGAATTATAGAGTCTAGAAGCCTATGTTTAATAAAATTGGAATGGATTATAGAGATTTTTTTAGAGGACTGAACACAGGTTTCAAACATAGTTTGCAGAACTTAGCTCTAACATGACATTGCGTTTGACTAACAGAATTCCACTGTTGCGACAAGTAGCTCACTTCCAGTATGAAATTTTCGACTAGTAGCTTACTTACAGTATGAACAATAACCTCTGAATTATATGTTCTTCTTTTTTTCTGACAGACTTTAGCTTTGACAATGCAGATATAATAACTGGTGTTTTGATTCCAAGTTACGCCTCGTCATAGACTTAATCACATATGAATGTCATTCCTTCTTGGATTCGTACAGCTGTCTGTTTCCTTCTCCAGCATGAAGTATGGTAAACCTAAAATTTGTTTAGTTTGTGCAAATGAAAGGTGGCACTGCACGGCTTATCCAATTTTCAGTGAGAAGCGTAAAAGCCTTTTGGGTCTACAGCAAGCTAAATGGTGCAAAAAGTGTCATGCTAAAACATAATAACTAGCTTGAAACATTTTGGAACTTCAACTCAATCGTTTGTGTGCCTCTGATATGCATTCGGGCTGCATTTTGCGCTTGTTAGCGTCGCTGTGTTTCTTGCGCCGTCTGCTGTATGTGGTGTGGAGCTCGTAACAGGATGACTCCTACACTGTGACTGTATCTAAATGGGCTTTCCCTCACCACCACAGCTTGACACTCTTGGAGCCCAGAGCCTCTTCTGCAAGTCAGCAGGAATTCCGAGCGGAGGTGAAAAATCCAGATTTACATGTGCGACAGGGGCGAGAGAAGGATAACCTGGGCTTTTTCATTGGGGAAGGAAAGGTGGCGTCTAAGATCTCTCTGAAGCATAGGCAAACATGGTAGTCCCAAATGACTCAGCAGTCCTGACCCCACTGGCATATTTGCCATGTCCCAGGTGGAATTTGCAGCCTCTGTTCAGCACACAGATGGAATAAACACGGAGTGAAGGATGCATGTAGCACTTAGACAGTAACACGCTCGGTTTTGTCAAGAAAGCATGGGTTAGGTCAAGTTTGGCCCAGAAATGGGAAATCGGATCAGAAGCCATGAAAAAAAACCTCATGACTGCTGGACACTTGCTCCTCCATAGTCGGCCCTCCAACCTGTTCCTTCGTTATTTCACACTTCACTCTTACTGAGCATAAGCTTCCTGCAGCTCCCAACCATTGAAGTCAGAACTCAGGCTAGTCCATGAGCTGAGTCATTAGCGTGCACCAGATAACTGTCACTTTAAGGTAGTCCTGGAGTCAGAGATGTTCTGCACTTCCAACACCATTTCTCCAGGAGCATAATCTGGGATGTCAATTTACATGGAAATATAATGATACCGCTCAGCAGGAGGTGCACTGGCTGCACCCTTATTAATGCAGAGAAGCCTCACTCCGGGGCACATGCGGTGAAGGGCCAGTATCATGGGGGAAAGGTGATGTCAGAAGGGCCTTGGGGGTTTGTGACTTCCAACTAGCCAGCGGCGAGAACCCGCGAGTCATCTTTCGGGGCCAACAAGCTGCTGTGTTTATCTTCTGCGGCGTCGCTAGGCGCTCTTAGCCAAGCAGTTTGCTTCCCCACAAGCTTCTAAAAACAAAACAAAAACAACAAGGTCGAACAATTAGTTCTGCGGCAGTGTTTCGCGCTCTCTCTGCCTCTCCCCAGCCTAGAAATGGCAAGCGCTGAATTTGGCAAGTAAGCACATCATAGCATGCTGCTAATGTTGTGGCACTTGCAAGAGGGATTTATTTTTTTTTCTTCCCTCAGTTGTTTGTTTCAGCCTGGAGCGGAACTTGTCATTAGACTACAAGAGAGAGAATGCAAAAAAAAAAAAAAAGGTTTAACACGGGTTACATGTAGTTTGTTCATTGCTGTAGCTTCGCTACCACACTTTGCTCTCCGGATGTTCCTTCATCAAGCAAGTCATGCTCTTTCCTCAAAATTTCATGCCTCACTGAAAGTGGGAGAAAGGGGGGCTTGTGAAGTCTATTGTGAAGGCACAGATAAGAATGGTGTTTATTCATTCGGGGTCAAGCGAATCCAGACCACAGCACTCATGTGGCACGTTTAACTTTATCTTCTTCCAGACTACTGCTGCCGCCACTCAGGCACTCAGGAATTAGTGCCTAGGATTAGGCCAGAAGAAGCCTGCTCTAACTTGATCACCACTCAAGCCGGGATTAAGACTCACCATTGGTTGCTCACCCATTTCTCTGCTTCTGTTTGCTCTTGTCCAGCGGGTCCTCTACACACACTCCACCCTCAGAGCGAGCTCACACACTCCACCCTCAGAGTGAGCTTACATGCTCCACCCTCACATCAAGCTCACATGCTCCACCCTCAGTGCGAGCTCACATGCTCCACCCTCAGTGCGAGCTCACACGCTCCACCCTCAGAGCGAGCTCACAAACTCCACCCTCAGAGTAAGCTTACACGCTCCACCCTCACATCAAGCTCACATGCTCCACCCTCAGTGCGAGCTCACATGCTCCACCCTCAGTGCGAGCCCACGTGGTCCACCCTCAGAGCGAGCTCACACGCTCCAACCTCAGAACGAGCTCATACACTCCATCCCTCAGAGCGAGCTCACACTGTCCACCCTCAGAACGAACTCACACGCTCCACCCTCAGAGTGAGCTCACACACTCCATCCCTCAGAGCGAGCTCACACGCTCCACCCTCAGAGCGATCTCACGCGCTCCACCCTCAGAGCGATCTCACATACTCCACCCTCAGAGCGATCTCACACGCTCCACCCTCAGAGCGAGCTCACATGCTCCACCCTCAGAGTGAGCTCACAAGCCAAGTCAACTTTTCACCTCCCCCTCGCTCCCTATTAATCATCTGCCCACCCCTCATCATTTCAATTAGAGTCAGTTGTGATTGGAGGGGAGCCAGACTGAGGGCGATAATGATCTTGTGATTTCAATTGCCGTTAATCAGACTGAGAAATAGGGCCGCAAATTGCTTTAGTTATTGATCATTTTTCAAGGAGCCACGTGGGGGTTGGCCGATTAAAGGGGGGAGGGGGGCTGATTATCAAACGGAGACCTCTGGAATTGATGTGGGTGTGACAACTCTGTCAGCTAGCAGATCATTTACAGATGGCAGAAGGGCGTCAGCATGCAGGCACGAGGGTGGAGGGGAGGAAACTCCGTCTGTTCCTCCACAATAGCTGTACTGCGCACAGGCGCAGCTCCAAAGCTTGATTGACATTATAGGTAAGTCTGAAGCCCCACCTGGGCTCGAGAGCCTCAACTTTGCTTTTGTTTACCATTGTTTATCATTATCCATGATGCAACAGATAAGAACTGAAAAGTCTTGCTCTCTTTTTTTCTGGATACCATGCCTGACAGATTCAACCAAGTGTTCTTTGTGTGATAGAATTTACAGGAAAGGACAGCAAAGTCACTAACAACAACAAAACTAAAGAACGAGGTCAGATGGGACTTTCATCCAGTAACTTTGAATATGTTGGCAATTTATGTGCAGTGAAGGACATTATGTCTTTACACTGTATGGATCATACTACACTTTGAAAGCTTTATAAGCAAATCTAATTTAGACAGCATAAATATTCATATAGATGAAGTCTTCAATTCACCACCAAGGATGCACCACACTGAGAATATATATTACTCCTTTCAGTGTGAAGATGGATGTTTGAAGTGTTTGTTCCTTGGCAAAATGTCTTGAACAGATAAATCTCAAAGCTGAGGTAAAAAAAAAAGGTATAGCTTTGGTTGATACATGCTGTAAGTCTCCAAACTATTACTAAATGTATACCAATGGTATGCAAGAAGGTTGTGGAATTGTATGACTCTACATCTTGGTCCAAGCTTTGATGAGACTGATAGAGGTACTACCAGCTAAATGCTTTTATCAGAACTGGGCTGAAACCATCATGGCCTGTGCATTTCCAGGTTAAGTTCCATTAAAACTAAACTGCAATGGTTTTAATGGAACTGTCCACAGTTCTGCACGTTAAATTATCAACATGCAGTTTTCAAACTCTAAGATGGCTTGTTACTTACTCTGGAGAACCTACATAGTCTGCAGTTGTAAGCTCAAGCACACACTTGTCATTCTGTCAGTATTTTGCAATTATTGTTGGTTGTGGATTCTGTTTGGCTATCTTATCCTGGTCATGCAAGCTTAACATGTATGCTAACTCCTCATTTTGTCACACACGCGTTCCTATATCAGTAACACGGTGTGTTTTTTAGAAAGGAATCTTATTAGTCAGCTCATGAAGAACGTTTAATTATACAGTGGTGGATAACAGTATTCTGTGCTCCAGTATGTGTAAACAGCAATTGTGCTATGCAAAAGTCATAATAAAAATAGGAATCAGAAAAGTAGATGCTAAGTATTGTTACAAATAATTACTTTCTACCATCTATTGGTCTACATTAGATGAGTTTTAAGATTAAGATTATGAGTCAGATTAAGAGTCTGTGGCACTTAATGCTGTATGTCTACAAAATATATGTCTGTCTACTCACAGGTTACACTACAACATTGATTTGAAGCGTTCCCTGACCCTAAGCTGTAGGCCACTGCTATCCAAGCTGTATATTGTGGATCCACACTGTTGGCTTGCTGCCAAGAGCACTACGGTTCTTCAACAAACTTTAAGAAACTGCTAACCGGAGAATGTCTTCCAACTGGGCTCAGAGTGCTGTTTTCTACAAGTTTGAATAAACAGACTTCTTCCTGCCCAGAACACCCCTGATAGGGGACGCTTGCTCTTTTAAACTGTGGTACGTTATGTAGCTTTACTGTTTATGCGCACAATCTCTGGCACCACCAAGAAACTCTGTTCCTTGCTAAACCACTCAGGGACTCATTATTGGTGGTGTTTTGCTCACTGAGTTACTTCACATACTTTAACAGTAATTGACACCTCCTCATGCAGCGCAATCGCTCGCCATGTCTCCCGTTGCGTTGCGAGCGCTCCTTCACCAACCAACCGGATCCACTGCGAACCCTGGTGTGGCCTCGACCTGACCCGGTCCGGGCCTCTTCCTGGTGGACCCTGACACCACCCCCAACCCCAACCCCCCCCCCCCTCCCAATCCCCTCTACCCGCTATTCGTCGGCATGCCAACCCAGGCAGCCAGCAGCGGGCAAGGCGCTGCAGAGGTCTGTGGCATCTGCAAGTGTTCTGTTGCGGGCACCTTCCGCAGTGTGGAAACGCCGACCTCTCCATCAGCCGCGTTTCGCCTGTGTTTCAGGATTTAGAGTGCTGCCCTGTGGAGACCTCAGCCTCTGTTTTGCGTTTCTTTCTCTCCTTTTTCCCTTCCGTCTTTCTTTATAATGGGGTTTTTCTTTCCTCCTTGTTTGGAGTCTCAGACGTTGCTCCCTTTGGAATGTTTTTGCACCCCAGAACAGTGGTTTGGTATGTGTGTGTGTGTGGCATGTGTGTGTTTGTGTGGTACGTGTGTGTGTGTTTTTGTGCTCTTAAGACCTTGACATTCAATTATTGAAACTGTTCAGTCATAAAAATGGAAGCAAACAATAAGCAAAGGGGCCTCGTAATGTGACAGTGGCAACATGGAATTCTGACAGTGCCTTTACTGTTGATTATGTCAGGGGTGTTTTGATACCTGAGTCATGCCCCCAACATTAAGTAAACAGGTTTTAACGATAGTATATTTGTTTAAGCATAGCTCTAACTTTATTAAACTGGCCACAGTGGGTTTTTTTTTTTTTTACTGTAAAGCTGTTAAATTAATCTCAGCCATGACATCAGGTAAAAAACATTTCACAGTATATGAACATCTGTAGTGAGAAAAGCTCTTCTATCATCTTCTCCTTTCCAATCTGCTACAAGATCTAACTGTCAATATGTAGTATGGTATACAGATGCAAGAAAGATGCATTGAGTTCTGTAGTTTAACAAGTCAGGGGCTCGTTGAGTTTCCCACCAGGGTTCACATATTGAGATCATTTTAAGGTAATAGGAGAAATATGGAGATGTTCTCTAGCAGTAAAAAAGATCATTTTAAAGCTGTTTGCTTTTGGTAAACTGATCATAAATTGTATAAATCTGTGAATATTCATCCAAGTACTTGTGTTAATCTGTAGTCTTTTTAAATGCTTCAGACTAGTGAGTGAATTCACCTTCAGGACTCATCACTTTCACTGATTATGTGAAATGCTGTATGAGCTTAAGAGTGTAACTATTCCATAATTAATCATACTTAATGAGTTAACATGCATGTAAATTTCCAATCTCAGCCAAAGTCATGCCTGTGTGAAACACAGTATGATGTATGATCCTGGGTGTTTATTAAGTTTTGATGGATACCTAATGATACATTGATAGAAATATCTTTTAGCAGTGTCAAGAAATATTGATGTTGAATGGGCATCACATGCAAGTTAAAATAGCTTAGTGGCATTGATTCATCAAACTACTGCTTATACAAACTACTGCTCATTTCATCTGTTAGATTTCGTTTTTACTAATGCATCACCTAAACCGTAGAACTCATCAGGTTCTCAAAATCTTTTCCAAGATGAACGAGTCTTAGCTTCTAATGATTTCCTCCGAAATCTAGCAGGGACAGGATGGCATTCATGATCTTCCCACAGTTCTGCAGTAATGGACTTCCTCAAAGCCCATTATCCCTAGCCAAAAATTACAAAACCTCCTCGGCGCGGGGGAAAAATCTCCACAATCTGGATTTGCCAGTGTCATTACTTGTAGCTCTGTCTAAGACAACGCTGCGCATAAACAACATTAGCATTAGCCTGCAGAGAAAAATGTCTTGAGAGAAGAGCCAGGTGCATGGAAAGGGCTGGCAGAGTATGAACCATTCTGAACCAAGGCACAGGAAAACAGCTCATAATGAAATTTTGTCTGCTCCCTTCCTTGTCTGAAGATTTCTGTGTCTGATGTGTCTCTCTCCAGGCACGACTGTTTAATGTTATTTTAATCATGAATCATCTTGCTGAACGAAACACAACAAAAAGCGCTGAGGACTGCCAAATGAACTCCAAACGGGAGTCAAGACAGACGCGGGAGCTGGCTAATTTCCAACCCACCGACACTTTTAGATTTTCTTCTCCAAGACCTTATTTTTAACACCGATGCACGGTTATGTTTGCCTCTGTCTACGCCGCTATCCTGCAGAAGTGAGTGTGGAGAGTGAACACCTTAGCCTAGCAACAAAGCGCTAACCTGTTCATCATCACTGCACTCGGCTTCCTCAACACAGCTGATCAGCACCCATAGTATGTTCGGCAGGCCCCAGTCATTGTGTCACCCTAGCCCCTGATTCCTGGTACGTTCAGTGTCTGACAGATGCGATGTAACAGAGCATGACACCACATAAGAGCGCCGGGCTCTGAGCGCAGGTGTCGGCAGCGTAGCGTTAGCGCTTTATCTTTAGCGCGCCGCCGTAACGAGCCAGGACAGTTTTCACCGCACGGCCATGCGCTTCCCGTTCCAATGGCAGCATTCCGCATTAGCGGCGACGTTCCGGAGGAGCGGACGGCTGCGGCCGCGCTCCCGCAGCAGGGCTCGCACAGCTGGACTCATTTGTATAATTAATCACACACACAATAAGTGCTTCAGCCCTTTTCCCTGCGTTTGCAGTAGTAACGTACTGAGAATGGCAAAGATCGACTCAGCATTGCAGTGCCACGGGCAGTGGTAAACACAAGATGCCATGTTTTGCAACAGTGTATATCTAGGGAGGTTTATCTACTCAGCCACTGCCAGGTTTTGTTCATAAATACTTTCCGCTGTCACTCTGCCACTAAGCCTCGGAATTAGTCAACTGCACTGACACTTTTCTGTATCACACAGCAAATTTGGACTAAGCTGGAAAACACTGTTACTAATTATAGATGGCCATGAAAAATATTGCTGTTTCTGTGCATGTGAAATTATATGAAAACAGTCTACAGATTCAGCAGAGAGTGACGAGATTTCATATGTGATTTCACAGGAACTGATAGTTTTGTTTGGCACTTCACAAATTAAGATGAATCCACTTTCCTACTTTGTTGGTTTGTTGCATTGGAAATATGACAGTTCCCTTTGTGAAAAATCAAATAAAGCTCAAAGCAGTGAAGATTGATGCTGTGCAGACTATTCTTTTTCCACTTCAGGGAAACAGATGTCTGACGCATGATGTAATCTGAAGCCCTTTACACAAGTGATTGACAGCTGCCACTGTGAGTGATGCAGCTATCAGACACCAGACATCAGCCATCAGACTGTGTGCCCAAGGAATGGTGCCATCATTCTGTGATTCACTGTCCGTGCTTTGAAGCATCACCTTTGAAGCGGGGGGGGGGGGGGGG
>JAOXYF010000003.1:14188681-14201489 GCA_028565775.1 Sternarchorhynchus goeldii | reverse complement strand
AGGGTGGGGTGAGAAACTCTAAGAAGTGACTTCCACTAAGAAGGTGTTTGGATGACGTCCGGAACTGGGTCAGGCCGGCAAATCCCACTGCCCTTGTGTTCCAGGAATGAGCTGAGATGCAAACATACCGCTGGCACCAGTGACTCTGGTAGCTGCTGGACCAGAGCCTGCCTTTGCAAAAGCCTTCATTACACGATAAAGGTATTGAAACTCCTTAGATATCGCAAACATAGAAGGCACCAATCTTCCTTCCATTCAACAGTGGCTGTTTAGACTTCCTGTTTCTGTCTATTAATTGGCCGACTGTTCCAGACTGGCTGTATATTAGGCACCTACAGATGAGGTTATAGATAGCAGAGGTATCCCAACTGAAAACAATGGAAGCTCGTGGTGTACAGGAACTCCCCCAAACAAAGGAACACCAAGCACCACTTTTTTATCGGGTTCCGCGGGCCGCCCTCGGCTCCCATGTCCGTCAGGACGTGTCCTTTCTCGAGGGAACGCACAAGCCGAATTAGTCTTTCCACAGAGAAAATCGAAAAGGTAAAGAAGGGTAAGATGGAGGTTAACTGAGAATTACAGGCATTGTTGCAAAGACTCTCAAAAATGTGTCTGTCAGGGAAAACTTGCCATGGCAAACATTTGATCTATAATTTGCTCTCGCAGTGGTGATCCATCTTTTTCAGTGTGCCGGTTTTAATTTCCTTTTCTTGTCATATTATGACATACTCGCATTTAGGAGCAAGCCTGAGTGTTAAAAGCTTAACAGCCGAAGTCTAGTCGAAGACAATTTGCATCCTTAATAGGTGGCGTACGCGATAGTCGGCATTACGTTACCATAGCTACAAGTCGTTACGTCGACTTCCACAAATCCATGCTGTGTAATTGTAAAGCAACTTAAGATCCAGTCTCCCTCGTAAAGGATTGTTTCCTTTTATCTCGTGCTTGTTTACTGTTCTTACCCAGTCTTCTATCCGTAATGATCTTTAATTTGGATTGTAATAGATAAATCGTTTATGTCGGTTAACAAATCAGGGTTGCATTTATGATTTAATACACATGCAATCTCAAATCTGTTATGGCGTTTGAATCTGGGTTTTAAAAAAGTCTGCTTTGAGGTGAGCCATAAGCCTTTGTCATTTCTTTCAATAAAATTGCATTGAAGAAATGGGGGGGGAGCATAATAAAATGCAATGTCCATGCCTTATAATGCTTCATAGGTCACTCCTTGGGGCTACATAAAAGCCATGCAGTGAGCTCAGCGGACTAATTTTGACTTCTCAATATATTAGTGATATTATACTTAATATTACTTAGAAACAAGGAGAATTTAACAGCTTGTAGAGAAGCTAATGAGTTGCAGATGGAAGTTTTTAATGGGCGCCATTAAAAGAACAGTTATTTAAACCGAGTTCAGCATAAGACATCAACATCTTTCTGATTTCCTTTTAAGATATGAACATCTCTGTCTGGCCTGGCTAACCATGTATTCTCAGTGGCAGTCTGTGGAAACAGCATCTTTTAATATGTACCCCCAGAGTCAGCTTTATGTCATTATGCATCCTGTCCACCCCATGCAAAGCATATCCAGTTAGCAACCATCAGTCACCATGAATACAATCCACAGGACGGTCCAGTGTCTGCTAGCATCAGTGTGCCAGGAATCTGTAATCTTAAATACGTACCACCCATAATCATCTCTAATCAATTATGATATTGATCCCTAAGAGGACGGCTTGGTTGAGCGAAGAGCAACTTATATGGATGTCCAAGTCAATAAATAGTAACGGTGAAATCTTAGCTTAGTAAATCATGTGCCATTTCCAATACGGATGAATATACTAGTGAATGATCTGTTTTGTATGGCTGTAAATCTTTTTTAAGGATCAATTCCCACACATAAAAAAACAACAAAACTGTTATTCATATACAGTCATTATTAATATGTGAGCTGCCCAGTATGAAATTACAGTCATCACGTTATGTGTGATGTTATATGGTGGACTTGTTTCTTTTAACCAGATATTTCTGGAAATGCCTGAAGCGTTGGCCTGGAACAAACTGTAGCCAAATGCATTTTGCCTGGCAGCCAAACGCTGAAAGCCTTGAGTGCGGTTCTAGCAACGGATGATGGACAGGAAAAATCACACATTGACGGGTCACATTGCCAGGAGAAGCCACAGAGGGAGAGAAAGAGGAAAACAGGGGTGAGGAAGAGAGAGGGAGGGCCAGGGACTGAGGGCTGTAGGTAAAGAATTCGGGGAAGCAACAAACAACCCAATTTGCGGACTGAAATATTCGAGATTTGCCTCCTTGCGTTTGGCTAATTCTTTTTGTTATAGCGTGTGATTGTGGCCGGCACACCAGCCAAGGTTCGCCTTGCGTGACAGAAGCAAGTAATCTGAGTGTAATCGGTAATCAGGGATGATGAGAGGCTCTGCCTCTTTGAATCTCTGTCATTTCTTTCCAACTGCCTTCATTATCACGGCTGCTCAATTAATCCGTGTGTGTAGCTCAGCTGTGCAGAAGAGAATCCAGGCTCGTTTCGGCCGGCTCAACATTCTCGTTACGATACGCCGCACTCGGAAAACCACAGCTGGCCATCGAGACTTGCGCTGTAATCGAAACACCTTTGAAACCCTCCAGACATTACGTATAAGCATCGAGACTTTTTGGATTGTGGCTCATAAGTGTTGAGAGCAGGAATCTGGGAGCGTTGGATTTGGTCTGTAATGTCTGCCCAGTAGCCACTGCACTGGGAGCCGTGTTGCAGGCAGACGCTTTGATGGAAAGCCCTGCGGAAGTCCTCCTGGCCATCCCAGCGTCGTCCTAATCACAGCAGGGAATCGCAATAAACACCATGTCTTCCACCTTCAACCTGTCTGCTGTTCACCAGGAGGATTTTTCTCTCCTTTTCAAACAGTCAGCCAAATAATCCGGAATGTGCGCCGGTCCACACGGGAGCAGGGGGTTCGGATTGTCGAGCTACTCAGAAAAAGCACATTGTGATGTAAAAATATTTGCTCACAAAAGCAAAGACTGTAGTGTTGCGTCGGCAGAACGAGGCGAAGTGTAGAGCATACAGCAGTGTGGAAATGTTGATAAACACTGCCGCACACTTCCCACAGATAAACAGATGCCTTATTTCACACCATTTGAGCTCTCTTGTATTTCTCTCTACAAAGAAACCCAATCCTTTGCATTATCTAGTTTATCACTTTAGAGCCTCTTCAGATGCAAGTCTATTAAATAGGTCATTAAATTAATCACTGCATCACTGCACCCCCACGCCCCCCCCAACCCATTATTGTCTGTGCTTAATATCAAACCACATTGCATGCTTGTGCGACGCGTGTGCAACGCGTGTGCGTGCACGTGTGCCCATTTGCGCGTCCCCCTGCGTGGCAGCCGTAGCTGTTCCAGACACTTGTGTCAGTACAGCCTGCGCCCTGCAGATAAGCCTCGTGACGCGGCCGACTCCACGGCCCCGAGAAAACGCGCCAGCAAACTCCAGCACGACGGCTCGTCCTCTGCGAGACGTTCAAAGCCCCCTCAGCCAGAGGCGAGCCCTCAGCGAGACCGCACTCAGCGCACGGCCGCTTTCTCCTCAGATGTGCCGAGTTTGTTTTTTTTTTTTTTTTGATCAGTCACAACAGAGACGTCCAGGAATCGGCAGGCAGTCAGTCAGTCCGTTTGGACTTAACGGGTTTAATGATCGCTTGTAAAAAAATGGCATATGTGGCACATTAATCAGACACCTTGACTGAGCAAATTAAATGGTAGAATGATGCTTCTTTTTAATTAATTTTGTAATGCTACAATGGACCAGACAGCAGTTAACGCAGACCACATCAACACCTGAGGGAATTCATTATTAATTTGTTAGTGGAACGTTCTAGTATGCTTTAATTCCTGGTAGACATAATTAAGAATGAAGACCTCTGCATCATGTGAAGTAGGGAAAAATAACATGCATTATTATATTGTATTGTGTGCCACAGCAAGACTGTTGCTGTATAATTCATTGTTGTTCTTGACTATGTTTGGAAGTTCATCTGCATAGCAGAGGAAATTTGCTCTTCATTTTCTGACAGGGGAACGCATTTGGGCGGATGCCCTGTGCACGCATGGAATTAAACATTCAAATCAAGCTGACACACAAACAGTCTGACATTAACTAAGTCTTCTGGATCTTTCTGCAGCTCCTCCAACATGTGCTGTTTTCCTGAGAAAATGTGTCTTTCTCCCGCTCCATTAATGATGAACTGGAGTGACCACATTTGCCTCTCAACATGGCGAACTCCAACAGCGCAATAAGCCGTTGCCGCTTAGCTCCCTGCCCAGCCTCCGTGTGGCTACACGAACCCATCCCCTAACTTTACCCCATATGGTTTCCCCAGGGAACATCCTGCCACATGACCATTTCCGTGCAGTCAGAGGCCATATTCCCGCTACTCCTGTGTCCGAAGCAGGCGGTGCGAGTCGAGCCTCACCCTCCCCCCCTCCATCTCGCGCCGCACGCCCGCGCCGAATTAGGTCATCGCCTGGCACTGCGGGGGTGGGTTTTTTGGGGGGAGGGGGTGGGGGGTTTCGTTGGGTTTGTTTTTCAAGGGACAGTCTGTCACCCCCGCTCACACTCAGCTTCTTCCTTTGCCGAGGAGCCGTTCGATTCAGCGGCAGACGCCTGTCGCGGGTGGTGTCTGCCCAGCGCGGGTCGCCCCCCGGTTTCGATCTCTAACTGACTCATTTGCTGCTGCTCGCTCGATGAGCCACCGCTATTCAAAACGAGAGAGAGAGAGAGAGCTTAGCGCCGTGAGTTACTGCGTTTCTCACACGTCCATTCTGGAATCGATCCTCCAGTGGAAGCGTGTACTTGTGGACAATGTGATCAGGGACTCTGAATAAACATGTGGGGACAACAATTTGGTCTAAGATCATAGATCAGGTTCAGTGTAGACACTCTTGGCTTCCAAACGGACTGAAGTCCACCCTCCCAGGAAAGTGAACAGTGAACCCCATTCTTCGACTCTTTCTGCAGCAGGGCCTTATGCTGTTTCCACTGGGCCTTCCTTTTTCTAATTAACACTTTCCATGGGCTATAATTAATGAAAACGAATGACTTAAAAGGGATCAACTAAATGCTTAAAAGTGTAGGGCCCTGGGAAAAGATGGAACAGTAATAACTGAAGTGCAATTAAACTAGTTTGGGGGTCCCCTGAAACATCAGGCTTTAGAATTTTACAATTAGAGAAGAAGCGACTAGAGCACTTTCATTAGAACAAAGGCTGTGTCATGCTCCCACATGCTCACCTCCTCTAGGTATTAACCCTCTTATTGTGAGGTCCACTTCTTTGAAAGAGAAGGAATCTCTGGGGGGGATTTAGGTCCTGAGAGATCGCCAACGCAGAGGGCAAACCAATTCCCCTTCACCGTTTTCCTTTTTTAAAAAATTGTATTTTTTTTTTTTTTGACATTGATCTCTTCGTGGAACGTAGCTCAGGAGACCTGGCTGGTGATTCGTACCACTTCTCACTTCGCATCGGGTCCAGCGTCTCCTTAAAACCGCCCGGAGCCGCTTTTGGGTAACTGACGTGGAGATAAGGAATGCTGAGACGGACAGCAGAAGGTCATAATGAACTCAACGGCTGCGTCTTAAGGGGCAGGAGCGGATGTTGCCGGCTCTTAACAGGTCGCTAATGGGAAGCACGTTAATGAGTAATATTTTTACTTGTACCACTGCTGACACTGAGATGAAGTCGATTCGGGCATTAATTAAATCCGATTTCCATTAAGCACAAAGCATTTATGGAGGTAGTGCGAAAAGCTAGGATTTATTCTGCATGCTGCTAGAACAAGATTTTTTAAAAGGCTGTTTTTATTTACACACTGTTTCCAGGTCAGACATTTGCTCTTTTGCAAATATACTTTACATGAAGGGGGGCAACGAATTAAGACGCTGGGATTTTTAAAAAATGAAAAAAAACAAACGAAAGATGTTCAGGAACGCTGAACCTTGTAATTCTGTATTTCTGTTTATTTCGCCCTGTACAAAACATGTCCTTCAGGTAAATTAGTTTCAGAGTGCTGGCTCACTAAACATAAGCACTTTGTCAGTTCTAAACTAAAGCAAAGGACAAAATCTATGCCAAACCATTTACATCGGATGCTTGATTATTGACCACTAACATGAACACGGTGAGCACATTTTATTTCTAGCCTTGAACACGTTTTATTTCTAGCCTTCAATCGAGCTTTTTTTATCTTTAGTATTTTGTTCCAACTATTAAAACAACTTGCCAGAGTTAATAGATGGGATAGATTTATCTAAATCATGATCACCTCCTTTTGGTGAATCCCTTGTTGCTAATTAACTCCCCAAACCCGGTCTTTACATGGCCTTAGGTCACGACACCCTTAGCCGAACCCGAATGGTTCCCACCTGAAGAGGTGCGGAGATTAAGAGCTCGCCCTCGCCCTCCCAGTCCCCCTTAGGGCCGGATCAGGCACAATACCGTGGGGCCGCAGGAGCCCTCCGGCACAGAGCAGAACAATGGCGCGTACAAATGCGTAATCTCTGCATTTGTGAGACGGTCGTATCCGATGAAAGAAGCCCATTCAGGGCCGGAAACGCGGCTCTCGACGCTGCCTGTGGACGCGGCACAAAAGAAGCGCGGCGGGAAACGGGCGATTTGTAAACAGTAAAAACACGCGGCAGTTCGGAGAGATCGAGCCGCGAGCGCGACAACAGACAACAGAGACCAGAGGTTTCTATGAATGCTGGTGAACGGGTAATCGATGCGATTGGTTTGTGAGCGTCCCCTTTGCGCGCAGCGATACAGCGGTGCATCTGATGTCGGCGCAGGCTAGCCGCTCTCAAATTCATCGTAGCTCGGCGCTTTTTTTGACGCTGACGGCATCTCCCAGTGTGTTGGCAGGGTGGCTCTCTGGGTGGTTGTGGTGTGGCGGAAACTCTTCTGTGAACCTTCGGCTCTACTGATTCAACTTAGGCAAAGAGAAAACAGTTTGAATATCAGAAGCACGACAAACTCGTTTCCTGAAAAGAAGAAGAAAAAAGCTTTTTTTTTTCCAGTTTTCACCATTGCTTGATTGTATCTACCACCATATGACCTCCCTTCACCCCCCCCCAAACACACACACACACACATACACACCATCAACGCTTGAAATAAAATCCTTCAAGTCATTTGTAATGAATTTGTTTTTTCCTCTCACTTGTTTTCTGCCACAACATCGGAGCTTTTGGAATTTCTGATTGACTGGGGCAACACAGATTTCCGTCTGTTGCTTCTCAGGTATCTTTCCAGCAAATTGAACCTTCCGAAGCGTGACAAAAGCTTCAGAAAACTCAACTGCTATTTTGAAAAAAAGATCAGAGGGAAAACTAAAAATATTAGCTTGTTACCACATACTCAGAGGTAAGCTACAGTCAAGATGAATGGACCTCTGGCATACTGCATTGCAATGTAAAGAATGGACATTTAATTCATTAAAGCACTCACACAAACTGTTTTTTTTTTTTTTGTTAGTTTTTTTCTGAAGGGACTAATTGGTCTTTATGACATGCACAGGATAGAAATAGATGTGAAATTTAAGCTGACAAGATTTGTTTTGGCTGTTTGTTTTCAACCAGCCTCTAAAGCCTGTGGAGAATCCATCAGTCTTGATGACTCAAGGGAGAAGCTTTAAGAATCAGAGCGATGTTCCTTACTGGAAAGCCTGTCACAGTTGGCAGGAGAATCCTCCTCTCTACTTAGGGACGGTCTATAAAGTTGGCAGGAGAATCCTCTCTACTTAGGGATGGTCTATAAAGGATAGTACCTCTTTCTGTATTGGCAATATGGTCAGACAGATAACTCTCTAAGGGAAAAAAGGCTTGTTTTATGCCTCCAGCGACAGCTGAGAAAGTGCAATCATACAAGGATAAACTTTGGAACGGTGCTTTAAGAATTCCTCGCCGACTAGACTCCTTCATCGCTCAACGTAGGAAAAAAGGGAATGAATTATTGAGGCGTGGGGCCGGGGGAAGCTTCTCAGCCAATTACGGCCAGCCATGCTGGAGAGTGGGTCATCTGAAAGGCCAGAGAGCCATATAAAGGGTGTCACCTGCTCCAGACTAAAGACTAGATACCAGCCTGCAACACTGCAGCAGGGGTGTCCCTGGCACCATTTCCAGCCTTCATGAGCATTGGGAATGAGGCACAGGGGTCACATAATCGAAGAACAGCGACTAGTCTGGCTACCCCTATGACATATTCCTTTAAACTGACCAATAGAATGACAGAAGGAAAGAAAGAAGGAATGCTGTTGTCACTGTTGATTTTGCAGTGATTATGAAATCACCTGTTATTACAACGCGTGTATCTTCATTTACCAGAGTATCTACATTAATCAGGGCATTCAATTTATATCACTTCTGTTGTCTAATCTGACACAGTGACCATCATGAAAGACAAATATTGTGTAATCTGATCCCACCATATGATGGTACTAAGATCAACCAGGATGGATAGGACTCCAAAGTGAAGTATTAGTGGGTTTTTTGTTTTTTTTTTAAACAAAACAGAGGAGCCGTTACTCATTCTTCCCCTCTCCTCCAGGAGTACACGATCGATGTGTTCTTCCGGCAAAGTTGGCGGGATGAGAGGCTGAAGTTTGATGGACCCATGCAGGTCCTCCCACTCAATAACCTGCTGGCCAGCAAGATCTGGACTCCTGATACGTTCTTCCATAATGGGAAGAAGTCCGTGGCCCACAACATGACAACGCCTAATAAACTGCTCCGGCTGGTGGATAATGGAACCCTGCTATACACCATGAGGTGAGATCTGAATCTGTCAGATATACTTCCTTCTCCATGTAATGTAGACTGTACTGATAACCTACACCTTTTTTAAGGTCTTGTGCAATGTTTTCCATTGTTCTTTATTTATTTTCCCCAATTCAACTTGTTGTACACTCAAATGCCGGAATTCTGTCTCCACCTCACAATAGCAAACCCTGCTCCCATTCGACGAACTTCAGGTGCAGATTGTCATACTGCAGAAACATCTCGCCCTACTTCTGTAGCCCAAGATAAAAAAGAGTAGAAAACGAAGCAGGACAGGCTGCCGGTGCCTGATCAGGTTGGGCACTAATGCATTTTTAATGACGGACGTTAAGTAGGGCTCAGGAGGAGCGGGAAGCCCCCCTGGCCCAGACTCTACGCTGACCCCAAGTGCTTGATGAATGGATTGGGGAATTGAATTGAGACTGGCTTGGCCTGAAGCTGTTCAGTGCAATGTGTCCAGCTGCCAGAGACAGAGCAGGCTAACTCCACCGGCCATTTTGGGGCCACCATTACTCCGAGAAAGGGCAGTCTCGATGTCCAAGCCAAGAAGGGCTTCTTCTCCTCAGAAAATTTAATTTTGTCCAGGATTTTATAAATGACCTTCAAGCCAGTAGAGAAGCAAACCAAATCTTAGAGATGTGCATATGACAACAGAAACCGTGCTGGCAAGAAAATCCAAACAGCCAGCTGCAGCACATTCTTAATCAAATCTCGCAGAGAAAAATCAGATGGGTATGCGTTTTGAAGAGTGCAGTCCAGTCGCAGAACGAATTCGATTTAAGCTTGTACAGTTCACAACGGACGTGCTTATCATGAGTTAATTCCAACCACAACTCTTATGTCTAGGTGCGGTATTGTTTAAACACAACATTCCACTGCACCATACAACAGTGGAAGAGAAATAGCTTAAGGATCAGTGCTGAAGAGTCATAAAAGTGTAATGGCGATGCCCAGAAATCTATTGCACTCGTTGGGTTAACTCTAAGAGTAAAGTTCTGGGTGCAGTAGCTGGAAGTATCCCACTTGGGTCAAAGCTGATTCTGCCGTCAGAGTTCTGGATCTCGCATTAAATCAGCCCCACCGCACCAGCGCTTTATACATGTGCACCTCGAGACAGTACCAAGCCTCCTGGTAAAAAGAGCAAAGGTTTTGTCTGTTAAACGACAGACAAGAACAATGAGTAATTCCATGCATTTGCAATTAATTCGCTATTTTCACTATGTTATAATTGTGTTTATCCTCAGGGACTAGAAGTGATGGAACTTCCATTCTTTTAGGCTTATGGGTTAACCTGTCTGCCCTGCTCCTGAGGCTAAGAATAACATTTGAATTTGGACACTGTAATGAAAGCTTGTCACTCTTCGCTCTCTTGCTAGCGAGAAGGATGTTTGTGCACCCAGTGTGCCTGAGTACGATGATCAAGGACAGCTATGTGCTGAGATGTGATTCTATTGTTTAAGCCCATGATGCATGTGACAACTCCTTTCATATACTGTACAGGAGTTTGGCAGGGCCTGCTTGATTTGCTGTCACGGTAAAACGAGACAAATCGAGCGGCTAGCCCGTTTGCATGCCTGCAGGTGGCCGTATAGGGGACTGGATCGGATAACCAGCAAACAGCGCACATGTCGTTCGAGCGTCAGAAATCGGGCGAGCTATAGAGCAGCTCAGCATCGTTCCACATTCTTGCCAATGCCAAATATTTGACAGCCTCTCGGCCGCAACTCTTTAGCTCGCAAAGCCGTTGTCGAGTATAGGCTCGGAGCTCGCTAACACTCGGCGAGCGCAACTGTACGCTTATTCATGAGGCCCCGTCTCCACGCTTCCATGATGGCCGGGGCCGGTGCCACAACAGCCACGTCCCGTCACAACATCCCATCAGCGGCAGCGAATTGTGCCCTGAACCAACCTTGTTCCTTGGGGGGGAAAAAAATGATGCTTTTGTTTTTTGCCAGCATCACCTCTTGTCCTTGTGCCGTGGGTTTCCATTTATACCTTTACATATCTTCGGTGGAACAGTTGTCCGTGAAAGGGGCCAGCAAGCGAGAAGCTAAATAATTGATCCTGGTTTATTACCTCTTTACAGTTGAGCGTGTAGCCAAGACAAGTTCTATGTGGGCAAAGGCAGAGTTGATACGTGCGCAAATCTTTTCTGGCCACGGTCTAACACCTTGTTTTCATGAATTAAATACAGTGCTACATTAGGGCTGTGGAAAATGGTGCCCTATCAAAGATGGATTACCTCTCTGCTTTGGAGTTTGCTAATTCAGTGGATAAACTTTAAGGACCTGCTTTGGGCTTTTGTCAGTCGAAGAATGTCCTTGTTCCCGCTTGTCACAAATCTAACGATAACGATGGGCCAACGATAAAGAGGACCATGTCACCAAAAAGGCAACTGTGCTATTGCCAGGTATCCTAAGCCTTATTCGCAGTGTTAAAGTATGTCAGAACGGAGGCCAGTACTGCAGCATTTCCTAAACAACCCTGACAGACACTCGAGGAATCGCGGCTGTCGCCATAATCTCCCGCGACAGGCGTGGGTCTACACCAGAGCTGCACTAATGACATGACGCGGGTCCACCTAAGTTATGTGGACAGCGAAATTCTGAACTGATACACTGAAGCCTCCGTGTTGATTGCTGTGTTGATTACTGTGTGAGCGTATGGTTGAGAACAGCGGGTCCAAGTGGAGGATGGGGTTCTGTCTTCGAAAGACCAGTGGTTGCTCGTACAGTGTGTCTTCCATACCATGACATTTATGAATTGGCTGAATATAGCATCACTTTGATTTATCTCCGTTATCTTTTCAGCAGCACCCAGGATCGGGACACTGCTCCTGTGTAATCACCATAATGGTTTGCAATATGTCAAGAGAGCTGATCTAGAATAGAAGAGCTGATCTAGAATAGAAGAGAGCGCGATGCTATTTTCTTGATAATACTGTGATAATACTCTGCAAATAAGATGTGTCGAGAGTGCATGTCTGAATACCCAGGTGGACTGTTGCAAGTTTGTTTGGACTGAAATGCTAGCAGTGCACTTTAATATCATGCTATATGAGTAAAATATTAAACACTGCGCGATGAGACGCTCAACAGGACTAAGGGCAGGCATCAGCGGTGCTGCATGTGCAACCACAAGCACTTTTGTTGTATCGGGAAAAGGCAGTGCGAGGAGAGGAAATCAATATACCAAGAAGCTACAGCTACAACAGCAGTGAGGAAATTAGCATGACACTGATTGCGGTTTTGCCATTAGAAACAAGTGTGGTGATCTCATAAGGGTGACAGGTTAAAGCCCCGCCCCCAGCCCCGCCCCCACCTCACCTTCTGCAGCTGGGCTGCAGACTTCTCGCATGCTATTAACTGTCCTGTGGTTTATTTCATCTTGTTCTGCCCAGTTGGTGCCTAAAACTTGTCTGTACAAAAAACTTGTACCGATGTATAAAAACAAATAGAACAAAACAGAATGTGCTTCCTCTTCCACATTCTCTCTCTCTCTCTCTCTCTCTCTCTCTCTCTCTCTCTCTCCCCGTCACTCTCACTCCTTTTCTCTGTTTCTCTCATAGCATGGCTTATCTCATCATACAGGTGTGCTTTTAAAGCAGGAGGAAAACAGCCCCAGAATGTTAGTGCTCAAGCAAATCAAAGGCGTTTTCACGAGAGTCCCGGGTGTTTGGAAGTGTGTTGATGAGTTTTGTCATTTCTGTTGAGCTCAGTGTAGACTCGTGTAATCATACTCTCTGGATGGCGACTAAATGTGTAGTATTCATGCTGTTTTGACCTGATCTGGGTCACAGCGTGCAGAAAAAGGCTGTGTGTCACAGACAAGCAGAGACACAATGCAACCACGGAGAAGCACAATGTGAAAGCATAAAATAGATGTAATAATGTGTATTTTACTGTAAATAACATTTATTTTAGTACATAAAGAAGGTGTGTGTGTATATATATATATAAG
>JAOXYF010000003.1:14177044-14188368 GCA_028565775.1 Sternarchorhynchus goeldii | reverse complement strand
GCAATTAATTGGGGAGTCTGTTTTTTTTCCCCCGAATCGTGTCAGATTGCCTGTCCACCAAAGCCTGGATGAAAAGAGGCAGAAATGAGGAGAGGGACGCGCCGCTGTGATGGGGGGGTGGTGGTTGTTGACAGTGTTGGCCAACTCCTCACACGTCAGTCTTCCATTCAGGAGAAAAATGATGGACAGTAACAAAGCCAGGAGAGGAACTTGCACCCCCCCCCCCGGTTTATCATATTAAGGGCACATCTCAAGTGTGCAGGCATTGCTCGGTGCTCGTATCAGGCACTGGATCTGGTTTAACGGGCTTTTTGATCTTGAGTGAATTAGAGCAGTGCTGATGTAGAGTTCACCAGCAGGGCGTTTTTAAGAGCTTGTATGTGGCTTCAATTATTCAGGATGAAAATAGTCCTACCGTTTTTTTCAGCTGCATTTGAGAATTTCCTCTCTCTTTTGTGTAGTTGCATCACATATGCATATATCGAAAATATGTCCAGAGCTCCAAGGACGGAATGGTGGTATTTATCAGTGAGCTTAATTAAATTGGCCCAATATGGATCGTTGACCCTGTTCCCCAGACAAATTGGTGTGTACTGCGCACTCCATTATATTACTTGGCACTGAGCGAAACAAACAAAGATGGCCCTTGTCTTTCTTTGGCCATGTCTGACCTCTTGGAGACATGTACATCCTGTCTAGGCAGCCAGCCATGGCGGTTCATCAGCCTTGGAATAGATGGTGATGGGGAGCTTCTCCGAGGGCATCCTGTCTCTCAATCACTAGCCACGCCCCCTTTCCTGAGCTGGCCCCGGCCCAGAACTCGATGACCGGGCCACTCAGGTTAGAATTTAATTGCACGTTCGGAGCTGCAGCGGGGAGCTGTCGTTGGATCCTATCGGCAAAGTGCCGTCACACAGCCAATACTGATGTCTAAGCCTCCTTCACTGGAAAGATAACCCCAGCAGCTGCGACGGAGGTTTGGGCGCACCGCAGGAGCTGGAAGTGACAAGGAGTGGCAAGCAGGGATGGATCCACTGTTCAGCGGGCTTAGAGTCAGGAAGGCAGCTATTAATTGCGACTGCTGAGTAATTGTGGCACACGGGAGGGGGGTCGGAGGGGCACGGAGATGTGCGGCACTGCGTCTAATAGAGGACCTGCTGTTTGTTTGGGTCCTGTGTTCATCACTGGTGGTCATGGAGCTGCAAGCCACTCTACGCAGAGACAGCATTATCCGCTTTTTCAAGACGCTTTATTTCGCACCTCTACGCTTTCTGCTGAAGATTCTAAAAACGTTTTCCACGTGTTTCGGCTTGAGATATTTTAGGTGTTCAAGAGCTGCAATGCAGAACCTTGAGATACTCAAGAACTATGTGATTATTTGAGGGGTTTTTGTCGTGCTATTTTTTTGCTTTTAATTATAAATCCTACTGTGGAATCTGAAATCAATGTGTTTTGGCAATCAGAGCTTATATGTGATAAAAAAAAAAAAAAACACTTAATGTTTATATTTCTCTTTGCAGCAAAATGTCAGTAAAATCTGCATATTTTTAGGAATTGGGGCTATGATTATCCCACTGACACCCGGAGGATGTGCTGCCCAATGGATGTGCCATGAATGTGCCCTTCCATTTCCCTGAGTCAGCAGCCTTAATATAAAGATTTCCAAAGCCACTTAAGAGAATCCTTGGAGATACCAGGCATTTAATGGATGTTTAAAGTGCAGTTTGAAGATGTGAGACTGCATGACATGCCAGAAGTGCATTATTGTAGCAGTTCTTTTAAAAGCACTTGAATGGGAATGTAATATTGGCGCAGGGCAAAAAAGCAAATAACAGAACTAAAGAAACACTTCAAGCCCAGCCCTGTCGTTGTGGCATTTCCCTTCTTTCTCCTTCAGGAGAGGTGCGCTGAAGAAGACAGACAGTGCTAACCAAAGCTGTCCTTTTGTTCTTGAGATTGCTGTGCAATGTCATGCAGGGAGTTTCCTCTGGACACGAAAGAAAAAAAGCACACAGAAATAGAAAATTATCCCAACACCGGTTATAAGTCCATCAATCTCCTGCCACTGTCATTATCAGAGTGCTAACGAGGGCCTAGGCCCTAAGGTTTCAATTTTTAACGATGTTTGCACATTCTCAGTTGAACAGCCAGAGCATTTAAATCACATTCCCTCTTCCCAGTAATAATGCTAGTAAGACGTTTACAGCTGCTTGGAAAAAGCGGCAACCCTCCCATCCATGTCAGAGACACAGGTGAATACACCAAGCACACGACCAGGTAACAGTCAAACACACAAACTCCCCCCCCCCCCCTCCGATTATTCCAAATGTGGGCTGTATGGTTCCCCTCTCAGGCTGGTCTCTGCCTTCCCCAGCAGTCTCTGCAGCATGAAACCTGTCTCCTGTCTGGCTGGGTGTTAATGAGGCCTGTGAGTGTGGAGGGCAGCACATCTAGGGAGTATGGGGGATCCACCTCATTGGCTGGATGAACGATCAACATGTTCTGTAGCAAGACATATCTATGCTCTAATACGTGGTCAATCACCCTTTGATAAAGGTTCCTGGTTATTAGATCTGACTTCCAGTTGGTGAGGAGCTTCAAGTACGCTACATGATAGAAACAAAGTTTCTCCCCTGATTTCCTCTTGCATCCAAAGTCGTGTCCAGATGTTGCATTTGGAACACTTTGAAAACATTAGGCATGGACTCTAGAATGTGATTTGATGTCAACGGATTGCATAACAGTGCGGAATAACAGCATTCAAACCACTCGTTATTGTGAGGGAGAGGGTACAGGTGAGCTGAACAGACAGGATTTCTCAGGAAATCATACATCGGAAGGCTGCTCGAAGTAGCCTGTTTTGTAACATAGACCACAAGAAGATCCATCTTTTCCCTCATAACAGCTGAATCTCTGATTGGCTCATATTCACATGTAAAAATCTTAGTAATGAGCTTGGGCGTTGTTGTAAAAGGTAGACGATCACCAGAATTCTCACTTACAACATCAAAAAAAGACCAAAAATGTTCCTTCTTCTTAACAATCATTGCTTTGGAATTTTCACTATAGCTGTTACAGACCTGGAACACTCTGATATTACGGCTCTATTACTCCTTTTTCTGTAAGTGGTTCATTTGTTGGAAATCCACTGTGACCGAACTCTACCCTCGTACTCTTACAGCTCATTACAGCAGGTCACTTCCCCCGTTCTAGCCCGCTTATAGGATTGTAGAAACACTTTTTAGTGTCTCCTGGAAGTACGAACTATGAAGTGATCAGAATATTTCATATAATAGTTTACAGCATGTTTTTTTTTTTTTACTCAGAACTGTGAAGTAGATCTTTAGTAACTGCTTTATTAGAACGATGCTTCCGCAGCATTTTGTTAATCAACCATTTCTCATGCTACTTTTTCTTAAGAGTCGGGGGTTTTTTTTCACAAACACTTTTCTCCTTCAAACTGGTCCACGAAGGAATTTGACGTAAGAACCGCATTAACATATCAACTGTTTGAAAGATAATACTCCATTTGCTGTGCATTTAAATAAGACAGGTTATTTAAAAGGACAGGTTCTGGTAGTACGGAGTTGTTTCTATCTTGCCCTCATAATCTTTCCTGTGAACAGCTCTGTCAGTGAACTCTGTCATGTCTTCTATTCCACTCAGATGCGCTTCAGCCTTCCAAAAAAGCTGGGATGAAGAAACATTCCTCTGCATAGCGAGAAAATCATATTTTTGTTTTCCGAACAGAACAGATCCAAATTGCAAAAAAAAGCATCCCTGCCCTCCTAGCGGACTAAAAATAAGGTCTTTTGCACCAGGTTTCCAAGCAACAGGTTCCTGACGCAGGCCAGAACAATGTTGTCGATGGCCCTGAGCCCCTCTGCTCCTGCTCCCAGAAAGCCCCGCCCCTCGCCAGCACCACCTTCCCGGCACATAGGGGCCAACGAACGGTCACCCCACGCAGCAGCAAACGAATTGCCTGATACGCGACCGGGCTGCTCCATTCAAAAAAGCCTTATCACGAGTCACTTCTAATAACGGTAATTACGGAGATTGGCTGGTGCTAATTGCCGCACCACATGTCGCAAACTGAACGAGCGCAGAACGAGGCCAAAAAATTGTCCTCAGTGGATACTCCACTCGCCCACTACACCCCCCAACCCCTTAGACGATGAACATAACTGTCAAATCTAAGCTCGAAGCTCCAAGGCTCTTATTTCTGACTGTGCGAAAGAAACCAAAAACGGCCACAGCAGTTCCCCTTTAGCGTTCATTAAAACAGTGCGCTCTCATTAAACACAGAACAGGCGCCTTGATCCAAAGCTGATGTCATGCGTTTTGACATAGCTGAGGTGACCGGCTCACGGTTTCTGAGGGTTTTGCTACAGTGGTCGAAATTCAGCTGCAGAAGTGTGGAAATAGCAAAGGGAGGGGTTTTTTTGTTTTGTTTTTTTTTCTTGCGCTGATGAGTCAGGATGAGATCTCAGCTAGATGCCTGCGTGTAATTGCCCGGCCAGAGAAGGCAAGCCTGGAAATGAGGCTCTCACCAAGGCAACAGTGAAGTGCTCACTTCCATCGACCTTGAGAACAGCACGAGAATAAAACCTTTCATTCCACTTGCTGTTGTTAACCAATTGGGTCCACTGAAGCAGTCGGTCAATTTTCTCCAAACTGAAACCTACACTTCATACTGAAACCTACACCTGTTTGTTTCTCAGTTAGATTTTTGTTGGTTTCTCACATAAACCCTTTTTGAGAGGTGACCTGTACTTGGGATTCATTTGGCAAACTGCCACAATGCTTTTGTCAAGATTGAAACCTGTACAAAAAGGTAAATGGTGTTAGATTAATCTAGGGTACGTCAGCTGTCTGACCTGCCCTGGAGAGAATAGAAGTTTAAAGCATAAACTGCTTGTCAGTTCATGTTCTTGAGCCTATTGTATGACTCATAAGGAGGAGAGTGGAGTAGCTTCTCTTACAATGGAAGATATGTTCGTTTACACTGCACAGATACAGCCAAAAGACTAAACTACCCACAACCCCAAAAAAGTGCTCAAACTTCTTCCAGCTTTTCACACTCTTCCATCCAATTCCCATGGTGTTGTCGCTTTTGAAGCAAATCTCACGAACCTTGCTCCCCATCCTCTTTTTGTCACTCGTCCTCCTTGTCCTAGAGTGACAGTCTCCTGTGAACACTGGCTGGTGGGTAGCAAAGCCACTGTACCATTTCCCAGAGCTGTCTTCATTACAGCACAGTGTCACAGCACAGTAGGAATCCTGACTTACAGCCTCATTGATCATCCTCCGAGTTCTAAACCCCACCCCTCTCGAGGCAGCAAAGAGGCCAACGAAGGCGGTGGTGCTGGCCCAATTCCAGGTTTCTCAGCATGTCAGGAGCACTTGCCAAACCTTTCACCCACGGGGCCGGCCTCCGAGAGGCTAGGCCAGGGGTCAGGATTGATGAAGAGTGTATTTGGAAGAGTGGACCTCTGGTGACAGCAAAAGAGCTTGACAGACTGACGGGTACTCGGGGAAGCCTCAAAGGCGGGCAGTGGGAGATGAGGTGATGCTTTTCAGACAAACACAAGCTATGAGGGAGAAGCGAGATTCACTTGAAGCAGGCAGTGGTGGGCTAGGCGAGTGATTCATTCCACTGGACTTGCTTTGAAGTCCAAACTCATCTAAAATTTACTCATGAAATAATGCAGTTGCCTAGGCCTTGGAGATTTCCATCTGGTTGGTTAGTATAGCAGAGTTGGATGCAAGTCGATCCCCGTCTCCGTGGTAACTTATTACACAGCAGAATGTGCGATGCGGAGTTCTGGAAAGGGATGGGCAGTATGTTCTCTTACGTGTGTACACTGGCCCTCCCACAGCTTGAATGAGAGACTTGGTGCTTCAAGCTGTGGTGTTGGCAGGGCAATTGATGACAAAGAGTATTGGCTCTTTGGGCTTGTTCAGCTGGGGAGGTTGCAAAAAACATGCTCCCAAGGGATGCTGTTTAACGCGTGGTTCCTGGGTTGGTGGCACACCAGGAGGTATTGGGAAGCCTCAGGAACCTACTGGATACTCGTTAATTAATGTCAGTGCTGCAAAACTGCATCTCTGGCGGCGAGCACAGTAATTTGCAAGGCCGAGAACATCATAGCCATTATGTCAGCAGATTACCCAAGAGGCACCTGGCTTTATCTCATTAAGCACTTAAAGGTGCAGGGGAGGAGTTTAGGAAAGAGACACCATGAAAAAGTGCCGACTCTGTAACTGGCCAAACCTCTGTGCTGGTGGGGGGGGTGGAACTTACGCATTGCACCCTCTGCGGAGAAGAAGCCCTGCAAGTATTCAGCTCTGAGACAGGTTTCCTAAGTTTGAGTGGGTGTTGTTGATGTTGTTGATGTTGTTTTTGTTTTTCCAACTGTGCTGGATGAAGAAATCTTCTGCTCTGAATTTTAGTGCTCTGTACCTTTCAGATGTGACATAGTTCTGTGTGGTTAAGGTAACATGTCTGGTCCTAGGGTTCTCTATACCCCAAAAAGTGCAGTCTCTCCTCCTTGTGGGTAGAACTGTACAACTGTTTGTGTCAAACTCTTGTACATGCAGCCACTGGGAACCATCTAGCTTAATAATGCCACTTCATTTCCCCCCCCCCTCCATGCCGCTGGAATGCAGTAGCACTTTTTCACAATCCTCTCCATCAACCGAGCGAGTTCAACACAGACCTCGCCACTTCGATGGCTCTACATTTTGTGTTTTTGCTTTCTTTTACCCACACAGCCACACTCAGCAGGCTCGTGCCTGCCAGAAAAGTTCTATAGCTCACTGCTGTGTCCCCGGAGGGCGGTTAGATAGATGTGCGAGATGGATGAATGGCTTCACTCGTCCACTCAAGCTGCTGAGCTGTCTCACCTGGCCCTGCGTGGAGGCGGAGAGACGGTCTCACTGCACAATGGCCCGGGAGGCCACGGCAATGCCTTCCACCCTGGCCGCAATCGCGCAGACGGGAGGAGCAGAGAGTCACAGTGTAGCAGAGGTGGTACAAACGATTCCTGCCGTGAATAGAGGAAAAAATGGAGAGAAGGACACCTCGTGAATGGGCGTGTGTGTGTGTGTGTGTGTGTGTGTGTTTGTGAGTCAAGTCCAATATCTACTAGCAGTTGGGTCAGAGTCCAAGTCTGAATCATCACTGGTACTCAAGTTCCCATCTGCGATCATGTAAACCAATGCACAAGTTTAACAGAGAGCCTGCAAGGGACATTTTTAGAAAAAACTGGGCCCACTACACAGATGTCGTTCCTTTATATATCCATCGCTGTATGAAGTAAATAGAATCATTTGCTTTTTACTGTTTCTTCTTCCAGTTTCCATAAATGCTTTTGTTTAGGAGAAGAAAAACCCCCCACTATCTTCTGAACTACCTTTGTCAACGAGCTTTCAAGTTTGCCCCGCATAACATGCACCGCGCATATACACACTACATATTTATATACACACTACATATTTATATACACACTACATATTTATGCACTCGTGCACTTCTAAAAGATCAAAACAGGAAAAGCTTCTGCTCAGACGTGCATGTTATCATCTCATTAGGACACGTCGGTGCTGACAGGAGCACTAAATTCAATTTCTGCATAACTTTTAAAATATGCATCTGCAAAAGTTTTTAAAATCTATTTACATTCTGCTGTAAAAATTAAAAAAAAAAGCCATGCCTAAGAACACATTACAAAAAACAAATTTGTTGGAATATGTTTCGACTTGAACGTCTTTGGAACGTTATTTCCCAAACTTGTGTTCTCTGTTAGTCAGCTTTTTATTAATCTCTTCAGCAGTTACATATAGATTATACTTGTAATTGCAGGGACTCTACAGGAATTAAAATAATAGCAAAATGTGTGATCACACTTCGCCCATAAAATTAGTTTTAAATGGATTTGCTTTGAGAAGAAAATGTAATTGCAAGTTACAAATGTTCTGCTGTTCGTGGAAAAGCAAAAACAGTCTTCCTACACATCTTTGACGTATCTTATGCGGCACGTACATATATAACGTACACACGTGTGCAGTGCAGAACGCTAACGCTAACCACGTTCGTCTTTGAGATATCGACGGACTGTGCTTCCTAATCCCGGAGCAGTGTACCGTTTATCATTAGTTATCTCAAATTAGTCTAAACTCAAGTCACGACATCATGATTCCATGTCCGAGCCAAAAGCCTGTCAAGTCCAAGTCACAAAAATTGCAACTAATCGCAATCGAGTCCCAGCCGCGCGCTCTAATGCTAGAGGACAGCCGCGCAGGCTCTTCTAAAGCAGCCGGGCCGTAACTCGATTTGTTGAATATCTCCAGGAGCGACCTGTCATGATAAGATTGATTGGGTCAACAAGTAATCAGACAGACAAAGGGAGTGCAGAGGGACACCGGTCCCCAGGGACCAAGGCAAGCGCTGGGGGCTGGACGGTGGGGGGGGGATGAGGGCTACCTGCCCCTGAAGGACAGAGCGCAGCTCACCAACTCTGAAGCTAGCAGAACACACACACACACACACTGAAAACAAATGAACATTGATTCATCCCCTCACCTAGCATGGTCCCTACACTCACATGCCCGATCGTTTAAGACTCGCCAAGTAACACAGGCCAGTACATTTTTTTCCCTGGAGGTACCATCTATGGGAATACGGCAGCCATCTTTTAAGCCCTCACATTTTATCCCCGCGGGCTCCGCAAACCTTTCTGTCATGCCAGGTAACCTCGCACGACCCTGGGCGCGCGTGCTAGGGACCTCTGGCACGTTCAGATGGCGAGACGTCATACTTGAGGGCGCAGACCCGCGCGCACTGTCTCCTGTACCCCCGCCACTGACACACGCGACGGGAATGACAAACAAGCTAACATTACCCTCCAGTCATAAAGTGCATAAAGTAGCGATATGACTTTGACTCACTTCAGAGAATCAAGCCCCGATACTTTGCTAATTAACAGCTTGGAGGAGCTATTTATAGTTTGCTTTACCCCGTCAAGAACAGCACTGCATAACAATGTTAGCTTGTGACGGCATGACTCAGGTGTTATTCTGCAGCGTGTCATGTTCCGTACCCTCAGTGTTTGCTTAGCATCTTTAGGGATTTTAACACATAACATATAACGCCGCTCCAATCTGAAGGTGCGATTATTCTTCGCGCCCTGCTCATGTACTAAGCACTTTGAAAAGTGAGGGACTTTTAAGCTGAGTCCCATCTTTCTTTGTATCACCCATAATCTTAAAATACAGAGCCCCAAGCTGGGCCAGATCCACGCGCTGCGTGAACCAAATAAACGAAGATGCCACGTCATTCTGCAGGGCCTCCTCCGCACCTAATCGGCTTTTGAAACCGTCCCCATTATACAGATATGCTATCTCACTGTTTTTCTCTCTCCTCCTCTCTCTCTCTCTCTCTCTCCCTTGCTGTGTCCCTCATTCTCACGTGCGTTTGCTCTCTTTCAGATTAACCATTCATGCTGAGTGCCCAATGCATCTGGAAGATTTTCCCATGGACGCCCATGCCTGCCCACTCAAGTTCGGAAGCTGTAAGTGTTTAAGTGTTGACTCTCATCCTCTCTCTCTCTCTCTCTCTCTCTCTCTCTCTCTCTCTCTCTCTCTCCCTTCTTTCTTTTCTTAGACACGGGCTTAGATCTGATCGGCAGCAGCATGGTTTGGTATTCCGGGCTTTAAAGCACGTAAACACGTTTGCCGGCTGTGGACACTATTCACTCTATATGGCCCCGGCTGAACTGGCTGCACGCCGGTGTCAGTGTGTTTGGAGATTAACCTGGATTTGTATGCATAAAGGGAGCTCAGATTAGGTGCCTTCATCTGAAAGCAGGGCCTCTGTATCTACCCATAGCAGCCTGTGCTCACGTGCAAAACCGCTAGGGCTGATCCAGAAACATTGTGCCTATTTGGAGATACTTTAACATAAGCAGGAGGACTCTGCTACAGGGCCACAGTGCTGCACAGTTCAGTGCAATTCAACGCACAGTTCACCACAATTCAACGCACAGTTGAGCGCTATCCCAGGTGTAACACACGCCCTTCGGTTTGTCCAGGGGTTAATAGGTTCAATCGGGTGTGTTGGAGCTGCCTAATATAAACAGACTTCAGCACAACATTCAGAGTCCTGCAAAAGTTAAGTGTCAGATATTTAAAGCCGGTTTATCCCTTAAATACCTGACAGGCCTGCTGTTGCCGTGGTGCCAGAGGAGGGGCTGCAGTTCATCGCCCAGCTGTTGGCCAGTACGCTTTATTCCCTCAAAGAGCTTAATGCGCAAACACAGTCTGTACTGGGCGCCCCTAATGGACTCAAAGGAAATGGGCTACGCAGCCCCACGCCGGACGGCGTCACCGATGGTTTCTGATTTGCCAGACCTCCTGTAACAGTTAGCGTGACTACCACGTTTAAAACTGAACCACGGCAACGTGCAGAGACGTCTGCTATCAGCCATCACTGAACGGCTTGCTGCATACACTGCTGAAAGCAAGAGCTGTCAGAGCAGCATATGGCTTTATGGGATGATGTAAGATAGCCTCCCAGCCTCCACCTCCCCCCCCCCCTCCTCCATCCCACTCCTGTCGTATCAAGGCTTTCATAACTGAACTAGCAGTATAAAAGGTTGCCATGCCGATCCTGATCACATGGGCCGATAGCACGCCCGGCGTGCGGTTTCCACCGTCGGTTCCGTTCCTTTGCCATGGTTCGCGTGGTAATGTCCAAGCCCGGTCCGGTCTGGCTACAGTACTACGCTCGCCAGCTCTGCGTAACACTGCAGACGTAACCGATCTGACAGACGTGAAAGACACCACGCCATCCTCCGCAACCCTCCACGGCGCTCGCCTTACCCTCTTTAGCAAAGAGTAAACGTAAGCTCTTTAATACGATACCGTATAATACCAGGTGCATTAATTACACACTCACACAGGATACAAGGTCAAAGCACGATGATTTACAGCGTTCAGTGATCAGCTGAGGCAAAATATAAGTGCGCATATGTAAATATTTAATTGCATGCATGTTGCTGGCACCAGAATAACAGGTTCGGTTAATGGGACGTAAAATGAACAAGGACACCGTCAGAAGTCGTGTGACAAACACTGCTGAAGTGAGTTG
Source organism: Sternarchorhynchus goeldii (assembly GCA_028565775.1). Taxonomy (NCBI): domain Eukaryota; kingdom Metazoa; phylum Chordata; class Actinopteri; order Gymnotiformes; family Apteronotidae; genus Sternarchorhynchus; species Sternarchorhynchus goeldii. Next base: position 14,177,219 of record JAOXYF010000003.1, on the reverse strand, counting down.
CAGCCGCGTTCAAATGAGGTAAACGGTTAACAGCAGAGGTCCAGCCTTACAGGCTGTAAAGGCCAGTCCTTACAGGCTGTAAAGGCCAGTCCTTGCAGGCTGTAAAGTTAAGCCCATTATGATGTATGAGCAGGTCCTGAAGTAAGCGAATGTATTTTCTAACTCTGCCCCCCCC
>JAOXYF010000003.1:14149136-14176944 GCA_028565775.1 Sternarchorhynchus goeldii | reverse complement strand
CTCCAACCCCCCCCGTTCTGAGGCACGGACTCTCATTTGATCACCCTGCCTATCACCAGAAAATCGGCCTGAAAAGACAGTGAACAATCAGCTCCTTAACACAACACCGTACAGTCTGCAAGTAATTAGCAGCTTTTGTTAACGGCTGCCAATTACGAGCGCGCTCCCTCCTGCCTCCCCTCGCCTCCCCCCTCGTGCACTCGCTCCCTAATCACTCCCTATTCCTTCTCCCCTCGCCTCCCCCCCTCGTGCACTAGCTCCCTAATCACTCCCTATTCCTTCTCCCCTCGCCTCCCCCCCTCATTCACTCACTCCCTAATCACTCCCTATTCCCTCTCCCCTCTCTCTGCCTGTCAAAGTGAGCTTGGCAATCAACCGGTCTTTTTTTTTTTTAAATACTCTCCGAACTTCGAGCGAAGCAAAGTACTTTTTTTTTTTTAGTATTATTCCTGAAACACATTATCCCACCGGTACTGTTGGCAATATGCAGTAGGTCTGTTTCTTTCATATATATATGGCACAGAGCCATTATACATTCAGAGGGGGGTTATTTTTCTGAGGAAGAAAATATTTCATCTGTCCCTGCTTGTAATTGTTCCTGTTTTGTGGGGGGGTTTTTTTCCTGTCAAAGCTAAGCATGTAATGTGGTCAACACACGTGCCGTGTACCAGAACACAGGAGCCAGAGGAAACGCTGCCGCAGCAGAAATGTGTGGAACAATCGTGCTGGAATTAAAAAGGCACAATGAAGAGGAGAAAAGGAGGGCCTTTGAACATAATGGCTCTCTGAGGAAAGGAGGGAAAAAAGAAAAAAAAAACAGAGCTGGTCGGAATCGGAGGCGCTAATGCATTTTTATGCAGCTCAGGAAGGTCTGATCATGTGACTCAGCCGTCGCCTGTTGCAAGATTCAAAGGGGCTTTAAACGCAGGATGTCTGAAATATCGCAGGCATATCGAATTAACAGATAGTTTATCGCTCGTTTTGCGTAGCTGAGAGGCGAGAAAGCATCAGCTAAATGTGGAGTGAGAGACGACGGGTGAAGGAGGTTAGCTCTTGAGCTAGACGTGAGGATCGCTCGTGTGTTGTACGCTCATCCACAGCAAAATCTAAAGAAGCGTTCATGTGAAATCTGGTACCTGAGAAGCGTTAGCTGTTTCTCCCCCTTGCCGTGTTGCCCGGGGTCCTTCTGTCGGAGTTCAGTGCACACAGTCAAATATATGTGTGCCGTGTTGCCTGAGAGAGCGAGTGAACAACTACATACACTACATCCTCTTTCTCCCAGTGAAATGTTCAAACCAGAACCACACCGGTGGGTATCGGCCCTGCCAGTCAGAACTTTTACTGAGCTCGTAAAAGGCTGGGCTTTTACATTGTGTTGATTCATAATCACTGTGTTGATTTTGTTTCTTTTTCCATTGAAAAGTTTACCAGAGGATGTTTAACATTTAACGCTGCTTAGCCGTCCAGCAAATGGACATCTTTTCAACAAAGCTCGACAAATCTGTCAGATGATATTTCATAACCGAAAAATAAATGGGTAAATATAAGAACTGCATGGCACAGCAAACAGAAGCTGCTACAAAACTGCTAATCTGTTCAATTTGCATCACTCATAATCAAGTGGTAAATTTGTCAGTTCCAACAAAGTTTCTGTCTTCTTTCTTTCTTCCCCCTCTCTCTCTCTCTCTCACTCACTCTCTCCCCATCTTTTCTTCATCTGTCTCAGTATTTCAGGATTAATTGAGTTTTAGCTCAGTGACTAAATTGAAGGGGTTTGTCATTCTCCTCGTTGAAAGATGGTGACATCATTGACCTTCCCCCTCCCAGCAGGTCCCCCTATCAGCAACATTCGCTGTAAATCGGCCTTTTTGCAAACACTGCTAGCCTTTGCCCACTCAAACTATGCATTTAAAGTCTGAATAATACACTTCATTACCAATTACAGTTCATTATAGATGAAGTGGCATTAAAGCTGATGTGTTCAGCTTTTGATTAATGGCCTTCCAACAGAATAAAACAATAACTTTTCTCACTGGCCATCAAAATTTAATTAGCAAACCACAGTCTTGGCGTGTGAATTATATTTCTGGTGCTAAGGCTTTTTTTTCCCCTCCCAAGGCCACTGGTGTGTGTGATTGTGTGTGTATGTGTGTGTGTGTGTGTCTTTATGTGTGTGCACGTGCGAGTGTGTGTGTGTGTGTTTCTGTCTTTATGTGTGTGCACGTACGTGTGTGTGTGTGTGTGTGTGTGTGTAATGTGCAAGCTCTGTATTGGCCCATACAACATACCTTCCCTTTTTCCCCCAAAGTTCCTCTTTGTTCATGCAAAGACACCTAGGCAGCATTTCTCTGATTATGCACCTTGAATTCAGTGTAGCACAATGATAATCTAATCAAAAAACACCAGCAAACCCACAGGCCGGCTGTATTAAAGTTTCATTGAGGCTGCTCTCATTGAGATACATTTATTCATACTGATGGTTTCCTTTTTTCATAAGCTTTGTTTTGCGCTGCCATCTGAACGTGCTATTAGCATTTGTCGGTCCTGTTACAGATTCATAATGGAGTGCTCTCCTTCGCAGACTGCATTTTAGAGCAGTTAGATCTGTGTACATTTTTTTTCAGCACAGTAGAACAACGGCTGTAAGTACCCAGCACTTCATTATACTTTCTGTATCACAATCACATATTACGAGATTATGTATTACGAGAGGTCCTATCACTTTCTGAACCACAGTAGTTACACTGGACAGGAAAGTCATTAGTCTTACTTTATAATACCTTTCTGTTCACAGTACCGCACGGGGAAGAAATGGCATAAAGGAATAAAGGACTTGCGCTTGTACGCAGTTTCATGCAAACGCCGTGGTGTGATTTGGTCAGGATAGCGTCTGTGTTTCCAGAGCGTGAGAGTGACAGGGACGTTGCCTGTGCTCTGTGTCCCTCAGACGCCTACACCAACAACGAGGTGGTCTACATCTGGACGGCGGACGACGAGAAGTCGGTGTCCGTAGCTCCCGACGGCTCTCGCCTCAACCAGTACGACCTGCTGGGGCACGTCATAGGCAAGGAGACCATCAGCTCCAGCACAGGTAGCCGACCACGCTGATCCCAGGCCAGTCGGCCCGCAGGTGGTGTACAAGAGCCCGGCAACAGGGAAAAAGACTCGCTGAATTCAATAATTGATTGTGGTTTAATAAATCCAGCCCACGGATGTAATGCAGTAACCAACACAGAAGTCTATAAAGAAATACTACAAACTAATATTGCTTAAAATGCTGACTGCACATCGATATAAAATAGAAACACTTTCTGCCAAGCCATACACTAAAAACTTTTGGCAAAATATAATTGAAGATCTTTAAAGAAGGTGGTAACAATTTCAGATTTCAGATTGTTTGTCACCTATTGGAGGGTTCATCATCTTACCGTAACAAACAGCTTGATCTTTAGGAATATCTGTTAACCCATATTGATCCTGCAGCAGAGAACACTTTCTGGCAATCCCACTCGAATTTTGCTTTGTAAAACCTCTCTTTTCAGTTTATAGACAACCTGGATGAATTAAATTTTTTATTAGTTTTTGCTTCCATCCCTTTTCTCATTGCTTTTATTTATTTATTTGTTTGTTTATTTCTTTGTTTATTTGCGCTGGCCCGGCGTGCTCTTACAAATTCCATTCGGGTCCATTTGTAAAGTCATTTATCTAGCCTGCTTTGCGAGTGACGAGCTCATCGATTGCTTTCTGCTGCAGTTATTGGGGCCACTGCAGCCTGATGCAGACACTTCGTAATTGTGTGTGTGTGTGTGTGTGTGTGTGAGTGCACAGAGGGTGTTTGTCTCTGTGTCCCCGTGCAGTGTCACTACCTCAACAGTATGAGAACGTGTGAAAAATGTATTAAAATAGGGGAGCAGTGATGAAAATGTTGGATTGCCCAGTGGACCATTTTGCCAACCTCATCGTACACAGCCTGCCTTCAGAGGGCAGAGCAAAGGATGTGAGCATCTCACAGCCCTCCCTGACACCATGTTGGACGGGTAATCCTGGTTAAACGAAAGCGGGCGTGCTTTTCTGGAACTCTGCACGTGCACTTAAAGGGCAGGACCATCTCAAAAGTATTCTCTCAAACCCGCAGCCGCTGCCCACCACCACACCATTTTATCTAAGAGCAACCACTCTGACTTAAGATTGAACCACACATGAATTTTTAAAGCGCAGGGTGGAAAAAAAACTCCCAACTTTCTGCTTCTCTAATATGGAAATGCTCCCCACTGCTGTACAGATAAGAACCCTTGGAGGTGGAGTGTGTGTGTGTTTGTGTGTCTGCGTGTTTGTGTGTGTCAGGGGGGTTGTTGAATCTATCACCCTTCTGATTGAAACCAGGCCTAGGGTTCATTTGAATTGGCAATAAATTACAGCCTGGTGCCCGAGAGGTTGATCATTCATTCATTTGATCTTAAATTCAGATTTTCTTGGCGCCTTTGTCCCTTTTTCCCAGACACCCAGCACTCTTCCTTCTCTACCCCAGTTAGGCTCATCCTACCCCAGTTAATCTCATTTTACCCCAGACAAAAGCCATGGTAACGGGCGGGGGTTCAGTGCTACTACCAGGAAGACGGTGTCACTGCAGGTAGTGAAACCACCCGGACCTTCATCCTTTTGTTGTTGTAATAGGGAACTTTTTGCCTTATTCTCCAAAGACACACACACACACACACACACACACACACACATTCTCACACTACCTACGCACAGGTCCAGACATACAACTATATCAGCGAGCACAGCGTGACAGGGCTACTTCCTGAACTCGCGCTTGACAAGCCAGCGCTCCACATCGACCGGCACCGCACAGCCACGCGTATCGACTCGCCCCGGCAACCGCCTCAACAGCCCTGCATCGACGCAGGACGCAAAAGATGAACGCTTGGCCCCCCCTGGAGCCTCGGGCTTGTTCTCACCGTTAGTCATTGCTGTTACCCTCTTGCTTTCCAACACACCGCCAACACTCATTTTACCCCAGACAAAAGCCATGGTAACAATCTCCTCCTCAGCTTCCAAAAAGAACATTGTGGTGTAACGCCGGAGCCCGGGGTCCCATGTGGTGCCCCCACGAGGTTCGGAAAGAGCCACTGAGCGAGGGGGGGGGGGGGGTCGCCTGCCGGGCGTGTGCTGCTCCAAGTCCTTGTTTTTAGTGACAGGCCACGTAATCTAGACGAGCGGCTCCAGCAGCCCAATCTTGGGCTCGTAACAACTCAGCCCTGTGATATACAAGCAATCAGTTAACCTGCCTGCTCTGAAGCGCCTCGTCCCCTGAGATCCCTGCTGCGCCCTGCACCACCTTCTGTCTAAATTAACTTTCATAAATAAAGGTCTGAATATTTCAGCAGTGCCTGGCCGTCACATGAAGCTCATCAATAATGAATATACTTTCTCTCTCTTTCTCTCTCTCTCTCTCTCATTTTCTCCCCCACTCTCTGTTTTTCATCCTCGTACAGGAGAATATGTAGTGATGACGACATATTTTCATCTGAAGAGGAAGATTGGCTACTTCGTGATTCAGACATACCTGCCCTGCATCATGACAGTTATCCTCTCACAGGTCTCCTTCTGGCTCAACCGCGAGTCAGTGCCGGCACGCACTGTGTTTGGTGAGTGTTCCCAACATCATACACCCCCACCCCACGGAAACCCTCGCTGAAACGTACATCACGGACAGCCAAGCCGCCTCTTATGAAAGCAAGGTGGTGGCAGCATTCAAAAGTTATGCTCAGAGCAAAAGAAACTTTGGACTTAGCGAAGCGCGTGGCAGGGGGAGAGGAAAAAAAAAAACCAAAAACGCTGAGCGGCCAGTTGGCAGGGCTCGACAGTGATGGATTCGGTTTTGAAAAAGTGCACAGAGACCAGAGAATTGACCTGTAATTACTGCAACCTTCCAGACACCTAATTAATTACAGATTAGCTGGACCCAAACTTGGAGCAAAACGAAGTTGGAGAAAAGTGAAGTTGACGCACACCTCCGAACTCTACGAGTGGGCGGGGACCATAAACCCAGAAGCTGCAAGATATTGGCGCGGGCTGGCAGGGTACTTAAGCCAACTGGAGTAAAGAGATTATTGCTCATTGAGCGTGTCTGCCTCCATCAACACATGAGCCACGGATGTGAAGCCAAGCGCCGTGGAAACATCAGCATGAGCCACAATGAACAAGCTTCCTGAGACACGGTCCACCACCATCCAGAAGTCAAATCAGATCCTCAAATACTCGCCAAGGTCTTTTGACGAAGAAACGAAGAACGGCCTGCCAAACTGCGTTGGAAGGGAGAAGTTGAAGAGAAGTATATATATATATATATGTGTGTGTGTGTGTGTGTGTGTGTGTGTGTGTGTGTGTGTGTGTGTGTGTGTTTGAGGACCCTTAGTAAGACTAAAATCTCCCTTTGACCTGTGCCTTTGCAACACAAGCTGACCCTGTCACCAGCGCAGACACCCCACACTCCAACAGAGCTATTCTGGGCTCCAGCTCCCCCTCCCCCTGTCTGGAGAGTATCACCACTGCTTCCTTAGGACTTTATTTTTCATCCCACAGATCAAAATTTATCTTTCGAATGTCAGCCACATAAGATCGTTATAGCAGAGAAATGAGAGGGAAAAAAAATGTGAATAATTTATAACAAGCTATAACAAGATAGCCAAAGGTAACAGAGAGCAAACTGTACTTGTGTTCAACTGGCTGGTTTGTGCAGTAAACAAATACAACCAGTAAAAGAAACGCTGAACGAAACAGAAAATATAAAGGAATGCTGGGACAACAGTAATCATTAGTGCTATATCAGGCATAACATTTTCCAAGTAAGAGGCAGGGGAGTCGTAAAGGTCTCCAGGACGGATGTTCTGGGGAACCAAACATGACTAATCAGGACACTGTACGAATAGCATCATTAGTGGCCCAGTGCATCTCACACAAAGAAGGTCCTTCTGAGCTGCCTCTTCCCCTACCACACTCAGCACCACCACTCTTCCTGGGTGTCTTCTCTTTGTCTGTTGCTCTCTTTCTCCCTCTCTCTCTCTCTCTCTCTGTTCCTCTTTCCCTCTCTCTCTCCTTCTCTCCGTTTCTCATCAGTTGCCCCTGTTAGTTTTCGCCTGAGAAACAGCACTCGAGAGCGCCATGGCAACCCAAGTGCTTCACAACGAGTGCACACAAGAACGTGTGCGAGTGTGCACGTACATGTGTATGTGTGTGTGTGTGTGTACACGTGCGCATGTGTGTGCACTTGTGTATGGTCTAATCAGAGATCCAGAGGCAGGCATTGTGTAGAGGGCGAGTGCACAGCCAGAGGGGGACTTGCTGTAGCTCGGGTTCATACTCAGCATAGCAGGAGCTGCTCGTCCTTCATGCCGCTCTGTGTGAATACCGCTGCTCTGGGGGACGGCGCACGCGAACACAAGAAACGGCCAGCGAGGGAGGTCCGTGCCGTCCTGACGCGCACCCCGTCTGCGTACTGATGGGCAGATAACGAGCCTGAAGTCAGCGGGAAGCATCTCGTCCTGAAGGAAGAGGACCCTCCCTGGTCTAGAAAGATTCCAGTTACCGACTTCTAAAGACCTTGGAGACCGTGTACCAGGGTGGGCGAGAATGCAACCTTGATGCGGAAAGAAGCAATCACAGCACTTGGGAGACCTTGCTGTAAGGGCATATCGAAACGAACTGGTAACAACTCACAGGTGATGAATAATAAATGACTTAAGACTTTCACAAGCTGTATTAATAAAAAGCAATTAGTAACTTAATAAGCATTTCCCTCTATCCCAAATGCCTATCTATCCCAAAAAAAGCCCTGTGCCTTAAGGAGATTCTCATGTGTTCAATGTCCTAGCCAAAAAACAATGGTAATTTAAAGTTGCCGTTATAAATGTCCTTCAAACATATAGACTGTAAAGGAACAGCAGTGCTGCCTGAAGTCCCGGCTTCAATCCTTAGAAACCCTGATCATAACACCAGCAGACAAAGTCCATCGTCGTGTATTCCCAACTGAGGCCTGGCAGGCAGACAGCTAGTATAGATGTGCCGCTGAGCTCCAATCTGCAGGTCCTAATAAGGAGCAGAGTACAGCCTTATTAGTATTCCGCAGGGCTCGCAGTGCCGACGTGAGCGATACGCCTGCGGACGTGACCGAGCTGTGCGCCGTCTCCACCCGCACCACCCCCCACTCCCCCCAGCCTGCAGTCTAACGGAGCAGGGGGCAACCGGGGGGCCGGTGGCCGGGAGGAACGGCGGCTGGTCCGACGCTGCCCACCGTGAACAGAGCTGGACTTCCTACCAGCTTGGAGATCTTGTTCACCATACCATTCAACCGACCTCCCCTTTAACACTAATTCTCTCCCGGGATTTTTCCGTTTTCTTCCCCCCTCCTCGGACGTGTCCTTATCACTCAAGCACTCGACAGCAGCTGTGACGTCCGAGATCGCCCCCTGACGGCGAAAGCAAGAAACGCACACTCCTTGTGGCCTCTCTTTTAATTCACCCTGTAACCACGTTTAATGCGTCTCGGTATTGATGGGGGAGAAAATGCTCCTGTGCACCATCTAAATGTGAAAACCATTTATTGGGTACATTTATAGATCTGTGCAGCAGCTCACAAATGCCACTTGAAAGTTGATTTTTAATTAATCGCCCATGGCCTGGACTCCAGCCAGCTGCCTAACGCGCCTGACCCTGCATTTTATGTGCATAATCCTGTTTTATAATTTCCTCGACAGCCGAAGTGTATCGTGTGATTTGTGACTCCAACGCACGTTCCTAACAAAAGCCCACCGCCTTTGCTGACGGGATAGCGATCTCGAGTGGCACCTCTTGCTAATGTTCTCAGCTTTTTTTTTCTCATCCATTGCGTGATGGAGATAAGATTTGTCAAAAAGTTCAACGTGGGGCTTCGGCGTCTTTCACCGCTCAGTATTCCACCCCTCGCTCGGTAAACCAGAATTTAATTGTTTCCTGACAAGCTTTATGGCGACAGACAAGCCATAACAAATGTACTCCCTGATGCCACCTGCTTGCCGGCAACACAACAAACCAACTCCCCGCTGATATAACTGGGCCGCCTTTGTTTATCCACCTATTGTCTTGTAGCTGTTTGATCTCGTGAGCGCACTGACGTGAAGTGGACGGATCTCGCCGCGTTAACACGGGCGCCTTACTTTTGTGACGGCACACGGGGTGCAGCCCAGCTCACTGCCAGATCACAATATCAGAGTCAGCCTTTCAGGTTCCTGCCAATGAGGCAGGTGGTAGCAGACCAAGTGGAATGATTGCTTATATCTGCTTTAATGGGCACCTATTCTGGATCGTTCTCTCATTTCACTCCCGAAATTCCATTATCAGAGGGGCCGATGCACAATGACCTATGAAACAGTCCGATTTCACACCACAACTGATTCATCTCCCTCTCCGTCTTTTATTGTAATTTAAGTCTGCATTGTTGCTAGGGCCCCAGAAGACCATCGCAAACCTTCATTTCTGAGTGATAGATAATGGAACCAGGTGTCCAAATGTGCTCTGTTACTGTGCAGTAACTTTTTAAGATAACACTAAGCTGACTATTTACGAGTCCACAGATTTCCTTTGCTTTGAGAAGCTCCTACTCTTTTTCCAAAGCAAGGTAGTTAGCGCAGACCTTCACGTCGTCGAAATATATGAGACCTTCACAGCCTTCTTCCACTTTGGTGTCCCAAGGGAACATTCATCCTTGATTTCTAAACCTCTCTTCTTTTTGTCCTGTCAAGGCCACAGTTCATCTGTGTTCAGCCCTATTGCAGCAGGCCCATTCATCTACACCTTGACTGGACTCCAATTCCCATAATTCTCCGCTTCTGTCAACAGCCGTCAAACTCAAGCAACTCTGCTGTACTGTTCCTGCAGTGATGTTGCTCTCCCCAAAGCCCTTCCTTCCTTGCTGTACCATCGCCGCAGTCGACCTGGCAGATGAGAAAGAGTAGATGCAGCTTTATCAGTTCTCAGATTATCATGTATTAGTTTCACCGACTCCTCCATGAAAGGAGATGAATAAGACTGGTCCACGCTGACCAGAAAAGAGCAATGAAATAAATATCAGCAATTGAGGACCCCAAGGCTACCGAAGAAGACCTAAGCAAGCTGGCACGTGACTAGACATTTGAAATAAGTCCAGAATTGCTGAGTCAGAAGACCACAGTGTGAGTCAATGGACATCAGTCTGTTTCAGCACACCCAAGGACAGTGCAATGATCTAAAGGACATCAGGGGAACAAGCTTCCTTACCAAATCAATTCCACTTAATGTTTAAATCTATACTTACAGTAGCACACACACTGTTCTTAGTTATCACCTCAGTAGAAGGTAATGGAAGGCCACCTAACCCAGCTATTACATTCAACACAGTCTAACTAGATTGCTAAACATGTCCTTGACAAACAAAAATAGTAATCAAGTTTGGATTCAGGAAGCAACAGCTCAATTCTCAATCACACAGTTATGCCAATATAAGTAAAGGGATACCCAGCTCATGCCAACTCTCCACTCACCAGCCCTCACCCTCCTATTTTTTCAATTCCCAGGAGTCACCACTGTCCTGACCATGACCACCCTAAGTATCAGCGCACGCAACTCCCTGCCCAAGGTGGCCTACGCCACTGCCATGGACTGGTTCATGGCCGTGTGCTACGCCTTTGTCTTCTCCGCCCTCATCGAGTTTGCCACCGTCAACTACTTCACCAAGCGCAGCTGGGCCTGGGACGGACAGAAAGAGGTCCAGGAAATGCGGGTAAGCGAGGGAGTCGCCTACTCTCAATACCCAGTACTCACTAGTCAGTACTCAATATTCACTGTTCAGTACTCACTACTCAGTACTCACTACTCACCCAATACAAGATACTCAATACTCAATACTAAGCCAAGGGAATTGTGGGTCGCCTACTCTCCATCTCTGAAGAGTCACATGACATAGCACAAGAGAACTTTCTTCACCGTACACTGGCACATTACATTGTGAGAGCCCGTTGTGATTCTCCTTAGGGAGTTGTTTGTTACATGATCATACCCTGCTGGAAACGATTCATAAACAGATGAACAGATTCATGAACAGATTCTCCGGCTGATTGAATAGTCGCAGATAGTAGGGATCTAGGCAAGGACACCTTCAGTCTTGTCCTGCTTTGTTGTGTTTTACAGCTCAGTGACTATAGAACTTTTCTTTCATGAACCAGCCAAGAGGACAGCACTTTACTGTAAGTAATAATACTGTGAACAAAACACTGCCATCCTTGAGAGAGTTTGATCTTCATTCAATCAATAAAGACTCTGCTTGTAAATCCGTAATGCACTGTAAGAACTCAGACTATTCTGGACAGTATTTTATAGTATCAGCCCACATTTTGTTCATTTTTTGGGGGGAGGGGGACCAAAATATATTTGATTGTTGAGTCCCTTAGGCAATGTCGATTCAGGCAAAGGACTGTAGCTGGGCATAGTTAACAGCCCTGAAACACTCTGACTGTGTTCTATACACAATCTTCTTGGCCTGTGTGGGGTTTCTGTGTAAAAAGCTTGTCAACATTGTAATTTTTCAGCAAGATTGCTCCGTGCTCAACGAGTCCGCCGTCGCCCCTTCATTCTCTCGCGGTTTGCCTCTTTCACTCACGACTGCTTATTGCCTCCTCCTGCTGTCCCACTCCTGATAACCTCAGAAAAAATGAAGCATGGGGCTAATGGCTGCAAAACAGTCTGAAGAAAAGCTTAGCGAGGAACCGTATTGTTCTCAGGACGAGGCAATGCTGTACCTGCGTACTGCTGATATAAATTTTCATTTTATCATTCTGGAGTCAACCTTGTGTCATCTGTTAAAAAGTGCTCTATTTAGTCATTAGCCGTTCGACGGAACAGAAATTTATGGTTCAGCAAAAATGGCTAAAAAAGACCTTTTTATTTAAAAAAAAAAAAGCCCCCCAAAAAAAAGATTGCACATGACTTGGACAATGGTAATGAAGGCTGGCAGTAACATGAGGGCACGATTCTGTGTTAGCGCCAAAGCTATAAAACGCCTCATTACAGAGACACCGTGCGGTAGGGCGGAATTTGTGCTAAAACTTTTAATTAATGCAGAGGTCTTTTTTACGTGAGACTCCGATGAGAGAAGCGTGTGCTTTCGGAAAAAAGGCTCCGAGCGGCCCGGTCTTTGTTGAGGTGTTCGTCCCGTCGACTTTGCTTTCTGTCAGCATTACGCTTTACTCAGCTCTCCTACTGACACTTGGTGTCTTCATATTCGCCACAGCACATCACATTAGCATAATAAAGAAAAAAAAATGGGCATGTGAAAATGCAAATGAATCTTGGCTTCCGTGACAGTTTGCAGTTTTTGAGTTATGATCTTTCATTACCTCACACGTCCATTCAGTGATTGGCACTCCTGAATATGCATGACGATGGCCAACATGAAAGTCTCGGTCTTTTTTTCCCACCCTCAAGCACTGTTCTGTCATGGAGGTTCCTACTCAGTGTGCTTTCAGGCTCTGCTGAACAAGCAGATGTAGAGATAATTGGATATGTGAGACAGGCTCCACTACACCACCCCCATGATAGGGCGGAGGCCTGTGCTGGCACAGGTGAAGCCCGCTCTCCACTCTGGGCAGCTTTGACACTCCTCTCCAACTGGTCAGGGTTCTATTTGAGCTCGATAAGAACGGGACAGCAATTTATTGGAAGAAAATAGACCAGCTGAAAGCACTGGTGTGCAAGTGGGTGGGGAAGGGGGTGGGGAGGGTGTTGCGAATTGCAAACCGAATCACCAGCCGAAAGGACTGTGACAAAACCGGCTTTCTGTAGGCAGGAATAAAATGAGAAGAGGCGAAGAGGGAGAATGCTCTAGGGTGGAGAGGGAAAGACCAGGGGGGTGGAGAGGAGGCGTCCGTCTCCGTAACAACTAGCTGATTTGCCGCCTGCCCCTCTTCCCCTCTTTATCAGATAGACTCTTGTCAGCATGGCGTGGTCACTGGGGTCGTGTATTACTTGTGGGCTGAGAGGCATAAAGTTCTCCTTAACTCTGCTTGTGATCGGGGCCTAACTGCAGACATTATCCAGCGAGCATCGCTCAGGTAACAGGCGTTGGCCAGACGACGGGTACTCTGACGCCCCCCCCCCCTCCTATTCCCCTTAACCCCCCTCCCCACTTGAGTGCTCTTTAGTGTTAGGGGCAAGGATGTGGATTGGGGTTGATGTGATTTAGCTCAGAGGACAGAAGGTGAAGTGTAGCGTAGGCTGGCCCTTTCGATTGCCGAGTCACACCCACTTACCAACAGCGGAGACAAGACAGAAGGGTTCACTGCAGCATCGCCTTGGTCAGTAATGACGGTCTCCTGCTTCACCAAACTGAACATAAGCCTGTGAAGACGAATGAAGTAAAGCTAAGTTGAGCGTGCCATTGTTAAAACTCGCCTGGAGTTTGACGTTAGATGTCAAGTACTAAGAGCTCATTACTGATGATCACTTTTGTTTAGCTGGACTAAATAATACATCCAAACAAAACAGCTTTATTTTGTGCAGTGCCGTGTTGAGTAGCCGAAAATAGGGAACAGAAGAGAGACATATTATCACAAGGGAAGAGCTCGTTTTAATTGTTGTGCCAATGCTGATGTTTAACCTATTTTCGTGTGTAGGTGTGGATGTTGGATGAGTGTGCGAGACGGGAAGCTGAGCGGAGCAGGAAGAGACAGCCCTTACCTTGATGAGGGGTTTCGAACATGTTTAATTCATGCAGAGTTCCAGTGAGGGTGCTCACTCCCGCCCATAATGAGGCCCACCATCACATGTGGAATTACATTGCCTCGCCAAGCCTTTTGGAATAGCACACACACACACACACACACACACACACACACACTCGCATACTCACACACACAAACTGAGGGTCCAAAAGTTAAAATATCCATATAGAGATGGTGATCTGCAGTACAGTACAAAAACTTTGCAGTGACTGAATACAAAAGTCAAATCTCTCCATTATCTTAGTGAGATTTCAGTTACTGAAAAATCGTGTTACTGCCTCCCGAAACGACGAGGATCATGGTGATCAATGGGGTGTAACGGAGCAGTAATAACTCTTCTGAGGGAACTGATTCCACAATGATTTGGTAGCAAGAAAGTTTAAACCTGAATCTGAATATTGGAAACAGCACAAGTGTTTTTAAAATCAGTATCTAGTGGCTAATCTGTCTTTCATGAAGCTGTACCATTACCCAAATTATTTTAAAATGTTCTGTTTCATTTCAGTGAATCTGGCATCCCTGACATCTTTTATAGAACTGGTCTCTGTACTGAAACCTGACAGACCCTCTTGGCAAATGTTCCTGAATTCATTCACTGTCAGCCGGTTGCCTGGTTTGGTTTTTCCCCCACACCTGAGCACATCTCATTCAATGCTTCTCATTTAAACTCATGCCAAATGCTAGATACCTACTGATGGCTTGTTTCCCTACCCTTATACCCAAGTATGAACTACTGTGGTTACCATGACCACTGCCACGGTTTCTCCACTCTTATACCCCATTCAAAGCTACTAGGGTTACAATGACCACAGGTGCAATTCCTCCACCCCAATCTGCCTAGCTACTCACCCATGTTTTGTTATTCATGTAATCGCAGCATGTCCCAGCGTTTCTGCAGTCTCGCTACCGCTGAATGCCCACACACCTCGCTGTGGTTCCTGTTCCCAGTCTAGTTAGTATTCTGTTCACCTGTGTAGGAATTTATCGTCTTTTACATTGTCTTGGATGCATCGCTGTTTTGTCTAGTAAGCTTCACTGAGCCTCCTGCAGTGCCACACTGTTACGAAAGACTTTGCTATTAAACGAAGGGAGTCCAGAGTTTAGTTCCAAATCTATTATAACACACCCTAGCAGGAACGTTAGAGGCGACTGGGATGGAACTAATGCAGAGTTGGACACCCCTGTTTTGATTAACTCTGAGATGAAGGCGGTTACATCCTGCACGTTAGATATGATGGCTGTGCTTTATATATGTTTGTTTTGATTTGAGCTTGAGGTGAAAACAGCCCATGAATGCCTGTCTTAGGCCTCAGACAAGCGAAAGAGACCCGGAGTCATTTCAAATATTTTTCGATTACCTGACATTGTGTGAGAGCCCTACGTTGACACAAACCTTGAATAGGTCACCTCTTAAATATCACAGTACTGACCTGCTGTTGTTCGTTCACTAGTGTCGACACAAGCGTAGCGGGGTGTGTTTACAGGCACTGCCAAAGCTTGGGTCTGGAAAGATACTTGGAGAGCAGGTTCATATAAACTGAATGTGAAGCATTCTTCTGAGCAGGCTTGCATTTCTACGCTATCTTCTATAATACAGAGATATTGCTTCAACCCATCAAAGCTGACGTGCTTCAGGTTTGTCATGGTTTAGATTAAATTAGAGAGAGAGGGGGAGAAAAGATTCATTCCGAGTGCTTATATTTCAGGGCAATATTGTGTTCTGAACTTAACCGTGTACAGTGGCCCTGTGTTGAGCCACTGCAGAGGTACAGTCAAAACTGATGTTGTCAAACTCGGTTTCAGCTCCAGCTGATTATAAGTTGAACCATCTGGTAACTTGCTGGAACTTTTTCCAGTCCTTGCACACACACTTTAACTTTAGATGCAGCTCCATCTGCATGTTTAGACTTTCTGGCCGGAGAGAGTGGAAATAAATCTAACTCCGACAGCACGGATTTTTTCCCCCCCCCCTATGCATTGAGCGAAACCTGCAGTCGAAGCGTAACGCTACCATTTGCTGCCTCCGACACGCACAAATCTTCCCCAAAGTGTCGGCGTGGCTCGCCTCCGACTGGGGAGCTCGCTCTGCCGATACGCGCTTCGAGAAGAGGCCGCGGCCGAGCGGACCAGGCCACGTGATGCTCGTTTCGACTGATCCCCCCCCTAATGCTGACATAAGCTCCCACTGTGATTCAGAGACCCAGACTGTTGCCTTCTCTGGTAAGATCGATGCACCGCAATGGAAGAGGAAAAAAAAGGGGGGTGGTCAGGTGACTGGGGGTGGGGCCAAAAGCCCCTCTCGGCTCGCAGATCCACAGATATCGGCATCAGATAACAGGGCAGGAGGCGGTCATGATCAGAGCCACCCCACCCTCCCTGCCTCCTCCCTGAGATGGGGAGATGAGCTCAGCGCTTTCTCTCCAAGCCCTCTTTTGTGCTGGTGTCATTACCAGTTCTTTCACTTTGCTCAAATGAGTCCTGAGTCCTTGTACCATTGTTTTGCAGATTAATTGGGTTTTTAGTTGTGGTTGTTGGGGTGGGGGGGGGGTTGTTTTGTTCTTTTTGTTTGTTTGTTTTTTTCCAGTGTCAGGAAACAATGCAGAGCAGTTCGCTGCCAAGAATCAGTGCTGGGCTCCATGACAATGTTCAGTACAGACATATGCATTAGGGATCAAATAGCTGTATGAACACACACACACACACAAACACACACACACACACACACACAAAAGTCACCACTGTGTATGTAACTGACAGAGCCCGAAGATTTAATAACCTATTTTGTCATAGCAAGTTATTGTCTCTTGTGCATACTAAATCACACCTGATGTTATTCATTCCCACTTTTACAGTAAATATTACTTCATCCATTTTTCATGCCATCCATTATTCTCCCGCTGGTTCAGTTCGCAGACCAGAATCAACTTTGTGACCCCTCTGTCCCCCACATTGGGATGGATGGAGCCCATTACCTCTGCAGCCGCCTGTGCTACGCCCTTCAGGCATTCTGGTCCTGCTCCTACCTGCACAGTATCCCTTCCCACTGATACGTGTTTGCTTCCAGTCAGCCTACTGTAGGGAGGCCCTGCTTATTTACCCGATTATGTTGCTCTCTGCTTCGTCACTCTACCAGACAGGCCTTTTGGATTTGACAGGCACTTGATATCAGCCAGTAAATGTTTTCACTGCTGGGAGGACGGGTTGACACTCCTCGCGTGGAGTCAGACCAGAGACCCGAGTTCATGAACTGCCCCGTCCAGCACATATTTGTACATACAAGTGTGTGTTTGTGTCTGCCTGTGTATGTCCTCCTACCTCTCCACGGAGGAGCAGAAGAGGCTCATCAGTGGCCTCCAACAACGAGGCCTCCCACTGCACAAGAACTGCTTACTGGGCCATTGCCCATGGTGCCTCTCTCTCTCTCTCTCTCTCTCTCTCTCTCTCTCTCTGTGTGCAGAAACTTTTGACCCAGTCTCATGTAATGAGTCTCCTCACTGCCCTCCGGTGACTCTGTGGCACACTTTGATGTATGTATATTTCATTGGCGGGGGAGAACGCTAGATGCGATTTGCCACTTATTGGAGCGGAGATGAACAAACCCTGGCCTTTTGTCTTGGCTCAGGGGGCGCCTCCCTTCTCAGCGGGGAGGTGCTTCTCGGCAGAGCCTTGGCCAATGACTCAGAGCGTATTGTCAGAGAGGGCCGTACTGTAAAAGGCCGTTATCAGCCTACAGTCACGACAGCACCAAGGTATTCGCCTGATCGGAGAGCCAGCCTGTTCGTGGCCTATGGGGTTTGAAACCATTAGATCCAGTGGCACAAATACACAATGAACACACTTTAACAAAGCACCAGGCAGGGCGGGGAGAGATTAGCTATGAGCAAGAAGATACAAGGGACAAAGACATGCGAGAAGGAGGCAGGAAACAAAAGGTAATGTGCCATTAGGCGGTTAGCCAAAAATAAAAACCAACTGCTTTCGCACAAGGTAGAGCTGATACATAACGCATGAACTTCATAAACGCTTCCCATCATTAAATTAAAGGGGTGTTTGGCAGACTTTTCAGAACTTCAGCGTAATTCACTTCTTGTAAACTCTAAATCATTCAAAGTAATGGAAGAAACAAAAAACAACTTGCAGGTTCCTTACTGTGTTTGTGACAGGAACCTGGAGTCTGACTACGATCCAAAGATAGTCATGTGTCTCCTGAGTTTAACGTGTAAGCTTGATTCCACCCTTGTGATGATAAATCTGTTGAAGCAAGTTTCCTTTGGGCATTTTTCTTTAAAACCCCTTGCATAGGCCTCTACGTGAAATGCTTATGCAATAAAAATAAACCTTCTCACAGAACTATCATAAAACAGTCTCTAGGGCATCCACGGCAATGTATTTGCAACCATTTTGTATAATAACTCTCTGTTTAAAAGCTTTTAGAGACGTTAAACGTTTTGGGCTTTTGGTTGCTATCATCGCTACTGTGAATGTATCTGACTCATTAAAGTTCTGCAGAATGGTGCATTTTTCATCAAAACAGTCTGAATGACTTTGTTTACTTCCCAACAAGTGAATTATGTGGAAAATTATGCTTGAAAAATCATAGTAATTCTCCTTTCACTTCCTGATTGTAAACTAAACCTAATGTAGAATTCTAACGGTATCATATTTCTTGGTGGTCGATAAAATGTCTTAACATTAAGGGAAGAAGGCACCAGTCGATCTTCTCAGCGTATTTAAATGGTTTGAAGGTAGGTTATAAAGGTAGCACTTTTATTTTCAGATATAGTAAATTATTTGTCTGTTGTGTGTCTGACCATTAAAATAAGTTATTTTTAAAATTAGTTAATTTTTCTTACATGAGGTGGTACTTAAACATAGACGGGTCTCATAATTATTTTAGTTCCAAATGTCCTGTTCTGCAAGAGCTGTTAGTGAGATGATCAGTTGTTTCCTGCAGAACACACCTGTCTTAGCAGCCATCACTGCAGATTCTGAGATCTTACAGAGCACAGCAGTCCTGCTCATTTGACTCCTCCCCTTTCTCCCCCCAGAGATGCGACTCCGCCTCCTTCTCCAAGAAGACCAACAACACCTTCAACATCGTCGGCACCACATACCCGATGGGCGTGGCCAAGGACCCCGGCCTGACGACCATCGCTAAGAGCGCCGGCGGAGGCACCGCCCCTGCTCCGGCCCCTGCGCAGCAGCAGGTGCGAGAGGTCCGTGAGGTCCGCCTCTCCCGGATGGACGGCGAGTACATCACGGAGGGCGTGAAGAAGTCCTACAACCGCGTCAGCAAAGTAGACAAGATCTCACGTATCATCTTCCCCGTGCTGTTCTTCATCTTCAACCTGGCCTACTGGGCCACCTACGTCAACAGGAAGCCGTCCATCACGAGGTCCAGCCACCAGAATTGAGCGTGAGCCACACCCAGCACAGAAGCGGCAAAACAGTAAATAAATAAAAAATGAAAAAGAAGTTTTAAAAAAAAAAAACATCACACAACCGTTAAAGAACTGCCAGATGAGTCTGTTGTAGCCATACAATGCTACTGCGGTCATGATTTGAGAACTTATTTGCTGTGTTTGTTGCATTTGTAGATAGACATCAACAGTGAATAGGTTTTATTTAAAGTTATTAGGAATTAATTTGAAGTTACTTATAAGTTATTAGAAAGATGTTGGTTATTTTGTTTACGTCATTTTGGGTAGTTTATGGGAGAACTGTGCTGTGGCAAGGTCTGAACAAGCCTAGTAATTATTCCCATGCCTGAAAGCAACGGTAGAGTATAAACAGTGGCTTGGTTAACACCTCCCATGCAGCCCCATCAGTCCTCACGTGTCCATGTAGTATGCCGTGCATTCATCACACACAGCACGTCATCGGACGGGAAACTCCGAGCCATCATTGGTTGTCAGTTGCCGCGGCGAGCGCCCGTAGCCTTCAGCGGCCAGCACCTGATGTCCGTCTGTGCAACATTAATAATTGTCAGTGTCTGCTCGGTGACACTCCACTGACCTAGAGCAATATCATCTAGAATTGCTTTCCCATCCCCAACGGACTGCGCTTCAGGGTTTTCCAGTCCTCTGACTCTTATTGTGTTAAAAGCCCAAGCAGGCTCAAAAGTAAAGAAACTGTGTGCCTTTCTCAACCCCTGTCCTGTTAAGATGAATCATTCATCACACCCCCACATTGTCTTCAAGTGTACAAAACAACAACAGAAAGAATTCAAAAAAATGTCAGTGTTAAATTCCCACAAGGTTGCATTAGCCCTGCTACGAGCATTTCTACGTGAGTTGATTTAATGCAGGTAATTTAATTCCAGCCACCAGGTCTGATGACTTTTATGCTGGATTTAGCCACCAGCCGTGGCAGGCGTGTACAGTTGAGGGTGAGTAACACACAACATACGGCAGTACTATATGAACGATGCACTATTGGGGTGGTGATTTGCTTTAGGTTTGAACCAGTACCAAAAAAAATACAGTAAACTAATTCCACTGCTTCATACTTCTATCAAAAATATGTTTTATATTTTTGTTTTTATTTATTTTAATATAAATATGACTTTAGGTATATAAGGTATATTAGTATTTATATTTTTGCTGCACATTTGTGTGTATGCATCGTGTATTCCTTAAATGGTTGTGTGTGTGTGTGTGTGTGTGTGTATGTGTGTGTGTGTGTGTGTGTGTGTGCGCGCGTGTATGTACACATTCCATGTTTTGCACATTCCAAGTATTGTTAAATCTTTTTCCTTTTGCAATGACAAATCACACCGTTGTCTAACTGTTAGTGAAACATTAGCCACAACCTACAGGAACCAAGATGGATTACTGCACCATTTCATCGTAAAGGGCCAAATAGCACCGCGAATGGGAATTAGGGTTTATGATGAATAAAAATTAGGTTGCATGTGATTATCTTTGGCTTAGCATTAGTTTCCCAGTAGCTTCTCAGTGGTTTTCCAGTAGTTTCGCAGTAACAGCTGTTATAGTGTGAAATTTTAAGTTTACTTTATATTAACTTTGACATTTAAGCAAATGTGCCAAATCATCATAACGTTTGAAACGTTTGCATTCACTCCTTAGAAAGTGCCAGGTTTACATGTGAATTTAAAATGTAGACATTTTTTTAGATGAAAAAAAAAGTTGCGTAATGTATGTACTTATGTGACAGCAAGCTATAGTAAGCAAAAAAACATCAACTTCGAACATTTCATTGTTTCCATGAATCATTATGAAAGCTATTAATCAGTAGCTTTGATCATGTAACACAGAATCCTACTCATTCTTAAAATGTGAGCGCATTTAATTAGAGGGTAGGAAACTAGATTCATTTGATTAGAGGGTAGAAAGTAGAATCATTTAATTAGAGGGTGGAAACTAGATTCATTTAATTAGAGGGTAGGAAACTAGATTCATTTAATTAGAGGGTAGGAAACTAGATTCATTTAATTAGAGGGTAGAAACTAGATTCATTTAATTAGAGGGTAGGAAACTAGATTCATTTAATTAGAGGGTAGAAACTAGATTCATTTAATTAGAGGGTAGAAACTAGATTCATTTAATTAGAGGGTAGAAAACTAGATTCATTTAATTAGAGGGTAGGGAACTAGATTCATTTAATTAGGGGGTAGGGAACTAGATTCATTTAATTAGAGGGTAGGAAACTAGATTAATTTAGTTTGCAGAAGGGAAGACGTTTTCCATATACACACGACATCCTGTATTAATGGTAGATTAATGCATGACAATCTCTTCATTATTGTCTGTCATCACCAGTTACGCTACAGTGTCATATTTCAGTATGAGGCGTAATGTCTTTGTAAATTGTAGCACTCCTCCGAATAGCTTTATTTGGAGTCTCTGGGCTCTCTGCTGTCTCTCATGGGCTACGGTAGGGTTACTTCAAATGATTTTGGTATATATTGACACAAGTAGTGTGAATCATAAAAGATACCATATCCAAGGAATATATTTATATAGGAACAAAAACATCTATTTATGGAAGTCATATATACATCATACATGATATAAATTTTATACAGTATAAGTTATAGCCTCTATAAATGAACAATAGGTAGAGCAGTGTAGTTAAACGAACAGACCAATTCAAAATATATATTCAGATCCAAGGCCAAGTAAAAGTATTGATATTTTGTACATATTGTGAATTTAGTTTAGGTAGGGTACTTGAAAAATGTAACCTGTTTAATTCGTGTAACAGCTCGCTCTAACGTTGCTGTGTAACATAGCCCCAGAAATAGTTCTGGAGAACATGTACAGTATTATATCTATGTACTTTTATGAACAAACAAATGGTCACTCTGTTCGGATTGTCTGAATACAAAGGAGCAATGCCGTGTTAATGTGTACTGTAATACGTGGATACCTACATTTCTGTCCAAGCCATCATTAAGGCTTTGATAGGTACTAACGTAAGTTTGTCACTGCCGGTTTCTTACTGCAATACTGCCGGGTAATGCTATCATTACTAGTCTAGCCTGAAGTAATCTAATACGCGTATTACAATTACATCTTCAACTTGGCATAATGGTTTATTTTTTTCTCGTTCCGTTCCGTTCCGTTGCCTCGTACGGTGTGTTTCAGTGCAGGTGTGTTCTCTGCATTGGGTAATTTTGCTAGCCAAACTCTCGTTCTGCCAGTCGTGATGCCTTTGTGTGCACTTTTCCTCATTTTTACTGTGAAGATGCAGAAACTTTGTCTGCTAGGCTTCTTGTACATAGTCTATGAAAAGGGGGGTTAGAAAAGAGGTTAAAAAAGTGAAAATATTTCTTCATTTTTTTTCTGCATGTCCCAAAGCGTCAAAGAAGTACTACGGCTTGCGATGCTTAGATGGGCAAACTCTGGTAGATCTTCTCACAGCCAGCTCTGGTAGATCTTCTCACAGCCACCTCTGTAGTTTCCCACAAAGAATTTTTCCTCAAGCTTGAGCAGGTTCTTCTGGAAAGGGCCCCACTCTCTACAATACATACAGTAAATAAATGACTGTGGGGAAAGCCCAGGGCATTGTTTGTTCACTGCTTTCAAGATCATGTGTGGGGGAAAAACCAACTCAGGCTGGCCGGAAAGCATCTGCCAGAGCTGTTCGGTTTATTTGAAAAGCTGGGCTCATTGAAGTATCAATCTTGTGCCTCTTGGTGGTTAGTCGTGTCATGTGAGCTGTGCTTTGGCGCATGCTAGTTTTGTTTTTTGTTTTTTTCTCTCTTTTGTGGTGTTACACTGTGATAATATACTAACCAGTGACAGGACAAGGACTGTCCTGCACTGAAAAAAAATGAAATCTGCACAAACTATGACATGGGTACTTTGTAGTCACCTTGAGTAAGGACAGTGTCTAACTACACATAGAGCCAGCAGATGTAACTCATGGCTGTCTGTGTAAATCAGATTTGTGGGCGAAAGCAAGTGTTTGTCTGAAAGGTATTCAGGAAGAAGCATTGCTAGTGGACCGCTATACCATAATTGTCCAAAAAAGAAATTGTCTTGCAGTAAAAATAGTGTGGCAGAACAAAAGTAATTTGATAAAGCCGCCTGCCTCAAAACAAACTGGTATGTTTACGACTTGCCGCCTCAACCATACATCATGATTATTGCCAAATTATCTGCCGTGCCAAATGACCTTTTGAGACAAGTGCAGGGGGGGAGTGATTTGCCCATGGATATTGTATAGTTTTGTGTGTGTGTGTGTGTGTGTGTGTGTGTGTGCATGCGTGCATGTGCACCTCATGCTATGATCACGTTTTCTGAAATGAAATGTGATGCAGCTGTTTGTTGATGAGACAGTTTGAAAAATGCTAGTGACAAAGATCTCATTTGCATAGCTCATGATTTACCAGCCCATTATGGGTAAATGAAGAGATTGAGACTATTCCCTGTAATAAAGGAACTGATACAGAAACTATCCCATCCACCTGCATTACTAAGCCACCTTCTCAGCAAAAACGGCTAACTGAACCTTTCCTAACTCACATCTTTAGCCAATGTTAATAATATCAGGTCAAAGACATTTCTGGAAGTCAGGGCTGAATATTCTCCTTATCCTGGCAGTAACAAGAGCACCAGAAGGACAAGTCTTCCCCCAAGTTTGCATTGCTGTTCCTGAAGGCGCTCCCAGGGCCTCTGTTCAAAACGGCACCACTCTCGCTAGCTCTTGCTTGTTCATGCTTCTCTTCTCGCGCTGTGAAGGTCTTTGTGCTCGTAACGACAAATCGACGAAGGTCTCCGCGGTTTGCTGCCGTCCCCGCTGAGCCGAACGCGGTTCCTCCCGCTGGGCATAGCACCCGGCCCTGCCTCCGCCACCCTCCGCCTCTCCGGGCTTCGCGCTCGCCAAACACAGTCGACGGTCACGGGTTGCAGGGCTGGCATATTTAACCCGCGTTAGCCTGCGCCTCAAGCCACGTCGCTACGCCGGGAGCTGTGACTCCCCCCGCTCCCCCTCCACCCCCCAGTACAGAGGAAATACGGACTGAGAAAAAGGTCTTTTATTTTGTCTCCAACGAACCTGTTCATGCAATTACAAGGTTATAGGCGCACTATTTACATTCCTGCTTAACGTGAGCCGCTCGAAAGAAAGCAACTCGAAGCAACTCAAAGCAACTCAACTAAGTCAGATGAATGAGACAGGCATGTTTATATATTATATGACATGGTGGATCTTTTCAAAGAGGAACGTTGGTATGAAAAAAGGGATTACAGATACAGACGGTGAATGTGCATTTATATTGTTCCCACGATGCTACACCTCATGAAATCTCCCGTTAATGTTTTTGGATGGAAAGTACTGATTAGTACTGGGCAGGCTTCCAATGCAAGATGGTAGTGTTGCGTCAGTGTCAGGATAGCGATGTGGTGGGTTCACTTCTGGTGGTTTTAAAAATCAGCTATGTGTCATTTCAATTAATAAAATGATGCACTGATCTTCTATCCTTCCATGTGTTTCCAGTTTGCTAACAATCTCTAGCAATGTCCATGTATTTACACACAGCTGTTGTTTTTGCTCAGTTCGAAACCCAAGCAGGATTCGCAAGAACTTGGTTGGACGCTAACATCTTTATAATTATGCAAATGCCTGCTCTTGAACAAGACACTCTGTCATCAGCGGCCCACCAGAAGGGGACGAGTATTAATAGAAATAGTTGCATCAAAACAATGTAAATGCACAGTTCCACTGGGGTCTGTCCTATGGTCAAAACAAAGAGTGTTCTACTGCCAGCTTTTCTGAAATTAACTGGAGCAGGATTCCTGTTGAAAGTAAACAGTCTTTAAGTGGCAATTTTAACAACAGCCATTCATTGCCACTTCATCCCTGTACCAGAAACATGTAAAAGTCTGATGTTACAGCTTTACTGTCGGAAATGACGTTGCATTTTTGTAGAAAATTTGACCTTGAGGTGTTTTTTGCTATTCTTTCTGTTGTGATCTGTTTGTGGGACTAATGACAGTACTCTGATGATGTTTTGACCCTCCAAATGTCTGGGTTTGGTGTTCTAATGACAGTACTCGGATGATGTTTTGACCCTCCAAATGTCTGGGTTTGGTGTTCTAATGACAGTACTCTGATGATGTTTTGACCCTCCAAATGTCTAGGTTTGGTGTTCTAATGACAGTACTCTGATGTTGTTTTGACCCTCCCAATGTCTGGGTTAGGTGTTCTTTACACTGAATAAAGATATGGTACTTTCACTTGTTCATTTTTTTTGTTGTTGTTGTTTTATGGTGTTCTTCTGTGCCCTTACGTTAATGTCAAAGTATTCTTAAGGGTGTGTGTGTGTGTGTGTGTGTGTGTGTGTGTGTGTGTGTGTGTGTGTGTGTGTGTGTGCATATACACAATGACCTTGGCCCTCTCCTTTACACACATTCCATCTGGCCCCTCAACAAATATCACGCATACATTAACATTTCTTTCTGGGACTTTCACAAAGTGAGCAAATGGAAAATTGAATTGACTTCACACACTATTACCCATTCATGTTTCACACAATACCCCTTGCTGGAGCAAAGGACCTGAACTACCGAAATGGCATCGCCTAAAAAACCCACACAGTGGGATAATTGATTACAATTTCACCTCTTTTTTTTGCCACAGTATTCCAAGCTGCCGAATGTTTTGGTCAGTGCTCAAAACAAGACCAGCAGTGCTTGCCTGTTCAGGTTTTGCGGTGTGTAACACTTTTTAAGTCCTGTTATCAGTTGTCAGGCAAATCTCAGCCTTTCCATGTATACAGGAAATCAAAAATAAACATTTGTCCTTTGACTCAGCATTTCCTCTTTTTCTATAGATTGAGAGGAACATGCATTTTAGCTTCTACTGCAAGGCTTAAATATTTGTTTCCCTCTTGAAACAAGAAAAGAAATGCTGAGATAAGTGAGGAATTGAATTTGGAAACTTCATGTGTTATTTATTACAAGTATTCTGGGCAAACACACCCATAGTAGCTCTGAGCTCAGCAGATCTGGAGTCTCTGATGATCCCCAAGCCTCTTCTGACTATGGCACTACTAGACTGCTGGAATTAAACTCGCCTCACCCCGATTTGTCCCTGCAGCATGACCCACCTGCCCGGCCAGTTGATTCATAGAGCACTGAACATCATTCCACCTCTCCCCACCTCTACTACCAACATTCAGCACTTGGCCCAAGTTGACACAAACCCCTGGCCAGGAGATTGACTCCAGCCTGCACAGGCAGCCCCTCCCTCCCACTCCTCTTGGCCCTGTCCCAGGCATGGCACTCACTGCTGCCTGCCTCTGGCACGCCGGTGCTTAAAGTCTGTGCTTTATGAAATATGGATGCTTGCGATGTGCTATTCTTTTTGAGCAGCAGCATGCTGTCGAAGGGATGGGGTGGGGTTGGAGATTTGGGGTTGGGGCGGTCGTCTGACAATGCTGGATCCATCATGCAGCAGGGCTTCAGCCCCTTCCAGCCCACCTCTGCTTCAAAGGGGTTGCTGGTGCAATATTTACCGGCGCAATGCTGGGCCCCTGCACCAGCCAAGACAAGCATCTCACACTGACTGCACTTCTGGCCCTCTACAGGCGTTACACATGAAGAGAGGTAACGTGGTTGGATTTTTCAGGGAGCTTTTTTTCTTACTCCGTCGTACAGGCTATATATTATGTATATCTAGAGATTTCTCAGCCAGGATTATTTATTGGTTTGTTTGTTTATTTGCACAGAGAACTGTGGCACAAGCATAGCAGTCATTTGTTTAGGGATATCAATCATGCAAGGAAGGAAAACAAAACCAAGCAGGAGCTATGGAACTGACTTTCTCTTAAAGAAGTGATACAATTCGTCAAGTGATAATAATAATAATAATAATAATTAATAAATAAATAAATAAAAAGAGCTTGTATATTGATATTGAATCTGGATGTTATACTGGAAGATTCAAGAAACTGAACAAAAAAAGGTTGTGTAAAATGTGAAAATAAATACTTGAAGAAAATCAAACAATAGCCAAGAACATTGTACTGTGATAAAGTAACCATTTATACAAATACAGGTGCTGGTCATAAAATTTGAATATCACAAAAAAGCTGATTTATTTCAGTAATTCCATTCAAAAAGTGAAACTTTTTTTTAAATTCATTCATTACACACAGACTGATATATTTCAAATGTTTGTTTATTTTAATTTTGATGATTATTAACTGACAACAAATGAAAATCCCAAATTCAATATCTCAGAAAATTAGAATATTGTGAAAAGGTTCAATATTGAAGACACCTGGTGCCACACTCTAATCAGCTAATTAACTCAAAACACCTGCAAAGGCCTTTAAATGGTCTCTCAGTCTGGTTCTGTAGGCTACACAATCATGGAGAAGACTGCTGACTTGACAGTTGTCCAAAAGACGACCGTTGACACCTTGCACAAGGAGGGCAAGACACAAAAGGTCATTGCTAAAGAGGTTGGATGTTCACAGAGCTCTGTGTCCAAGCACATTAATAGAGAGGTGAAGGGAAGGAAAAGATATGGTAGAAAAAAGT
>JAOXYF010000003.1:14114965-14149027 GCA_028565775.1 Sternarchorhynchus goeldii | reverse complement strand
ACAATTCAGAAGAGATGAAGGCCACTATCAGAGCAACCTGGGCTCTCATAACACCTGAGCAGTGCCACAGACTGATCAACTCCATGCCAAGTTTGAAGCATCACCTGAGGATTACAAGTCTACAAATTCTACAAATGAAAAATCACCGATAGCTAATGGTGTGCTTCTGTGTTTACCTTTTCTATGCATCCACTCAAAAGTATGCCAACAACATCTCTTTTATTCAGTGTAGTTCATATGACCTTTTGTGACATCATGCTCAATATAACAAACGTAGTTGTGATATAGATGGACATCTAATTTGAATATTGGGATGACTAATTCGGTGAACATCGATTTGCCCAATTCAGTTAGCCAGAAAAACCAGCAGTAATCAAAACCATTAATGTGAAGCATCATCTTAGTAACAGACAGGCATAAATCAATTTTTTTGAATTACATTTCAAGCAACACCACTGTTACTACAAATTTGTAATTATGTTGTCAGTTAACATTTCTGTGTTGGCTCTTATTCAAGGAGGGAACTTTATTGGAAGAAGCAGCAACCATGCAGTCACCAGATCAATGAGATGTTGATGATTTTTGAGGTCAGTTGTGATCCATCATGCATCCGACTCTTTACTTTATCAGCTACTTTGCTTTTTAAAAAAAATACAAAACATATTACAAATATGTACATTTTTAAGCTCGAAACCCTGTAGATCCAACAATAATAATGTATAATAATGTATATTAATAATAAAGGGGAGAGTACTGGTGTGCTATGAAAACATTGCATGGAGCTCTCCGTGGACCCAGCAGGAAGTCTTGTGTTCTCTAGCTATTTTGGATTTTTTAATTCTCATAAATGTTATTAAGCATCTGAACCAGTTTTATCTGTAAGATGTCAGATATTCTCATATTTATATCATATTCATATCTTTCATCATTCATTGTGAATTAGCTCAAGATCCATTACATTAGGAAACACACTACATGCAAAATAACACATTTTATATACTATGTCAAAGTTCTGCTTCCCTTTGTTTAGTACCATATTTTATTAAATACCTACTTACATCTTTACTATACTTGCTACATATCAAACCCTGAATCTTGAAAATTCTTGAAACCTGGAAATCCTTTTCTTACCCAAGCAAGGTGAATATGCGGTCTGCGTGCATTTGTGTATTGTTTTGTTGTTGTTGTTGTTTTTTTACAGAATGCCTGCGTGCAGAGGAGGCCAGCAAGCACTGAGTCGACGTGTTTGTGTGTGTTCTTCCCTCGGGCGCTTCAGAGTGAGCCGCATCCGCAGATGTGCTGGTTCGGTCCGGCGAGACTCAGCGGACGCTTAAGCGCTCCGGTCACAGAACAGGGGCCTTCCACTGCACTCGTCTGCTTGGTCTCAGGGAGAAAAACCCATCTTTAATACAGAGAACATTATCAGGGACCCCAGTTAAGCTAATGTGGCTGATCTCAATTGGAAGGTGCAGTTTATTTTGCCCATATTGGTGTTACTGGGGCTACTAATAAT
This sequence comes from Sternarchorhynchus goeldii, assembly GCA_028565775.1. Classification (NCBI taxonomy): domain Eukaryota; kingdom Metazoa; phylum Chordata; class Actinopteri; order Gymnotiformes; family Apteronotidae; genus Sternarchorhynchus; species Sternarchorhynchus goeldii. The sequence goes on along the minus strand of JAOXYF010000003.1, from coordinate 14,147,514 downwards.
AAAGCAGTGAGACCCCCACCCCCTCCACCGTTTCCCCCATGGCTCTAGAACAGGCAGGTAAAGGTCAGATTGTAATGTGACTTTGCTCCCTGTAGCAACATGGTGCAGGAACCAGGAGACATATTCTCTTAGATCAGTCACAGAGTCAATGCTTTGTCAAAAGGATGTGAACTTTCAATGGCCTTTAATTGTCTGAAATGGGGAATAAATTGAGTATCTTGGCTTTATCTCTTCAGATAAAATGGTTGTCATGTCACTGTTTCCCCTCCACCCTTCTCAGATTAAATGCATAAACACTCCATCCTGACACACCACAGTAAATATGGATGCTTTGTTGGATATGGAGTGTATCACACTCGAAAAGAACAGTGGAGAGGAGTTGGTCTAGTTGGCCTTGGTCATTTTATCACAGAATGGCACCTTGGTTCCCTCTCTGATGTAGAAGCAGAGGAACAGTGAGTGCCGTTGTTGTGGTAACAGGGCTGGCTAGCAACCGAGTACATGTAACGGTATTATGTAATCAAGATACAAAAAGAGGTACGGTTACAGCTACTGAAAAAGGTTGTACTTATATTACTGATACTCTTAACAACATGGTGATTACTAGCGAGGTTGCATTACAACTTGACAAGGAACACTATTTTCTCTCCCTTATTTCAGTTGTTGTGAACAGTTCCCGTGACTGTTGTCGAACTGTATCGTGTCAAATGTATCGTGTGTTTATTTAAAGGCTTAACATATGCAGCATGCATTATGGTCCCAAAATGAACGGATTTTGGCTATCTTAAATAATTGCCTTGATTTTATGACTGGAAACAGGCATGTATTTGTGAGATCGTTCTGGTGTGATTCATGTATTTGTGAGATCGTTCTGGTGTGATTCATGACTTTCTTTGTTTTCATTAACATACGCGACACACTTTGAGTGTTAGTAGCTTTTGTTGATTATCAAACGGGTATTTGTTCCACGTGGACGCTCAGTTTGTTTATCGTGAACGTGGAGGGGGTTTTTTTCAATGTCAACACATAATTTGTTTTTGAGGACAAAGACTACAGCCAGTCACTCTTCTCACTCTAGCTGTTTTGTCTCACAGCTGTTATCAGATGATAAGATAAAAGTTCAAACAAAATTTTAAAATAGACAAGGCTGTGATCTCCTACCATGTTTGTCCTTAGTATATTCCTACAATGAGGGAGAGGATCGCTATGAAAAACTTTTGTCCTCACCAATGCCGAAACATTCTATATGTAGGGCAATGCTGGACTGTTGGGGAAGGGATGTTGTTTGTGTGGACAACTTTGACACATGTTTTGAGTTGTTCAAGACTGCAACGAGAACATACAGGAGCTTGTAGGAACTACAATGTACTCTTGCAAAATATCTTTGCAGCTAAGAAGATACTGGCTGGTACTGTAGGGGACCAATGTTCCGATACTTGTTTGCAGTAAGTAATCTGAAAGTAAAGCCATGCAATATTAAGATAACAGGTAAGTAACCCTAAAGTAATGTAATATTAACTTACTATAATATAGTAATCCTTTAAATTGGGGTACAGATACATTTGTAAAAGATCATCAGCAATCTGCAACGGAGCATATTTTTACAATAACCTTGCCTAGCGTGTATGTTAACCGGCGAATTACTAGCGGCAGCGATGAAGGAGTTGTGTTATGGAAATGGTGGGAAGTCTGTTATCTGTGTCCAGAAACTGTGAGAGAGAAAGAGAAAGACAAGGAAGCACAAAGAACCTGTACCTTGAAGCACAGAAGTGCATGTTCTTATCTGACAGAAGCACCAACGTCAAACCTACAACATCACTGTAAACAAGATGACACTCCGTGATAAAACAGGGAAATCCACAAGTAGACAGTGATCCCACACTCACACAGCCCTCCCCACATGTGAAATATGCACATGTGATCATGTAGCCCTTACCCTGGGGGAGTGTATCAGATGTACTGGAAGCATTAACTGACAAGGAAGGAAAGACATGTTAAAGGTTCAGGGACTTCATTGACTCACATGTAATAGGATCTGTTCCTACTTCAATGAAAGTAGTCTGCATGGAATAAGAATGATGCGTTAAGCCTCCTAGGGGATAAACACACACACACATAAACAAACTAGCTGCTGGCTTTTCAAATGCATCAGAATGAAGCCTCCAAATTGCATCCAACAGGACCCAGGAAGTACAAGTTCTATAATTCAGTCTTGTTTTCCCCTTGAAATGGAATTCGTCTTCCCAGAAGATACGCCGTGTGACGAGAACTCTCTCGCCTCTCAACTGCACACTCCCTCCAGCTCTAAGCTTGCAGAGGGCAGTAAACGTTTATTAAATCCATCTCGAGAAGTACCTATGCATGCTGTCCTCACCTTCTGTTAATGGCCGCTTTGTAACAATAGATCTGTTTTACCACCGAGACGCTAGCTTGAATAAATGAAATTGTAAGCAGGTAGTCAGGGCAAACATCTCCATGCGTAAATATCTATTTAGACAATTGCTAAGGGAGATACCCATGGTGTCCATCTTTACTGCCTTTCAGCAGTAGTGAAGGACCTTATGTGTGGGCTGGATGTAAAACGCTTATGAACCCCATTCATTTCTCGTCACGTCCTCCCTTTTCCATGGAGAATGGGGAATGCACATGGATGAGTGCAGGGAGAGTCTCCCTCTGCTCTGCCATTGGCTGCTTGTCTTCTGAAGTGCTCTGGTCACCGGGCGCATTACCATTTTACAGCCTGTCCGTTTCAGCCACACATCTGTGATGGCCCCTTGCAAGGAGCTTGATTTAAGGGGACATCGGCTCACAACCCCCCCCTCCCCACACACACACACACACACACACACACACACACACCAGTCCCCACTGGTCTGATTGCAGATGCTCTCGTCACAAAAAAATGAAAAATGAACCACTTTCATACATAAACATGGTCATCTTAAACTCGCACGCGCTGCATTCTCCTGCATTAACTGAGCACAGTCTGATTCCACGTCACGGCTTCGTCAAATACGCAGTAAACGCACGTTGTTTCAAGGCACCACGCGGGTAACGCATTTTAAAGCCGTTTTAGCATAAGGGTCAAAGTAGGAATCCTGTAAAGAAACTGGGGAGAAAGGGAAGGAAAATAAAAGAAGAGAGAGAGAGAGAGGCAGGCACCTGAGTCACCACGTAGGTGCTGACAAGGAGCTCCTGTGTCATCCTTAACGAGCAGAAGGACTGGAACTGTCATTTAGAAATTACAGCCCTGGCAAGCAAGGAAGTGGCCATTCTCGGCACCCGCTTGCGTATCTGGTACATTCACCTAGGCCTGACTTTGCAAGAGCTTTCTCCCCGAGTCCCTTAAAAGACGCGCGGGTGGGCCGCGCCCGTTGTAAATTATTAAGCGCTCGACAAGAACATCGCCTCGGGTGTTTTTGCGAAGCACATGTTTAGCCTGCGCTCTGTTCTCTGAGCTTGGTTCACCTCACTTCCCCTTCCCACAGGGGCTTGAAAAAGGTCATCAAACTCATCTGCCTTCATTCCCACGTAGCCTCTCCTCAGTATCTTGACAGGACATCAAACTTCAAAAAAGCTCTCCTACTGATATGAGAGAGAATACGAGAGAGAGAGAGAGAGAGAGAGAGAGAGAGAGAGAGAGAGAGAGAGTGTTCAAGAAAGAGGTAGGCCATGTCACCTAATTACTGCTTTACTGGAGTGCGATGTCTAATCAAGACTCACTTTGTCAGCAGAGGAGACGTCCCCGATTAGCACTCGTTGCCCCCGTTGCGGCCTCCTGAAAAACAGTCCCTCCCACCCCACACAGACGCCAGACTGACTGTCAAAAGTGTTTCTGTGGCGCCGCGTGTGTTGTCACATAGCCAGGGATTAAAGAGGTAGCAGGATGATCCCACCACCAGCCTGAATGAACATGGGTGGCTGCGTCCCCTGGCACGTCTGAATGAAACTACAGGAATTCACAGCTAAGGACTGTCAAGGATGAAGTAAAAAAAAACAAAAAACAGATCAAGACATTCATTTGGTATTTCAAAGGGGGCCACTATAAATGAGTATGCTCGTTTTCAAATAACAATAATCTTAATAAGTGCGCCATTTCGATGAACTTTGCAAGGGATGCGTGTGTTGATACCGAGTCTTTCCCATTTAATGGTTCTTCTAGGCCAGACTGTGTGTTTAGAGGAGGATTTTTGACAGTTTTGTGGTAAGTCAAAAAAAAACTTTCAAAGATAAAAAAAACTGCAGGCTAAACGGAGTAAAAACAGAAACATTCCTAGAAACAGTTCCAAAAAAAAAAAAGTGGAAGATGGCTTACTGTGGTTTCTGACAGGTACTGTGCATCTTTGCCTGAGGCTAATGTTCCAGCCAAGAAGTTCTGGCACAATTACCAGACTAGTAGTTGATTGTCTGGACCCTATCCAGCTCCCGACGGCTGGAAGATTCATGCAATAGCAAAGCAACTGCCCTTGAGGCTAGCCTCAGGTGAGAACCGCACAGCAAAGACTCCATTAACTTCAGGAGAACCGTACCCGTATCTAAGTTTTACTCATTCGCTGTCTTGGTCACCAGCTCACTACCACGCCCACTCTTGTGCTGAGTCACTGCGCTTCTTCATTCAAGAGACATCTTCCATTTGTTTTGCCTACTCAGAAGGTTTGCCCACTCGCTAACCTTAATGGACCGAATAAACATGGGCGAGCAACCTCACTCCCACACGCTCAGCCTTTTCACACGTGTCTGCTCCCTTTCTCTCTCTGTCTATCCCTCTCTCTCTCTCTCTCTCTCTCCCTATCTCTCCTTACCTCACATTTACTCACTGTATTTATCTCAGTAAATAAACAAAAGTGCCCTCGTTTAGAGTTGCTCCAAACAATCCAGCTGTTTTGTATGCGTGTACGTGTGTTTGTAGCCCGGCTCTATTTACAGCTGTGCACGCTGTTTGAGATGCCCGGAGTGTTTTGACTAGTTCAGCTGGGAATTGGCTGTTTGTTATAGCTGCTAAGGATTTGGGATGTAAACCGTAGCGGCAAGATGAACGTGCCAAGGTACTTGTTATCAGCCCAGAGGGGCATGCCTTTCAAAAGCGTCCGTGATAAAGACAGCAGCATGGGGAAATGTCAACGCGAGCGCAACCTTTCGCGTTACACTCGCACATTCCTCGCCGTCAAGGCGTAGTTGAGCGAGAACAGAGCCGGAGCGCGCATATTGTCTTGAAAAAAAAAAAACCCTGGGGAGAGCGAAAATATGAAATGGTCTGTCTGTCAAGATTTTTTTTCTACGACATGGTTTAGCGTAATTGCGCCAAGGCTAATGATAAGAACATCGTTCACTCACCTCTTTTGGCAGGGCTATTAGCCAGGGAAGGCAGGAGTGATTCTGGCCAAATTAGTTCCGCCTGGCTAAGGATTCTTGAGTGGATTTAGGTCACAAATTACCTCACTTCAGTAAAAGATGAAGGTTGGCTACACCTTTAATGATGAAAGTCAGATTCACCCTAGATGTCTTGTCAGGTATCAGAGGCTGAGAGAGAGGAGTAAGATAACAGAGGAGAATAGACCATGATCAGAAACAGGGCCAAAGGGAGAGGTTCATGAGCACTGTACAAATGGTTAGTTCAATTCACTGTTTGTCCTCAAGGTTCTGCACATACAGAAGAAATTCAATATTTACGGGATAATTGCAATATGCCCTTTTTTGTCCAAAGTGACCCTCTAAAATGCATGACTAGTGGCATAGCAGGTTTAAATTCTACAGAGGATAATTGTACAGGCAGAAAAGAATTTTGCAGAGCTGAAAGCTTTTCCCATGCCCTTGGCAAAAGTGCGGAGCGCTTAAAGGATCACTGGTTACCATGCTCCCTGCAACTGCCTGCTTACTGTGTGGGCTCTGAATGGACCAAGACACAGTACTTCCTCTATACAGCTGTTTTACTTACAGGGCCATGAGTGACAACAGCTAATAACCTATTTGCATTTTATAGCTTTTACTACTATAGAAAGAAGTTTAACACAAAACGAGCAGATAACTTATGACTCGCAGCGCAATAAACCAGCACTATTTGGCGCTTCAGTTTTCTCTCACGGGTGATGGAGAAGACATTGCCAACCTTTATGTAAACGCTGGGGTTTGTCAACCCTGAGGAGAATGTATATGGTACTCGTATACAGTATATCAAATTAGCTTCATACATAAAATTACACAAGGCTTCTTCGTTTCAGCACAGCACAGCAAAAAAAAGAGGATACAAGGTAATGGATTCCGGGAAGTTGTCCTGTGTCACTAATAATAAAGCCCGTTGTTCTTCCCAATCAGCAAGGCCTGTGGATCTCAGCGGCGGACGCCCGCAGTGACAGCCACAGAGGCGTGAGGACTAATGGGGCACGGCGGTGTCATGATCCGGAGCGTAACCCGAGGACCTCCCCCTTCGCCCCACCCGGCGCACGTCGATGGCAAGACGCCGCAGCTGGAGCAGTGGCGTTTGATGTGTGACACCCGAGCGGGTTGCCCCGGTGCATGTGGTTTCTTAGCAACGGCGGCAAGGAAACCAAACTGCGCGGCAGTCCGGGGGAGGGACCGATTCCTGTCTGTATCACTAACCAACCTCTCGTGAAGGTTTAGATTTCACTTGACTGAAACAGTTCAGATAAGTAAATAAATATAAATCTTAAAGGGCTTTTCTCTTATCACTGACTGGCGAGGGAGCTACAGTTGCAGTTAAAGACGTTTCATTATTATATGTTCTTAAAAAGAAACCAAATGTTAGCATTGTCTTTGTGAGGTTTGTATCAAGAGTAGAAGAGTGGTGTGTGTGTGTGTGTGTCTATCTGCCTGTCTGTCAAGGAATATATATCAAGCAAGTCATTTGTATGCTTCACGTCATCTGATTTCAGGGAATATATTTCTGGATCTCCAGGATGGTATCTATACCAAGTTAAAATTCCATTACTGACTGCCACTCTGGTCATGGAGACCAATACAAAAAGTAATGAAATAACGGCAAACAGTGTCAAACTCCACTCAGTCTTCTTCAGTGACGCACAGCCTTCCCTCTGTAATAATGTTACTGGCAGCTAAAAGCTGATATATATGCCCAGTAAATTTGATAAAATATTGCCACTCACTTCGCTGCCCTCTGGACAACTCCACTACAGCTCACAGCAGACTTTAATGGTATATGGTATATATCATGGTAAAGTACAGGTCAGCTACAGTCAGTGGTAACAGCTGTGTCCAACATTTTTGTGTGTTTGACGTACATGGGCCAGACATGACCATCAAACAGTCCGGGGGGGTCCGGCACCGCGTAGTTCCTTGAGCAGTCACAGCCATGTTTGCATGACATGGCACTAAGATTATAGTAATCCAGGTGGATTATTTCACTATTTCTGAAAAGTGGTGGTAATTTGATGTAATCCAGTGATTAGCATGCAATCAGTGGCATTCTTGATCAGAGGTAGCCTACATAACCAAATAAGATGACGTTCTTCTCATATCCAATTGATCTGGAATTGTCCCATTATGAACGAATGATCATAATGAACGTGGCCCAAACAAACAAACAAATATGCAGAGTTTTCTTCAATTGCCATGCAAAACTTGGTCCGGCAGCCACAACTTTACCTATTGTGTAATTTTAAGTATGTAGCTCTCTTGATAAATATGGCCTCGAGAAAACCTCCTGCCGTTCTGCTGGTTAGAATAAAAGAAGGCCTAAGGCAAAGACTTATATAGTAGTTCATTTGCATGATTTGTTTCGTTCAGGTCTACGTCTTTTGTTTATCACCGAAACTTGTTTTCCTAAGTGATGCTCAGTTTGTGACATGTTTCAAGAACTGCAGAATCACTTGTAATAAGCAGCAAATAGAGAATTCCACTGTTGGTATCCTGGCAGCATTCATAGACCTGTCTGCCTGGGGCGTATGTAATTAAGAAGTTTTAATCAAAAGGCTGTACTCGATCTGCAAAAACACGCATATGCATTGTGTGTAGATATGTTGTGTACTGTCAGCAGTTTTGCGTGAACGACAGTGTGGCCAAAAAATTTCCATTTCACCTTTGGGCTGTAAAAACTGCACAGAGTGCACTTACCCACCTGTAATCGACTGCATCTCACTGCAGTCAACTACAAACAGTTTTAACGCAATTTCAGAGGCCTTAAATGTCTCTTGGAAAAGATGAGAAACTCACAGACACACACACACACACACACACACTGTATGACCTAAATGATGCAGATGCCCCTCCTCATTATTGATTATTGATCAGGTGTTTCAGCCACACCCTAATGGATAAAATCAAGTGTATAGACATAGTCTCTATAGACAAATATAGGCAGTGGCTTTAAATGAGGCACTATCAAGGAATCTCCAAGTCAGCCCATGAAATGTCTGCCCTGCTGAATCTGTAAGTGCTATTATTCTGAAACGGAAGCATCTAGGTGCAACCACAGCTCAAGACACGAAGGGGTACACTGCGCAAAATTCACAGGAGGCTGAGTGCAGAACCAGATAGCTCGTAAAAAATTGCTTATCCTCGCATCACTCTCTACAGAGTCCCTATAGAGTCTCTACAGTCCCAAACCGCCTCCAGAAGCAGCACAAACACAAGAAATGTGCGTCAGGAGCTTCATGAAATGGATTTCCGTGGCTGGGCAACTACACGCAAGAACAAGATCAGTGTGTGTAATGGCAAACTCCGACTGGGGTGACATAAAGTGCACCGCCACTGGACGGCAGCTCTTTGCACACGCCTCTCCTCAGCACCACGTCGAGCCACCTCACAGCATTTGCCAACATCATCCTACTGCTTTGTTAACGCTTGGGGTTTTTTGTTTTTTCTCCACATGAAACCTGCTTTCTTATTTTTCACTACTCATGCATCTCTCCTCTTTGCAATGTCACAAAAAAAAAACTTAATTATGGAAAAACTGTGGATCTATATGAAGCACTGGGAGCTGCCAAAGACCTGATGTTACTCCCTTATGTACCGCATCCCAGACGCAGCTGCATCGTCTATTCAGAACTCCACACACACCACAATCACTGGTTCACAGTCCGTAAGATATCTCATGTGAGACTTCAAGAAGCCAGTCGTTTAGGAGCAGTTCAATCTACCAGCTCCGCATCCCCTGCCTTTGTTTAAAATGAGCAGCGCTGGTTCTGAAGAACCTCTTGTAATCCATCATATCGGTCGCCATTTATTAATCCTCACAGCAGTACATTTAAGCAAGTTTCCCTTTCAAGCAACTCCAAATTATAGCATCCACTGCAATGAATCTGCATCAGAGAGAAATTTGTCTTCTGGTTTTTTTAAAAAATATATACTTTAAAAATACTTAAAAAAATGTTTTGTCTGGTAGCCATATTTTTTAATCTTATCTGAACTCCATCCTTCATCTTATGGTAACTTATCACCCTCCAGACACATAGAGGCAGGATTTCCTTGTGTATCAACATACTCTAAAATGCTCTCCACTGAACAACGACCTAAACTTCCATGCGTTAAAGTGCACGTCTTCACCCCGGTTGTTGTAGCATCTCATATAATAAGGTTGCACAGCAAACCCATCAATCCTTCGTTCGTGTCAGTCACACGGCTTCCTGTAAGGGCCACAAGCCGTGGAACACATTAAATGAATAAAAACAAGATTGGGAAATGAAGTCGAAATCATTCATTAAGACAAGGGAGGGGCCACTTGAGGGAGGGCGGGGTGGCGTTGGTTGTGTCGAATCGTTACCTCTTGCGCCAATTTCCACAAATCCTTTTTGACACACGCTCGGTTGAATAAAAATGAGGCTGCCATGGAGGAAGGGGCTGTGGAATCAATCACTGATGACAGGGACTATTAGTTGGCAGCTGGTGACACAACATGACGTTTCCTGAGATTGTGAGAATGTTTCACCTCCTCTCCTGAGACTCCTCCTTCAACACCCTCCCCTTAAGTTAACAGGCAGGAACATATCATTAGCCTCCTCAGTAAAATATGTCTCTGTTGCAGGGCCTGAAGATTCAGTAATGGTGTGACTGATTTATATCAATCTATATGTCATATGGTGTATACATATCATTATGTTAAATGAAGCAGCAACAACCAAAGTGTTCCCACATCCCACTATGAAAAATATACATATATATATTATATGTTTATGTATATGCGTGTGTGTTGTATAGACACACACATGCGCACACATTATATACCTAAGACAATGTACAAACCTAATCATCACACCTATGCGGGCTTGTTGGCCGTCCCATCCCATTCCAGTACCACGGGTGTTAATATGGATTTGCTCTTCTTTGGAGTCGTAACCCTTCTGGGAAGGTTCAAAAGGGTCAAAAGAGCATTTGTGAGGTCAGGCACTGATGTGGGATGAGATCTGGCTCTCAGTCGACATTCCATTTCATCCAAACAGTGTTCAGTGGATTGAGGTCAAGGCTCTGTGCAGGCCACTGGAGTTCCTTCACATGTCTTAATAGACCTTGCTTTGTACCCAAGGGCACAAGGGCCTTCCTTGAATTTTGGTCATAAAATTGCAAGTGTGTAATTGTCTTAAATGTCTTTGTATAAATTAGGAATTTAGAAGCCTAAACCCTGTCAACCAGCTCCATATCATCTTCCACCAAACTTTATGGTTATCATTAGGTATTCTGGTAGGTATCATTTTCCTGGCATTCACCAATCTCAGATTCATCCATCAGACTGCCAGATAATGAAGCATGATTCATCAGGCCAGAGAAAATGTCTTTATTGTGGCGATTTCATATCATATTCCAATAAATGCAATAAAGATATATCAATCAGAAATCATACAACGCATGCCATGACTGAATATGGAAGATTTAGGCCTACAAATTACACATGAACTGAATTAGCATGTGAGCAAAATGAAGAGGCAGATCGTTCTTCAAATTACACTGAACAGCCATTTGCCACAATCCAAGCCTCCAGATACTGATGCCTGAATGCAAAGCCTGAATGAAAGTGTTTGCTTGTTCTGTTAATGATCTCATAACACAACTGCAGTGCCTCAGGCTAAGATAGACATGATTGCTCAGAGTTTGGGCCCAGAGGCTTATCAGAACTAAAACCACCACCTCTGTGTCAGGATGAGAATGGAGAACTCAATCGCTATAGCTCTGGTTTCATAATTCTTGTTCGAGATGTAGAAAATGGTGCCAAAAAGGTAAATTTGTTTCCAGAGCCTGTTCACTGTAGGCTTTCTGGAACAAGGTACAAGCAGAATCAGGAGGCGAATATGAGTAAGCTATGTCTTTATGAACCCAACCCAACTCAACAAAAATTGTTGAAAGGAAAGGCCAAAGTCAGAGAGCAGGTGTTCTGTTGATTTAATCTACCAATCAAGAGGCACTCCTGGGGATTAGAGTGCACAAACACGTCACCATGGCATCAGGTTTTTTTCCCAAGGCATGTTTTTGTTTTTTTGGGGGTTTTTTTAGATTATAATGACATTGTACTTGCAACATTACTTCAAATTTCTTTCTTCAGATGTATTATAAAGGCACAGCATAGTGAGCTCAGGTAATATTTTTGTTTGCTTTTGGGGGTTCAAAAAGTAAGTATGGAGATCAAAGTCTCTCAGAGCATTTACTTTATTTACTGCACGTTTCCTATTAGCTATGGAAGCCTGCCGTGCATTATATACACAACATCTACTCTGTGTACTGTGGTATGGAATATTAGTCTCATACGTAATCAGTAAGATGCAAAGACAAAGTGGGACAACGAATTAAAAGAGGATAACACAACGTTACAGCCGAACAAAGACCCAGAAAACACTGACACGCAGGAAAACACGCGATTTAGGTACTTAGACTAACATAAGAGAACCATGATGAGAATGAAGGAAAGAACAAAACATGGGGTGGAGACACAAACCAAAAAACGAAACCAAAACCACATGGGCACAGGCGAGAACCACGGAAGCCAGGAGGTGGGAAACCACATCACTTCCCTTCTTCAGCAGACATTTCAGCAAAACATCAAGCTCTCCTGTGTGGATGTGTCTCGGAATGCTTAGCATTTGAAACAGCAGACGTATTGCAAACCTGAAAGTATAAGAATAAATTCCACATTAGGCTCATCACTGAAAATAATGGACTACTTTGTTTTGTTTTGTTTGCTGCTGAGTTTCACTGTAACAGAACTGTCAAGACTCTGACATACTGGATTTATTAACTCTTTGGGCGTTAGTAACAGAAGGTATTTCAAGACTACATATAATGCAAGACCTTAGTGTAACATACGTGTTACCTCAAACCTAAATCAAATCTAAGACGTAATACTAACAGATGCATTAAATATTGCTATGAGAAGTCATTGTGTCTGGAAAAAGTTTTTAAAGTGATCTGAAACAGCAACATTCAGTATATTTGACCTTCACTAACAGAATTTATTTTAAGATAATAATTCAGTTTATTACAAGGGTATTTGAATTTTCTATTAGTATCTACTGAAAGGTCTGTAAGAAGGATGGTGATAGTAAATATGGATCATTACTAAATGGCATCGAGAGCTGAGTCGGGTCCACAGAAATTCCTATTTATTTATTTTCTTCTCTTTAATATGTACTTTTCTATTTCAAGTCCAATTTCCATTTAACCTTTTATATTAGAGAGGTGCTTTTCCCCAAGCAACAGTATTCACAGGAGCCGGTGAACGAAGAAAACAGAGCCTGTGTGGGCCTTGACTTTGGGATGGAACTAGGCGAACACCAGGCATAAATCTGTTCTTCACCACAGTCTCTGCCTCTCCGAACACATTGTACTGACTGTGCAAAGCTTCCTGTTTAATGCCGTATCACCAGGTTACTGGGAAACACATTTGAGGAAAATGCCGTGTTCGTCTCCACCTTCCAGTCCAGCTCCTCCTTCGCGGAGTTCCAGATACAGAACTCCACAAAGGCCTCACGTCACTCTTGCGCACCATGGGAGATCTTTGGGTCCTTCTTTGTCGGTGGGGCTTTGAAGCTCCACGCTGCCGCATGCTGGGAAAAGAGCGACCGCAGCGGCCAGACGCCGGCCAGACAACGATGGCCGTCTAACATGTCCGTTTGAGAACATCGACTTAGTGTGACCATCTGTCTAGTGTTTGCCATTCACTTCACCATCAGGAACCCTTATGTGTTTAATAAGCCTCTTGGTAACGTATACTGCCTTTATCGAGAAAATAGGGCCTCCGTGTGTATACCAGTGTGACTTGTCATTGCAGTACTATAACAAACTTTTTTGCTTCTGTCAGCATTATATACTAAATGTACTGTACCTACAATGTGGGCAACTGATATTAGAAAATGTAATAGACATTTTCAGCACTTTATACATTTCATGGTTCACAGTTCTTTTTCAAATTGATGGAAGAAAGAGCTCACAAGAACTGTTGGTTTACTACTAATGACTTTCTTATCTAAATGATGCTTACTTTTTAAAAATAGACTCTAAAACAAAAAAGCTCCGTGTGGGGATGTAGTATTCAAAAGACCTAGGAATTGTTCTAGAGTGGTGTCTTTGCAATGACTCTACCTCTAATGAGAATCACCACGTTATTAGAACAATATGCGTATTCAGTAACTCCCACACTCCAACATGTCAGGTTGAGTTTCTGGCACTCAGATAATGATGTGATGTGTAAATAATCCAATACAGTGTGAAACCCATAACACCAAAAAATAAAAACAATTTTAAAACCCTAATCACTACTATTCCGTACAAATTTGATTTGATGCAAAAAGTGTTTTAATATGAAATGAGTTCATATGTATTAATATAAGTGACATCATCGTCAATGACATCATCACCTTTCTCACTCCACCTCATGCACTAGACATTGGCAAAACCCTGACAGCATAATGGGCAGATCAGAACATTTGTGCTCCTACGATTCAAGTCCAAGGCCATGGTCTCATCAGCCTGACAGTTCCACTCTAAACCCAACACAACCCACAATCACCAAAGGTCTTAGAGGCTATTTAAAACCACCACGTATTCATAATCCTTGCCATTCTTCATGTCCAATAAGCCTTCAGTACTGTCTGTCATGTGGAAGGACAGAATATCCTCCCCAACCATTTAGTGTCTAATTTCCGTGCGCCTTTCAGGAACTAGCCTGAGCTATCCTGAAAAAAAAAAAAAATGTAAAAGACGAATGTTATTATGAGAAGAGGGTGATTACTGTAGCCGCTGGTAATGTGTCCGGAGGTGAATGGTGGACGGGGGCGTTACTGTACGCCTCCCACACGTTTCAAAGGGGAAGAGGAAGGCAGTAACTGATGGGTCCATTGCTCCTGATAAAACGTCTCCTCCCTAACGCTAATGCTGCCAGGTTTGGCAGCGACCCCCCCCCCCTCCAGCCCCCAAGTTTCCTCTCTCACTATTTACAGAATTTATCTTCTCTTTTGATAACCGTCGGCATTCCCGCTCTGTCGCCACGGCACCAGGGTCCGCGGCGCACAAGATGAATGCAGTCTTTTTACATGGCTGCTACACGGAGAGAGGAGATCTGCAAATGGAGAGCATGTGAAACGTGTGGAAGTATTGATAGACACATAAAGAGAGCTTCAGCGCGTGGACAGTGGGGGTTTGATGGAAATACTGCCTGGCCTGAAATTTCTCAGGCCATGAAAGTTGCTAGAAACAACTTTGATATCAATCTTGATATGCAGTGAGCCACTGGATTCTGCACTGGCAACACAATACTGATAGTAAAAGTAATGACATACTGACTGAAACCCCACAGAAATAAGAGATGGACATAATACTGACACAAGACAGATAGATATTTGATGTGTGGATGTGCCTCAAAGAGAAGTTGCTATGACAGCAGAGTGATCTACAGCATGGAACTTATTAATAGGAGGAAATTTGTTTACTGTTGTTCCAGGAAACGTTACACCAACTCTTGCCCAATCAAACAGGAGCCAGGTTCTTTTCTGCAGCTCTTCATGATCATGTATAACATAATAACACAGATTAATGGAAGCACAGACCAGATGTCAGTTGGATATTATCAAATATCTCACAAGAAGAGAAAAAATGGCCATCTAAGGAAACACAGATGCTCGTTTTAGACTCCTCAAATGAGATTAAACATTTTTTTGTATTTTACAAGCTTTGTTCTTGAACCATTTGGACTTGGCGTTAATATACGGCACTTGAGCTTTTGTAATGTGGGTGTTTTTAATTTTTTTATTGCAATGAACTTCAAATAATAACAGGAGTACATTTGATCCAATGCACAATAGGGACCAGGCACCTGCAAAAACAGAGTGAGGCAATTCAGTCTGTGTGTACTTGCAAGCATTCATGCTTAATAGAAGGGAAATGTTTGAGAGGAGGAAGAGACATGTAGTTATTGAAAAGGCTTCTGGCCCGTGGCAGAAGCATCTTGCTTCCGGAATCTAAATTGAGTCGCGTGGCGTGAGGCTCTCTGAAATTCTCAGCTGTAAGATTAGTGCGAGATTAATGCAACACAAATCTCTTTCTCCCTGTCTGTCGCTGTTGCTGTCCTCCTGTGAATTACAGCCCTCACGAAAACAGAGAACTGTTTGCTTTTGGAGAATGTGGGACTATCACAAAATGTTCCTTGTGCCAAAATAGCTCTGTTACATCCATATGAAAGAAATAAATGGCTCTTAATAATTTTTTTCATCAAAATCACACCCAAATAGATCACTTCCTGCAGTACAAACAGCTGGTTCAATTAACTAAGGACATTTAAAATGGGTCTTTTACAAAGTAGTTCAATTTTAAAGACAAGCATTTTCAGTGGGTTCTAAAAATCCATCCAGGTGAACATATGCCTTTGCAGGGTACCATCCACAATGTTTGGTTCCTCTGGAGACTAGGAAGAAGATGTAGATGAACACCTGCTGTAGTGTAAAGGTCTAACGATGCTCTGCACATCCGTGTAGAAGTGGTTTTAATGAGGAATTAGGTCACACATAATTCACTCCCAATTCACTACAGCTAATGGTAACTATCCTGGGGGGATCAGTAAAAAATCCCCAGTAAACTGAGTGAACAGAACCCAAATCCACTTCTCAGCTAAAACAGATGTTTAAAGGATAGCGACAAAAAAGACAGGTCACCGAGGGAGAGACAGAACATAGACATAAGCTCAGTGTTTAGCGGCTCCGGTTGCATTAAATGCCAAGGTGTATGTGCTGGTGTGATATTTTATGTTACCATCTAAGACATGACATGGTCTAGAAGAGCTGAGTTAATCATACATTACATACTTCCTATGGGATGAAATCCTGCAGTACAGATCAGACAAAGCAGGACTTCTTAAAGTGACGCAAAGCAAATGTGAGGATTCAAGACACTGCAGGGGATATAATCAGGTCAAAAGCTGTCAATAAAATATGAAACCAAACCAAAGCAAATGTGAATGATTTGTGGTTGTTCTCTTTGTCTGATGACAGTGGTTAAGCGTAATTGTTGTATCTTACTGTAACATTTCTAGAACAATGCAAAACAAAAAAAATCTTTTGGCAAGTTGTGTGCAAAAGCCCCATTAAGTATTAAATCAGTTTTCTATAGGATTTATAAACACTATCCTGCAGGCAACTGTGCACAGCAGGCTTAGACTTTGTCAATAAGTCGCCTAATTCCATTGGTTCGTGATTCAGTCAAAAATTCAGTCCAAAAGTAGTTTTTTTCCGCATTCATTTCCATGGAGAACCCATTTACCTTGTTTGTTAATGGTGGTGACAGCCACAAAGAAGGCGATAATTATTTTAACGTCAGCTTATTTATTTATTTATCTCCATGCCTCAGAGACGTGCTGTTCTCAAACAGGTGCAATACCTCCGCAACTGTCTGCCGTCTGAGCAGCGGTTTGTAGTCTTCATTCCGCCATTTCGTTTTATTCCCTCACGGCTGTCATTGGAATCACATTAATCGAGGGATTCCATCTGCTTTGCTGCCTTCCTGGACCTGACAGTCCTCGGAGGCTCATGGAGAACAGCACACCTAAGCAGTGCCAAGCACGCCTATCTGGTTTCAAAGGAGAAACTTGAGTACTGAAGTTCAGTACTTCTTTCTGAACTGACCTAGTTTGCACTGTATGTAATTTAAAGTCCTTCTCTTAATTACATGTCGTATGTTGCATTAAATAAATATCCGCAATTGTGTGGTGCGTCGATACTACTAGACGTATTTGAATGGATCGTCGTATTCGGTGTAGTGTGTCGTCCGTCTTTGCCACAGGAAGGATCCTAATGATGTTCATAAATTTGTTTTACTAGCTTTGTTAGACACAGCGTTCCATTTCTTTTCATTTGTTAATGATAAGACTGTGCCGTCGTTGTAGATGATGATTTACAGTGCAGGTTAAGTGGCTCGTTTAATACAAACTAATGAAGCCATACAAGTACAGTAAGAGTTTATACAAACCAATGGGAATTTTATACATCTAAATGATGCGTCGTAAGAAGTAGGTGGTTGGAGCAAAACTCCATCAATATGTGCGAGCACTATATCACGCTGGTCAGACACATATACAGATATGAAAACTACGTTAAGTCAGCAAATGCGGCAGAATATCTCAAGCTCCGTCTCTCACTTCCCTTTCATATAAAGACACCACAGTACCTTGGCCTTGCTTTGCTGCACTGCGTCAGATTAAGTATGCCGTTTCTCTCTCCTTTTTTCTGTCTAACGTTAAAAAGCGTGAATTGGAGAAAATGCTTACAGCGCATAGCTCGTGATAAAATGACCTAATTGAAATGACTAACATGATAAATGGTCTATACTATGTATGATTTTTTTTATCAATATAGATTCATTAGGCAAACACGCACGCGTTCCTATACAAACATGCTCAGTGTGGTATTGAGTCGGTAGTGGGACGTGTAGTTTCCTCGTTCAATAGACGTACTATGTCGGTTTCCAGCTGCTTCAACAAATTGATTTATTGACCATTCATGCACCATTATAGAGTTGTTTTATGAACAATCTAGTAAATATACTATCAGAAAGTATTCTTTCTGTGGTTGAAGCAAGGACAACTTTATATTTTAAATTGAAAGTAAACGTACAGTCCAATCCGTATTTATTTGGACAGTCTCACAGTTTTTATGTATATACTTTTGTCCTTGTATTCCATTCTAAAGAAAATGACAATTTTAAGGATTTTTGAGGAACTTTAAGGATTTTGAGTATTTACATTTACATTGGGTGAACCAAGAGTCATATAACAATTGCAGGCCTTTTTGAACATATTTTTTGTATTTTTCAGTTAAGCAAACCAAAGGTAATTAGACTGCTAGCTTCATAGTTTTTTTGTTGTTGTTGTTATTTGTTTGTTTTACCAGAAATAGTAAGGCTCATAAAACCTAACAAAAGTTCTGGCCATTCAGATGCAGTTTCAAAAGCACAATCTCCACTTAGACTCATCCCTGCTTCCGACTAATTAACACCCATCTGTACAGCTGGCCTCTTTATGACTGTGACATGTATCCATTTGTCTGGTGATTGATGAAGTGATATTGACAGTTTCATTGTTGATGGTTTTTTTCATGCATCCATTGCAAGCTGGTTGGACCCTCTTTTTTTGTTGTTTTCTGTTAGGGTTTCTTTGTTGTGTTATTTATAGTGTGAATTTTCTCATTGTCTGTGTTGCAGGGCTCATTTAAGAGACCTAAGTAACTACTGGTGCTCTAGAGAACACAGGGTTAAAAGGATTGGACACTGAAATGAGGATCATAGGATTAAGGGCTGGTACACAACAGTCTTTCTCAGTCTGCAGTAAGATATATTCAACTCTTGTTTTTGCTTTTCTGGACATCAGTGATTGGTGGCCTGCTCTCTCTCTGTTCTCTCTCTCTCTCTGCATCACACCGTATGTGGAAGATGAGGTTTGGAGAACTGATAAAGCCCAGAAGTCTCCAAACAAAACAGCAAGTGTGTTTTGTCTATGTTTGAAAGTGTTCTCATGCACAGATTAGTAAACAAGAGCAGCAGGAATCTGTTTGACTCAGAGCTTCAGTGGAAGACGTTCCCCGGGAGCGCTCTGCTGCTCCGGTCCTTGGCCGTCTATGAGTCTGCATCAGCTGCCAGGATGCCGCTCCATGCTGCATCGGGACCTCCTGTTTGTGATCCCGCCACGTCAATCTTCACCCTGAAGTTCCAGCTTCTGTTCCCCGGCAAATATGGTGAGTTGTTATGCAGTGCTTCTGGGTTGTAGTGGATTTTGTGGGACTCATTTGGAAGAGAACGTGAACAGGCCGTTCACTGCTCAGTGTGCCACGTCCACAGGCCAGCTGGTGAAAAGGTGTTACAGCCTCCCCTTCAGTCCCTTACACATCGTGGAGTCAGGCTTCAGCTTCTCATTTACAGTGATTATCCAGTAGCTCAGATCCACGCCAGCTCCAGCTTCTCTGGCCTCTCCCAGGTCTCTGATCTTGAGAGACTTCAGCCTCTACTCTTCCTTCTCTCTCCGGCTTCACGGATGATTCTGTAATGCTGCTTGGTCCTCCAAAGATTTTTCCTTTGGTGACCTGACAGCTGGCTGACTGCTACCCAAGACATAGCCCCGGTTCACTGGCTGTCTTTCAATAAGGAGAATAGTACACCAGTGATGCCCAAGTTACAAAACTACAAAAATAAAAGCCTATAGGCCTGTAGAGTTTAGAGTTTTGTCTCTTACACGAGACAAAAAATAACATGTACCCCACTGATGGAATAATGTAAGTGTAGAATAAAAGGAACAGCTCATGATCCAAAGCATACCATCTCATACTGCTGCCTGAGGATTTGCTTCACGCAATGATGTGAGCTTTGGTGGTAGCAGCGGGAGGAATTCTGAAGTGTGCGGGAACATCTTAACCACTCAGATCCAACCAAATGCTTCTAAACTCAGTGGGAGGTGCTTTCATCTTGCGACAGGACAATGTTGCTTATGGAGCTATGGAGTTATAACCGAATAGAGGAATGGAAGAAAGTTCCCAATGAAGGGAATACAGCTGCCAGGCTCAGCTGCCACAGCTGCATTTACAACTTTAACAGAGAATCACCAGGGAAGATACTCAGTGCCGGGTGTAGTTTGTGGTCTGCAGGCTTCAGGCAGTCATCAACTGCAAAAGGATTTGTAACCAAGTACTAAAGATGACAATTTTATTTAAGATTATGTAAATTTGCACCATTGGTTTTTAATACAAGGTTTTACCTCAAAAGAAGCAAAAGAAAAAGAAGCATGTTTTTGCCTGAGTCTCATTTGGCATGTTTTCCATGCCTTTCACTGCCGAACTGACTTCATAAGAGTTTTTAAATGAAGCCTGTTTCTGTGTGAGAGTACACAAGTTTAATGCTGCCATCTGACATCCATTGAGGTTAGCTTTAAGTTTAGGGTTAGACTTGGGGTGTCTTTTTGGATTGGGGCTAATTTAAGACTTTTATAAACAGAATCAAATCCTTTTGTAAGATATTAAAACCCTATAACTCTGACTATAACTCTCCCTTTGACGTTTGCTCCACCAGAAATAGTGAAGCGGTGGAGACTAGTGACAGTGAAGCCTACATAAATAGTCACACCAATTTTTTTCTCTCCTTCACAATTTGGATGCGACGGTGCACCTTTTTCTTGGATGTTCTGGTACGTGCAATTTCTATTCTAGGTGCTATGAATCCTCATCGTTGGTTTCTCCATTAACACACAGCTGCATCTTTCAGTTGGAGAACAGTCTCTCATTCCAGGAAGCAAGGGCAAGTTTAGCATCTATTCTATCAATTTGTTGACCAGTCAGGATTCACAGGGTTCATGACAAGCTGCAGTCAAACTGCCAGTCCTTGAATGTGGAACTGTGTTGCCTGATAGTAAATTATGCCTGAACTGCTTAAACGGCATCTCTCAGGTTGATGGGCTAAAGGTACGAACTGGACAGGTTTACCACTTCCCATCACCAGTGATCAGTCTTCAAGGATACATTCTCCTTCTTTTGACGGTTAGATTTATTTTAGAAAAAGCTGATCTCAATCATAATAGTAGCTTAATTAGCTGTTATAAGACTGTAAAATGCGTTGTTTATTTTATGTGTTGATATGATTGGCTGTATGAAGCACATTTGTAAATCGTGCCTTGTGGCTCACTTGACCCAGAGCCACAGTTCGGTTTTAAGCGAACTATTTTTGTGGGGTTTGTTCTGGAACATAATGAAATGTACATATTTCACAATGTGTGAAGGACAGTAAAGCAAGTATTGCATTTCTTTGAAAGTGGGGGAAATGTATCTCCTACATCCTCTATTTATGACACCCCAAATTTCATGATACTTGGTTCTGGATATGTTCATGCTGAGGAGTTTTTCTGCGTTCACAGCTAGTGAAGTTTGGAAAAGTTGGCTTTTTTTTTTTTTTTACATTGCGTAGTTCATAATACTAACTGCTTCTCTTCACCACCCCCTCCCACCCACCTTGTCTCCTTCATCTGCTCCCTGCGTCGATCTCCCCCTTTTCCCATCCAGTACCACAGCTTCCGCTGCTCTTGCTCAAGGTGTGTATTCATGCATCAGCGAATGGTTGACTGCCCCGAGTGATACGTCAAAAAAAATACAAGCCTTTGTCCTGAATTACAAAAAGCTCACTGGTTTCTTAACCCCACTCCACCCCACTTCTCCCGCCTTGTGTCCTCGTAGGACTCTCCCGTTGACACAGTCTGGCGGGCTTTAAAAATGCATTAGGGTTAGGGAGGAAACGTGAGCGCTGGGATCAGCGAACGTATCAAAGACTGAGCAGAGGAACTGGGGCCTGCTTGGGGAAAGGGTGAGGAAAGGATTCCAGGGTTTAAATGGGTGTCCGCAGGAAATGATCTAGATCGGCACCTAGAATGTAATACCGCATAAAAGGTGCACAAAAAGTACTTTAACCCTCAGCTGGCCTTACAGTATATTCCATGAGGAATGAAATTTCTATTCATCGGTATTCTGTTCCCAACATACTCTGTTTCTCTACATTTTGCATTGTTTTGCCCAAAAAAACATTAAATCATGTTGATTAATGGGTAGGACTGTTCTTGGTGACCAAATATTGCGTAAAGGCCTACTTCTTAGAGATTTTCAAGCCCAACTTGTTGCAATAGTCTCCAGGCTCTCTGCTTTATGACAGGTCACGGCATTGCCCTGTTCATCATACAGACGAGCTAAATGGAATGAACCCATTTAGCTGTCCTGGAATCGCTATCCAGGTCAAACCCATACTTTCGTAGGTGACAAAACTTTTAGGTGACCCATTTCATGAGACCCACGACCTGTTTTAGTCAAGGGCAGCTGGGACAATCACACTGATAACCCCCTTCTCTCTATGTTTCTGCCAGCATGCCTTCCTGGAGGCTGGCAAAAACAGTTATAAGCCAAAATGCTTTATTAATCAGCAACCTGCCCTTTGAGATGGCAGGAAATGGAACATCTGCTTGCATATTATTCCCTGATGCCTTTTAATGGCAAATAAATCAAAGGAACCGTTCTTCTCTCAAACGCATCGGGCTTTGAAAAATATTTCCACAAAGACACTCCCAAAATGCATCCGTCATTGGAGAGCTTTGAAATATGATGTCCCCAAAAAAATGTTCTCCACTTCAAATCTATCTCAGGCTCTCATTAGTTGGTTCACCTGAATATTGTTAAACATTTGGCCATTGGATATTTCTGGCTAACAGCAAATAATTTCTCAAAATTATCACTGGGCACAGTTCAGCAAATGCACGGGCAAGCTTGTATAATATGCTCATTCGTCTTTTTTTGCTTCCAGTGACACTTTTGATCTGGAGAGTGTCAGCATGTTTTGGATTAACTGGGTACCACTGGGTAGGCTGATTGTTCCAGGAAGCACTTCAGCTATGGATTTTTAATTAAAGGGCAAAATTCCGATTATGCACCAGCCCAGACACTCACCGCCCTTTTGTCACCCGTATCTAAGAGATCACATCAACATATTAACTTTTCATGCATTAGCATATTAACGAGAAATCTGGGCCAGTCTGGGATATACGTTTCTACACCAATTTACCAGGAAAGAAACAGGGGGGAAAAGCAGCAGTGCATTTGCCTGACTAACTAGTCTAATTAAGAGCTCGTGAGGTAGCTGCCCAACTGTGTGTCCACATTTCCTGAACTGTCGCCATTTTAGGATTCATCTCAGGTACAAAAATGGAATTAATTGGTGTCTCCAATCAGGAAACCTGAATCAAGCCAGCAAATGGCGGAGGGGTAAAAATGGTGAAATCTGATGTAAGTGGTCCTCTTTAGATGCTAGGCCGTGTAATTGAAGTGTGACTCAATGCAAATGACTCATTGCTAAAGATAATCTGTAATCTGGGGCACTTTGCAATTCAGGGTGCAGTTGTTAATCTGGAACCCTTCACTGATTTTCAGTATAATTTGATTCTGACAGGTCGCTCTGAGATGACAAATGAAAAGAATACTATGAATTCCTCTGGTCTAATGACTATGCTGCCCTCACTTCACTGTTACTTATAATACTGCTTGTGCAGAGTGCTCTCTGCTATGACCTGTCTCCCTGAACTTGTGCAGAGTGCTCTCTGCTATGACTTGTCTCCCTGAACTTGTGCAGAGTGCTCTATGCTATGACCTGTCTCCCTGAACTTGATGCCTTACGTCGGTTCGGGTGAACCATATAAATCAGGGCATATAAATGTGCCCTCATGAAACATACATTTCGGTTATAAACCCACATGGCACACGGAGTCCTGCTAGCAGATGCAGGCCATACCCAAGTAGACGTGGCCAGCTCTGTTCCATCTGGAGAAGCACAAGCTCAGGCAAAGGAGAGCACATTCTAGAGACGGTGACATAATAAGCTTTACGTTGAATGCCATCTGTCCGTCACCGGTGCTTTATGGTCGTTGTTGCTACTCCTATATAAACCAATGACTATGAAATTTTAATGGAACTTGTTCTTAAGACTGCAGTAGCTGCCTGAGTCCTTTTAAAATGCACCCCCCCCCTCACCACTACAATGTAAATACAGAAATGGAAGGCAGTGACTGGGTTAAGAGAGGGGGTTGGAAGAGGGTGATTTATTGCAGGCAATGGCTACAAGCCATTAATTAAGTTCTGTAAAGTCTTGGTCACTCTTTTACTTGGAGCTTGGCCATCTGGAATCATTTTGCGATTCTTAGGATCTGTATAGTCTTTGTAGTCATTCTTTGAACTGATTAATCAGAATGAATGACAAGAGTCTGTCATGCAT
Source organism: Sternarchorhynchus goeldii (assembly GCA_028565775.1). Lineage (NCBI taxonomy): Eukaryota > Metazoa > Chordata > Actinopteri > Gymnotiformes > Apteronotidae > Sternarchorhynchus > Sternarchorhynchus goeldii. The sequence goes on along the minus strand of JAOXYF010000003.1, from coordinate 14,123,292 downwards.
GTTCCTTATCCCCCGTTTTTATATTCCTAATGAATTAGCAATTTCGGGGTTTGTGATATATGTTATAGTACGTGTGATATTCACCTTGCAACTGTTCATATTACTGAGGCATGACATCAATATATGATACAGAATGCTTCTACACATCTGAGTTTTTGATTATGCTGGACCAGTGGTCATCTACTACTTCATTATCATGACTCAGCACATTTTGTAAAAGAGATTATAATGTTAGTCTCTCCACAGCCGACATTTTTTTTCCTTACAAACAAGTGCTGACTGTAGATGAATGCGGCCCTGGAATTTGAGCCATTCCTTCGAGTCGACCCCAGCTGACCCTCCAAATAATAGTCCCTCCAGCAGAAGATTGGATTCGTATTCTTTAATTGCTTTTTTTGTTCCCTGTCAGCCATTTTGTCTTTTTGTGAGGAGGTTTCCCCTCATTCCAATAAGAGCTCAGATGGCGTTTCCTCCCGGTTATTGTCTCCTCCATATGAAGCTTACAGTATAAGAGTCGCGGCTGTCCTCACATCCGATGTGGAGTTCATCACCCCACTTCTCCGTACGGGCCACAGCTGGTTGAAGAAGGCGGCCCTTTCAGCCCGAGAGAGGTGTCACGACTAGCGCAGGCCCTCGCTTTTTCCTGCTGTTATTATTTCTTAAGTGATAGCATCAGCAAGGCTCAAAGCAATCACCGAAGAGCTGAAACACTTTGTCAAACCCAAGCCCATCTGGGGGAGAGATAAACCAGGTCTAGCATTGTTGTTTACCAAGTACAAAGAGTTCTGACTCCTGCCTCAAATGCAAGGCTGTTTTCTTTAACCTAGATAAGAAAGTTTTTATCTGCCAAAGTGTTGATAATTCAGGAGCTGATTTTAACGCTGAAAACGAGCTGTTTAGGGTTCAGTTTTACAAGTTAGGGGTCAGTGGTGGAAACAGACCAAACAGCTTTTCCTTCATTACGTTTTGTCTCAACTGCATTGGCTCATTTCCACAAACAGCTTTAACATTCTCAAAGCTCAAAGAATTCAAAGCATCTCAAAGCGTTTCTCAAAGTAGTTGATAAGATATTGCACAGCATCATAGTTTAGCGGCAAAAGGTCATAAAGGGTAGTTATTGTTTCAGCAAATAAGTAAATGAGACCACAAAGAAAATTCCCACTGGCGCTGTGTAAGCACTGAGGGTCGAATGGTTAGATGTTTGTAACTATGGCAGCAGACCCAGGATGCATTCTTTAATTTCAACTTTGTGTCTTTCACTTTTTTATTGAGGCTGAATGCGTTACTGTGCCAGAGTGTATTTTTTGTAAAAGCAACAGGGCATTTTATTCTTACTGTAACTGTGAATATCGTACAACACAACTAGCAAACTTGAATACTTATACAGCACGACACAAAGAAAAACACAAAAATGCAGAGATGTACATTACTGTAACACTGTAAAAGCCTATTGCTCTAGTAAAGACTCCATCCACCTCACTGAACATCCAGTCACTCCTGTTTGTCTGGCCAAAGATGTTTATCATCATCACACCTCTTATCCAAATCACATCTGATATTTTCCCTTGGAGTGCAAAAGGGACAACACCTTTCTCCATGCTATGACCAGCCACTGCAATATTCAGCTGTGATGACATTACTAGCAGAATCTTTTGCTGCAAGCAGATTCATTTGGTCTCGAGGCCACTGAACATATACAGACAAGCTTCTCCATGTTTTATTACGTTATAGACGTATCCTACAATAGACTGAGTTCATTTTTAGCTTTTAGCTCTCAAACATATCACACACAATCATCAATAATTACAAAGTCAAAACAGGTTTTTTAGACATTTGTGTTAATTTATTAAAAATTAAAATGTAAAATATTATGTACATAAGTGTACACACCCTTTCATATGACACCCAAAAGTGAGCTAATGTGCGTTTTGTTTCCATTGATACTGATTGAGGTATGTCTGCAACTTAATTATAGTTCACCTGTGGTAAACCCACTGTTAACCTGTGGCAAAGTTAACAGTGCATGTTAGAGCAAACTCCAAACCATGGGGTCAAAAGAATTATCTGCAGACATAAGAAACAGGATTGTGTCAAGGCAAAGATCTGGAGAAGAAAAATTGCCGCAGCTTTACAGGTCCCAAAGAGTCACCATTATTCGTGAAACGAAGAAGTGTGGAGCCACTAAAAATCTTCCTTGACCTGGCCACCCAGCCAAACAACGATCGGGGAGGAGAGGCCTTGGCCATGGAGGTGAGCAGGAACCACTCTAACTCTGAAGGCCACTCTAACAGAATCTATCAGCATGCCCTTGTGGAGATGAGAGAACCTTTTAGAAGATTAACCACCCAAGCAGCACTCCACAAATCTGGCCTTTATGGTATAGTGGCCAGATGGAAGCCACTCCTTAGTAAAAGGTACAAGACAGCCCACCTGGAGTTTGTCAAAAGGGCAAACTCTCCTTGGGGCAACTAGTCCTGATTGAGGGAAAGATGAATGCATCTAAGTACACTGAGATCCTTGAAGGAAACCTGCTCCAGAGTGCTCTGGACATCAGACTGGAGCAAAGACCTGAAGCACGCAGCCAAGAGAACAAAGCAGTGGCATCTTAGAGTCTGTGAAATGTCCTTGAGTGGCCCAGCCAGAGCCCAGACCTGAATCCAATTGAACATCTGTGGAAGGATCTGAAAATGGCTGTGTACCAACGGTCATCATCCGACCTGATGGAGCTTGCAAGGATATGCCAAGAGGAACGGGCAAAAATGTCCAGAAACAGGTGTGCCAAGCTCGTAGTTTATTTCCCAAGGTGCCATGAAGCTGTAATTGCAGTCAAAGGTGCATCAGCCAAGTATTAGGCTAAGGGTGTGTACAGATATGTAATTTTTCACTTATTGGTGATTGTGTGTAGATGTTTGGGGCCAAAAATGAAATCAGTCTATTGTGAGATATACCTGTAATGTAATAAAACATGGAGAAGATCAAAGGTTGTGCAGACTTTCTGGCTTGACTGTACATTCCACCTCCATGCTAAAAAGAATTCCTCAGCTGTGTTCAGGAATGGTTCATATCATGGAAGGAACTACATTGTAACCTTAATGGACAGCAAACCATCCCCAGTGTGAGAAAGTCCCATTCATCAGTAAAATCCAAGATTCATAGCAATTTAGCAGTCATTACAAAAATTCTGTAATATCATTTGGGGTAGCTGGTCACCAAGATGCCTTATGGTGTGTTGTATTCTTTGTTTTGTCACTTTGTATGCACTATCACCATTGTGCATATTTTTCAGTACAGCTGTCCATTATCACATCTTGGTGTCCAGTTATGTCTGTGATCTACATTTTCCACAATTCCCCACTGTTACAGTTTCCCACCATTCCAAATTACCACCCTTTCTGATACAGACTCAACCTAGAGTGTGTTTCGATAGATGAATGAATTATTGTACATGTGATGACTAACACAGTGAAGGAAATCCTGCATGTTTTGGAGAGCGCAAGTATTCAGCTAAGAAGCAACATAACAGCTTTGATCAGCATGATATCTGCATCCAGAGAGTGAGCTAGTTGGGGGCAGTTGTCCTCCCTCGTTTGTAAAGATGCGCTAAAACATTTGCAGTTCATTTAAAAGAATGAAAAATTCTGTGCTGAACAAGCATCCAGTAGCATGGAGATATTTACATGTTCTTTTGAAAATATTAATAGTGATTTAAGAATTGGGCCAAAGCAATTGAACTGTTTCATCAAAGTAAAGTCACGCAAAATCAACTGCAGACTGCAGTTCTTTTTTCCACAGGGGCCTACATATCAAGTTGGTAACGTCTGTGAATTCCCTGTGAAACAGCTAATGAATGTTCAGCTTAGAATTCAGGATAATGTAATTACACATTGCCTTGACTTATAATGTGGCGAACCTGTAACGATGGTGGTATTGCAACGCCTCCGAGCGATCCAAACAGCCCAGAGCGAATGTCCGGCTCTCACAGCTTTTCTCAACGTGAGTAATTGATTTTGTTTATGGACTTGGGAGACAATGCGCCAGTCTCAGCGGTGCCCCGCGCACTGATGAAATCTGCTAATTTGATTGGGAAATGAAGACAGCAGTGCCATCTGGACCTACCTTCGCAAAGCCAGGAGATGCTAAATATAGACCTGCCAGTCATTACTCCGAATGACAGAGTTGGGAGTACCGCCAGACTCAGCCAACGCCTTCGCTAACAAGTCTTCAATGCAGTCTGGCACCTGTTCTAAATGACTGTGCAGGGTTCATATTAGGTGGCCCTGACACAATGCTATTTTTTTCTAGCTAAAAAAACAGCTTTCTTCAATAATTGAAACTGTTTTCTTCTTGGCCATTTGTCACGCTGAAATACTGAAGATGTGTTCACTTAACTTTGTAGAGAAATTAAATTGTTCTATGTAATTTCATGGCTCCAGCCTAAATTTAGAGTGAACGGGCCAGATGTAAATGCTTTTCTATAGCTGCTTCAAATATTGTTCAAAGCAAAGTCATGTTGGAGTGCCATAATCAGTTGAAAATAATGTGGCAGGAGGGTTATATCTTTCTATCATACTCTGTTCTTTAGTAACATACTAGAATTCTCCCATCAGATAAAATGAATACGTAAAAGTATCCTGAAATGATTTTTTCCCTCTATAATGCTCAGTGTTATCTGTGTCAATGTTCAGTGGAGAGATATTTTCAGCACCATGGACAGTTCCTTGGTTTCCCCTCTATCTCTTTCAGGAAATTGCACAGGACCTGCTCCAGTGAACAAAGTGATATATGAGAAAATTCTTTCACACTTAACTGCATCGTACAGGGTTCCTACAGAAAATACCAGGTCCATTATATATGACAAGACTAAATTTCTTTAGGAAAAGAGTGGACTTATTTTGTGTTCCATGGGTCAATGCTAAAACCGCTTTACAGCCAAGGTAGAGTGTGATATAACTGTATGACACCTAGTTGAAGTCAACAAGAAAGCATGTGCCACTTCACCACTAATGCATTGCTATTCAATTAATAGAAATAGCCAAGCCACAGTGCAGGTTGCATTGATTTAACATCATACCATCTCTTTAGGCATGATGTGTGCCACAGTCATCTGTTTAGTCTGCCCAGGTGACCTGTAAATTGATTAGCCTGTCAATTTGCTCAAGCGTCACTGAAAGCATTAAAGTAAATCAATTATGGTAATGTGGCAGCAAGCATTCCATTCTAAGTAATAAGATGGCCGAAGATACAATTGTACAGATAACTTAAAACCATCAAAAAAACCATCAAACTATGCAGACAATCACAACCATACCCAGGGTCACTTTATGCAAAATGTGTCAAATGCATGAAACCAATGGGCGCTTTTCACACATGCTTTGGCCGGTGTAAGTAAACAGTTTCTCAGAGGAAATGACGTTATCACACTTAGGGATGGAGCAAGGAAGATGTCAGTGTTGGAATGGAGGTGACAGGCCCCATTTCATTTCCTTAATGTGGGACTACATGGGAAAAAGGAGACCAAAGGAGAAAATATTAGATCCTGGAAGCGATCAGTTTGAAAAGTGCAAACCTGTAATAGAACTTGTCTACAAGTGATTAATATATAAAGAAAGAGGTTTCAACATGAAGACCTCCTGTGCTTAAAGTTGTATGCAAAAGTTTGTGTACCCTTGCTCAAAGTACACATTTTGCCATTTTGAAAAAACAAACAAATGTTGAAAAAACATTTTGGTTTTTTTTAATTAAGAAGTATCTCTGTGGCTAATCAAACATAAAGCACAATATTATTGGCAAATCCTAATGCAGAGTGTCTCTGTCATCCATAACATAAAAAATAAAGAATTAAAGTCAAAGTGTGACTTGTGCAAACATTTGGACACCCTGAGCATTGCAAAGGTTTTTTTCTTTTTTGACAAGGTCTCAGACCTTGATTAGCAAATCAGGCTTGAGGCATGTAACCCATTTTAATTAGGAACTGTCAGCTGAATACAATTTCTAAGCTTTAGAAGTTCTCTAACTCTATAAACCTAGTGCTAACACTTAGCAACCAAAGTCTCCTGTAAGTAACTGTCTAAAGATATGAAAATGAAAGTAATCGATGCCCACAAGGCAGGGGAAGGCTATAAGAAGATAGCTGGTTTCTACAGAGCGAAATGTTATTAAGAAATGGCAGTTCAAGGGAACTGTAGAGGTCAAGATGAAATCTGGAAGAACAAGAAAAGTGTCAGAGAGAACTGCTCATATGCTGGTAAGAAAGGCTAATCAAAACTTCCCTCTATATGACTGCCAAGAGGCTGCAAGATGGTTTGGTCTGGGGAGGTAGTGCACCTTTCCACTGTGCAGCACTGCTTGTACTAACGTAGTCTTCATGGATGAGTCATAAGTATAAAACCTTACCCGTGACCTTATCACAAAACTCAACATTTGCCGTATGCTGCAGAACATCGAGACAGGGCTACGTGAGTTTTGGAAACAAGTGCTGTGAACTAATGAAGCCAAAACAGTTTGGCCACAATCAGCAAAAGTACATTTGGAAAAAGAAAAATTGCATTTCATGAATAGAACCCTTATGCCAGCTGTGACCCATGGAGACAAATCTGTCCTGCTTTGGAATTGTGTTGCTACCAGTTGCACTGGCAAAGGGAAGATTCCACACAATACCAGCAAATCGTCCACACAAATGTCAAACCATTGCTTAAAAAGCTGAAGCTGAATAGAGGCTTTTGGTAATGATCCAAAATATTCCACCCACCATGGACTACCTGTGGAGACACAAACTAAAGCTTTGAGAACAAGCCTCACAGTCCCCAGACCTAAACATCATATAGAATAATATTTGTGGTGAGAACTTAAATAAACTATGTGTGCAAAGCAGCCCAATCATATCTCATAGCTAGAGGCCTTGTGCCAAGAAAGGTGGGGGGGGGGGGTCCAAATGAAAGACTTTTAGGTTACCAGCTACAAAAAGCATTTGGAAGCTATGATTTTTGTAGAAGGGGGTGTTACTAAGGCCTCTGTAAGGTCTGACTCTATGGACTGACTCTGTAAGGTCTGACTGTATGGTCTGACTCTAAGGACTGACTTTGTATGGTGTGACTCGAAGGACTGGCTCTGTAAGATCTAATAATGTAAGGATTGACTCTGTAAGGTCTGACTGCAAACAATCTAAGTAAAAAAACAAAATTATGAAAAATGTACTTGAAACAAGTAAAATTATCTGCCAGTGAGGTGAGAAAATTTTGCTTGTCAAGGTTTCATGAAACAAGAACAGAAGTCTTATGCACAAAAGTCTAGGTGCATTAGTTGATCTTATTATTGTTAAAAAAGAATCCCTTGTTTATTTTCAAGATTTTCTGGCTTGTTAGGTTTTTGCAGTATAAGGACTGGCTCTGTAAGGTATAACTCTCTAAGGCCTGAGAACAGACTCTGTTAAGGTCTGCCACTAAGGATTGGCTCTGTAAGGTGTCCAAATTTGGAATTTTTATTTCTTATGCTATAAAAGTCTTTCTCTTCATTAGGATTTGCCAAAAATATTGTTTTATGTCTGATTAGCTACAGAGGCTTTATATTGAGGCTCAATATAAAGACAGGATGTGTCTTTTGGCCAAAGGTACCCAAACATTCACATGCAGTACTAGTCTGAGCAGAGTGTAAATAATGATTACATTTGAGTCCAAACACACCAAAGGTTACTTGTTTACATTCCACAATCTTGAAAACTGAATATATATTTTTTTCTCGTTTCTCCTTCCTAAGACTTCATTATTTAAATGTATTACACTAAATACATTTATACAACTACTGTTGTTTTCTTCAAAGCAATCATGAACAATGGAAAACAGTGTCACCACAACTGATATCTGTGTAGGTATCTTTTTGTAATATGACTTCACTAGAAAATCACATTGCCACCAGTCAGTTCAACCAGCTACTGTCTGGTTGCAGTGCATCTGGCCAAACAAAGCAGGCTGCCACAAAGCAACATCTGCATGAAGATCCAGAGTGGAAGCATTTTATTACTGCAGAAAGGCAGCTTTTCTTATGTCCAACTTTTGCCAAACTACATAAATCGGAAGCCAGCTCTAGGTATGTAGGAATCTATATATCTAGGCAAAGAAGATTCCAGGAATAACTGCAGTGTATTGCAGTAGAAGATGTAGAGATATTAAAAATTGCAGTGAACTACAGAAGGTTTACAGAGAAATGGAACATTCCTTCATCAGCACTTTGCTCAGAAGGACTTCTGTCTGAAATGTTCCTGTCTCTTGAAACCTTGTGTACTCCACTGCAATGTTTAATCTCTCTCTCTCTCACTGTGTGTGCATATATAT
>JAOXYF010000003.1:14103400-14114865 GCA_028565775.1 Sternarchorhynchus goeldii | reverse complement strand
AGAGAGAGAGAGAGAGAGAGAGAGAGAGAGAGAGAGAGAGAGATCATCATCAGACCAATAGACAGATAGATAGAATATATAGCTAGACAGATGGTTTATTGCTTTTCTAAGTTCTGCAAAGCTGGATAGTTATTGGCTGCTGTAAAAACACATTTACAAAGCCTTGAGACACTCAGACCTCAGAGGACGCTGAGACACCAACCACTGAACATAATTAAAACCAGTCTGAACATCATTAACAGGATTACCCCCCTCCTTCATGAGCGAAACTGATTATGGACAAAGATCTTAATTTTCAAATTTTAAAAATGGTTCACCTTGCTAAATATTTTAATCTCATTCTTGGTAATTATATTGGCGTTTTTAGAGCCTGAATTACAACAGAATACATTTACATGATACACATGCATATCACATTGTGGTGGATGAAAATGTGTTACAATGCCAAAAGTGTCTATTATCAATCTGGGAACATTAGTGAATCTACAAATATTGGGATATTCATCATGTTAACAGTTTTCTGTCTCAGTACTCATGCACCTAAAAGTACAGAGAGCAGTGCAGCACAATACAACAACTATAACGGGGTTTCAAACACTCGGCCTCTTGCTCCAGTCTTCCGATTGCCTTCCCTGCAGCGCCCCCTTTTGTTGGTGTCCCAACGGAGGACCAGCCAACTCCCCGTCTGCTAGGAGTCCTGCAGGACCAACTTGTGAGTTCCCCTCACAAGAGGCGCTCGGTCTCGGTGACCCGGATTTGTCACGACGGCTTTAGCGCGGGGCATTGTAGCTGTTGTGTCGCCGTTGAGCAAGGTGAGATCCAGAAGCGTCAAACACAACAAGCTGTTTACCACTCAGTCCAGCCCAGGTCTGGAGAGTGAAGCGAGAAGTCGTGGCTTGAAATGAAAAGGGGACCCTCAGCTGTACCAAGTGAGGAATATGTTATCGGCGGCCTCCGGCTAGCTTTCATCCACTGACTTGGCCAAGCTGCCAAGCTCGAATACAGATGATTCCCAGTTGTATGAGAAATGGTCCTTGTTAAATCAGATAGGCTGATATTTCTCCACGTTTTGGGGATTTGGTTGGAGAAGAAAGTATCACTTTGCAAAGTGGAAAGCACCACTTTGTCTCGTGGTCCCACAGTTCATTCTCTGTTGCACTTTTGACATAGTACCTCTCCACATTTCTGATTGGTTTCTCAGGGCCCGGAGTACATTTCATCAGCCAAAATAGTGGAAGACTAATAGCTTGAAGTTACAGCTTGCTTGCCTGCTCTTACTGCCATTAACCAGCCAATTATTTTGAAGTTTGCATCTTAAAGTGCAATCAGTGATAGTGCATTATCATCTGAGAGTGATAGCCAGTACTTTCCTTTTGTGGGGTCTCCCACTTGGCAGAGAGATCAACCCTAAGAGTCTGTAGATCTTCCTTGTTCATTTTTTCTTTAGTGATTGTCGTATCACATTCTAAATTCATGCTGGAGCACTTGAGGTTATAAGGAATTGGTTTCTAAAAGAAACAAGGCACTCTTGAACGTCCTGCCAGTCCATCCCAACGAATCGCTCAGTTGAGACATCGGATTTCTGGCTGAGTTCGATGTGCTCCCTGTTTGATTGATGGGGAAAACTGATGTTCTGAACCATTAGAGGTGAGAGAGAGGGAGGGAGAGTGAGAGAAATAGTTCATGCCATTTGTCTTTCCCACAATATGGCTGTGCTTGTTGTAGCTGTCAAGAGACAGTAAACCTTGGATTATTTGTGAAGCGTAAACCTCAGATGTCCTGTGGACAAGACACGAGTCCCTCATGGAGCAAATTACCACAGCTGTGCAAATGCCCTTGGTGAGGAAGGGAAACACAGAGAAGGAGGAGCCTATTACTGAATTTGGAAGTCATAAATAACAGCAGTGGCTGAGTTCATGATATTTATTGTTAATATCTGTCAAAAATGTCAGAAAACCAAGGATTGAGGGAATGCTGTGATGATGTATCTGTTGGATAATCAATCTCATAGGCATACCAGGATCTGTTCCTCATGAATCAAGCTTCATCCTGATCTTCTCACAGCGCTGAGTTTCAGTAAGCTTACGTCCTCCACACCCTCCCTAAATGTGCCGACGTCCTTTTGGTTCTTACTCCCTATTGCACTCAACTAACATCACCCCCAAACTACTCTGAATACTGAATTATCTGCAAAACTCTGCGGATCTGCAAACTCCTGCATGCCAACTTATAGGGGGAGCCAAAACAGAGAAGTCATAACTGTCGGGGCTCATTATTAGTTTCTTGTCGGATCATTAACTTGTTGTTGGGGCTTTCAGTAATGCAGATTACACTTAGGCAGAGTGTCTCAGAAGGGAAGGGTGCTCCTAATGACGCAGCTCTCCTGGGTGGCAGATCGCATTGTCACAATGTTTGGAGTCGCTCCAGCTAACGCTGTATTTGTTACCCTCCCGTCACCCCCAGTCCGCTCTGGCTCTCCACCCGCCGCCTCCTGTTCCTCAGCTCCCTCAGGAACGGTAAGCCATGAATGAGAACACCACCACCCCCTCACCCCCCACCCCCCAATACACTAGCGCACATCATTCCTTCTCTGCATGTATTGCTGATACTCAACAGAGGAGCCCCAAAACACGATTCCCAAGCGGGGAAATCACCTGCCCGGGCTCTCTTGCGCCTGGTTCAGCTTTGGTCCCCCAGTGCACCGGCCCCGACCTGCCGCTTGTTTGGCCGCTTTGTGTCACACGCAAAAGTATTTGCAAAAGAAAAGTAAGCATTTTGCTCAGATAATATTTGTTAGGACCCCTTGAAGCACAGTCCAGAGCATATGTCTGAGCATTCCAGTGGGAAATCACGACGTGAAGATCTGCACATCCGCACAAATCTCAGTGAAACCTGCATTGCAGCCTGCATGACTGCAGAGATGGTTTCATTTGTCGGAATATTTTGAACCTTAAAAAGGGCAGACAACATTTTCACTTTATCTGCAAGTTAAAAAGACTGCGATGTTCTCTTTTGTACTTCACAGCTTTTTTTGAAGGGGGGGGGGAGGTGTGAAGTTATGTGTATATGTGAGGAAGAACCAATGATTCTAGAGTTAAGACAGATTCACAGGGAGGGTTTATTTGCTCCTCAATAAATACCTTTTATATGATTAAAATCGTTTGATATTTTTCATGAGAAACTATGTAAACTGATAACTTACCTGAAAAGTTGCAGTATTTTTGCTGGCCATATCTCTATTTCCCCTTTTGTTGATCAGGACAGTGGTATGGCCTTTTGAAAAGAACATCCTTATCTAGATCATACTGCGATCTGGCATCTTTCTCTCTAAGGCCTTGCATGAGTAAATTGGTTTGCGTCAGTGTTTTCTTGCTATTCACACTAACATGATACATTTGCGATGCAGCAGCAGTTTTCGCTCTGTGAAGGAAAAGGCTCTTTACTCCACATTAGAGAAAACTAGTCAGCTCAACTGTCCAGATTCCATCTCCTTCGCCTGAATTGATGTAAGCTCCCCCGAGACGTTTCCAAGCACCAATTCTCACCATTCTCACACTTCCCCAATCTCCAGTCACACTACTCAAGCAAATAAAGCCAACAGTCAGCAAACATCCAGGAAAAGTAATGGGAGAAACTCTCCACGCACCACATTCTCTTACTTTCATTCTCTTCTCTATTTTATCACAGGGAGTCAACAAAAAAAAACAAAAAAAAAACCTGGAGTACAAACCTGCAGAAGAAATACTACATAGAGCAACAGCGCCATCTTCTGGAGAGTCATTTAACCCACTGGCCAAGAAAATGACTGATTTGGGGAGATGACATGCAGAAATACAACCATGTACAGGAATCCAGAGCAAATTCCAAAATCCTAATTTGTTTGTGCCAATCATAAATGATGCCACCAGCCGTGGCTTTCGTTATATCGCTTGTGTTTACCGTAATGAGTGTGGGTGGCAAATACAGGCAAAGGGCAGAGCATTAGCATTCCAAGCACAGTGACAGAATCGTGTGATGGGTGAGGTGGGGCTGTAGCATTAGCCTGGAGCATCACGTCCTATACTGTAACGTAGTGGGTGGTTTATGGTGTCATTTCTGCTGACGTTTTTCAAGCATCAGCTCTAAGTACCAGTCAATGTGTATTTATGATATTACACACTCACACTTTTTCGCAAGTTTTCTAATGCACTCGTACTTTCTAGTCCTCAAGTGAAGAAAGCGTCTTAAATTTATTAGTGGCTTATTCTCGATTTAAGATCAGTTCTGACCACTATCATTATCTGTTTAGACAAAAAAAAAACTGTCCTAGCAGCTATACTCCCCTAACGCACTGCACAGACCTTGGAGCATAGGTGAGACCTTCCAGAATTGCATATCTGTATCATTCTGAAGGTGAAGTCACATAGCATTTTCCTGATTGGTTGTTCCAAGTTAGTCAGTGGTGGTGCTAGTGGTGTGCTGGGCACGGCTGGGGCCTGAATCTGTGTCGAGGGCTGTTCTCCTGCTGAGGGACCCAGACCTCCTAATGTGCTGGGTTGCAGCAATGGAGGACAGAGTACACACACACACGCACACACAAACGAGAAAGAACTGTAATGTGAACAGACCGACTTAATGGGGAGCTTCGAAATGTGAGCACTCACAGTGGCATAAGTGAGGCTACAGCTTGGCACTGGTATGGGAATTGAGCCTACAGCACGTTCTGATGCACGTACCCCCAGTGGCTGATTCAAGACCAGTTTAGTCGTTTGCATTTGTGCTCTTGTGAAATGGCCGACCAGAACTAGAACACGGGCTCTGTCATATGTGATATATTTAATGTCTATGCTTGGGAAATGTGTGAGGCGGGTCCATGACAGGTCTCATTATAAATGTCTGCCCTCAGGTTTTTTCTTTGTGAACATTTTGACATGTAAGACTAGAACAATAAACCTCTTAACTAATATGCCAATACCTGAAAATCTCTTTTTTACATTTTCTTTTCATTTAAAGCTTCTGTGATCAGTTTCACAGCTCTTGAGAAATTTTGCTATACTTAGCCAGCAAAGGAGTCCCACACTCTCCTTTCAACTCTCCATCAGTCACAATCACAGTCACAGTCGAATTTCCCCTGGCCTCTGGCTGGCCTTTAACACACTGGCCATGCAAGACCGTGTGGTTTTCCTTGTGCTAATGGTTGGTGCCCTACGAGTCAGATGTCCAGGGGGAAGTTAACCAGCAAAGCAGATATGTTCCCCTTTATGAACAATAAGTGGTTTTCTAGTGCAGTCACATCTAAATGAATATCGTGTGTCATTATTTTAGGTAAGGTGCTTTATTGAAAACTGTGTCACAGGGTGTTTCTTAAGCATTGAAGTGTCAAAGAGAGGCTGCTGTCTCCCTTTGCACTGCTCAACACTCTTTGCCTAGGCAATGGCACAGAAGGTGGCACAGAAGGTGGCACATCAGGCCAACTTGGTGAAGCAAGCAGTGACATGAATGGTGGAAGTACACAACAGAGAACACACCGATATTCTGGCATTACCCTGCCTCACTCCTGAGAGCTTCTGTGTTCTGCAGATTTTTGCAGATTTTTTTTTTTTGTCCAGCTCATGAAGGACTTCAATGGCTGTTAAGGTGTATTAAATAGAGAAACAACAATCACCAAAAAAGCCACAGATTAAGGGGACCCCAACACTGACTGTGGGAGCGACTGATCTATATCATGAAACAACACTTATATTTGTCTTCCAATGTGTGGTATATCAAAAATTTCAAGCTATGTTTTCTATGCATACGGTTACTTCTTGACTGAATCCAGGGGTGGAGTATTGTCTTCCTTGTTCAAGCCAACCGTTGTTTTATTCACTCTCAAGAACTTTCTGACAGGGCAAAGAACCTACTGTACTAAAGTACACCCTTTTTAGTTCACTCTCAGAAATGGTATTTTCTTCATGAGGTAAGCACTTCAGACAAATTTTTCAGAGATGCTTTTGTTCTTACATCCATCTAAGTGACTAAATGACTTCTATTTATAAACCGATTAGGAGGCAGAAGACTGCATTTGCAGTGTTGTTTATCAGTGCAAATATACTATTCAGCACCATTCTAGAAGGTCGGGGTCAAAAGCAGGCAGGCAAATAAATCATAGGACAAACCAAAAACAGAAAAACAGGCAGATGGGATTGAAATGGGATGAAACAGCACATGCACCCAAGAACCTGAAGCAAAAAAAAACAAAAAACCCACACAAACTGTGCAACAGTGGGTCAGTGGCTAAGTTTTAGATGCGTTTAGTTATCTGAGGAGGGTTCCAGGCTAGAACTTGAGGAATGCCTGGCAAATTGTCAGTGGAGAGGAGTATTTTGCCGTATTAACAAATCAGGAAACTTTAAGTGGTCTTACCTGCCTGTCAATTATTTTACATGTACACACATCCAACTGCCACTGCTGATGCCATTTATATCGAAAGGCGAAAGGCAGCCGCCACACCTGGCCCTCAAACCCAGGCTTTCCATGGAGCAAACGCACGAATCTAAGCAGCAGCCCAAGCACCCTGACAGGGCATGGGATCACACACTCGCCCTCCTGAGTGATGGTCTCCAAGAGTATACAGAAGGGGAGGTGCTAATCGTGTATGTCTCTGAAGGGGAGTGGCTTTAGAAAAAGCTTTGGATGGAGAGTTCGAACTGAACGGCAAAGTATGGCAAGAGCTGTGAAACTGATTACAGCAGCTTTAAACGAAAAGGAAATGTTAAATTCCTGAAAAAAGAGACTTTCAGGTATTGGCATATTAGTTAAGTGGTTTACTGTTCTAGTCTTACATGTCAAAATGTTCACAAAGAAAAAACCTGAGGGCAGACATTTATAATGAGACCTGTCATGGACCCGCCTCACACATTTCCCAAGCATAGACATTAAATATATCTTAAATAAATATATTAAATAAATATATATAAATATATGACAGAGCCCGTGTTCTAGTTCTGGTCGGCCATTTCACATGAGCACAAATGCAAACGACTAAACTGGTCTTGAATCAGCCACTGGGGGTACGTGCATCAGAAGGTGCTGTAGGCTCAATTCCCATACCAGTGCCAAGCTGCAGCCTCACTTATGGCACTGTGAGTGCTCACATTTTGAAGCTCCCCATTAAGTCGGTCTGTTCACATTACAGTTCTGCTCGTGTGTGTGCATGTGAGTGTGTGTGTGTGTGTGTGTGTGTCTGGTGTGTGGTATACTCCATGCAGCCCTCCGTATGACCCCTGACTGCTCTTCTGTCCTGCTGGAGCCGTTGGGGATGTGTCAGAGATGAGCAGGTCAGTAGTGTTTGTGTGAGAGGCTCTGGGACACCGTGCAGGACAGCAACAAACAGGCAGGCCTTTCATCACTACTCTCACAGAATTTATGTTTAGAACTGGGCTGCTTTAAGCCCCCAGCCCCGCCCCATCCCCAACACCCTCCAGCTCTGTTCCACGTGGACGAACACGCAGATAACAGATTGCAGCGGATTGTGGTGTAGCTAGAAACAAACCTCTCATCGCTGCTCACACAATCACACACACACACACACACACGTGAACACACACAAATATGTATCCTCTTCCAAGCGTGCTGGTGAACACACTGAACATGTAGGCTACATATGGACATGCAAAACCACTTCCACTAGTCGACACGCCATTTCATGATCACATTACACGCGCAGAGTGTTTAACAGAGAATTGCAGCTTTGCTCAGCATTTGTGTCACTCGTAAAGCCACATTTCCCTATCCAAATAGGTTTGTGTCTACATTTCCCTGTCAGGATTGTCTGCTTGAGAAACATTGCTTATTCTCAAAGGGAATCCAGCAGGGAGACCGTCTCAGTAGCATGGGACAAACAACATTACACAGACGGCACCGACACGTCTCCCACCAGGTTCCCTTATCAGGTTCCCTCACGTTTTGGTGCTGAGAGAACGGAGAATAGAGTGCGTTTTGGTTTGGGGGGCTGGAACTCCCACAAACTGGGGTACTTAGATAAGGACTGGCAAACAGCAGGAGCACTGCTAGCAGGAGTGCAGATCAGAGGGATGGCGAGGAGTGGAGGGAAACTGGGGGGGGGGGACACAAATGGCGTGACACACATCCCCAAGACCCCAGGGTGTGTGTGTGTGTGTGTGGGTTGGGGGGTTATAAGTGTGTGGGGATGGCAGTTAGCATCTGATGTTTCCCAGTGACTATTTCCAAATGTTCCCCTTCGCCCGCTTAATAATGTCAGAAGTGATTTGACAAGACGTTGACAGTTTGTATTTTTTATGCCACCACACTGCCAGCAGAAACTAACAGAAAAATAATTAGGGGATGGATGGTGTTAAGTAATATATTGACTTCAATTAACTCTTCAAGGCTTCTTGACTTTTAAACAAAAAGGTTATTGTGCTGAGGATGTGGCATATCACATTTTGAGTCTTTTGTTTGTTTGTTAGAGACGTAACTGTTAACTTCCAATACAGATTTGTGTTCGTTATCCTGCTACGTGCTGCTAATCTAAAAATGTAGGTAATTCAAAGGATGAAGGACATGACGCACCCTTTGGGCATCCTTCATTCTTCAAGGTTACAACCTAAGCATGGAGGCGAGGACTGAGGTTATTCAGTTTGGTTTACAGTGTGTTAGAAAGCTAACAGTAAAATCAGAGACAAAAGCCAGGGAGACGATTGGAACCGTAATTCGTAGTTAAAGAAAAGTAACAGTTGCAGCCTACTGACTGACTAAAGCTTTTTTTAATGGGCAGTCTAACTAGTAAAAAATATTTAAAGCAATAACAAATTTAATTCAATAGCACATTTATTCGTGGGTCTAGGTACAGTAAACATGCTATGCTACATCTCCAGCACCTAATATATTAGAGCCACTGCTATTGATATATTACAGCTATTACCGAGAATGCGCTCCAATTATACACCCAGGCAAATGCACCCATCAATAATCTAACAAAACGTAAATAACCAAGCCTATCTTAAAGTGAAAGTGCCCTCAAAAGCGCTATAGAGGCTTAAAAAATGGAAGCTAATCAGGAGCGTAGTGCTAACTGGCTCCTTCTGACTGCAACACATAATTAGCAACATTAGCTTGCTGATCTGAACTGTTTCTTCTCCTAATCGCCAACTCTGAAGCTCAGGAAGCGGCGATCCGGCCCCGCGCCATCCGTTAGTCGCTGCTCGTCTGGCTCCATCGCCACAGGAGCAGACGGACTGCTCGGGACGCTTCCGTTCCGCTGTATTGCTTTTAATTTGTCGGAAAGCGCCCGATACAGCAGAACATCTTTTATTTATTTGCTTGGTAAAGCCTCTATCAAATGAACCACTGAACCTGAGAATAGCCTTCCAGACATCTTACCGCCCGCACGCTCTAATATTCATTTTTATGATGCCAGTTCGCGCCTCTCGGCTAGCGCTGAATAGGCTGCCAAAGACGGAGACCTAGAGAAGCAAAATACAAAGTGGTTTAGTATTTTAATGGTCATACTTGTCAGTTTTCCTGAAGTACTATCCTGCAACCTTACAAGTAGCTTTCCCACCATTAAATAATATAAAACGCACAGCGATTTATTTTTTTTTAAATCCTCATTTTGACTGTTGTCACAGTACTCCAGGTTCCCATCAACATTAAGTAGACGTCAAAAACCCATTACCAAATCAACATAAGGTTAAAAAAGAAGAAGGAACATCCCCGCAGGAAGTTGCAGACAAAGATTGCTGGAATACATCATCACTTTAATACAACACTAACATGTAGCCCTTGATGTAGGCCTATGCATTTAGTTGTCCGCAACCCTCATAACGGAGGTTCAGTTTTCTTGGAACGCCATTTTATTTCTGATGGCATGATGCATCTTGCAAAAGGAACACCGGACATCAGCACACACTAATATAAAATCAATAGTAATCAATGCTAAACATGTAGTATGCTTTGTATTTGGTGTTTTGGAAAAAGCCATGTAGGCTAATGGGAAAAATAAATTCATGTTAGTAAAGTAATAATGGAACAGACAAATAATCAATATCAAGAAATACGTGACAGCTTTCTGTGTATGAGTAATCAAAGAAACACTGTGCCTTTTACTAAATAAACAATGCTTGAATGCACTGTTCTTGTAATGAAAAGTATGGTCTGAAATTAGTATACAGGCAAATCATATTTACAATAATAGGAGAATATTTTGATAAATTCAAACTGCTGATCACTGTGCATGAATCCGGCCTTTTTATGAAGTTTAAATAAGTGTGCATAAGTGTAGTCGTCCTATTTCTTGTTTTTTTCTCTGTCCAGCACACAGTCACAAATTGAAGGGTCCAACGGTTTTATGCCAATGACGGCAATAACCAGGCTATGGAGTTCCTGTCACAATGACCTACATGCTCCAGCCAACTCGCTTGTCAATTCCTGGTCTAATAAATTCAGAGGCGCCCATTCTCACATGACAGGAGGCGTTTCCTTCACCAGACTCCCACCAAGGTTTTACATGTAAATAAAAAGCATTTGCTGCACATCTGTAAAAGCCTTATGTTTGTGAATCTAGCCTGCATTCTTCATTGTAATGGTGCCTATAAACCAGTTTTGACAGTGCTTGGTTTTGGTTGTTGTTGCTGTAGTTGTTTGTTTGTTTGTTTGTTTGTTTGTTTGTTTGGTGGGGTGACCACACTTGAGAGAGAAAAAAATAATTAACATGATTAGCGCAGCTGAGTGGCTTCAAATAGAGCATTACGGACATAGCAAGGCTTATATAGCGCTCACCATGCCCCCTCAACAGACCTGACTGGAAAGAGCCTCAGTAGCCTCACAGAAGCAAAGCTTGTCTCACTCTTTCTCCAGGCAATGCCACTAGACCCACCCTGTGATCACATTTTAGCACCATGGCTGTGTGAAAGGAAACACAAAGCCCAGCACTGTCTTCCATTTATACAGTAGCTCATGGCTCATGAGACAGTTAAGTGGCCTCACACCATGAGAAGCATCTCCTTTGTTGCTTGTCAGTAATGTTGAGTACACCAGGAATAGGCAGGTATCTAGAAGGAGAGAACGCAATGCTGAAGAGGGACTAAGAAGAGGCTATAAAAGCAGGATGGCCCAAGAAGATGTGTTTGGACACACTGAAACGGATTAAGGTAGATTTTTACTTTATCTTCTACTTCTTCTTCTTGCCCCAAATCGGCTCTGTCTAAAGTTGTTAGAGTGAAGTGAAAGGGTTCATTCCCTGTATTCCATTTGGGAGGAATGCAGCATTTTGGGGGGTAACATTTGTGTGAAAGATAACAAGTCTGTTCATTCAAAAGACAGTATACGACTTCTAAGGTACTGTTTTTGGCAGCATCATCATACATGTCCTGCCAAAAATCCTTAAAGGCAAGTCTGTCCACACAGAGGTCATCTTTGTTAAAGATTTTGTGGCATTTGATTTAAGTAAAACCAAAAAAGATTACTTCATCTCAGGTGAATGC
>JAOXYF010000003.1:14083728-14102819 GCA_028565775.1 Sternarchorhynchus goeldii | reverse complement strand
ATATATATGCATGCATATATATGCATGCACCTGAGATAAAGTAATCTTTTTTGGTTTTACTTAAATCAAATATATAATATGGTTTTGTGTATATATATAATATACAAAACCATAGGTGCCAAGGTTTAACAACAACTTTTTATGGTATCTCTAACAACAGTTCACATGGTCACATCATAAAAACATTTTAGCTGGAGGAGAACGATGAATTTGCATATGGCTAGTGAATGACAATAAGGATGCATACCATATCTTGTATGATACTTAGTTAGCTAGCTAGCTAATAATGTTTTTTGTGGTTCATTTAACTAGCTGCAGATGATAGACAGTCAGTCAGATTTTAGCTCACTAGCTAGCAATAGCCAAAATAACCAGATGGCTTGAAAGCTAATGTCTTCTCAAATAGAAAAAAAATGTTAATTAAATGCCAGGCATTAATAAACACAGTCAGTCAACAACCAGTAAGGACTGTCACAAAGACAGCTGCCTCTGGTCTTTCTCAGGAAAAGCAATCCCATAATTCTGTGCACTACACCAGCAATCCATGAAAATAAAAAAAAAAGAAAAATAAATGGCTGTGACTATTTTCACTTTAAAATAGATTCAAAATAAAAGTTAACTGCTGTGTACTTGTATTGTTGATATGTCTTTATCAGTAGTAACACTAAAATATGTAATGGTTATAATTTTTTTGTATTAAATTAAGATTAGTTATTGCCCTACATTTAGTCCCCACTGGATTCTGTGCTGTGTCCTTTCCGACTGGCGTATCTAACCAGCAGCGTCATGTAGCTGAGGGGAGAACCGGCAGGCTGGAATTCTCTGCCAAGTGCTTCATGGTGGTGCCACATCCCCCTCCACCAACCACCTTCACCCCCTTCGCCCACCCCATCTCGCTCCACCGCCACCCTAGGGGAAGGCCTCCAACGCTGCGTTCTATCTATACCCTGCACCTGTTCGTGTCCCAAGGCTGCCTTCTTCTACTCTCTGTGGGCAAGAACGTGAGGCGGCACCACAAGACCTGACGGAGACCCAGGTCTTTGCTGGTTTCCTGGTCTCGTTTCGCCATACGGGAGACTGAGCAGGAAGCAGGACATATTCATGCTGAATGGGCAGACCCCCGTGTCCAGGCCACCAAAGCTTAAGGTGCACCAGCCACGCTGCCATCGGTACTCCCAGAGTGCACTGGGGCAAATTTTCACATTCCGTGCCACAGCCCCAACAACCATCCCCATCTCACCTCTGTCACATTCAACATTTTTTTCCCCTCTTTTTCTTCCGCTCGTATTCACACATGCTATGATTTGCAATGGAAACTCCCACAGTAGCAGTAGACCTTATTAAATGCATCTTGGTATATAAAAAGGGGTAGGAGGGCGTGGGGACATACCGCCACCATCAGTGATTGCCTGGAGTTAGCGGTGAAGTTACGATCTTCCCACGAAATGAGAACTACTCGTCGTAATGGGCTGAATAAATCTCGGAGAGGAATCAAAGGCGTAAATACTCCCGAAAACGCAGCAATGGATGAGGGCAGCAGGACTCCACCTGCTTTGATGGAGTGACTCTGGTAGACGGTGGAGGAGTGATTGTAGAATTGTAGAAGTTGGTGAAAGGCCACATATAAACTACATTACTTTTTTAGGGTCTACAGTATAGAAACTCTATTTGTTTAGAAAACAGACATTTGACGTATAGTGCCATAAATTCAGTTTTGGGAGCATCAAGCTTGCATGGGTACAATGTCAAGAAAACACAACAAATGTGCAGCACATCACAGCTACAAGGTCTACAGCAGCTCTCTACGTTCTGTAGACTCCACGGATGTCAACAGCAGCTCTCTACGTTCTGTAGACTCCACGGATGTCAAAACTTCAAGGGCAGCCTTGGGATTTGTTGTGTATCATGTTGCCTTCATGATGACAGCGGTGACCTTTTGTTCAGGTCTGGTCAGTTTGTTGTAGGTGGCTGATGTGGAAGCAGAAGACCGAACTATAGAAGACAAGAGTGTTAGTTGAGTATAAACCTTTCAGATCAGTCAGAGATCACAGAACATATCTCAGAAAAAAAGCTGAGGATCAAGGAACAAATCTTTTCTCTTTCTTGTCCAGTGTCCAGACTGATTCATTCGCCCCTACAATCCACAAAGGGTATTTAGAGGAAGGACAGACAGTGTGTGTGTGTGTGTGCGTTTGTACTGTCTGAGCCTAAAATTTCCTCCTGTGTATTTCCGAGGTGGTAATTAAACACTGTCGGCCTTTGGGACGTCATCGTTCGTCAAGTCGTCAGTACCCCTGCCAGAAATATATCTAGGGAACAAGCCCTTGACCCCTACTGCCTTCAATTACACACATACAAACTATCCTCTAAACACAGAGACCCACACTCTCCACATACACACTAGCCTCTATACACAGAGACCCACACTCTCCACATACACACTACCCTCTATGCACAGAGACACACACTCTCCACTACATTCTCCCACTCTCTTTCCTTCCTGGCTTCTCAGTAAACACAGGCAACAGACGAAAAAACACTCACATTCAGTCACACATAAACACACACACACACACACACACAGATTTATAGAGGGTTACACATTCCATTCCGATCCCCTTCGCACTCAATAAAAAGTGCCTCATGCCAGGTGTAATAAACAGTGAGCTGACGTACAGGAGGGAGAGGCCTCTCATCTCTCTCTAAAATAAATTTCTCTCCCTCTCCCTCCCTTCCTCTCTCTCCCTTCCCCTCCATAAGCCTTTGCAGTATTAACCTGTCTGCTCACTCACATCCGTAGGACGAGCATGTGTAAATCAGAGCAGGAGGATCGGTTGCTCTTACACTCCACAGCCTGCCTTGATACAAAACAGCCTAACTTTTATTGCCCATCATTTGCCAGTCCATCAGGAAGTGGTCTCTATGCTTTTAGAGGGTTTTTGTTAAAGATGTCCTCCGGTGTCAGCAACATGGGTTGTTTGGTGTTCTCTTCCAGAGGACAAACACTGAAGCCCTTGATGGCAGTGGTCTGGGAGGTTGTTGTGCTGTACCCATGACCCTTACCTGAATCATTTAAAATACCTTTTTTTTTTTTTTTATTGTTTTTTGTTTTGTTCTACTTTGTTTGGTTGGTTGGGGGGCTGGGGGTGGGGGGTGCGATCATCCGCATCAGAAAAAGTACAGGGAGGAGCTGTAGTGCATCAGCATGGGCTTTTAGTGCCCCCTTGTGGAAGGGAAATTTAACAGTTCTGAAATTGTATTGTTTTGCCAATAGTATTGTTTTCAATGTGTTATTTTAATTATCAAAAACTCATTTTGTACATTTGAAATATTGATGCAAAACATTTGGATAATTTACACATGCTTACATTAGTAAGAATGAATTTCATATCTTATTTCAGCTAATACTGTGAAATCCCACTTAATTTATAAAATACATACATATACTATTTTGTAGTGATGCATTTAATAATCACTATTAGTTTACCTTAAGTAGTGGAGAAGAAGTTAAAACCTACTACAATGGAGATTCCCTTCAAGCTCCAAGTCATTGAAAACAAAGGTTTGTCAAAGGGAATAACCTTGGCTGGGGTGAAGGGAAAGACAGGGTGAATTACTCTGTCTAGAAACGGGAGCACCAGAGGCTGGGCTCGGCACTTTGCCGTGATCAACCTGTCACCTACGCCTCCTTTCCCAAGAAAAATGGCCCTCTTCCTCCAGCTGCCTCGGAAATGTATTGCATCAGTACAGAAGTATTTTGCCCAGCTAATACGATGCACAGAGCAACACACGGATTACAATATGGAAATAGCAAAAATCCTCTTAATCAATCACATACACTCATGTCCATATTATAATATGAATGTGAAATGTACATATAACATAATCTGAGTTACTCAAATGTTTCATATCCATTATTCTAATATGAATGGGAAGTTTACATATAACTTAATTTGAGTTACTAAAATGTTTCATGTAATCATTCAAAGGGCAAATCAATTTGTAACCTACTTCAGTACATTTTATTGTATTTTGCTGTTACAACTGTTGTGACCAATCTGTAACAATAGTCCTGTAATTTTGTACATAGGCCTATTATCTCTAAAACAAATACTGAGGACACAGATAAATGAAAGACATTAGCTATTATTGGTTCCTGAATATTCAAGTAAACGAATCCAAATGCATTCTTACATTACCTAACGTCCATAGATTCTCCTTCCACCTTTACTTCACCAACTCCAACTCCAACTATCAAAACAGAAGCGCTAATTCTCCATACATTCTTCTTTAGCTGAGTGATACCACATGTATCAGTCACAGCTAGCAACGAGCGCAAAACCATAACTGCTAATACTAATGACTATATCTAACTAATAGCTGTTTAGACTAGCGGTTCCTCATTTTCAGCCTGTTACACTTTTATCACAGATGAGGCTCAGGGCTGCTTTTCAGGCGATTGACTTTGTGTTGCTAGCTTATTTAGATGAATCGTCCAATGATATTCACTGGCTGGCGTGGTTGGTGTAGCGTAGTAACAATGCCTTCCACTGTAACATGACCGAGAAGTGTATCTGCCATGT
Organism: Sternarchorhynchus goeldii; assembly: GCA_028565775.1. Classification (NCBI taxonomy): domain Eukaryota; kingdom Metazoa; phylum Chordata; class Actinopteri; order Gymnotiformes; family Apteronotidae; genus Sternarchorhynchus; species Sternarchorhynchus goeldii. Next base: position 14,098,236 of record JAOXYF010000003.1, on the reverse strand, counting down.
GAGTAAAAGGAAAAAATATTTACCTTGTTTCTGAAAACATCTGAAAAAGGGTAACTTGGTTTTGCTTTAAAGAATGACAGGGGTCGAACTTTCAGAGATAGTACCTTAGCTCATTTTTTTATGTTCCTCAAAAAATTCCACAAATCATTAAAGACATTTTGCTTTTAAATAACTCAACACTCATATTAGTGTACAATAGCATTGTTTCACCATAGCGATTAAAGCAACCCAGCAGGTAAGGACAGCTGTCACTGAAAGTGTAGCCCTTACACTGTTGTGAATCCACACACTCCTTTGTAAATTGTAGCAAAGTGCATTTAAGACATTCTTCATGGGTGCACCCAGTAAAGGACTTCAAAGCAGTTCCATACACCCTACCATTGCAATTTAGGTTCGAACCCTAGCTGTGCAACGTGCAGTGACTAAGGATCCCTGAGAGCACTGCTGAAGGAGAACTACCTTTTGGGGTTCACTGTTAAAATGATGTTCCTTCAGAAGATACTCAGTAATGCTAAACAGCCTGTAGCTTACAAAGTAGTAGATTTCATTTCCACTTTCACACTAACAGATTAGTTTTGAAACTGCCTAATTAAAGTGAAAAAATAATTACACATGGGAGAAAAAGGCCCCTTAGGAAACAGCTCTTTAGAAGACACCAGAGTACTGTTTAAACTCACTATTTTATTTAATATTATCTGACATTTTTGTACATTCAAACTTCAACTCACCCCACCCCACCCATTTCTAAAGCAGAACCAGGTGAACTCCGCTGTACATCCCATTCCTAGATTGCATTTATGAGGTGGTGAAGATAAAAAAAAATAAACAAGATACTGAGCTATTGTGAAACATTTAAGAAACCATCTACATGACGCAAATTTGTCACATTTAACATTGTCCACTAAGCGCATTTCACATATTTGAATGCTGTTTTATGGCTTTTAAATTCCCAGTCACAAACTGTCACATTTTATAGATCCCCACCCCCCACCCCTGCATCCACCCCCTTCCCCCCACCAGGAGGAGGGTTCTGTTGCAGCACGACTAACACTACCAGACGTGTAGCAATTTCTAATTACTTTAATGTGAAAACCCACTTCTGAAGGAGGACATTCCCATTACTCATACTGTGGCACAAGAGTACAAAAAAAAAACTGAGCAGAGCTCAAAGAAATGCCTACTGTGAGTGCATAACATGAAAAGAGGTGATGTAATCGGTGATGCAATCAGAGACATGAGAGTAGTCTAACATTACAAACCACTGCGAGTACATTAAAACAGGAAGTCAGTGCATTCGCGCCCGAGTTTCGATCTCGCACACTTCTCTTATCGTTTTCCGTCCAATCATTTTCTTTCATTTATTGATCTTTGAATGGCAGATGTAGCAGAATGGCCACTGTTTCAGTTCAACAGTAACTTCAGGACAAAAAAAAAAACACAATACAACAGGAAAGCTAAAGCCGACATTCTCAGTTCTGTAAGTTTCGTTGTTGTCACGGTTTCATGAGGAGGCCCAGCTCTTGCGTTAGTCTCTCCTTCTCTTTCTCAAGCTCGACGATGCTCTGTTTGTTCTGCTCGAGTCGGTCCTCCAGCCACTGCAGAAGTGGGCCACTAACTGCTGACATTTGGCTACACAGGTTTTTCGTGAACACTGTTCAACACACACACACCACACACACCCAAACACATAGACAGTTTTTAAGAATTTCAGCCGGGTTTCACTCTCTGGTTTAGATGAAACTATTACATATTACTGTCTAATTGTAACAAGCATAAAATAAATGGTGTATGTACCTGATCCATTGTGTATTTTTGTGATTGGATCCAAATGAGTTAAACTGTAAGGGGGGAAAAAAGAGATACTTTTACGTGCTTTATTTGGTTAGGCTCCACATGGTAGAGACCTGGTTCAAAAACCACCCTTTAGCTTCCTGAGCTAAATCTATAACATCAACAAAACCCTCCTTCTGATTTTTTAATTTAATACAGTAAAATGTTCCAATTTGGAGGGAGACAAAGAACTGCGTATCACCTGTGAATCCTTCTGTATGTATCCTGTTCCTCTTGGCAGAGGATTCTTGGAAGTTCCACCGCAGATTCTAAACACACTTTTCCGATGGCCTCGTGTGGAACCACGTGGATCGGAATCTCAATTCTCTCATACCTGGTTTGAAATGGGGACAGCATTATTTACACTTTGCAAGCAATAATGCTTTCAAGATTTCAAGAATTATGAAACACTAATAACTAATTTATAAGTCATATATTTAATAAATCAAAGTTTCATTTTATTCGTAAAATAAATAAACAGCTCATTTTAGCTACACATGAAAGTAGATGGACAAAAAAAAAGTCAATCAAATTAAAAATGAATTCCTTACTTACTCTGAGCCTTTCTGGGCTTGCACTGACTGAAAACAGGTATAGAGGACTCTGCCTGTCTAAGAGAAAACCATGAACCATAAAGTCATTCAAATCCATTAAAAAATGCAAACATTTAATACCTTTAGAGGATTTATTACTTTAACCTTTACTAAAACAACTGACCTGTCATCACTGTACAATCTAGCGAATTTTGTTTTCAAAAGGATCACGTTTACATGTGTTTATATGCAACTTGAGTATTTCTCTTACCTTTGTGTTCTTATCTTCTATAAAGCAAGAAAAGATAAGTCCAACAAAACCCTGATCCATCATCTGGTACATCGCTTGAGTCCTCACATCTGTACAGTGTGGCAAGCAAAATAAAACTTATGGTAGCATGAAAACAACACATATCACTGTTTATTTGTCGTATGGGGGACGCACTCCAAAGACATGAACTGGGAGTGTTTGGATGAATTATTAACATGAGCTATCCATCAGTCTGGTCAAATTGTGGCCAGGCTAATCTTTCACCATGTCACATCGAGAGCTCACCAATGTATTTCAACACACTGCAATACAGAAACAGGACAAACGGTTTGCCCACACACTATCAACAAAAGATATGAAGAATGTTCATAGGATTTATTATGACAACAGTATATTGCAATACAGAAATTAATTTAAATAGAAACTTCAATCGCATTTCGGTATTTTGTTAATATTGCATAGCCAAGCCATTCAATGAATTCCATAGTAAGGCCGTCAAACTAACCGACATGTGACGGCCACACAGTGATGTGTGGATGGGAATGATACCAGCCCACCACTCTCACTGGACGCCCAGTCATTTCAGCCAACCTGTGGGCTTTGTTAAGAAATAAAACAGTGATGCTTTTCAACTGTAAAATATTTCATTTAAGAAAGAAAGAAAAGTGTCCTATGATTATAGGACGGTAAATAAAAAAATTCGTTGCCATGTCATAATTCTGTAATAAAAGGATATCTCGGCTTCAGTCGAGGCTGCAGAGAGTTGCTCTGGAGAAATCTCGACGCGATCCTTCCTCTTGTCTGATCGACGTAAAATAATGACAGAGTGAATGTGGACAATGCGATTTGTGTCAACCTATGGAGATGATCGTTTAAATAGCCATCAGAAGACAATTAAATAACCAAAACCAAAATGTTAGGCTACTGTTTCACTGTGCGGGGTTGTTAAACTATAACACCAAAACTGAAGAGGTAAAAGATACTCTTACCTCACCAATACATAGTCCCATTACCTCTTCTTTTTCTGTGCTTAGGGCATGATTCATACACACCAGAAAAGCATCTGATTCTAAATGCACCGCACTTACAGCCATGATGGTGAAAATTAATTCACCAAATCTGAACTCTGATATTAATGGATGTTTATCCGTGAGCAGTATTTCCGTATCAGCAAAGTGCGTCATCATATACTTCCGGTGGACAACTAACAAAATCACGAATTTTCAATAGCTGTGTGCGTTGATTTTTTAGAAAGTTTTATTGTTAAACAAACACACGTATTTTTATTGCAGCAGTAATATGTTTGCAAATTGACTAGTCCACTTAAACTTTAACGTCATTAAACGGTCATTCATTTTCAGGTCGGAAGAAAATGAGACGTGCACTAGGTCTCAGTGACGTCAGTTTATTTATCTTTTCTGCTACATTCAGAAAAGCTAGACACCACAGGAATTTGAACAGGTGTTAACTAGCTGGGCGGCTGTACCTTTTTTGCATGAACAGATGCCACAGAAGGATCCTTGTCAGAAGCAAGCCTGTGCGATACAGAAATGTTTACAAGGTAATACTTGTTTCTCAACCAACTAAAGTCTCGATTACTCTCATCATTAGTAACAGTTAGCAATTGTGTCTTGTATTTCAACAGCCAACAACTATGTTGAAAGTCGGTGTGAAGAGGTAATTCGTGCGATGCGCAAATGTTGCGAAGCCCATGCCAGAATGAAATCTGTGTGCTGCTCCGGCTTTTCAAAAGAACACAAAACAACAGGGGATAAAACGTGACATCCTTCAAAATAGCGACGGAGGCTATTAACTGGAATGCCCAGATACTGCAGAGAAGCTAATATCTCCTAAGTCTAATGAAATAATTGTTTTTAAAACGGACTTCCATTTGGATCAAAGGGAAACTGAGGAAAAAATATGTACACCGCTCATCTGTATTTGAACGTTTCACTGTATTACAGGGCATCGAGCAAGAAGATCTTACTGCATCGAATTTTTCACTCAAGGTCGCATGCCATTAAATCAAACTCCCAAGATCACGTCATTTGACCTTCAGCATCACGATATGTTACATGAAGCACGGACTGCATACCCTCTATGGCAGTGTTTCACAATCCAGTCCTCGGGGCATACCAGACGGTTCCACGTTTTTGCTCTGCTCAGAGTCCCAACACGTTAGGTTAGAGGTGGGACCTGAGGACTGGGTGGGGAAACACTGCTCTAGAACAAGGTCACACAACTCCGGTATTAGAGGTCTACAGTCCAGCGCAGCTTTATTTTGTACCTTTTCAAATACATCTGATTCAACTAATCAGTTAACTGATTTAGTGTATGCGTTACAACACTGAATCAAAGTGGGTTGGACCCTGGTTCTGCAGGATAATTCGGCACCCCTGCTGTAGGCTGAGAATCTTGTAAACTTGGGTTGTAACTGACTGCTTATAAATAAATGTTTTCTGTGCTTAAATCAGTATATGAAGTATTATTCTCCAGTGGCTGAATATTGTAAACAGGCTATAAAATAAAACCACGAAAGTCTAAATTCAGTGACAAGGGGGGAAAAAAAATCAATAGTTGACAATGTTTATACATTTACTTGAAATTTTTACTTATTAAATAAGAAAATACAAGTTTTTATTGAAACCTATGTAATAGTCCCCCTCTCTTTGAAACAAGTAAGATCCATATTTTGAGCTTTAGCAAGAGGAAAAATTCTGTAACATTTGGTAAAATCGGTAACATTTGTGAAAGTCGTGAAAGACTTTCAGGGGTGCCATGTGTATATATAGTAACTTCAATACATACTAGAAGTATGTATATTTAATCATTAATACCACAAAACATATTCCAAAATGGTTTAAACAAATTCTAAAAAGAAATCAAATGGGAAAGCTAATTAAAATATGAAAAACATACATGATGAATAGAACAGCATTTGGAACAGTTTTAACATATTTGGCTGTGTTTGCTAAAAAAAAAAGATTGAACAATTACAGAGTATCCAGTTGAATAAAAGCTGCGGTGCCTGCTATTTAAATGCCAAGATCTGTTGCATGCATTTTTGGCATTTTTTTTTATTCTATAGTGTGTGTACATATAAAATGGAGGTGCTTTTTATGATGCCAGGCCGAGTAGGAACCCCCCAGCAAAACCGCCTGTCAGGACAATGTTCTTCTTCACAAAAGTCTGCACCTTTACAAAAGAAAGGAAGACTGAGTATCTGCTAACAAATACAACTGCACACAACAAGGACTTGGGTGCTTATTGTTGACAAGCTAGTAATGTTTGAATAGCGAACGCTACAAAGCACAGCACACCACAGGATACTTGCAGGAAGGAGAAAGAGCAGAAAGTACTAATTTAAAGCAGCATGCACAGCACAGCTTTCTCCAGCTGTAACCTCATCCTGCTGATCAGCTGTTGTTTACTCAGTGCTGTATGCTCCTGTAAACTTCGGGGGGATAAGAACATAGTCTTCACGCTGTTCAACTACCAGAAGAAACCGGCCAGGTCACGTACCTCATCCACTTTCGTCCTCACTTCTTTAGGCGGTTTCTCCGTGTTTAGCTTCAGCTGCTTCTTGGCTTTGTTCACATCCCGCTCGACTCTCTTCCAGTCTATTTTGATGTACCCTGTGTGATTAGCAATCTAAGAGGGCAACACAAGACTGTGTTTATAAGATGCCAACAGGGTTAAACCAGTTCTTATGATGAGGGAGGTTGATGATATGATGAGGGAGGTTATGATGATGAGGCACTAACTTACCTGGAGCAAAAAGAAGCCACCACCCACCGCCGATGCTGCTAGTTTCCCAACTTTCTGAAACAAATACCCTGCACACCTAGAACATGGATACATGGCAAATTCAGATTTTAATGTTGTGGCTGTAAAAGCTTGAGTAGGATGCTTCTTGCGGTGTTAGGGTTTCATACGTTATCACTCACCAGCCAGTCACTCCACCGATAGCAAGTTGTGTAGCTACTGAATACTTTTCAGCAGCTGGCCCAGAATTATTGCCAAATATTTTGTTCCACCATCTCTGTTTCTTGACATGCTCTGCCAAGTCCATTACAAAGTCTTCACCGTCTGTTAAAACAGAAGTAGTCATCCAAAAAAAAACAACAAAAAAAAAAACAGATAACACATGGCAAATTCTTTGCCCAAATCCAGTCAGAAGTACTGGCAATGTACCTGTTTGTCTATGTGCACTGATTAACTAAAATTATGTGCAATGTGTTATACCCACATATTTCCCCCCCACAATTCCTGACATTGACAAAGTTCAGAATTAATTCATTCAAAGCACAGAAGTGCCGAGACTCAAGGTTACAGTGTCAAAGGCTTTCCTAATGTGTTAAGAATTAAAACTGCCAATACCCTTAACACATTGTACATGAATGGAATTATTCAGTATGTCTATTAATTGTTATGTCTGTTCTCAACCACCCTCACATTGTAAGCGCATTTATGACTAAAATGGGAGAATGGTGAAGTTGAGTTCATCCCTTGGGAATGACCTTGGCTATGGCAGCCTTTGGCTATTGGCTACGTTACCCCCACACACCCAAAATAGTACTAGAACTGCAGCCAAAAGACTGGTGTTGGTATTAATTTCCATCTGACAGATTAATTATTAAAACAGAACTAAGAGCTTGAGGACAGCGAGAGAACATAAGTTGGGTTACTCGTCCAGAGCAAATGGAGTTGCTTTTGTCGTTGTAACTGGGTGAAGATGTTTTGCTGTTAACAAACTTCATAGACGATCATCCCTGCGTGACTAACTTTGTTCCTTGCAAGTATTCGATAATGTCTTCTTCCAACATGCAAATTTAAACAACTGCCTATCTCTGTGTAAAACGTTATCTTCTCGATGCATGTCCTGCACTGCACAAATACATGAAAATGATCGGCCACTGATATTTTGCTTGGTCACACGCTTAAAAAGAATGAGACACTGAAATGTTTTTATTCAAAGTTATACCTAACGTATTGAAATTAAACATATTTTTATTCAAAGTTATTGCTACTGGCATCAGTAAAAGCAAAAGAACCAAACCCAAGACAGCTGGATAGTTATTCTAACTAACTCGCTGTCGTTGCATCGTTGTCAGCGAACTCTCTAGCAAGTTGGTTATGGGTAGTAACATCAATAAATGTAACAGCTGCATTTATTTTGAACAACCCCTGCACAAAGATGGCATTGTATCTTCAGTATTACGTTAGGTTTAGGATTACAGCGGCACTACAACTACAGAGAGCGAGCTAAGTTTGCTAGCTAGATTGCGATAGCTAGCAAACCTAATATTTTGTAACCAGCGCAGCTATGATCATCTTCGTCGAGATGGGTTAATTGTTGGGAAATGCAGTAAGTATTCAGGCATTTTTACATTTCTTGTAACCATTGCTTTTAGAAAAACTGGGATTTTTGCGATATCAGTAGAGTGCTAAGCTAGTTAGCTATTTTCTTGTTAAATAAGACTATCTACTGTGAAGGGCAATGATGAGAAAGATATTAATGCATAAGCTCAGACAGCTGTTACGTATATCCCCATGTATGAGCTATTTGTCTGCGTTTAAAGAGGGAGAAATCGGACTTCCCTTTTAATGGTAGCTTGCTATAAAGTGAACAAATAAGGAGTTAGCTAGTGAAATCTTACCTTTCTTCGTCTCTGCCATCTTTATTTGGGTTTTCTACCCGGACAGTAATCAGTGGCGCTTTCTTTGAATCACGTGACATATGCCAGTTTTTCCGGCTAATTTACGTCAACGGTCTAACCGAAAGTTATAATAAAAGTCTTACCATAATAATTGTTGTTGTCGTCTACAGTCAAACATTTATAAAAACTTCGTATCTACTGAAGATTATTACAAGATGGGGATATTTTCTTTTTAGTAATATTGTCAATAATTATTTTTACACACACCTGACACGTAACATAACCTGTCATCACATTTCTTACAATGTGGCACAGAATCCTATTTAACACATCACACTTTAACATAACCAATCAGGCCTTTTCATTTTTGTTGTAATATTAGACTTTTTCTTTCTAATTTCAACATTCCTTGTGTTGAAACAGACACAGGAAACAAAAACTGGAAAATTAAAGAATGCACTTGCATATTTATTTATGTTAAAGAAAAGTTAAAATTGCCAAAATGATTAAATTATTTTTATTTGTCCAGAATGGGGAAAAAATACAATTTACAAAGACACAAAAGTCATTTGATTAATGATTATGATGATTAAGATGTCATCACTGACCCAGTAATCAGATGTAGCTGTACTTTGATATCAACAGACCCTACACTGAGTACTGGGTAAGCAACCAACACCACGACCCTTGTAGAGACAACATCAAAACAGAACAAATGGAAACTGAGTGGAAAAAACATAGAAAAACAATACTCCAGTCAAAGTTCAGATGGCTCCTCTTATCCTCCTGCTCTTTGCTGTTATGAAGTGACACTAAGCATGAGAAAGGCACTATAAAAATTATATTTATTATTATTAGTCTATTCTTATATCGCCATCTGATTCTTCTCTCTTTAACCCGAAACTCACAATTATTCTGTTTAAGTGAACGATATCATGCTTTTTGAAAACATATTCACTTTTTTTCTTATGATTACTCTCTTTTCTGCATTCCATCCTTCTTTTTTTAAATGTGTTCAGAACTGCAGTCAGAGTATTTCACATAAAGACGCAAAAGCAAATGACTAAACAAACAAACAAACAAGTACATAAAACAGTTAAACATTCTGTTTGCCACATGGTCCTTAGTGGTTAATGCCATTCTTGTGCACACTTGATATGAAAGAGAACTAATAAAAGTGAAACTACTTGTGAGTTGGTTTGGGGGAATACCGTGGCCTTATTATGCACGCGCTTTAAACGGTTATTTCCCAAAAACGTCCACACTTGCAGATAATGAACTGACCTGAACTCAGAATGCGTCCATACTTCGGTTTCAAAGGTGTGTCGTTCCCTTTGTTGTTCAAACTGAGAAACTGGGCTGGAGAGAAAATATATATATTTTTTGACAGCCTCCAGGAAATCTAACGTTTGTTTCCAGGAGAATATGAATTTCTTACAAATGAAAGTTAACTTAAATGCTCATTTAAAATAAGGGTTTTGGTAGGGTTTGGATTCCAGTGTGGTAAAATGGAAGATTATATTTGTAGCATCATCATACATAATTGTAACTACATTTTGTTATCTTTTTAAACATTTGGTTAAAATACATATCAAATGAGTTGCCGAGTTTTAGATGATGTGTAATGGCAGATTAAGATTAAGTCTTCCGCATGTTCGTCAGATAACACTTACTGCATGTCTTTGGGCTGCTCATTGATTCTAAAGTAGTTTCAGGTCCTTCGCTCCAAAAAGAGTGCACATCTCCAACGAAGGCATTCTTGCAGAGAGCAGCTTGTTGACTCGGAAACCTGCCCGCCGTTCAAAGCCCTTTCCACTGAACTCCTCGCTCGGCATTTCACACAAACTGTCTATTGCTCCACATCCTTCCTCCCGCTTTACTCGAGCATGAATTCTAAGAATCCGAAAAGCAACTTCCTCGGTCGCTAAAGAGTCTGTAGAAGAGCTCTGCTGGTTCGGTAGACCTTCGTTCTCCTATCTGTGCGTTTTCTTGAATGTGTGACGGCAAGTTGCATGCTAGGGCTTTATTAACGGTCCTTTTTAAATTTCCCCCGGGTCTCTCCCCTCACCTGTCTGGGAATTATACATGTTAGTCACCTTGTAAGGGGACAGTCCCTTCAACAAATAATGTAGCTTCGAGCAGCCAGCTCAGCTTGTATTGTCCTTAGGAGCAACTTATTCAGTTAAAGAGAAGGATTAATTCAGTAAAAAATTTGTCAAAACACTGTGCACATATATACTTTGAGTTTAAATCCACTTAGCTATTAACTGTCCAAGGTGTCTGAAGTAAACTGAAGCAGTTACATTATACTGTCATATGTGTAACTAGAAGTTTTGGTTAGTAATGTTAAAAGACTTTAAAAAGACTACAACATTCTGTCATAGCTGACTTTTTATTCAATTTATTCATGCTATAATGTTGTGTAAATTTAAAAAATCTGGCTCTAAAAGAGAAGCTTGTTTTTAGCATTTCTTCTAGTGTTAAAGTATTTTCCATTGGGGAAAAAAATCTTTCTAAAATCTCTTTAATCTGTATCTTTAGTATACTTGTTTAGGTTTTCTCAAATAAAAATGTGTTATTTCAATTAAATGAAGCCTTAGTGATAATGACAATAATTACAAGGAGCCTTTCACGTGGAGCATATCATTTAAATAACTCTAAAATGCTGTCTGACATACATATTGTGTAGATAAAAGACTTGTCAGTTAATGTTTTTACACAAAAAATGAGCAGTGTAATTTTGGAGATCAATAAAATGTTTTTTTTAGACTCTGATTAGATATTTGCAATAAACAATTGTTTTCCATGTCATAGTTTACTATGTTTAGTAAAATATTAATGTATTAAATCATGACAATAAGTAGTATGTGATATTTTGCATTGTTAGTGGAGAACTTTACTAAAAGTATTTTTTTATTTTGTCACTATTATGCTTATTAATTATCCTTCATTTATTTGTATTTACTTCATTTGTTTACCATTTATAATGCAATATATACTAAATCTTTACAGATCATTATTACATATCTTCTTCCTGTGTCTTCCATCTCTATAATCTCTCTTTTAAATGTTGACTCTCTGCTGTGGTTGGTTGAATTATACTGCAGGATGCATCTTGCTGTGTGCTGGTCAAAAAAACTTGTTATATTTGAGAAGAACATGTTCATGGTAATGTGCATATATAGTAAATAAGTATGTCTGTACTACAGTCTAATCAGTTTTAATGAATAGTATGGTGTGTGTGTGTGTGTGTGTGTGTGTGCGTGCGTGCGTGCGTGTGTGTGGTTATTTAGCGGAACTTTCATGGTTAGATTTGGGAGACAAGTGAAAAGGCACTCTTGCACTGAATGTAGAAATTATTTTCCCTGCATTTCCCTGAGAACATTACATCATCTCATTTTATTCTCAGTTGACCTTAAGTGGGTTCAATGGTGATGTCATATTCATATAAGCAAGAACTCTTGAAGCATTTGCATAAAAATTCTGGTGAATCATATAGGAACCTAGCATCTAAAAGAGGGAAAGTTTGAAAGTTTGGTGTACAGGAAGTCAGCATAATACTTGTGACTACCCATCATCCCCACTGGTAGGCGGGGCTTTTTCTTTTTGTTTACTTGTGCATTGTCTTTGATGTTACCTAGGCAAAGTGAGCTTGTTCAGTCATCAACAGTGACCTTCATTTACAAAAGATTATTGTATCAGTCGATTTGAATGTTTGCTGAAAATTGTCTGATAATTGTCTGATAATTGTCTGATAATTGTCTTGACACAAGATCACATTAAATAAAGTGAAATTGTATTTATGGAATCCTCTTACATGTGTAGTTAATGGAAGTACAATCTAAATACTTGTGAGGAAAAAAGCCTTTTTTAATTGAGCAATGAATATGTTATTCAAGAGTAATTACAGTAACAATCAGAGGAGATTTACAAACATAATGTCTGCAGTGTCACAGCTAGATTTATTGAATTAGATCTGTATGAGTATTAAAATTCAATTAAAAGAATTTGGTACTGCACAGAAAATGGAGAAAGGGGGATACAATGACTTTAGTCCAGTTCTTATCCAGCTTAAAACACGATTCAGAATCATGGTCCTATCAGGGTTATGAGAAATTACTCAGTGTATTCTCCCCACCCATGTTGACAATGTGCCAGTAAATGCACTGACGATCATCATGGTTAAACTGAAATGATGGTTTATTCAAGAAACTAGGCACTTGGCTTATGGGGGGGGGGAAAGATCAGCTGCAGATCAGTATAATGACCAATGCCTTCACCCACCTTTTTACATTTGCAGCTTCAGATGCAGTTACAACAGTGCATGCAAGTCTTTTAGGTAAAGTCCAGTCAGAACTGGATGCTGCTGTCATCTGGCACGCTGTGTTTTTTCCTGCTTTGCCTCTGTGTTTAGGAAAGGAATAAATTTGGGTAACAGCAGAACATTAGCAATGGACAAAAGAGGTTCAGCTTTGCGTTAGGCTAATACATCCATATATTAATTTTCCCTAAAATTGCAAAGTAAAATTTGCCTCTCAGTGATCTGTAAAAATGAATTTGAATAAATATGTATGAAATTCTAAAGTAAATATAAATATATCAAGCCTCCTCATGAAAAACTACCACCAGGTATTTTTACATCATAAAGAAAAGAAATCTTATGTTATAATGCACTGCACTGCATCACTTCCATGAAACTATAGGTTGTTTCAGCACCAAAGTAAACCTCTTTACCGTCATTGGGCCCTAAAATAGTGTCTTGGGCGTATGTGGTTTTGCTGGCAAATATTATGATGCCAGAGGCAGAGCCTAATGAGCGATGACAGCAAGGTTTTTTTGGGATGAAACCCACAAGGTTTTTCACCCGTTCTAGTTCAGTTGGGAGCAAATGTGAATGTAATGTAAATGTGTATCACAGTGAAGGGCGAGACAGAGTGTGCATGGACACATCCTGCTTTGCATGATTTGATTCCCACAGTTATGCAGCAGTGGTAGCTGAGTTTGTAATAGATGCTTAACGTCATTGTGGATGCTTGACTAAATCAAGTCACCAAAACATGACAGCTGTGAGACGTCAATGATCCTGTTCTAAAAATACAACATAACCAGACGAGCTCTTTAGGCACAAGATGGGAATATTACACTGAATTATCAAAGTGCCTTTAGGGCAAACAAGTTAAAACAAATAATTTGATCATATCTTGGCCTTTACACTTGTGCTACTGACTGACCTTTTCCATCAGAGAGAAGTTTCCAATACTCCAACAAATTCAAAAATAAACACGTTATCATTTATGTATTTTACCAGCAAACAAGAAATGTGAGCTTTTACCATTTTAATATAATTCACCCCCTCAGTATATAATCTTACAGTAGATTTTGAAAATAACAAATTCTTCATTATTAAGGACTGAGACAAGAACATGTCATTCCGTGTTGAGAAAGGCAAGAATAAGAAACAATTTGACAAGGATTGCACAAAATGCATTTTCTGTGGCAAATTAGCTCAAAGAAAAAAAAAAGCAGATCATAAATTTATTATAATAAAAATATTTACTTCTTATTCTCTATCCTTAGCCATCTCCACTCAAGCTGTATACAAATTTACACACACATACACAAACACGTACATAGACTTCACAGATATATTAACACATTGACAAAACTCTAAAGCACTGAATGACTTCATAGACATACTGACAAAAATCTAAAGCACTGAATGACTTCACAGACATACTGACAAAAATCTAAAGCACTGAATGAAAGCACTTATGTTTTTTAAGTAAACATAAGCAAGAGATTTTTATTAGTAGGTCCCAAATCATCGGAATCAGAATCAGAATCAGAATCTGGAATGTTTCTTGGTGCAGGTGTCAACATAAAAGAAAGAGAAAACTAAATATGAACACAAATATATTAAAGAGCATAAATAAAGTAACATGAATAAATAAAAGTGACCGATGAGTCGGAGTCCGATGGGTTGTGTTTAATACAGGTGGTATTAAACATTATGCAAGCAATACAATTTTAGCAATTGTATACGGATATAACAGGTCTGAGTTAGGTTGGGTAAACTGTGCAAACTCTGCAAACTGCAAACAGAGAGTTAAAGTGCATTATGCGATTAAGTATAATGAAGAGATATGTAACAGGTACAGGAGCAAAGGGATTAAGGTGGTACAGTATTAAGTAGAGGGATGTGAGACGGGTCCTT
>JAOXYF010000003.1:14049621-14072592 GCA_028565775.1 Sternarchorhynchus goeldii | reverse complement strand
CCCCCCCCCCCCCCCCCCCCCGATTAGCCGCGTCGGTGCGCCACACTTAATCCTGCAGCACAGCTGGCCTCAAGCCAGGCCTCCTCGTGCCGACACCAGGGCCACCATAAGGGACCCCCAGGCTCATGTTTCTTATCAGTAGCACTGGGAAGAGCATTTGCTGTTTGGTTTGTTCAGCTGAGAGCTATGGAATACCACTGATGAATACTCGTTACCCTTTGCCTGTTGCGTTGGTGGTGAGCCTCGAATGGAAAAAGTGATTTCTAAATGGCCCTTCAGAGGTTTAATCAGCGTGGAGATTTTCTTGTTTGCATAATGTATTAAATAAGAATTTGTGCCTTCTTAATCTGATAGAAATGTAAAGTGGTACTGGAAATGAGACTGATCTATTCAAGCGCTTTATTCGGTCTCCCTGTGTAGCTGTGTAAACAGTGACCTCCAGTTACTGCTGGCTGCTTTGCCCATGTCCATTTCCAAGTAATGAGGCTCAGAAAATGTAGCCTACAGGGAAGCAAGTCATATACACATTTCACCGAATGCATAGGAGTGGAAAATCCAGTTCTGTTAGTTTAAACTTTTTAAGTTGGGAGATGGTGAGTTGGGAGATATATGTGTGTGTGTGTGTGTGTGAGTGAGTGAGACCAATATCCCCTAACTGCACTGTCCTTGTAACTGACGAGATACAAGCAACTTTGAGATTGTATTGTCGTTTGCCATTAAACAGTCCCCCATGAAGGTCGGTGCCTATTTCTGAATACAGATTACTGGCTACTGGACCAGTGTGTTGACACAGCAACTACCAATTTTCCTGGAGCAGTATTTGGATCGTAACACATGGAGAAACCATCAGTATCTTTAACAATGTATCAGCATTTTTCCAGATATCTATGACCTAACACCTAACCTAACATATTATCAAACAAATCTAGAGCAAAAACTCATCCACTTTTGACTTCTGCCCTGTTAGTGGTCCATCCATTTCCCATCCGCATGAATTACAAGTGGACAGTGTGCTCGAGTGACCCAGCTAATTATGTGATTTCTGTGCCAAGAAAATAGCTTGGGTTTACTGACTGCCCACTGATTCTCACAGATGGCTGGCATATGTTGTTCCAAATGACTTCAGCTCTGCGTGACAGTACCATACCTATTCTCAATATTTGGCACTGGCTAGGTATTTATTTCCTTGGATACAGCGAAGTACACCATAACTCGTTTTTAAATGAGATTCTGACCTCTGTTTGGCAATCTGCGGTGGACCTCATGAAGACGTGTATTTGCTTCATTACTGAATATTAATTTGCTTGCCATTTTTCTGTTTGTGTGTATATATTAATATGCAGTGTGCCAAAAACTAAGAATATACTTCTCTTGGAATTCAGGGTTGTAAGACAGTAAATCATGTCTGTGTTCTTTTTGTCTGCTTTTGTAGATCTTCTTGCTGGCATGCCCACCTGGAAAAACAGCCATGGTCATTTTTAGGTGAGTGTTGAGTGTTTTAAACTCTGCGTTATAAATACTGATATAGCTGTCTGCCCCTCCGCCCACCCATCAGCCCGTGTGCTCACCTAACACGGCACCCGGCAACACCAGGGTAGTGGGTTCCGTTCCCAGGGAGCGCACACAGTTTCACAATGTTAAATATGTACGTTGCTCTGGAAAAGCTGCAAATGTGAACATATCTGATGCTTTTTTTTTTTTTTTTTAGATAACCATTTTAGGAGTGTGCCTTAGTGCAGCATATTCTTACCAGTGGAATGAGGGTTCTGGTATATTAGGATTCGAGAGTAACAACTAGCTGAAATGGCACAGGATGTTCCTGATGTACTGGAATGGCGTCTCAAAGGAAGTTCTTCTCGCACCTCCTTCTGACATGGCTATGACTGAAATGTACTGCTTTAGAAAGTAAGAAATAAATGACAACAAACTAAGCACCGTCATCCACGCATCAGGCAGAATGATATAACGAGTTAAAAAAAACCAAAACAATGACTGAAAATGACATGTCTAGTCAATAATCTGAGCCACCCAAGGTGTGGAGAGACTCGGTGGAGTTCATGTGGGAGTTCCAACCAGACTGACTGGAGACTGGACTGGTGGCACATAATTGTTAAGTGGATTAGGGGTTAAGTCTCCTTAAACGGAAATGCACTCGCATGTGGGTCAGGGAAGGAGCGGGTGGCAGCAGACAACCCGAGACTGCTCTGTGCTGTTTGCAATAATGCACGTTTCATTAGTCCTGCCTGGTCTAATTCACAAGCACTAAGGAAATGGACTGGGCTGGGTTTACCAGTCCGGATTTGATGGTGATGAGAAGTGTTTGTGTGTCTGCAGATCCATCACAAAGTGCTTTTAGTCTGCGCTGAAAGAAGAACTGAATGGCTTTCATCACAGTTCCCTCAGGAACATGAGTGAAGCTCTAAGGATGTCAGTTGTTTATGATGATTGCTTGTTCTTTTATCCTCTTCAGAATCCCTCTCTCTCTCTCTCTCTCTCTCTCTCTCTCTCTCTCTCTCTCTCTCTCTCTCTCTCTCTCTCTCTCTCTCTCTCTCTGGTTTTCCTCTCTAAATCACCACTAACATTACTATTTCCCTCTTTTGGATTATTCACTGTCTTTTTGGAAGGTCCTCCTTTCTAAATGTAATTAAAATAAAAGCTTCCTGAAGAAAGAGAGAGGGGGAAAAAAAGGGTTGCACAATAAATAATGAAAAATCATTTGCGACGCCCAAGTGAAATGTCACGCCTGATAAAGAAGCTGCGTTGCACACATCCTTTGGCTATTTGGAATAAACATCACCAGCCATGGTGACGCGTATGGGGGAGGTTCCCAGCAGAGAAGCTGAGCTTGTTGACTCCCTGTTCATTTTCCTTTGCTGTGACGCGGCCGTGAGAGATTCCTCTTGGGAGGGTGAGACGTCGCAGGCATGAGGCTGTGCTGAGCAGTATTGCCCTATTTGAAATAACGCTGAATACCCTGTAGCCCATCGACCCCCCAATGTAGTCTCAAGCCTCTAGCGGTGTCCACTGAGCACCCACTCCTCAAAATACGCAGCTCGGTGATCTGTATGCATTGTGTGGCTCCAGGTACATGAGGAGTCAACACCAAGATTCTGATCTGAGATCAGGTTTTAATGGAGAAGGTGCTGCTACCAGTGCAGTAAAGGTGGTCACAAATGGCAAAGCTGTTTGGATTGGATCTGATAGCTGCTTGTTGTCTTCATGTGTTTGTGTGTTCATGGGGCGCACTGTAGCAACGCAATCGGAGGTGTTTGCTTCTCTGTCGACGGATAAAAAGAACCTGATGGCGTGTTTCAAGTACAATGTGCTTCAGAAAAGAGAAAGCATCTTCTTTGTTTTCAAGAGTACAACTCGTATCGCAGAAAATGGCGGGTAATGGTACATTTGATCATTACAACACTTGAACACCCGCTAGACTACCAGCTTTCTGCTTTGTGTGGGAAGCAGGGGCTTGTGATTGAACAGGTGCCCGTGGGCAGGCCCATCCTCCTGGGGAGGCTGCCGAACAAGTGCCAGCCCAAGCCACCTTCACACACGATGTTGCGTCACCCCTAACACCACCAACCCACCCACCCCCTGTGCTGGCCCTCGTTCCAAGAGGTCAGCCGTGGACCTATACCGGCGCGCTGGCATATGCCGAACCCAGCGCCAGCTACGTCCCTGTTATGGGCTCTCAGAAAGCCAGATCTAAATCTGCATGAACAATGTCATCAGTGATTCAGACAGACAAGTCGATCCAGCCAAACAGTGAGAGATTTTGTTCCATGCACTACATGAAAAGGCTGGTGCATACAAACAGGTATTGTCATGGCAACATTGAAATGCTTTAGATTCCAATGGACTGTATCCATGACGGTTAATTCTGGCATTATATAATGTAATATAATTATGAAAGGTTAAAAAAAAATGACCTGGCCATACATTGAAACTTGTAGGGAAGTGGTAACATAATATCGCTGTTTGATTTGAATAGTTTGGCCTGCAATGGCTGCATGTAAGTTAAATTAACAGGACATGCCTGTTGATCTCCAGTTTGGGAGTGATATGGGCTCCCAGTGGAGCTTTGACAGACAAATAGTGGTAGATTAATATTGCTCAGCCTGAGTATCACATGCCAGTGGGAATGTCTCTGCTATGCTTGACTCATTTGCAGTGACATCACCCTAATGGGTCCTTTTCCAGAGCAAGGACTACAAACAATGCCATTAGAGACTTGCTTGTGTTGACGCTGTTCTCACCAGGCACCATGGTTCTGTTGGGCAGTCGGAGTGAAATGGGTCTTGACATTATATTGGAAAAACCACCACTGCTCATGTTTTGTAGGAATTTAACATTTGCAAAGAAGTAGCTGCTCTACCCATCAAATTCTACTGTATGCGTTGGTTCCATAATTTTTTTTACACGTCTTGCTAGATTCAAAATGGACTCAAAGCACTTAATCTCATGACATCTAGCATGTACTCTAAACCATAGAGAAGACACTGTAAGGGAAAAAGCTCGCTTGCATAATTGCAATGTGACTCTTTTCAGTGCAGCAGTAAAACTGGGAAGGGTTCTGGTCATGAAGCTCTCCTTAGAACAGGGGTCAGCAGATGACTGTGTGAGAGATGAACTCAGGCTAATTATTGACCACCATGGCAAAGAGAAGCAATTATGGGTGATTATTGTCAGTAAAAATGGTAAATGGTGTTTTTTTTTTTTTCTCTCTCTCTTCTCTCTCTCTCTCGCTCTCTTGCTCTCTCTCTCTCTTTCTTTTGCAGGCTTCAAGTCCACATGCTGAATGGAGCTCTTTTGGCCTTGCTCTTCCCGGTGGTCAACACAAGATTAGTAAGTGTTAAAAGATTTCATTTTTTGTTGTTGTCGATGCCTGATGTGAGCTGGTGAGAGGAGGCTCATCAGTAGCACATATACATGTACATACACAACACACGCAAAATAAAACGTGCATCCTACTCATAAAAACTTCCAGTTTGTACTATAGAGTCCAGTTATATTGTTATACACCATCCCAATATAAAACGTGTTTAAAAGATTTGATGTAATGCTGAGCCGAGTTCGGCTTGGCAAATTTCTGCGTACCTAAACTGAATCCTTCCAAACTGCCGTCCAGGAGCTGTTCACTGTGTAAGACCAGTGGCTGCTCATTACGTGTCCTAGTCAGAGCCGTTATGGTTTCGGTGAAGCGGCAGATCTTTGAGTTTAGAGTTATGGCTCACCCACGCTTGTGGACGTTTGCAAATAAGGACAGCACAGAAGCTAATTTTGCGAAGCTGGCTGCCGTCCACCGGCCAGGGCCCTGCGCAGATATTTACTGGGAAACATGTGGCCTAAACATGCGCTTCATTTATCCTGCCAGCACAAAAGTGAACACTCTCCAGGCATGCCAAAAATCTCCATTTTTGAATCAGCAGGTGAGCTGCTTAGTCGCTTAGCTGTTTCAAACATGGCTTCAACCATGCCATCCTCTCAGCCCACAACCCACACACACACACACCTGTTACTCCAGGGTTAACAGCACACAGTTACGGAATTACTGTGCACTGCACAGCAGCCAATAAAACACACGGGGTTGGTTGAGGGTCGGCTCTTGTTGGGGGGGCCAAAAGCAAAGCTAGCGGTGATTCTTTATCGAGGACTTATTTGTGCATTGGAAGGAAAGAACAGGTCTGCGCCTGTTGTCCTAGTCACTTCCACTGAGGTCTTGGTCGAGACGGTCTGTTCCCAGGTCTGTGCTACTTAAATTGCTTCAGTGTAACCTTCGTCAATGAGTTCTTTTTAAAAAAAAAAATAAATAAATAAAAAAATACATGGTGGGTGCGAAGGGGGTGGGAAGGTGTCCTTGTTGCCCTGATAGAGATTGATTAGCTCTGGCATTCCAGAGACCCCCCCCCCCCCTCCCCTTGTTTCTCACAGGGTTTTCTCTCGTGCTTTATGTTCTTTCTGGGGCTTTCAGTCGCTCTCTTTTATGCTTGGGTTCCTTCCTGGACGCTCTGCGCTGGCATCCAGGTAGAGCCGCTACCTGAGCCAGAGGAAGTAAATAAACCAGATGGTGAGGGGGATGTTGGGGGAAAGGGGGACCGTTTCTTTGGTGGAGCCCCTCAGTCAAGCATGCTGGGATAGAGGACCACCTACTGCTGCTTCTGTATACCCAAACGAAGGGCCTGTTCTGAGGCAAGGCCAAGGGAAAGGGAATATAGCACTGAGACAAAATGCAAAGCAACTGGGGAGGAGGGGAGGAGCTTTCACAAATCAACCTGCCCTCAAGGCTTTTGCACCTGAACATGTGCTTGAAGGGGGTGGGGAAAGTACACACTGCTATCTGCCATTTTTACCATTGTAATATACCGTATATTCACAAGCAGACTTTTGGCTCCTTGAGCAAAATGAAAAGGTGCGGCAGTTGTTCATAAAAGTCTGAGTGCTAAGAAGGGGGTATAAAGAACAAACCTGCAGAGAAATGCCTCGAAAGGAAATCAGTCTCTAACTGTTCTTCTCAATTAATGTTGGGGGAAGAAAAACATTTCCTCTGGGATAGACAGCCGTTTTCTCCTGCTGAATGAACCATGCTAGTGGCCATTATCCGTACCACACCTAAACAGACACGCACTAAAATGCTCCATTCCTGTGAGTTCGGGGGGTGGGGGGTTGGGGGTATTTTATTCAGATGCTTGTATTACATAGGGAAGTAATTCCACACTGTATCCTTAAAGATGAGTCTTGGGTGTGTCTCCAGTAGTGAGTCTTTACTTATGATGGAGTAAGATGAAGGTACTCAGCGTTACTTGCAAAAACGAGCCCATCTGAAATTGACAACCAGCTCAGAGCAGAAACCAGTAGCTTTAGTTAGTATCTCCTTTTGAAATAAGAAAGGAATAGTCTGAAAGAAATATACTTTTGTTTGTCGCACAGCAAATTCAAAACCCGGCATGGTTCCGCAGCGCACTTGATTCACGGAGTCACGGTCCACACTTGTGCAATCCAGATATTACAAATGGAGTTTGCACAACTGCTCAGTATGAGCTGTTGCATCTTGCCTTCGTGTTCATGGCTGTCTTCCTACACCCACTTCATTAAAAGTGAAGACGGACATGCCTATTTGTGGGTGGCGGTGTGCCCAAATGATTTCCTGCCTGCCTACGGTTGATGTCAAAGACCTTGGTTGTGTTTGGGCTTCTGAGAAGGTCTTTCTTTTTCTTTGTTTCTTTGCTTTTAGCCCACATTGTTTGTACTGTAAGTTGCGTGAGTATTTATTTTATTTTTTTAAACTTTGTGATTTCCTTCTTGACATAAAAAGAAAATAAATGAAATGCCAAGTGAGCATTTTGCGACAGGAGATGTCCGTGCAGACGGCGTTTGTGTAGCTTTTATCTGCACTAACACGCCATCATTAAGTGATCAAATGCAGTAGATTATAAATGCCGGCCTTGTTACTTTTTACCGTTGGCATGCAGTGCATACAGTGGGTAACTTTCTGTGGTTATCACATCCCCATAATCCTCAAAATGCAGCTACAGTCAACAACAAAAGTGTTCTGTATGCTGCAGGCTAGTCGTTAGCCAGCAATACCTCCCTATTATAGGAACTATGAATATCTTTCTTTTTTTTCCCTCCTTTCTCACTAAAATGTGTAGATGGAATTGTCAAACCTCAGTGAAACAGTGTGAGATTTTCACTGAAAGGCTTTTTCTTTGGTATGCTGAGAAGGGCTAGATTTCATTAGTTAAATTTCCTGTCCTTTTTCTAATGGACTTGCATTACAGTCATACTAAATGAATAGTTTTGATTAGTTCCTCTTGGATAGAAATACCTCTAACCCTGAATGTGCATTGCAGCCTATGTGAATAGGTTGATGGATTTATTTACAAAATGTGTATATATATATTTTTGTTACCTCTTCTGTGGAGGGTTAGAAGGGACTGACTGTATACCACAGCTTTTTACTTGCTTGCCTTTCCACACACACACACACACGCACACACAATGCCAAATTGTCTTTTACTCTGTAAGCAAATTTATTAGTCAGAATAGGTCTCAAAATAAGAATATAGATTTACGTTTAGATGTTGTTCCAGCACAATATATTGATTGGCCTCAGTCACAGAAGACAACCCTTTTAATACAATCTCTGTTAGATATATTATATATATTAGATGACCTTTTATTGCCAAGGCAAATAAATCAGTTATCCAAATGACTGTTTTGGAATGGCTAATTTTGAGTATATGCAAAATGGAGATATATGTTCCCAACTGTTAGTCTGCATTTCATGTGGGTATTGGTGGAGAGTCCTAAGCATGCAGGCACTCTCATTTGAAACTTACAAACGCCTAAAATAGGAAATTTGGGCTTTTCTCTATATTTGTGTCCATCTGGTCCATCCCCCACACCCCCCACAAAGGTGTGAAATGGCATTAATTACTGGAATGGGGGGTTGGTAGAGAGCACTCCACCATTTAGATTTGCATTGAGAGTAAACGGTAATTGCTGAGGAAAAGAATCAGTTTATGTAGATAAAACTTTGGCTGCATTGAAAAATATTGGCAGACCTCCTAATCACACAAGTCCAACTGTAGGACATGGAAGATCAGGACTGTCTGGCCAGATGGGGGCACCATACTGTGCTCACAGCCACAGTGACAGCAGGCGTGTCTTCACACTTGATTCACATCTGTTTATGGTATTAGCCTGGAGCCCTGGCTC
This sequence comes from Sternarchorhynchus goeldii, assembly GCA_028565775.1. Classification (NCBI taxonomy): domain Eukaryota; kingdom Metazoa; phylum Chordata; class Actinopteri; order Gymnotiformes; family Apteronotidae; genus Sternarchorhynchus; species Sternarchorhynchus goeldii. The sequence goes on along the minus strand of JAOXYF010000003.1, from coordinate 14,063,874 downwards.
TGTGCCTGTAGTATGAGTGAAGATTAAAAACTCAGAATCTTCAGTTAGCATGAAGATGATGTTAGTGGATTGTCAGATCCAGATGATCAAAGCTCAAGGAGCCCATTACGTGTCCCTTTACCACCTACCTCTGAAAACGGCACGTTCCGATTTGGGAAGCGTCGGGACTATTAAGAAAGCTTGTTATTTTTCCCCCGAGTACGGAGGCAAGAAGGAGAGCTCCTGCTCCACTGGTGTTTTCTGCAACGAGTGTGAGGGATGAACCTGTATCTTCAAAAGCAGTTGGAGAGAGCTTTTAAGATCATGACGGTGGCCCAGCCCTCGGAGGCATCCTTGTGGCCGAGCATAACTCTTGTAAGTCTGCGGGAGGGTTTCATTTGAACTCGTTTCCAAGGTTCCTCAGCCTGTACTTTAGACGCTGACAACTGATGTATCCTCCTTCAGAGGTTATTCAAATTACCTTTATTAACTATTATTTTATTACAATGGACTTTGGATATGCAAAATAACCAGCAACCAGTTCCTTTAAATGATAATAAGCCACTGCTCACGCCACCCATCTTCCACTGGGTGTGGTGATGCAAGCACGGCCTCGCGCTACCATAGCAACTGTTGGGCGTGAACCCCAAATGGCTGCTTGGAGAAAACATCTAGAATCCTGCATGAACAGGACAACGGGCAGCACAGCAGGTGAAATGTACTTCCAGTTCCAAAATAAATGAATGATTGCAGGTGCGCAACACTGCTCTTAGGTCAGATCTCTGCTCATTCTAGCAGTGACGTACACACTAGCATACATTACAGTACGTGCTTCCTTAGCACAGCTTCCTAATGTCACCAACCGCTGATTACCTGAATGGAACAAAACGGGAACTGACATCAGATCAGCTACATGGTGTACAGGGAGCAGGATGGAGGCAGGGTTACATACCCTCAATGATTCATGGGCAATGATGGAAAACAGTAGCAAGAAACATTCTGGAGGCATCTACACCCATTCTTTCATTTTTACCCTCACTGTATTTACATGTTGATGAGATGTTGGTATTGTGAAAATTACATCTATTAACTATGAAGTTGGCATCCCATTCGTCATGTGAACTGTTGGAATATTTAGCACCCCATCACGCTGTTGATGTAACCTATGTAATCAAACCTTAATATCTCAAAAGAATTTAGCATAACCAAAAAATTATACAGTACAAAGTGGCAACACCAACTGGGACCAATTTAGGCATGTATTCAGGAATGAATACATTACCTCATACACTTACAGAATAGTTTTTTGAATACTTGCATTTATTTAATTCACGATTTTGCCATATAAAGTTAACATTTATACCTTGTTTCATTTCCAGTCCTGAGTTGTACTGGCCCAGGTTGGAAGAGCAGTTACAGAATGCTTGGCGCACACGATGCATAGTACACACGTTTACTGGTTTATGCAGACTGTAGCTGGGATGTTGTCATAAGGAAAAAAACTCTTCTGTCCTCTGGGGCAACACACACACACACTCTAACATACTAAGATAGCGCTTTGGAGGACGTGGAGGACATTTGGTAGCCCAGGGAGCAGAAAGGACTGGCTCTCGTGTCGAGCAGTACAGCATTGGCAGGAACAGATGAAAGTTGTAGCCCCTGTTCCATTTTTAGTGAAAACCGCGTGTACGTGTTGTACGGGAGGGAAGGTGTTTTGTGGGTGTTATTTATGTAGGTTGGGGAGCAGGTCTTAGTTTTAAGCCTTAATCTGTCTCCGTCATCTTCACAGTGCAGGCATGGTTTTGAAGGCACGCAACTCCCCTCCCCTCCCCGTTTCACAGATCAGATTGGTGTGCTATTTACCCAGTAGCAGATCTGTGGGGAGAAGAGCTTAACTTAAACAGTACAGTCTGATGTGACACATGAAACGGATATGAAAGTTTATTCGTGTGTGTGGTATGAGTAATGTGTTCCTAATACGACTGCAAGGTCCGATCGATGTTTTCAATGTAGTTTATAGGATTGTACCATTTATTTTGTATCATTAGCAAACCAGACTGTTATACTTTTGTATGAATCTCCCTTTATGTGCTTAACGGATAAACAAGCCACCATGTTCTTGCTATTTAAACTACCATGAAGCCCAGCCCTCGTGATATTAGAGAGCAGTTAGAGCGAACCAGCAAAGGTCATAAGATCACGGAAAGTATTGCTTTGCTCACTCGATATCATCTCAACGCTGCAATGCTTTTGTGGCCGAGATCTTCTCCGTCGTTGAGGCCTGAAAAGGGTGACTTGACCTTACGACGTGCTGCACTTGTCGAATCACTGTCTTGTCCTTCACAGCTTCCCTTCGAGAAGGAGATCTACTACATCCAGCACTCAATGCTCTACCTGGTTCCCATCTACCTGTTCCGAAAAGGAGGTGAGCCACGTTAAACCCTCCACCCGCACCTGTGTGACCGAGCGCAAGCCGTGGGCAGGGGAGAGGCCAGCGCGTCGCAATGCTTCACTGTCCTGTTTGTAACCCAATTAAGAGCTTTGTTCACGGGTAAAACCAACAGGTCAGGTTGTATGCTAGACTGCTTACACAAGGTGTTAAAAGAAACGGTTTGAGTACCAAAGTACGTGCTCACAGGCAGGGCTCGGATAAAACCAAAGGAAGGAAAGGGGGGGTATACAGGATGATGTTAGGCTGCCATCTAGTGTTGGTTGGTGGCTGTTACACCCAAGCCCAGGCATCAGTGTGGCACGGTGTGATAGAAACAATTGTTAACACGCCTGCATAGCTTCACAGAATTACAAAGAGAACGTACCGAGGTGGGGTGAGGGAGGACTGGGAACAAAAGGATGTACTGAAAGGGAAGATTTGCTGAAGTTCAGTGGCTATAGCAGGCCGGGCTGTCATGTGAACTAGCTGTTAGTTGCATAAGCCTGTCAAGCACACACCTTGTTTTTGGACTGAGGCATTTTTGGAAACTAGGTCTCTTTCACAGGCCCAGACATTTTATTCATAGAGACAGGACCAGTGATTTGAGTCAGAATATTGTACTGCATTATTAATCGGATCATGCTGCCATCATGAATCAGAAATGTAAAGGGAGTAGAGAAAACGGGTCAAATGAGTTGAGCTTCTGTAAGAGCAGTGCAGCTTGGTCTGCCTCAAGATAAGACTGGAGGCTCTGCTTTGATCACAGACGCACCTGTGTGTGTGTGTGTGTGTGCGCACGGAGGAATGCCCTGTTCGAGCAATGATGGGGATGGGGGTGGTTGGGTTGGGAAGGAGGGGGGGGGGGCACGTTGCGCTGACAGGAACAGATGTGACGCGGCTGAGGGAGTCTGCAGGCGAGGAGCTGAAGTTTGAGAGCTCATCGTGACTCTATGACGAGGAGCCTCTGTGTATGAACGCGGTGTCGGCTGCTCTTCATCGACTATGTGCGCATTTGCATACGGAGAACAACGGTTCTGTTCATTGGTCCGTCGACCAGGCGAGCGCGGGCACCATGTAGTCGTTTGGTTCGGCCCGGCTCACCTAGGGCGCAGTGCCTTCTACCGAGCGCACGCAAGGAAGCAGCAGTGAACGTTAGCAGCTAGCGTAGAATGCTAGTGTAGAAGTGCCACATTATAACCAGAATGGCGTCGTGTGTATCTTCCTTTCTACATTCACTGGCGACAGAAATGCGTTGTATATATGTAGATTTTTTGTGATCTAGGCGAGAGAGAGGTGTATTTCTTGATCGTTTTTCTTCTTGCTTTCAGGTGTGTACAAACCAGAGCCGTTGAGTGACATGTGGTGGGCGCTGTTATCTACAGGCATCCTCTTCCTCTACCATTTTGTGTTTCTGCAGGGCCTTGGAATGGTAACACTCCATCACACACACACACACACACACACACACTCTCTCTCTCTCTCTCTCTCGTGGGTTGGGCACAGTGTTTGGGTTTATAATTTGCTATATTTCTGACACTACAGGTAGACATGCCTTCTGACAAAATTCATGTAAATGAATTTTTGGAGATGTGATTTGTTTCATATAATTGGCTATGCAGGTATAAATCGAAGGTAAACGTGTTTTACCTGAATCTTGAGGTTCCACACCTCATTCCTATCGAAACGCATTGCAGACTTAACAGTAACTGTACTACAGTGTGTAATTTAGACTGCATCTCTGATCACACTCGTGCTCTCCAAACTTGTCCCATTCGCGTGCCACTGCATTTTCACACATTCCACTGTAGCAGATGGCTCATCCCACACAGTCTATTATATCGTGCTGTCGCCATAGTAGCAGACAGCGTTCTCACACATTCATTTGCCCCGCCCAGGTGACGGAGGTGAATCTGAACAACATGCTGTGCCCAGCCGTGTCGGACCCCTTCTACGGGCCGTGGTACCGGGTGTGGGCCACGGGCCATCAGACCCTACTCACGCTGGTGCACGGCAAAGCGCTGACCGTGCTCTCACACCACACGGTGCCCACCCTGCGCCACCTGCTGGACGCAGCGCGCCTGCGCAGCAAGAAAATGGACTGACGGCCAGGGGGTGCACGCACCTTGTCCCCAGGTGACATCCTGAACTCCGAGCTCATGGTTTCTCATGCCCCTCCTGAGGTCCACCCCTTCCCCCCCCACCCATCCTTTGTTGTTGCTTTGTTTTTCTGTGTCAGAAAGGTTTTCTGTGTCAGTGAAGGCTCCCATTTACACTAAGGAGGGGCTGTAGGTCAGTGTTATTAAACCGTTGAAAGAACAGGTCAGTTTTTTTTATTTGTAAAGTTCATTAACTGTGTGAAACTTGCCTTGTTTCTTTCTGTGGGAGTTTTTCTTCTTCTTCTTCTTCTTCTTCTTCCAAAAACAGAGGTTCTGGTAACTCTCAGCAGACATTTCTTCTCAAGTTGCCTTCTTTGGTTACATTCATTTAACAGTACTGTGGGGTCCAACCCAGAGATTTCATGGTTAATTGGAACACCTCACCTGCCAACTCAAAGGCTGCTCCTCCATTATTATTTACACTGTATACTTCTAGAGACCCGCTGTTCAGTCCTTAACTGAGAACATTGCCATTTTTTAAGTGTTCGTACCTAAATAGACATTCAAGTATGTGCTGTCATGGTTAACATGTATAAAGCATTAATGTGACAATATTGTGTTTTGTGTCAGATATATGAGTTCTGTCAAGCCTTCTGCTGTCTACCAGGCATGTAAATATTCAGCTTTCCGTACGACTGATCAGAGCTCCTTGTCGTTACTAATAATCTCATGAGTCACATCAATTCATGCTATAGACATTAGAAAATGAAACTATACAGGTGAGCTGGACTAAGTGCGCTAACCGATGATCTGAGGGAAGAATTTCTCAGATGTAGCTGTGATCCATGATCATTTTTATGGGAAAGTAGGTTTTTTCCCCAGAGGGACATGTTATATATCTTAAACAATGCCTTATTCCTTTTTTTGGTCATGTTGGGGCAAAAGACACACATTGCAATTTTAAGTATTATAGTATTCTTGTAATAGAGCGGCTAGGGTATCATTTTCCTTTTTTCTAATTTTGAAGCAGCACCCTTGCCTCAGTGCACATTACATATATTTTGAAGGAAAAGTAACTTGTGTGAAATAACCACATAGGTGGTTGCCACACCTTGCAAACGGTGGAGTAAATATATTGTTATGGATTTTTTTTTTTTTTTTAAACTGTGAACACATTGTCACCTTGCAGAGACCTACGTAAAGAGCCAAGAACTTCATTTCCTTTATATCTGCCATTTTCTAGCTGGCAAGCGTCTAGGTTATCATCTTCTGGGTAAGTGGAAAGGGGGCATTTTCAGATTTACAAACAGGTTACGTGCTCATGTGGGAGTCTGGTTGAAATGTAGGTTTAACAATTGACATCAGTACAGTGCGGGTGGATAGTTTGATGCTCTCCTTTCAGAGGGCACTCTGATAAAGTTCTAATTTGTCATGCTAATTCCAGGCACTGAATTTTAACGGATACTGGTGGAATCCAGATGGTCTCGTCTCCAAGGGGTGGAACTATCTAGATATTAGGATGAAATACAGAAAATTTTGACTGAAAGGGAATTTTAAGGAGTGTCATTTTTGTACATATTTTTGGTGATGTACTGTATGTGTTAAAATAAAGTTCTTCCCCTAGTTGTGTCCTTACATTTCCTAAGTATTGCAATAATTCATAGAACCATGCTCATTAGGTTTCTCTAGTTCTCTATAATCTGTTTATCTAATACATATATATGCGCACACACAATTTCAAGGATATTTTTCTAATTCATCTCCAGGAGTCAGCATACACTTCAAAACCAATTTATCTTGAATTAATGAATCCAAGTCCAGTTTGACAAACAACACAAATAACCATGAAATTAAATGTTCTTTCAGAATTTTTATTGGATAAATGATTTAAAAGGTAATAACAATGTTTAAAACTACATTATCATCGCCACAGCCATAGCTCACATACCCACTGATAACCCATCTATGTATAAGATCCCCCCCACACACATTTTTTGTTGATTTTGTCATTTTTCTAGTTTTTTTTTTTCCATTTGTTGTTTTTTTGTTTGTTGGTTTCTCTTTTTTTCGGAGCCATACTATCATAGTCTTAATAAATGCCCATTTCAAGTCTCATCACACTAACAGCAAATTCAATAGGAAGGAGAGAAGGGTCTAGTTCTACAGGGGGAGGTCTTTTTTTTCCCAAGGTCATTATATTTCAACAATTTCAAGTTACTAAAGCAGAAAGAATCCAAACCCAAAATAGAAACGATTAAAAGAAAAACGGTGGGTATGAGGGGCTACACCAGGCAACCCCGGAGCCCACTGTGCCGATGCTGCACAAATGGTCGATCAGTGTGTTGCACGTCCAAAACTCAGCTCAAAGTTCCAGAACATAGAAAACCACTAAAATAATTTAGAAACTAGATCCAAAATATTTTTTTTTTTTTGAAAAGAATCAACTTCGATGTACAAAAACAGTCATTTTGTTTACTTTTTTCTTTAAGTGTATTTTCTTACAAAACGTTTTCAAACACAAGTTTATTGTAGTTCTTATTCATATCATTTATTATACTTTTTTCCTTTATCTATCAGTGCGATTGTATACCAGTGCTGCTACTGGGTCCAGAGTAAAGAAAAGAGGCTTTTTTTTTTTTAATGGCATTTAAAAATAAGGATCAACGCATCTTTATATAAAGTATAACTGCTGAACTGCTGGTCTTAGGAAAAAACACATTAAGAAACCCATGAATCTAAGAGGCACGCTATGGGGTTTTCATTAAAAAACAAAAGAAGAAACAAACAAAAACAATAATATCAATAATAAAACAATGAAAAAACAAAAAAGTGCAACCTAGCATTAGTCATCAACACCCATCAAGGTATCAACGACGGCTACAATGAAAATTCATTGAACTTAGGTTGCTAAAACCCCAAAACAGTTAGAAACAGTTTTTGTTTTGTTTTTTTTAAAAAAAATTTAACGAACACAGAAAGACATTTCTCTTGCAGGGGTGTTTTTTGGAAGGACAGGAAGGCAGGTCTGAAGAGCAGCATTTGAACATGGCTGGAGGCATCTTTGGTTCAGTCGAACACACAAAAGGTAACGTGAGCCTACACATTTCCAAACGAAGTATGGGATGAGAGCGCAGTGGCAACTAAACCTTCGCATGTGTGTTAAAACCAAAAGTCTCTGCTCGGTGTAAACTGCTTGTACATTCCTAACACTTGATCTCAGTTGTGTCAATGATGAGCAGACAAGGAATGTGGTCGTCTGCGTAGGGGCAGAATGTATGATAGACAGCGAGACAGCCACCAGCGACCATACCTGCAACTCATCTTCGGCCAATCGATGGAAATCACACAAGCTAAACTACGATGTCCCCAAAGTGCATTTTTCAAGGTGGACTACTTCACTGATACTCGGATAAGCCTTCAAGTATATCAACATACAGACAGATGCATCAACTTGAGCAGGAATTTATGAGAACGCCCCTGCCTACTTTCAACTCTATGAAGTGTGGCAAAGGTTTGGCTGGGTCTGACAGCACTATGAGATAAGCAGCATGTAGGATTCACTTTATGGCAATGTCCATACTGGAATGAGTTCTTCAGCTGAGCTTTTGAGAAAACTCAACTCCACTATGGTTGAGAGCCTATTTGCCTGTTCTACACGCAGCACCTGTCTAAACACCCAAGATGTGTTGGGCATATACAGACCACTAATGAAAGCTCTTTCCCTTCACCTTTGGCCAATTTAAGAGACAACTAAGGTGGTTTATTAAGCCAGCACTACTACAGAATACCAGAAACCCCAACCATAAATACCTGCGTTACAAAACAGATGTAAAGGGGTGTAGTGGGAGCCTCAAGGGCAGGAAGCCCAGCCCGATTATAAAGCGAGTGCCCTAGCTGTCTACTGTACAACAGCTGGGGTGAGAAACGGATGCCCGGTTTCCCCCAGGCCATGAGAGAAAGAGGGGATTAGACTCATGACTCCATGTCCTTTCAAACCTGCAGGAGATTTTCAATTTGTTACACTGGTAGGAACAATGAAAAAGAAAAAAAAAAAAAAAACACCTGTAAAACAGATCTGCATATATCAAGGATAAGAATAATTCTGATATGATCAATGAGTCCGCATGACCAGTCACATTTAACTGCGTCCACCCCCATCAATGAGGTCCAGTAGCACCATTTTATATTCTTTTTTTCCCCCCACTTTTATGTAGAGTCTCTAGTGAAACAAGCATGCCATGATTCAACAGGAGGTCTTCTATACATACATGCAACAAATGTATTGCAGATGTGTATACATTAGTTCCTTCATGTATGCAAAAGACTTGGTGTACTTGGTTTTGCAGCAGGAAAAGAAAAGGAAAATTAAAAAAAAAAATAAAAAAAAAAAAAATAAAAAAAATTCAGTTTGTGCTGTTTTTGACTATGGACCAGAAAATGGTGGCCTGACCAGTGAGCCAAATGGGAGGAGAAAGAGTAGCGTCTGACCCACCTGGTCTAGATTACACAGGTTACCATTCAGTTCAGGGCGTTTTTAATTTTTTTTTTTTTTTGCGTGTCAGAGCTGCAACATTATGTTAAGCTTTTTCATTTTTACCCTTCGTAACGTTGTGAGAAACCAGACAGGAAACCGCTGGCCACACTAGGGCCTCTGGAAAAAAAAAGGTGCCTTTGAAAGAACTCGACAGTCGGGTAAAACGGTCGAATGCACCGCTGACAGATGAGAAAACAAGCAAAAAAAAAACCCAAATAAATAAGTTGTAATGCAGTGGTGCGAGACAAAGGAGTTGTTGTCAGTCTTGACTCCACCATGACAGCACAGGCAGCTCGAGTGTTCAGGGCAACATTTTTGCTGGTCCATGTCCATTTCAAACCATTTTAAGGCAACACAACTGAAACAAGGACGGGGTTTTTTGTTGTTTTGGCCTTAAACTTTCAAGGATGACTGTGGATGGAACACTGAAAGCCCTTAACATTTTGCATATGAAAATGAAGAGAAAGAATCTTCCTAGAGTCAGAGCATGTCAACCGCTCCTTCATACGAAAAAAAAGGAGACAGTGGTCAAAACTCTCCTCAAGACCTTCATCCTGCACCGGTGCTTTGTGAGAACAGGAGTGCTTCTTTAGGAATAAACAAGACCATACAGGTCTAAATCTTTGAGCTGGATTAAAATCACACACACGTTTCTAAGAAAGGTGTAAAAATGTTTGTGGAAGAAACCTCTCCCCTTGTCCACTTTACTGTCTCAGTAAAGATCTAATCTTTATGTAATCTACATGAGAAGACACATGCGTGATACCTAGAGACTGAACTACTTAAACGTGGTTTCAAATGGGACTTGCGCTTCAGGGCAGATCTGCGTGATCCAATCATTCAAACCGGTCCCGAAACCATGTGTTTACGGTGCGGCCACTAGAACAGTAGACGTGTGACTGAGGTGAGGATTTCCAACGGACTTCCTTATGGCAAACGCTGCCAAGCCTGTGGCATATGCAGGATGTAAACATTTGCTCAGGCTCCAAACGGGACGTGGCCCAAGCGTGGAGTGGGTTCCTCCACAGCACAACACCACCCACCACAACTACGTCATCCAGCCCAAAGTCTCAACAACAGCCTTGAGGAGTGAAAATTGCCCCCTTTGAGTAAAAACACGTTCCCAGGAACGAGGAAAAGAAAAAAAAAAAAACACACACACACACAAAAAAAAGGAATTTAATAACCATCCTCACAAAGCATGCATTAAAAAAAAAAAGTATGGCTTTTTTTCTTTTCTTTTCTTTGTGCCTGTTCTTTGAACTACATCTCTTGCAAAGGTTTCCCTCTCCGTGTGAGAGAAAACAGCCAAGGGAGGGTAGGGAATATCGAAGGTGTACATCAGACAGACTGCTAGCGCCGAACTCCAAACATCAACTCCTCAAGTGCGCCAGCTTTTTGACAGTTTCACTAAGAACAAGAGAGCAGACTAATGGCATGTTCTCTCTATGAGGACTTGCCCCTGGCCAGCGTTGACCACTGGACAAAGATCAAAAACGAACTTCAAGCACCTAATACCGACTGCTTGAAGAAATAATCAGAAGAGAAATAGCCATTTCCTAACTGCAACAAATGCCTCCACAATCCGTTTCGTGCCTCTAACCCACGACAAACATAAAAACAGAACAGAACAGGACACGGTTCTGCCTGAGCCAAATAAATTCAACTCGGTGTGGTGACACAAAACACCCTCAATGCAAAGAGTGGCTCTTCCTAGCACTGTGGAAAACATTTAGGCTTTTCCAGTGGCTTCCAAAAATTTAATCTAGCGGTTTCTTCTGACGACTTTGTGCATCTATTACCACACAGGGGGTGGGGTGGGGGTGGGGGGGTAACCAACTTAAGCTAGTCCATCTTTGGCTAACTTCACAGTCACATAGCATGACAACCTTAACCACACAACGACGACGATTCACAATTTCAAAAATTACCCCTCACAACAGTTAAGAGGAATCTTAAGAGAAACAACAGAGAGGAATCCTTTAAACTTTGCGGTTTTCTACATGATTTATGCACATAAAGGCAACTAATGAGAAAAATGATAAAAAGCAAACTTAACAAAACTATCTTGAAAAAATAAGTTCAAGTGAACACTGCATGACTTCTGCCCCTGACTGGTTTGAATTGGGGGGAACCTGAAGTTCCTGTCTGTGCCAACAACGAATGCTCGAGTAATAGCCTTTCGTGGATTATTAGCATTAGCTTATAAGCTAACTGGCATGAATGGCCGCCCGGGCAAGAGTTGAATCGATTCCGTACTTGAGCGAATGTTCAGCCAATCGGCTGCTGCTCTGGCTTTCATGGCCGACGCAGAGTAGAAAAACGGTGTGGGCTCCACCCGCTTGCGCCCTGCCGGTTCCCCGTGCCACGTGGGCAGCCAGCATCGCGCCGGGGTGTCTCCCCTCTGTGCGCGTATATGCCATCGGTAACCAAGAACGCCGCCAACCAGCGTGATCACAGGCAGGGCAGAAATCACAGTGTTCACCAGTTTTAAAGATCAACGTATATAAACACTTCTAATTCCTATTTGCAAGACAAGCCTCTCATAAATACAACTTATTTCCATCCACAGACTCAAAAAACCTGATTAGGATTGTTGGGGGGGGGGGGAATAGAGGGGGGGAAGTAGTACTTTATTTCCTTTAATAAAAAAAAGAATAAAAAAATGTGTTATAGGTCGATATATATGCTGCAAAAACTAAATTAATAGAAAGGATAAAAAAGGAGAAAATAAAGGAGTTGTATTTTTTTTCACGTCATAATCGTGATGCTTCTTTACCACCCGCTGCCATGCCACCATCTTGGAGACTGTTAGCATGACAACGGAAACTATCATCATAAAATGGTACAGTAGTAGAGATAACTAGACCACGAGGGGGCAGGCTCTCCCGGGAAGAGGTCCGCCGAGAGGTCCAGTGACTGGTCATGCGGCTCGCTGTCAGGAATAATGGTTGTAGGAGGGGAGAGGGTGCCCGATGCCGTTCTGGTAGTGGTGGTGCTGGCGATGGGCGATGTACTCCGCGTAGCTCATGGTCATCTTTTCGCTACGATACCTGAAAGACAGGCACAGGAAAGACTTGTGGGGGCTTAAGTCTAATAGCTAAACAGGTTAGACAAGGTTTTTAGACTGCGGTTTCAGCAAAAAAAGTGAGCACAAGATGGGGAGAGAAATAAAACAACTATTCAGCACTGCTAAGACTACTCAGAACAAACAGTCAGTTCTGCAGATGTACAGATTTTTCTTTCTCTCAAAGCCTTTTACCAGTCAGGTCTGGGGGGTGTGCTAGAGGTGTGTCGTGAGGCCCCGGCGAATCGGATGAGCGGCGACCAATGCCAAACAGGTCGGCATGGAAACCGTGGATTCATGTCCCAGTTTAGGACGCGGCAGTGAGGTCTGGTCTTTGTCGGGCCGGCCCAGAGAGCCAGCCTTGCGTGACAGGTGTGGCCCGGCCAGACCAGAGAAGCATCCAGGTGTGAGCGATGGACCGGTGGCGGGAAAAAAAAAAAAAAGCTCCGTGTGGTTCATTGAGAGTCTTCGAGAGATTTAAAATGGCTTCTGCCGTGGGTTAGATGGCCATGGGGTCCCACAAGAACACAAGGAGCTCCAACTCACAAGGATGAGCCAGCATGGAACAAGACAGAAGGAGAACCCCACGGATGACACAAATGAACCGATTAGAAATTTGCTTTTGGGGACAGCGCAAGCAAGTCAGCAAACCATAGAGCATTTTCTTTGTTTCAAAGCCTATTCATAGTCTGGGTTTGGTTTGGGGCTTGTGCAAGTTCTCTTCCGTTTGAGGTACAGGAACTGCGAGTTGCAGATTTCTCAAACTGCGCGATGCTTCTCACAGGTTTGGAAAAGGTGCTTCCGTGCTGTGCTTCTCGTCAACTTTTAAGTTCACACAAGCTCACAATGTCAGCACAGAATTCAGGGGAAGTGGGGAGCCCCCGGGGGGGCTGCAGTTGGGAGAAAGAGGTTCTGAGCACTGTTCTGCTATGGTCTCTTACCAGTTTTGTCTTTAAGGCATCATAAATGATAATTACTCGATATGTTTTGTAACAAAGGTGAGATTACACGGTTTAATAGTATTCCATCATAACTCTTAAAACTAATCGAACTTTATTTATTCAGCTCTGTTTAAGCAATGTGTTTAGAACAGAGGTGTCAAACTGATTCTGGAGTGGTGGACTCCAGCAGTTCTGGTGATTTGCCTGTTCAAACACACCCGACTCAACACATGAAGTTGATTGAAGTTAAGTAGGTGTGTTGAAGGAGGTAAATCACTAAACACTGTGCTGGATTCCTTCCTCTCCATGAGCAGAATCTGACGCATCTGGTTTAGTCTGGCTTTGCTTTTACAGGCAAGACAGCACCATGTTCAGAAATAAATTTAAAACGGGGCAATTTTTTTCCCTTATCTTTTTAACTGATTATTCTGCATACTGAATAATTAATCTTACTGCTCTGAGGACTTTGTTTTAACACAAAAGCATGAATGTCATCTTGAGTTCTCTTGAGAGAACATGGATATTTATGATATAAATCATATGTACAAAAGCATAAAGAGGGTAGCCTGGTAGTCTTCCACCAGTGCAGCGTTGGCTTCTCTGCAATCCTGGAGAGCACCTCTTTGCAAAGCTGTCAGTCTACCTCCGACATCAACACTCGCAGATTTCATGAAAATAAACGTCGTTGGCAGAATTTCAAGGCAAGATTCCTGGCTCTCAGTCGCACGTTTCAAATTGAGTAGCTTCCCCACATTCTTGTTTCTTGTTTTTAGTGCTTTCTAAAAGGCACACACATCTAGGAGGTGGTTCCTCTTCTGGTGCCGCATTGTAGTCCTCCAGTGCCAAGGAAACGCTTTTAAAAGCCATCTCTCTAGAAGACTTTAATGTGCTCCTGTACTTTAGAAGGATTCCACCGTGCACCATTTTCAGTAGGTCTAACCTCTAATACTCACCATCTCCTGAAGAAATGTTGTTCCTACACAAACCTAAACCTAACCCTAAACCGAATATGGCAATTTGTTGCAAGCTATTCACCGCCCCCCCCCCCCCAATCAATTAGAGCATATTTAAAAGGCACCTTAATTAAAAACACTCTTACCTGGTCAACTTGATGGTCTTCCTGAAGTCGTTTGTGATGGGGGCTTTGTAACCTCCCTTTCGAAGTAAGGAATCTATGGTCTGAATGTGGTCCCATCCTGTGTGTC
>JAOXYF010000003.1:14038527-14049379 GCA_028565775.1 Sternarchorhynchus goeldii | reverse complement strand
TGTTTATACATTTTGGACTATCCAGGACTCATTGATACTAGATTAGCACTGTTTTTTTTAAAAAAAAATGTACACACAGGTTGCTGCATTTTTCTTTCAGATTTGCTTTTTAGATTCAAACCAGCTTATTGTAGTGCATAGTAGCTTAGTGTACAAGGCCTAGTGTAGTATATCAACACTGAGCTCTTTTGAGTACAGCTACAGTCTGGCCATGGTCAGGCCTGGTTCACTCTGCACACAGTGGCCAGTGCTGTTGGAATCTTCTCACCTTGCTCCTTCGCAACCTCTGGCAGGTAGGTGGCGGTGCGCTTTGATCCTTTTTCATTGAAAAATTCGATCCTAATGCCGTGAACACCCACCTGTGGGAGGGGTTTAAGACGGTACTTAATCAAAGCACAAACGCTGCCTCATCACGATACTAACAATGTTAGGAATGAGGTCAGTTGCATCAGACAGGCATCATATGCCGAAGCATCTTCCTCAAATTCCCAGCATGCTTATCAAGATGTCTGCTTCCTAATGCCTCTGTAGCTCAAGTGCTACATGTGATGGGAAAAAGAGTTCAGACCTGGAAGGTCCTGCAAACACACACACAAATGTCATGATCTGGTACGTCAAGGTCACAGCTGAAAGTACTGGATGAAAAACCCAGCCGTATCCAGTTGACAGAGTATGAACGTACTGTAAAATGATGCATTCAATGGACGTTCGTTTTAAGATCTCCGAAGAAAACGCACGTTTCTGATGTAAAAGATCTATCTTGTGAGCATTTGTTATGAAAAAGATATGGTGCAAAGTAAGTAAAACAGACCATGGCATTATTCATCAGGGTCAGTACGTGACGTAATTTGGTGTAAGGGAGCACACCTGCAGGTGTGCGTGTGCGCTGTGTTTTTATGAGCACAAGCATAATGACCGGGGAATTCCTCCGAATGACCTCATCCAATAAGAACCTGGTGATCTTTCCTCTCTGTCCGCACATCCACGGCACCGTCCTGGCAAGCGTGCCAAAGGCCAGGGAGTAAACAGGCCCCACTCAAAACGTCCACGCCAAGCCCCTGAAGAGAGGCAACCCGCCGTATGGGCGGCCGTCGTTTCTGGTTTTCATTATGGTGCCATTATTGACGGGGAAGGGAGCAAAAAAAAAAAAAAGCCTCGGACGTCAGAGGGGCGGATCACGGGTCAGCGGCCTTAGCATGGCAGGACGAGACGTGAAAACAGGAAGGACGAGAGAGAGAGAGCAATGAATAGAGAGGCAGGATGTGAGCGCAGCGCTGGGGGTAACAATGATGGTGATCGCGGTCAGGGATTCTTCTCTTTGTGCTTCGTGACTAGGTTGTTCGCGCGAATTCGCGTCAGCGCCGGTCTCCGCTGGGGGAGGCGGGGTGCGATTTCTGCCGACAGATAGCGATGACGCTGGTGTTCACGCAGCGGCCGTGTGCGCGTTTGTCTGACTGGGAATAAGTGGCGCCACATGCGTGATGCCAGGCTTGGCCTGCGGGGGCAGCGCGTTTCATTAGGAGGTGCTGAGAGCGCAGCGGCTAATGCGACACGGCCGCTGTGTTCTTTCCACAGTCTCATTGCCACTTCAGGCCTGGGGAACTACAGGCAATTCTGCCCAGAGGGGGAGAGAGAGAGTGTGTATGTGAAAGAGAGAGCAGACGGAAGCTGCAGCAAACTCATCAAAAACACCGTCCCTCTGTTTGCATTGCTTGGGAGCTCAAAAGACAAACTACTTTGACCCGAGAGCAAGGAATCTCCAATTAGATACCATCTTGCTTTTATGTAGGACGACACTTGCCTGCTGGATCTTATTTACACGACACCCAGACTGCGGCTCAGGCGTGAGCTGGGTGTTTCCGTTATGCTTAAAGGTCCATTTCAGCCACGCACTGCTAACACAGCCATCGGTGATAATCCTGCTAGCACGAAATACGTCTGTGCGCTAGCCGCCAGCATCACTCCCTGTCGTCAGCACCGGTTCCGCGGGCTCAGACTAGCCATGCAAATAAACTAGAGGTACAGTGCGGTAGCAGACGACGGAAAGGATTTCTCGCCGGCTGCCGAGCCGCAGGGATGGTGGGGTTGTCTGCGAGACGGAGGAGTGCAGAGGCACTTCTTTGACAGGATCGCCCGAGGGCGGACTCGCCGCCCGCAGCTCCTGACTGCAGTGGAGGGTTACGGTGGTACAGAACCCCAGGGGAGACTTGTCCTGCTACTCTCACAATGGTGCTTCTGTAAGCCTTCGAGTCAAAAGCACCCGGGGGGGGGGGGCAAAAACGTCTAAAATTTCCATGAATATCACAACGAGCTCCTCAGTTCCGTAGGCACAAAGAATTACAAAGTGCGGGTAAAAAAAAAATAAATAAATAAATAAAAAAAATTATATATTACTCATGATGGAAGTCTAACCTTACGAAAGAAACCACATGATCAGAAGAGTATGATGAAAAGCAGGCTCATAAAGGCACAATGAAACAGACAGACTGAGACACACCTGGAAACACTGATGGTTTGATGGCAGGGCAAACGCTGGAGTTGGTTCTTACCTCCCAGTCTAGATAATCACCAACGTCCTCGAAGTTGGTGAGCAGAGACACTGAGCAGAAGAGGCGCGGCAGCTCGTCCCTCGTCATCGGGGGAAAGCGGCTGTCTTTAAGGGCACTGCAGAGGGCACAGGGAAGAGTAGGAGGAAGGTCATTTGAGACGGAGCCACACGAATCTCGGCAGTAATGGGAAAGGTGACGCATGGGGGGGGGGGACGACTTTTGTTCTCAGCCAGTTCAGTCCCAGAGATCCTTGGTTGGACAGCGAGTGAAGGCTGACGAGGGCCTGCTGAGCCTGGAGGCGCTCACCATGAGTCATTTTGAGGGAAAGTTTAATCAGAAACCTGAAGGCACATTTCCGGAATGCCATTTTGTGGACCTTAAAGGTGCATTAAAGTAACGCGAGACTTCCTGATGTCCTGTGTCGTCAGCAAAGGTGTTCGGTGCGCCGCTAACCGGCGGAGTTATTCGGTGTGGAGCTAAATCAGCCAAGTGAACTTATAAGTCACTGACTGGCCAAGCTATTCGATACATCGCTAATGTACCAAGTTACTCGATGCTCGGCTTGGTCTTGCGCAGAAACGGCATCGCCGCTGAACGCAGGCTTCCTCTTCCTGCTCACAGTTGAATAGTTTTAGAAGCACATGTGGATTTTGCAGAAATGGGAGAAAAAAACAAAAAAAAAACAAGAGAGAAGTGACTGCAACTCAGAGCTGCAGCAGAAGACACCAAGGTGTATCTTTTAAATATAGTCATAACCTGATATGGGCTTCATACTGGATTTCCACCTTTGCAAAGTTGCTGTGAGGGTTACTACACGAGGAGGTGTGTATTTCAGACAGGAGTAATATATAGTTTCATTAAGGTTCATGTTCAGAAGCTATAAATGGTTTTTTTTTTTTAACACTGTAAGGCATCTCTGCCATAACTATTCCGTACTATTAATGTTTAAGAATCAATCCCTTATAAAACAATAAAATGCCCATAAAAGGAATCCAGTTGAAAATGCCTTTAAGGTTTAGTCCATCAAAACCTAGGCAGCCTGGTTTAACTTGGAGTCAATGGATTCTTACTTTAGCTCACATCTCCAACTATAATACATGCACAAACTTAAAACATCTCCAGCCACTTTTATTTAACGGAAACACCCACGTTACATTCCCTGGCACCATTACTCTCAAAAGCCTCCTTTTATCTGTGTGCAGTAAGACAGCAGGCCAGTTGTTGGCATGCAAACCCTGTCCACACCTTCCATCAGTGGTGGGTGTTGAGAGGATGCTCCACTCAGTGCCGCTGGTTTTAAAGTGTCAGCGTTGCAGCTGGGTTAAGAGTGGGAAGCAGCAGTCAGACGGAAACCGGCCGAGAGAATTTCTGACAGGACAGAGGAAGGATCCCCCGCCCAAAGACAGTTCACCTACAAGGTGTTTCTAAAGCAGTGCCGTTTGCCATTTCTAAGAAAGTTGCTTGGGATGTGTGTGTGCGCGCGTGTGTGTGTGTGCGCGCGCGCGCAGCAAGCCCTCGGGCAACCTGCCCTCTGGCGCACGCCTCACACGGTGCTCAAATCACACGTGGGCCCGGCTCACGCGGCGCACGACGTCTGGGTCACTGACGCCCCATGGAGACCAGCTGCGCTCCCACAGAGGGCAGTACAAGCACCAACTGGCACAAACGGAGGGAGAAATACTTCACTTAAGATAGTAGTGCCATACGTGTGCCACTGAAGCAAGGAATTCGAAGATGGGGGTGGATCTCAGAGTATCGTACCAATACTGACAACTAGACGAACTATATATATATAGTTTGAGTATTGTTATGAACCAACACGCATGTAAGCCAAACTAAATTATTTTAAGGACCAAAACGTGATACTCCACAGTTATTCTTCACATTATGAAATGATCCAGGATCAGTGTTCCTTCCTTTCTGAGAAATTTAGACAACTCTGATAATGACGCACAATGGCTAACTCTATGGTGTGGTATTGCTGACTGCTACCAATATTAAAGTTTTGTTTATGTTAAGGGTGCTATGGGTACATTCCATAGCATTTATCTCCTTGGAGAAGTTAGAAGGTTAACTACGCATCGTCAACCATGCTAGACTTTTTTACTCCACAACTCTGCCTTCAGTCATGCAGCTCCACTGTTTTAGTGTACACAGACATCAGATAGAAACCTACATCTCAAGAAAAATGATCATTGGCTAATGATAATGGCCAGTGACTCACCAGCTAGCTAGCAACTGAGAAACTGCTACAGAATAATAGTTTAACAAATTCTCCTCTCTTCTGAGCCAGAATTAAGACATTATTAAACCACAAGAATGCAAACTCGGATGTTATATTGAGGCCGATTACCATTTTTTTTTTAGGATGATCACTGTAAACAGTTTGCTATGCAAATCATGCTGCATCATAAGCCGATTCACATTTACATATTTAACAACATATTTACAGCTGCATTACATTTGGTTGTGTACAACAAATAAAACATCAAAGAAATAAGGAATTCCTTTCTCCTTCATTAAGTGGACCATGCTGCGAATTTTCGTTTTCTCAAAGCCTACCACCAAGTTGAGCAGTCCTCTCAGACAGAATCTCAAAAAAGGTCCTTTTTAAATATAGTGTTTGAGCTGTTTTCGTCGTAAACACATTAATACTCCTTTAATTAATCAGGACCACATGTTAAGTCCAATAGTATTTTACGATGACTGCCCTAGTGACTACAGGACTTGCTGTATCGAGCTATTTACAGGTTTCACATGACTAAACACTTGGGAAAACCAAGTGAAAGTTTCTTGCTTTTAAATAGCTGATGTTATATAAATGTCTCCCAGCAAATCGCAGAAAGACTCAAGCTGGGGTTTGAGTGGATTCTTTTGCTTCAGTGGGTTGGAGACAAATGATGGAGTCATGGAGCAGCAATGTATCGGAGTCTTGCATCACCCGTCAAATGAACCCTCACTGTAGAGCAGGTACCATCTATGGGGAGGGGTATACATGAGAAAGAGAGAGAGGGAAAGAGACAGAGGGGGAGAAATGGGCTTGTGTTTCTCCGGTAGAAGCCCGTTAGGCTTGGTTTGTCTTTCAGTTGATCATGAGTCGGTGGGTTCATAAGAGGATTGCATGGACAGGGAGAGAAGCTTATCAGTTCAGATGTGATCAATACACCAGGGCCAGGACTCCTCCTTCAGCATGCCACAGAGCTGCAGAGGATCAGTTGTTCTCAAACACTCCTGTTACTGCATCCAGAATCATTACGGGGGGGGGAGTGAGCAGTTTTGGAACACGGGTCTATTTCACGCTCAGCTGCTTCATGGGTCTGGAAGAGCAAAAAGCACAATTGCTGGTGGTTTTGAGGGGTGAGCAGTTGAAAAAGCGGGACGAAGGCAAACTGAACGACTCCGTTCCTCGTGTCCGTCTCGTTTCCTCCACCACTTTGAAAATGCGTTTGTTCATAAAGGCTAGTTCCATAAAATGGACATCAGAACAACACGGACTTGAATATCTTGCCCTCTTCAAGTGGAGAAGGAGGGAACTGGCCGCCAAGATCATGGCCCCAGATTTTCCTTCAGGGAAAGGTCAGGCTTGGTCAAGGAAAGGCTTTCAGGGAAAGCATGGCTTGGTCAAAGGTATCAAGGCTTGCTCAATGGCTTGTGTCCGGACTGCAAACAAGGGTTAACCAGAGCATTTCGCAAGGTCCCAGGAGTGACATTTAAACAAGCAAAACGTTGAGCCAAACAAAGTCCCAGTCCCAGAAAGCCTAAAGTTCAGAAAAGGGACTCTACCAAGGACCCATGCACTATAAAGGACACCAACACAGCAGCACGTGGAGCTCTATACTCCAGAGTGTCAAGTAAACCATGACCTTACAAATAATGACTAATGTACTCGCATTACATTGCAATTGTTTGGGTTTTGAGATACAACAGGACGCTGAGAAGGGAACCACTGCAATAACTGCGTATGCATGGTGGATACCCTCTTGGTGGATGATGGACACAGAGTCTGGATTCCACAAGCAGTGCTAAGTTTTCTGAGCCAAGACATTCAAAACATCCTCCTATCTGTGGCAAACCTCTGAAGGCCAAGTCTGTGTGCTGGGGGTGACATGCCAGATGTGTCAGGCAATCAGCCACTGGGGGAGAAAAACATTTGAGATCCATCTATCTGTAGAATTTTACTAGATATATATATAAATTATATATTATATTTACAGGATATATAGTACCAAAATGCAAGATGTATCCAAAGAGCAAGATGTAAGGGCCAGATGAAGACAGCTTATACATGTGTGACCTTCACCAGTTGACCTACAACAAAAGATTTAAAGAGAAGACATGACTTTAGACAAAAGGAAAGCAGCTGTGTGTCAAATATTAGCTGTTGGAAGCATATAATGGAGTGGTGTAGGGACCATTTGTCTACGTTCAGCTTCTTGAAACTAAAAATATGTTGCAGAGGGGGGAAACCCCCACATAATCCAGCATTATCCGCCAAATTTGATCTTAGAGATCTGCAAGTAATTTGGCTCACGTACATAAAAAGAAATATGGTATTTTTCCAATTACGCAAGGAGCAGCTGATCTGAAGGAGTAGTAAATATGAAAACAACCATGAAGAGCGGCTTATTCTTCATTTTTATAATATGCAGTAATACTTCAAAACAGAAATGTTCCAGAGAGTTTGTATTCATGTTGAAGTTCGGCTTGGAAGCATTTGAAACTGTACAGCGCACGTATAATCCAGTACCTTTAATTTACATCCAGTGCTGAAATAGTACGTTTGTGTATCAACACAAACAGTCTAGAAAAGTGAGATTCTATACCTGATGCTTAAAAAGGTGTCACTTAAAACTGTCAAATCTAGATTAGATAAAATGACTTTTTAACCATAACATTTTAAACTGAGAATTTTCCAAAATTTCACAAACTAACCACAAATTAAGAGAGGCCAAGATTTCTTGCTTCTGGTTTTAACAGCTCTGGAAGCAAACAGCTATAACAGGCTAGTCTATCCCAGACATACAAAGTCTAGCATCCAGTGTAAGCCACTGCAAGTCACTGCAATTACAAAATAAGAGCTCTGCCTTACGCAAGAGAAAGGTAACATTGAACCACTACCATTGTATTCTCACTAGAAACAGCTACTAACCAAGGTGTGGATACAGCATTTCAGACAATGTTTTTTTCAGCCAGGGGATTTGTCAGCCATTTCAGTTATTAACAAAACCAAAAAAAGATCGTCACAAATAAAAATAATGTATGATGTACATTTCATATGGAGTACAGAAAATATCAGCAATTTCTCCCCCCCCACACATTTCAGGCAAATGGTACAACTTTAATTTTAGTATTCAGACCTGACCAACATTTACTCAGAAAGCAGCAGCAGGTCTGGGATCATTTACACACGGAGAATCTTTACAATAATCTTCTATGTCCTACTCTGCTTGAATCCTTACAAACAGTACACCAAGAGCCAATCAAAGGCCACTGAAGTAAGCAGTGGGGTTCATTTTTGTTAAACTCCCACACCTCTCTTTAAATGAATAGTTTATTCCATCAGAACCGGAACGCTTAAGCACAACATATGCAAGACTGAAGGGGAGAATGCGGACTACGCTCAGGACTCAGGACTCCTTCACATCCAGCAGGCAGACTATTGCAGGCTGACTAACACAAGATGTTTAACATGGCAAAGCGTGCGCTCGTCTACGTGCACCAGAGCTGGCAGTCGCACGACGCCTGGTGTTACTGCGAGTGGAGAAGAGCCATGACCGAGAAGAATCCTGCCTCATCCCCAGCGCGAGGCTGCTTTTGACACCCTTCTACGATGAAACCAAGGGTTCGAGGGCTGTGGCATCAGTGCTGTGGCAACAGCGCCTCCGTTTCATTAGCAGTCAGGAAGAGGTCATTAGAGTTGTCTGGTATTCTAATGCTCCCCTGTGTAGAAAACCAGCACAGTGGGGAAATCGAGTGGAGACTAAATCTGGCAGCCTCTTTAGCTTTCACAAAATGGATTGAAGTGGCTGCAACCCGAGCTGGCATAGCTGAACTGAACGATCGCCCTTGGAGGCTTTTTCACTTGAGTGTGAGGCTTGGAAGAGGCATCTGAAATATTCCTTAGGAACACAGTTGTCATAGTGCGAAGAGCCCAGCAAGCCTGGCAGCTAAACAATTCGGGGGACAGAAAGCTGTCTACTGTAGCAGTGGAAATGAAAGCAGGCCGATGAGCGTGTAGCTGACATGTCCGTCATCTAAAAGACTCCTCAGAGGCAAATGAATGGAAGCAAAAGCATGAGCACACAATCCACAGGGAGATGATGTACAGATGTTTCCTTTCTTCAGCTTCAGTGATTTGAAGGAAAGCTCTGACAGCCCTGTTCACTTCTGAACCAAATGCTGTCTGTTCGAGTGGTTATACCTGGAGCTGTAGTTCTGGGGGGAAAATTAAGTGTTCTTATGAGATTTGAACATAGAGCAAATTAGGCCAAGAAATGTCCTAAAAGTTTACTCCACTACAACTAGCCTGATGAAAGTATGCCAATACCTGGCACAAGGCCTTCAGAAGTCTGACAAACCTCACCCCATCAATTACATTTCTCTTTTAAAGTTCTCTTTTAATTAGATTATGTACACCCCAACCCCCTCTTGTACTTTCCACTATCGTCCCGTTTTCCCTCTTAGAAGCAATTAATCTGATTAAAGTTTCGCCGTCGTAGTGCACATTGCCCACTGCTGCAGGGCCATAAAAGAAAGGTGTGATGTGGAAAACCCGGCAGTTGCCAAGGTGGAGATGGATGCTGCTGACTGAAAGAACGCTCACATGCTAGTGGGAATTACCAAGACTTGCTCTGGTGATCACTGCTGTGAAGAACTGGCCGTGTGAAGGGTCCAGAGAACTCTACTCTCACCACAGTGCTATGCACCAAAAGGAACGCAAAAGGAACAGTGCTTTGTCAGGGGGGAAGGGGTTAATCTTCCTCCGATGCTTAAAAATCTTCATAACATCTCCATGACAATTCAGAAGACTGTAGCCAGAAAAAGATTAGCCATACAACTTGGTAATCTTTGTATTAAATAACTTCCCAAAAAAAAGCAGAATTAAATTGTTTTAATGAGTGAGCAATTGAGCATTAACTTCTTCTCACTTAAATTCGCTAATCCTAGCCTAATCCCTAACTGGAACAGCAGCATATATTTCAACTGGCTACCTTTTTAGGACACGAGGTACTGAGTGAATTTGGCACAAACATGTAAACATACAGGTGGCTGAAGGGCATTTAACTGAGGCTACAGCATCTGGTTATGTTAGGAACAAACGTGATAACTCAGTGTTGCATGAATCCTGTACTGGTTTCTCTGAGCATTCTTTGAGCACACTAACCACCTGCACCACACAGATTTGTAACAGAAACACAGACACACTCATTAAATACATAAAATGTGATGAGGTAGTGTTAACCTCAGTGAAAGGGCTAAAAAACAACAGATAGACTGCCATCAAATATTTGAAGTTACCCCAACCCCCTTGTGCTTAATAATTAGACAGGTAATAAGAAGACAATGTCTTTGTGGTTATGTTGGCTGTTGGCAGAGCTATAGGTTGCCTAATCAGTTACTACTTCAAAGATGAAAAAATATGAAATCAGTACAAAACATGTGCCGCCGACAAGCCCCTCAGGCTTCTACGACTACAAATGTCTCTTCCTGTAAATCTTCTCGCCTGTGACAGCAAGAAATGGAAGAGTTACTAAGAAAGCATATGATTTAATTAATCTGTCAAAGCTTTTAATAGCTAGCTAAAGGTTTTAGCTACTGAACGTGAAGGGCCGTCAACCAACAAGGAAAATAGGACGTATCAGACTATGACAAAATACGCACTACAGTCAGCCTGCTAGAAAACCAAAGAGAAACTAATTTTTTTAAAAACAGCCTACTATAAAATTCTACCCAGCAAAGAAACAAGAATAATTTCAGGGTCATGTAAAAAAAAAAAAAAAGCATTTCTACTAACAAGGACAACAAGAAATTAACGCTGTCTAGCACTGGTAGAGCAAAGCTTAATTTTGTTTGTTTTTTTTGCATGCCTTTTAGTACATAACCTACCCTATAAGACCTGAGGTGGAGTCATCCTAGCAACAGCAACAGCCAATAGATGTACAAGAGCATAAACTTGCAGCCAATGAAAACCAGTGTTCCAGATGTCTACGTGCAGCTCAATATTATGCTGTTTCACTCCGAGCTCCTCTCTCAGTTGGAGCAGAAATTGGATCTGGATATCAAGTACCTCACCGTGAGTCAGA
>JAOXYF010000003.1:14000516-14031749 GCA_028565775.1 Sternarchorhynchus goeldii | reverse complement strand
CGCGCGCGCGCACACACACACACACACACACACACACACACACACACACACACACACACACACACACACACACAGGGAAGCTACACAATCACACTAAAGTGATATCTATGGCAACAGTTTGGTGACGAGAGCCCAGCATCCATCGATTTCTAATGAAAGGTCTCAGGCTGCAGCCAACAAAGATAAATTAGTAGCTGTCTAGAAAACTGTCCATGTAATATGCTGGAAATCGATCGGTGTCATAAAACTGCAATGAAAGGTAAACATCACTGAACTTTTGTTTCTGATTGCAGACGTATTAAAGGATCCAAAGAAAGCAAATGCATCTATTATTAGCTGCTGTGTCTCTGCCTTGCCCTTGTCCTGTGGTTCATAAATATTTAATGCAGCGCAATGGAGTGCGGATGAGTCCAGAGAAAGAACACACATTATATTTATGGTCTCTGTCATTTTCTGCACACACATCACGCATGGCTCGAGTCACAACCGCTTTGGGGGTCCACCATGAATAGTCTGACCGCCCCCCCCCTCCACCTTTCCTCACACACAGGCCTGTGCGGGAGATTTCTCACACAACCATAGAAAGGGGGTTCTCCGTGGGAAGTGTCAACTGCTTCCAAGTGTAAAACCAGGCAGAGGGCTTCCCTCATGATTATGACCTCCTGGCACAATGTTTCTCCCACCCATCCCCAACCCCCATCCAATGCACACAGAATCCATTCTAACTGGAGCAAACAAGTAAGGGGCCCATGGTGGGTTCTTTGAGATTAATGTCTCCTAATCTCATGTAGTGAGCCCTTGGCAACTAAGAGGAACAACAACCTCAGGGACCATTAGAAGCAACAAGAACATAAATTTGCTTGGGAACAAGGGCATAGGCTGGGATGGTAAACTTACACCCAGACAGCAAAAAGCTCTGAAGTCTTTATTGCAAACAACCCAGCGACCCTTCCACAAAGCTCCTGAAATTTCAGCTGCAGAGCACAAGTTGTCGCAAGGTAGCGCCAACTCCATCAGGAAGCAATGTTTGAGAAAAGGGAGGAGGGGTTTGTGGTGGGAGAGGTCAGCCGGTCTGTTATTTCAGCTGAGCCGACACTCCACAGGGCGCGATGGATTTGTCTTAATGAATCACCGAGCGCATTTGTGCTCCAGCTCTGTGCAAACATTCGTGTGTGCAGTTGTCTGACACACGAAAAAGGAAAAAAAAAATAACCACACAAACACTGATGTTAATGCTAGCAAAGTACAGAACATCACCGACACGTCTTGCGCACTAGGACAGAGAGCAGTTTCTTCCGCATTACCTGCAGCTAGCTTGGCAAATGAGCATGATTTGTCTCTCTCTTCCAACACCCGACCTTTTCGCCAGGTCAAAGACAAAAGGAGGTCAAGGGGGGGGGGGTTGGGAGAGAAAGAGTAGGAAGTCTAACCTCAGCATCTGTAATTCAGTTTCCTTTTGCAACATGCACCAGGTGACATTAAGAAATCGCTCTGCCTTGGTGTGACAGTAATTGCTCCCAGAGGCCTGCCCTGCAGTGCACGCGCTCTTCTGCAGGATGCCGTGAAGATTAGCCAAGATCAGGAGCAGAGCGCACTGCGGCCAGAGGGAGGAAAGCTGGCCAATCACAGTGGATGATTCTGCCTAAGTCACGGAGAGGACCGCCTTCTGCAGCCCTCTCTATCTTTCGTACCATCCCTCCACCTGGCCGCGTCGCGAGCCAGAGGCAGCTCTCGACGTTTCGGGGAATGTCCTACATCCTTTACTGTTTCTTATTTGAATTCCATCGCGCTCATGCTGACTGATCTGAGGAATTCATCTGCCACATACCAATCAGAATCACCCCCTTTGGTAATAGCAAAAGCATCATTAATCACCACCCCATTGGCCAACCATCTAAGGTTGAGGACAAACATAATAACCCTTAATCATTCTGAAGTGATCCTGACAAAACAAGAGGCACATTTTCACTTGAAAGACTGCAGGATTTGTCTTTGGCAGCCAGCTCTGTCAAATGTATTTGAGAAAGAAAAATAAAAACAAGACAAAAAATAAAAACGTGTTTCTTAGGGCAGCGTCTGAAACTCTTTACCGAGTTCATCCACCAACACTGCAGTTACAGCACATGCTCAAGTTTCTTACGCCGAAAACCCAACTACAGTATTCTGAGATCACTGTACACACTGTAGACATATGTTTGACCCTTTTTTTTTAAAAAAAACTTGTTCTCTAGTTTCTACAACCACACCGAAAAGCGTTTACACTAATTCCTGAGATGCACTTGCCGAACCATGGGTAATGCGGAAAGGTGGAGGTGCAAAGACTCCACCACGCTAAGAGTTTGGGCCCAGATACGGCTCAAACAAGCCCATCTGCTTTCTCATATTTCTCTTGCTTTGGGTGTAAACCACACCAGGGAGAGTGGTGCTTGTTTTCAGCCTCAGTAGCCACTAAGTAAATTCATCCAGGGGCCTACAGATTCATCAGCGATAAAGGAAATGAACAAGACATAGTGAACAGCTCTACCACAAACGTTAATCAAATCACCAGCTGTTGTTCAGATCATGGATACATGACTTCACTTGGCATCATGTTGGCTTGATACCAGCATCTGATAAATATGTAATGTAGATATGATATATTAATTAGACCATGTTCCATATCAGAATACGTGCTGGCACATGGATGCCTTTCTTATCCCACTATTAAAATATGAATAAATTTGAGTTCACAATATTTATTCCCATAGTTAAGATGATAGACCTGATCAATTTAGATCAAATGAATCCACATTTATTCCAAAAATGCAAGCATCCTCAGTAAGAGCACAGGTCTGGGAAGTTATACATGTGTAAATATTCAACCCAGAAGCCTCAATTCGATGAACGTCTAGGTAAAGTGTCTGGCCAACAAACCAATCGCAGTGCTCAACCTGCGAGTGGTTCGTATTCTTTGACCATGTGTAAACAATTACCTTAACTTTCTTCAGTCTTTCAGAACTCAAGGGGGCTGGTAGCAGAGGCTTGGAAGTGAACGTCTGGACCTGAACCAGCCTTTCTTCTTCACCTTTTGTTAAACTGTCTGCACCCATGTAACAAAAACTGTTCTCATCCTAGTCATCGCAATGATTCTGTTATAAGTTGCCTGAACACCTTTGCCTGGAAGGCTGCAAAGCATCACCTGACAGACAAGAAAGGCATCCAATGACGATACGACTTAAAAACCTTCTACAAACATCTACACAAAACTTCTACAGCTCCAGGGTGGACTGAAATCAACACATCTTACCCACATTAAATCTGTCTATTCATACTAACCCAACAATAGAGATATTGTTCCTGGTAATTGCCAGTAGTGAGGCAGAGAAAAAGTATTATGCATCCCCTCCCTAATACATATCCACAAAAAAAATGTACACTGTATGCAGATCAGGAACCAGACTACAATGAGACGCAAACAAATCTCCTCCTTCACTGCAATCAGTCTAGGTCCCTAAACATACTGATCCATACCGAGTTAAAAGCTTTTAGTTTAAAAACTATGGATAAAGGCAGTGGGACTATATTCGGAAAGAACCTGAGATATGAGTCACAAGGGTGTTAAGTCCCAAGAAAGGTATTGTGTCTGCTTGGAAACAATCATGGCCATCCTGGTTTTAACCTGTGAATGCATGGCTCTGAATAAGGCTCTCCAATTTCTACTAATCAAATCAAGTTAGCAAGGTCAGTAGCAAATCTCCGTCTTGACGCATGAATCACACCACTTTAGGTATGGTAAGCCAAGCACAGCATTTTAATTGGCGGTTATAAGTAATTCGCACTCAGAAAATGAGAAGACGACAATCTGTTACCTGGTCAGCAGGTACAGACAACTCGCATCTGTTCAAAGATGTAGAGCTGAATATTACTTTTTTCATATTTAAAAAATAAATAAATAAAAGCATGTTATCTGCATTAAGCTGAAAGAATGGCCTTAAATTTGGCTGGGAGAAAAATAAAGTATTTCAAGACACTGTATAATGATGGTCACAGTACATAGAACATTAGTCAACTGTTATCAAGAAAGAGACCTCTAAGCAGGGCCTAACACACAAAGACAATATCAGATAAGTTGAGAAAGCCTTGGGAGAAGGTGGACTCGCAGAAAAAAAAAAAAAAAAAAAACCACATGAACAAAACAACTATTCTAAAGACTTGGGGAACAAATGAGAAGAAAGAAGCCTCATGTCTCTGATCTAAATGTTACAAAGTTGCCATCTGTCCCCTTTCGTGTGCACTGGAAACACAAATTACACCTCAGGTATGCCTACATTCAGTCAACTTTATTCATTCAGCTAGGGCATTACCAATGCCCCTCAACATATCCTAATATAATTATTGTTCTATTTATCAGATAAACTAATGAAAATGTTTTAGTGTCAGTATGTGATTTTGCAAACTATAGACACTTTTTTTTTTAACAAATTATCATACAAACATATCACACTGAAAAATCCAAACCATTCCACTAATTCCATTAAATTCAGTTACAGTTGTACATCGATGACCACTACCCCCCCAATCACAAGTGATTTCTAAGCAATATGCAAACCTTCGATTCTATATATAGATCGTGTAAAAGCTCATATTCCAATGTAGACATACCCTTCAAGTTGTCAGTGCCATCAAGTAACCCATATTACCTCAGTATGAATGCACACCTACCACCCACTTCCTCCCTTCTGCAAGTCTACATTTTCAGTCCTCTTTATCCAGACTCGGGCATTTCTCCTGACCCTTACATCCAGGAAGAGTGGACACTTCAAACAGATGAAACGACTGGCTTGACTCATAGCTGTTCTGGTCACCACTTGCTCCAGTCCATCACCAACATAAGCTCTAATAGGTAGGCTGCCTTTAAGAGACAAAGACAACCAGAGGCACTGAGGGAAAGTCCTGAGAAAGCACAGGAAATTCATGGTGTTATAATCTTCATTCAGACCTTCTGAATTACAACATGAAACTCAAATGGTACAACACCCCCATTCTCTGTATACCACCAAGTTGTCACCAGTGAGACTCTACGGTAGTATAAAGGTCTTAAAATCCACAAATATTTGCTTAGCCCTGACCACAAGTCTAGTAATAACTTGAATGTCTCTGCAAATAAAGTTATAGTCAAGTTACAGACAAGTTCTAGCCAGCCTCATCCCTGTTAAACACTTGCTCGACCGTTTCAAATTTGCTTCTTTGTTGTGACTTATCAACACAACCTTGTACGTAAAGCGGATAATTAAATTAACAGCCACAAATTAGTCCAGCTAAGTGCTTTGCTGTAAAAGGCTAATAGTATCACAGGTTTGTTTAGCCTCTGTATTCAAACAAGTAAGAACTACCCAGCATGGCTTAGGAAACCACAAATTTGATTTCACATTATAATATGATGTATTACCTTGGAACAATAGATAATATGCTATGATGCAATTACCTTGGAACATAACTGAGCATTACCTTTTGGGGGAAAAGATACAAAGTTTTCAAGTTTGTCATGCTGGCATCACCATGCCCATCTACCACATTTTATGTGGTAATTTTTAATCCATTTTAAATCTGTTCATTTACATCATATAGACAAATATTTGACTTCAAAAGAGTCCTGCCTTAGTCCTCAAATGTAAAGGTCATCACCACTACTCTAAATCTGAGCACCTGTGGTATACAGGAATTACAGTCAAGAAGACGGCATGACCACACCCATGAGGACAACAATTCTCACATAAATGCTTTTCTGTTGACATTCCCTCACTCAAATCTTTTAATAAACACAAGCCAGGGAGGTTTCAAATTTTCTTCCTTTTGTGCAGAGATAGCGGCTGGTGCCTAGGGGACAACCAAAAACTTTCTATGAACAAATGCCTCATTTCAGGCCCTCTGCCTCACAAAGGCTGAGAAAATGAGCCAATATGGGAGGCAGAGAAGAGCAAAGCCCCTGTACATCTCCCATTACTCCTAACAACCTTATAGGCATCTGGCAACAAAGAGCAGGCTTCTGCAGAAACCATTCCCCAGTGCTAAAATTCAGTTAGTACAACAAACCTAATAAAACATGAACTATGGGATTTGAGAGAAAACTACCTTTTGTAGACCTGCAGCTCCCAGCTTCTATTTAGTAGACTATAAATAGAGAGCTAATTCAAGAAATCCCTATGCGTGTAAACTGAGACACGCGGCTCACATGACCAGCTCCCAGCCAATGGCCTTCTACTTCCTCTCCTATGGCACTAAAAAGGAGTGTTTGTGTGACCCTGTGTGTGTTCACATGTATGTGTATGAGAGCAAGAACATTTTATCTACATTTGGTCCATGACATATCTTATTTATACTGATCATCAGACACCCTGTAGAAATTCTTAAATTATGTCACAGATGATAAATTAGTTAAAGGCAAAGGGCAGTAATAAGTGTGCAATATTCACACACCCCAAAGGTACTTGATCTGAACATTTTCTTACCAGAACACAGGCCTAAAACATGTCACAGTCTAAACTGCTGACACAGATGGAAAAGTGTGTTTTCATCAAGATGAACTTGAAACAACAGTTCTCTGACTAAGGTCACCAGACTCCTGGAGACTCCTCTCTAGAAGCAAGGTCCACAACCTACACTCCAGCTGTGATGAAAACCAAAATAATCTGCATTACTCCTCCTAATTATTTCCATGTCCTAAAAGTAGATCATTTTAAAGACCTAGGCTCAAGTCTACCATCATACAAGAAACAACAAGGATCAGTGTGAAAATGACCATTGAAACTGGATGAGGGTGTACACCATCTCCACAACAAATTTGAACAAATTGCTATTCTGAAACATAGCAATGAGTGTTTCATGTTCAACCAAATGTCACTATGAGCTCAAGATATTTAAAAGCAAAGTCTTCACAAGGGACACAAACAAGATTTGCTATTATTCAAACTAATGGGCGTCAAAATAGGGCTTCGGCATAATGGCCCACATATTTTAAAAGAACATAAAAAAATAACACATTTCCCTCATTATAACGGTTACACAATTGTAATTGTTAACATTACGTTGTTAACATTAATTCCATCAAAAAGTAGAATTGTGACAAGTGAGAAATTACAAAACAAGCACCCGTTCACAGACAATAAAAAAACAAGGGCAGGCATAATCACACTGCTGCATTCCGAAGAACAGCAGTCATCAACTACCACCTGGAAGGTACAGGAAAAAAGTATACATGGCGAACTTGCCAGCAGCCCAAAGCTGACTGAATTGGTTATCTGGCTGAATCTTACGGATACCGAGCTGATGAATTCCTCAAGAAGAAATCAGTAACAAAAGCTCAGAGGTGTAACGGTGCGAGATATCAAACTTGGCTAACTAGCTAAGCTATACGCTCGCGCGTGCCGTGACACAAGACAAGTAGCTACATAATCGATAACTACACCAGTAGTTTTATGTCAGGTAAGCGCAATGTTCACTCTGAGGCAAATAAACAACTGACAGCCACTGAACGTATCTGACCACATTCAGGGGCAGTCACAATTACTGGACATTCACCTTTAAACTATATATCTTCCTGTTTATAGGCACCGTAAACTACATTCGCTTTGTTAGCTAGCCTCTTAACCTACCAAAGTTGCTCTTTATCTTACTAGCTAGCCCTTTAGCTATCTGGTTCCTGTGCGCCAGTACAATGAATGGGGACCGGGGAAGCTTCTTAGGAAATGGATGGTGAGTGCAACCGTATAGCTAGCTAGCTACACAAGTTGCTATATATCAGGTCTTGCCCTGAGCAAACGAACACCGAATGAGTACATGTTAAACAAAAAGTAGATAACTAACCTAGCTAGCCCACTGGTTAATGTTTGCACTTGCCTTACAGTGTGAATGAAGTAGCCGGCTACTTAATGTGTACAAATTAGCTGGATAGATTCTAAGAACCGCGAGGTTATCTGCAGTAACTGACATGTTATCTGTGTGGGGACAGCTAGAGAATTTAGACTGGCTACCTTGCTAGGTAGCTAAAGGGTTTAAATTTCAATTCAGTGCAAAACACTACCTAGCTAGTAGATGTGGCCGGGAATACTACACAAAGACACTTATCTTAGCTAGCTACCTACCGAGGTTAGCTAGTAATATATGAAGCTCTTGACAGCTAACTGATGCAATTGCCAACTTATTGAAAGTCCAATCTGATCATTCCTAATAAAATCAACAGGGATGCTGTATATCATTTATAAAAATGCACCAAGTTAGCCAGCCCGCTAACTGGTAATCTTGCTAAAATATTTTAAGGTTGCTAATATCTAGCTAAAGAGGCTAATTATTCAGTCTGCCAACAAGGTAGCTATTATCGCATCTGGTTCGTTAAGATGTTAGCGGTTTTATCAAATAGAGGAAACTTTTCCGAAATAGGGGCTTGTCCATTTTTTTTCGGTAAAGTTAGCAAGCTAACAAGCTAGCGGAGAATATTTACAGTAGCCAGCTAGCTATATTCGAATACAAAAGCATAAAGTTTATACTAAAAACCGCATTAGACAATTTGATGATCGAGTCAAAATGATCATTTTCACTACTCAATGGTTATGAAAAGCGAACAGCCAACTTTTTGTCAATAATGTAAAACTAGTTATCTTGGCTATATAAGTGAGATAAAATTTGGCTGACAAAGAAGAACATCTCTAGCTAGATTGTTAGCCTGCTAGTTAGCTAACCATCTTGCTACTTACTAGGGGTCGTTTGTAAACCTGGGTGTTCGGGGAGGCTGGTATCCATATAGATGGCAATAAAGCACGTCGAAACAGAAGCAACACATCTCCGCCGAAACTACCATCTTCCTGGCCCCACTTCCCGAACCAGGTCCCGGACTGAGATTCGGGGAGAGGCCAGTTGAGTTGTAGCCTCCTGGAGTTGGGGACAGAGCACTGGTATTGCTGCTGCTGCTACTACCCCCAGGACCCCCCAGGCCGTTCACTCGATTCACGTTCCCGGCCACTACAGTCGATGAGGATCCAATTCCCAAGTCCGATCCACAATGTCCGGTCCCAGCTACCCCGCTCCCCGCCCCGCCGGGACCCCCCGACCCAGGGGATCCCGACAACTTCTGCTTCTTCACCCCGCAGCACCCGGCCGCCATCTTCGAACAATCTGCACCGACACACCGCTTCCGACCCATCACCGTCACCGCGGGAAGGGCGGGGGGAAACGCCGACCAGACGTAAAAATCCCACTGCGTCAGGACGTACGACGGACAATGCTCCACCTTCCCTCTTTTGACAAACGTAATACCCAGAGTAGCTTACGTTGTAAACTCCAACCTCGGGGGTGGGAATACAGAGAAGAGACTGCAATGTCACTCGAGCTGTGCCTTCAAAAAGACGTATCGTACGCTGCAGCCTTACGCAATGTTCTTAAGGAGACAGCCAGCTGTGAACCTCTGCAAATCAAATGGTTCGATGGATCCAAGATATATCTTAGAGTTACAGGCCCTCGTTCAGTTGCCAACTGCATGAATTCATACGGCTCTCCGTCAAAACATGCAGACATCCAAATATACAAGCGCAAGAGCTAGGCAGATGTGGACCGAGCAGCCGACGCCAGCCACTGCACTGCACCCTAACAGCAGATTCAGCTCTTCCTGTGTGGGAGTCGGGGGCTTGAGTACGCAGGACCCATACGTCTCATGAACAAGACACTACGCCCCGGATAATATTTGTCAGTTGTTTACTTGCATCCAACCTTGGTTGTAAAGAGACAGCCAGCTCCCCACAGGTCGAGCTCCGAATTTGAAGTCCACGCAGTTAGAATGGCTTTTAGGCACTGCAGTTTGGGTTTTCTGACAGCGTCAGTGAGATGCGAGTCATTTTAACAACCACAGCACATCGGTGAACACTGGCCGTTCCCAGTGCGCAGAAACCCGTTACCTACGGCGTTTACTGTAACCCCCCTGTGGAAAGCAAACTTGAAAGTTTTCTGTCGATTGGTTTTAATGTTGTCATCCGTTTATTAGGGCACATTTTTGAACTGCACAACATTCCGTCCGTCAGAAGTCACCGGATTCTTTCAGCGTTGTTCAGTATTCCATTCACAGCAACTGACATTAGCCTGGTTGCAGTTAAAAAGGTCCTGCTATGCGATCATCCAAAGCCGCCAGACCCGTGTTCACTTCTTCCACGCCAAAATAGAATCCTGGACGTATTTTACGATCAATTCCTACGTATCGTGCGTACTCTCATGGGTTGTCAAATCTGTATTCTTCAATCTCGGCTACGTGAAAAATTTGGTATGTGGTCTGAATCTTCTCACGGAGCCGTTTCTTCGTTAAAGAACATATCTCGTATCTCCAAAAATGAATTGTATAAATCCATTTGTGGTATACTCTCGTCCACCTTCATCCTAGTGGAAAAAGAACAGATGCGTAAGTAGTCAGAAAAGGCACATTTCAGCCATGACTACCGCCTTGCGCTAGCATTTAGCCTACCCGGGAGCACCGAAATCTGTGCTCTCAGCATCAGCGACTGAGCAGGGAGGATGTCCTAACGTATTCTCTATTCACTGAATGACCAAAGTAGCATAATGTTGTCGTTTTCACAGATGTCATCATTCGTCAAACTTACCAGGAAAAAGAAAGTGTCCTTTCTCATCTGATGGACTGTAGTGTCTACTTATTTTTTTGTTTGTTTTTAAATGTCTTGGTTTTAAATGTGAATTATCTTACAAGAACATTTTTAAATGCAGAGGTGGTGTTTTGCATAGACGTAAGATTCAGACTTCATATTTAGTATAAGAGACAACAATTAGGAAGTAAACTTGCCTTTAATTATTCTTCTCAATATATACAAATTCTTTGGTCATCCAAAATTATTGACATTGCAATGCATCTTTTGAGAAGATGTTAAGCAGTATGTGAAACACTGTGAAAATAAACATTACACATTTCCATTAAAGATTAATCTTTGGAATTGGGTGCTGCTGTTATGAATGCTAAAGCAGTTATTTATTAAACAGCCATACGTAAAGACCATACTTAAACCATTGTCTGGAGGCACTAACATCAGGGTCACAAAGTTGTTCACACCTTTAAAATAAGTTGGAACGTTTCATTTATACCACTTCCAAGACAATCTCCCAATATCCAAGTCAGTGCTTTACATGGATGTCATAAGTGGACCTGGTCAACTGTAGGTGAAAAGTAGAAAGCAAAGAAGCACCTCCAGACCAGCTGAGAATGTACAGATCACTTTCAGCCCTTTCATAAAAGGGATATTTCAATGTAATCTATTATTTTGAGTGCAGGCGTCCATTTGCTGGAGGTAGTAAATTCAT
This sequence comes from Sternarchorhynchus goeldii, assembly GCA_028565775.1. Lineage (NCBI taxonomy): Eukaryota > Metazoa > Chordata > Actinopteri > Gymnotiformes > Apteronotidae > Sternarchorhynchus > Sternarchorhynchus goeldii. Next base: position 14,020,424 of record JAOXYF010000003.1, on the reverse strand, counting down.
AAGGCCAAAAAGGAATGCATGGTAAATGTGTAAATTAAGGGTGGACATGAAGTAGCACTGAAAGCATATCTTAATTAATATTACACTTTTTTTACATAGTGTTGGTTGTAATACAAATAATAATGGCATGACACTGCTTAATTTTATCTTTACAGGCAGACATTAGCATCATATAGGAGAACAAAGAGAAAGTGATAGCTGCGAAGATACTACAATTGATCATAAAATTTAAATGATGTCACAGGGTCTGCAATGGCTGGTCAAATAACTGGCCTAAACCAAAATCTCTCAAATTAAAACAATGTTTTCCATGCACAGATTTCTATGGGAGATAGTGAAGTTGTCTATAGATGTCTATAGAAATATAAGTATATATACCTAAAGGGTTCAAACCCACTGACAGATCCTCCCTTGCTTCAAAACATTACAGATTAAGCCTTATCAAACAGGTATTGTCTACATCTAAATGTCAAATTAGAGTTAGGATGTCATTCTGGGGTTTCAGTGCCAAGCCTCAGTTCATATAATTTCAGATCAATCTCTGTCAAACACCATACGTTTCTTACCATCACTTATGATTGTTACAAACCGCCAGCAGTCATACAAACACATTTAAGGTAAAGGATGGAGGACAATGCTGGTATGTTTCAACTAGATGCATATTTTCCATGATAGAGATTTCTTGTTTGTCACCACAAGACACTTATTTTACGGAAGGCTGTATTTAGACCACAAGGCCAATGAACATAAAGGACTGAGCATTATAACTACAGTGTCGAATCTAAGGTCAAATAACATAAAATTCTGTTTGTGCTTGTTAAACTGACCCAAGCTCCAATATGCTTGAATTTGTCCAAACCTTAATGTGCTTTTGCTCATTTAAAATTTCATCAATATTTTCATAACATAAAAATGAAGAGAAAAAAAATACTCTGAAATATTTGCCCAGAGGATATCAGAAGACCTTGCAAACATGAAATGCTATAGGTGTTTAGTTATTCCAAATAATCCTGCCTTTTGTAGAGACAGTGGTCTCCAGTGTTCAAGCATACATGTTCATTCTTTGGGCTACATCCAAGTTCCTTGAGCTATGAAATGACATGACACCACGATGTAATGAGATTGCATATTAATATCACTAGCTAAATATAGATAAATAGGATGGTGTTTAATTACAAATAAGAAGCAAATTCACTACAATGACTTAACATGAACATATTGAGTGTTGTTCAATTGCAGTGTATTGCTCACAATTCGTTTCACAGGGCTAACATTTACAGATTGTATAACTAACGCAAACCATACATAATACTGTTCAATAACAGGTTTAGATTTTATTATTGTTTTTTTAATGCATCTTAGAAATGTATAGCTATATATACACACCTATATTTAAAGCCATACTGTGTGTGTATAATTTGCATTATTTAAATATATGAAATGTATAATTGTGCTAACCAGTAAGCAAGTGAAAGAACTGGTGTTCTTCAGCACAAACTTTCTGGCAAGCTTCATTGAAGTTGTACATCACAGTTTCATGTGTCTCAGAGTAAATTAACCATGGAAGATAAATTTGGGAATCAAAAAATGTTGTATTTCATCTTTCACACTTCCAGTAGAACAGTTTATTCAAGAAATTAGTTAACTGAAAAAAAATATGTAGCTCAGATTGTTAGAAACACAATTTAATTTCCCTATTACAGCATTTATTGGCTAGCTAATGTTTTTAAAGTTAAATGAGCCACAGTCTATACAAAGTTCAGTGGTTCAACTAGTTGAAGCAGGGTATCATTCAGACTGCAGGGCCACAGTGGCTGATTCACTTGACAGTTTAGGAAACCTGCATTTGTAGCAGAGAGCAGATGTGTTGTAAACACCCAACACTCTCACTCCGGAAATAATAGACCATGAGTTTGCTCGACGAATTTTATGATGAGCTCGCGTTAACTTAAAAAAAAACCAAACTTCCCTTTTAAACATTGTACGCCGAACTGGCGCTTACATTTTGTGCTCTGAACTACGCAACACAGGTGACCAAACCAGAATAGCTTTCTACAAAGCAATACATTGAAGAAAAAAACAGGCCTACTGAGAGGAATGATTTGTATACCGGTGTTCTGCATTGAACCTGTGCGCTTGGTACATCGCGCTAATCTTTTATGATGTTGGTCACAGCAATGTTGTCTGAAATTCACTGCAGGCTAAGTATCAAACTAAAGTTGTACACTTCTAACAGATAACAGTACATATCGCAAGACAGCTGCCCTTTGAATCCATTTCTATATGTATACCATAATGGTAGTATAATATACGGTCCGTCATTTCGATTATAGTTTTAACAGATATCGTCCCTACGTCCTTACCGTGCAATAGTCAACGGCGTCCGCATTAGACCAGCTTTCTCAATCGGTATGACACAGACCGTCCGAGGAGCTGCATCGGTGAAATACATGAGCCACGCAAATGTATGACCACTAGAGATGTAACCAGTGTTGACGGGACCAGATTATAAACGCCATTTCATCCCAATTTTAGATTCTTGCAGCGTGCCGTCGATTCTGCAACAGAGGTCGCATGTTCTCAAATATAGCACTGGCATAGGGCCGCTCGGTGCAACACGAGAGCGACAGTTTTTAAGGGGATGCGGTAGGACTGAGGCACATCCGCTAGCGACTCAAAAAAAATCGCGTGTTAATTTATATAAAGGACATGCACACAGACGCTACATGTTAACTCTTGGCTATAGCGTCATATTTAAATGACAGCAAAAAAAGATGCGGACGAAATCATTGATCTTGTATATACCACGACACAAGCCAAAGACCCTTCAGACAATAACACAACGACAGCTATGAAGGGCTCGAGAAGCAGTTATTGCTTTCAAGTGCTTTATTGATTAAGTGCACTGGGCATTTCAAAATCGTGTGTTAAAAGCTGTTTCTGAGAACAGTAGTAATTTGCTTTAAAAAGGTAGCAAAATCCATCAGTTATGTTGAGGGTGAGCTCCTGTCCTGCCCCTGCTGGATGTGGACCGATGTCTAGCGTTTCAGTGGAGGTGCGTCACGCGGAAATCAGCAGCATCCAGCACCACCTTCCAAAAACGTTCACTGCATATTTGATAGTACTAGTGCATGTGGTATAGTGTTTTACACGCAAACACGGCGCACTACTATAGATTTTAGAAACAGTACACAAGCACTTAATGAAGAAACTGGACGAAATCAGCCCTGGTACCAGAAATTCTTTTAACTCCCATCTGTCCCTCTTCAAATATGCAAATATTTTAAGTGAGAGCAGTTAGGTATTATTACCTTTGGAAAAGGACAGAGCTGAGATCAGTGCCAAAGAAATACCTCACTTGGTGTTTCACTTAACACTATAAATGCATTACACAGCTTGTTTAATGGCTCTGCCATTAATTTTTTCAAGAGAAAAAGTTGCAATCCAATTCCATGAGGTGCTATCAAAAAATGACCTTTTATTCATCTTGAACCCTTATTTCCATCAAACATTTCACTGAGGGCCCTTTAAAGATTAAAGTCAACCTTTAAAAGATTGACCGCATTTCTAAAATGTTTATTTTGTATTAGGTCAGATTGTATAGGTATTAAATGTGCAGTAATGTACCATTTTTGTACATTTGGAACAGCAGCTAAATACCAGTCACCCATTTTTGAGAAAGTGCAATTTTGCAATTTATGCCTCCATACTCTCATATAAAGCCAACTATGAGACACACAGCTTGTAGTTTGTCCAAGCAAGTTCATCTTGGAAAACCGTCATTTATTGAATTCTATGATTGACATAACTCAAAACAAGTATTCTAGATCGTCTACCTTCATTTTTTTTTTTTTTTAAACGATTTTGTACATTATTCTAGCACAATAGCTGCAGCGTAAAAACCAAAACAAATGTCGAGACAAACATACCACCCCCCGACCACTATCAGTGTACAACTATCTTCACAGAATGTAAAACAGTACAGAGTAAAATGTAAGCATCACGTTTAACGTTCATCCGACTACAACTGTTGCTTGGTTTGTATGGTGAATGCTTGCTGTTGACGGTTCCAAGCAAACCGCCTTGAAATAAATGCGACCATTTAGATAATAAAAAGATGGCTGTCATAGTAACACTAACATCTTTGAAGCAAACCAAGTATGCTTTTGATGTGCTGCTGAAGCAAAAGATGAATCACTCGTCAATTACAGACTAGATGCGAAAGGTCCAAAGTGAAAGGTTTCCGTCTCCTCGAGGACTGAAAAGACTTGTTTCCAGAACTGTACTACCTTGAGACACCGTTCTTCTCCAGTATACTCAAGTTGCTTGTCGTCAGACTGAAGCACTTGGATTTAACAACGTTGAAATCGGTCTTATTACAAAGAACCGGAAGTAAAACTAAAATCGGCATTTTCATAAAAAACCTTGTAACTAAGGAGTGTATGTTTGTAAGGATGATGTGATCACTTCGGTGAGTTGAATAAAATTAGGAAAATTACATTCACTTTGATAAATATTCCTTATAATCATGCCTGGTGTTCCTCAAAAAACAAACAAACAAACAAACCTAAGGTTAATCTTGATCAACCACACAGTACTGGATCTTTTCATCTTTTAAAAAAAAAAAAAAAGTGCAAGTATAAATGAGCAATACTAAATTGCCATTAAAGAAAGGTCTGTCCAAGAATGGCAGATAAAACCCCACAGGGATTCCTGACCCAACCAAGTGACGGTCATGTTAAACAATGTTTATTTCAGTCCCTGTAAAGCAGAAGGTGGCTCGCCATCTTCTCCTGCTCCTCTATGGACAGTTGCCATTTAAAGCCAATTTCATGGCTTGTGTCTGATGGGTAAATGGAAGGGGGGGGGGGGGGAGTGAAGAATTCAGCGTTACGTCCAAGGGGTTTAGTTGAGTGTGCGCGGTTCTATTGGCTTCAGTGCTGGAATAGTTTTTGTTGTGCTGGAGTCTCAAAGTAAGTGGGTGGCTTGGTTTTGTTATTATAGGTTTATTAATACAGCCTCACTCTGCGGTTGAGGAACAGGCCTCCGTGTTGGAATAAAGTGCCAAGTTGGGCTTTAATCATGCCTTTAGCACCCTGTTACAACACACATCCTGTTTTAGAATCAACCGAGTTGGTGTTCTTTGTAGTTGTACATTACTCTTGGCTTTTTTCTTTCTTTTTTTTTGCACGGAGCCCAAAAACAACAATAACCCTTGAATAGAATTATAGGGTATTCAAGGATCTTCTACCAAACTACTTTTGCTCTCCAAGAAAACATCTAAAGTTCATAATAAAGAATTCACAGAATTCTTTCTACTTCCACAGTCAGTCTATAAAAGTCTCTGATCATTCGAATTAATCAAATCAGTTGCAATGCATTAGGAACCATTATGCGCTGCAGAACGGTACTGACAGAATTCATATAAGCAAAACCTTAGGAACTATGCTGAAAGAACACTGACAGACTTTATTTGACAGATGTTTTAAAATAATACATGAATAAAAGGACAAATGTACACATAAAAAGAGCAGCTGGCAGGCTGGTGTACCTGCCTCAGCCTCAGGATTCCTCACGGACAGGAGTGCAGCCGGAGAAGAAGCTGTTCTTGAAGTTATTGAGTCCTCGCTTGTTTTTCCTCAGGAAACTGGGCATGCTGGGCTCTTCACTCTCCTCACTGTCGCTGTCGGTGTCAGCTGGGACTGGTTTCTTCTCCAGCTTTAAAACCGAGGACAGGTGGCTCATGTCTCCGATTTCCTGACAGTTACAGGGAAGAGAGCGGCAGCTTCATGCGTCAGTGGAGCTTTTAAAAGTACAACGCGGCGTCGCCATGGATTCATGCACGGCAAAACACGCTGCTTTAGTTTGGCGTCGACGTGGTTCCAGGTTTGCTGGTACCACCACAGGTTATTTAAAAGAACAAAGTACGAAGACATCAGTCCTGCAAAAGGGATCAACAGCTTTTACCTTTTTAGTTGGCGGAACGCAAGGAGGCCTGAAGAAGGTGGCATCTCGGACGCTCACAGCCGTGGGGTCTTCAGGAACCGAAACGGAATCTTTGGACACGTTTACTTCGGTGACGTCCTGAGGTCAAGGGGATTAAGATGCGGAAAAAAAGTGAAACACAGCTTGTGTGAAGAAACATTGCAACCTCCAGATGCGAGATGTGGCCCCTCTCTCTTACCGCACTGCCAGGGTTGTCCATGTTACGGCACTTCCCATGGTCACACAGGCAGTTCTCTCCACAGGTCATTCTCCCCTTCCGGCAGCTGCACAGTTTGTTGATACAGCGCCCCTTACATGCACACTGTGTGGGACACAAACGCACAACCAGATACTGAGGAACAGCAAAGTAAAACTACAAAACATTACAAACTAACCACCCAAGATTAAAGTAATCAGGAGTTTTTACTTTGAACAAAACAAAAAACCTTCATGTGCACCTTATAACAACTGAAAAGCAAAAGACGGCTGCTTCCTTTCCGAGCCGTTTTCTAATTGGTTGATACAGCCATAAAATGCTGAAATACAGCATTTCAAATTTTCAAAATGCTGAAATACATTTTATGTGCTGTGCCGATTAGAGAACAGGATGCTCGGCGAGAGTTTTTCCCCTTACAAGGAACTACTTTAAATGATAGCCATCGGGTTGTGGAGACAGTTTAACTGAAGTGGGTCCAGTCCTCCCTCAGGCTGGTCTTTTAAACCCATGGCCAATGCTCTCACCCCAATCATTTTGGATTTCTTGGAACCTCGACGGCTTCTCCCTTTCTTCTCCGGGCGCCACTCGTCCTCCTCGTTCTCTGACTCCGATGAGGACACCAGGTCGTCCAGGTCAATGGTGGGCTCCTGCAGAGGAGCTCGTGCCGTGGAGAACCTTTTGGCTTTGGGCTACAGGAAGAGGCGTCATATGGTGGGAATTAAAGAACAGCATGCATACGGTGGATTGAAACACTGTACATCAACATGAGATTCTTTAAGATTGAACTAAAGTCAACAAGGTTAGTTACTTTCAAATAAAATAAGCATGAGAGAAGTAGTAGGTTTAATGTGCCCAATAAATAACAGTGAAGAGTAAACCAAAGATTTATCGCATTACAAATACTTTAATACTACAAAGGACCTTAAAAAAAGCTGTATAATTCTTTTCAAACCTCTTAATGGCTCATTTAAAACAAACGTTTAAACATATCACTGCCTGAGAGTGTATGCTGCAAATAAACAAACTTCCATGACCTGATCATTTAGGCAGCCTAGAAAATGTGATGCCAACCCACAGCCAACTGGTAGAAGCTAGTTTTCCTTTCTCTCAAAGCGTGACTAGTCAAAGCTGGCAAGACAACAGGATTCTAGGAACTAGTAACCCAGTTGTTTTTTTTTGTTGTTTTTAAACCTCAAATGTGAGGTTCAGCTGGTGTCCAAACAGCACTCCCAGCACAACGAGCAAGACCGTAAATACCCCGCCACTCTGAACGCTGCAAGAGGCCCAGGTGGCGACGGAAACCGGGCGGGCCGTTTAACCACGCGCTTCTGGAACAGCGCTGACGGCTCGGAATTTCTGGCACTGAATGGAGGAGTTTACAAACACACCTGTATTCATGAACAGGTAGTTGTGCAACATGAAGCAAATGCTGATGACTCACCTTCGGTGGGACATATTCAAATGATGTGTCTGGGGATGCAGCGGTAGCTGAAGTCACTTTTTTTGAGATGGTAAGCTGAGCCAGAAGTAATTTCTGTTGATGCAGAGTCATAAAGATGTGGTTTACAGAATACCCTTTAAATAACATCTGTGAGTTGGAAGGAAACGAGCTGTCCACTGGTATAGTTACTGGCAGAAGTACCTGCTTGTACTGTTCATTTTCTTCCTTGAGTTTCTGGTTTTGTTCAGCAAGTTCTTGCAGCTTCTCAATTTCCTCCTCCTATGAAAGAATTGCACAGAATTGAATTCAAGATGTGAAGGGGTTCAGTTTGTACCACGTAACAAATGTGAGGGAGAGGGATCATAATGTACCATGTTGCTGAATGTGTGTGTGTGTTGGGGGTGGGGGGTAATCGGTCGATCCAGACTGTACCTTGTTGCTGAATATGAGGGGGTGGGGTGTCCCCCGAGTGTACCATGTTACTGAATGTGAGGGGGGGGTCCAGAGTGCACCATGTTACTGAATGCGAGGGAGGTTCCGATTCTACCTGGAACTTCAAGCGCTGCAGCAGCTCCCGCTCCCTCTTAGACACTTCCTGCTTGTCCTTCTCTTGCACCTCTGCTACAGGTTTGCTCTGAAGCTGGCTGAGGAGATACAGCACCTAAAAGACCAAGACAGGAAAAACCATGAGAAAATGAACCAAGACAGACAGACACACAGACACACCACGGGAGGAAGACGCAAGGGATGTTTCAAAAGACATCTAGAAAAGAAACCTTTAGCAACGCCAGCTTTCAGAGCAACAATACAAAGCCATTATCCAGTGAGTTTCTCTCCATCATTCAGCATCAAACAGCAAAACACCTGTAGATGTCACAGGGTGACCGACACACACGTATGACTTCAAAACATCAACTCAAACATGCAGCAAAGTAAGCAAAATGTAAACAAACAAACACAAAACAAACACAACGAGAGAAGAGAGACGCCATTTTGTATGGTGGCTGCTGTACCTTCTCCTGGTGTCTCTGCTCCAGGTCCACCAGGTGGCTCTGGTGCTCCATATCCATGGTGGACATGAGCTTCCTCTCATCGCACAGCACCTTCTGCAGGTCCATGTGGTTGGCGTGCTCCTGCTTCAGATCACTCTCCAGCTTGGAGTTCGCCGTCTTGGAGGTTATGACCTGCATCACGCGTCCATCATGTTAGTCAGTGCTCGGGGGGCGTCTGTATCAACTTAGCATAATGGGTCAAAGCCTATGTAGACACTCCAATATTGAAGATATATTTATTTTTAAAGATGAATACAAATCTATGTTTTGGTTTTTTGATTGTTAAATTCTAAAACTTGGTTGACTTTGTATGGACCCCCTAAAGAAAATACTATTGCACTGCATGTTGCTGAACATGACGTGGGACACTTTGATACATGTTTGCAGCATCACATTTGAAGACGCTGCATTTAAAACTAATAAAACCTTTTATCCAAGTTCCCAGATTAGGGATTGGGGGGGGAAGAGTCAGACCTGTGAAACATCGGACAAAATGTGACTGTTAAGAACAGCAACGATCAGTCAAGCTGGCAAAGGCAGAGGAGTGAGTCATTTAATTAATTTCACTCTCACATTTGCAACACGAGCGTTAATTGTTGATGGAAGTGCCAGTTAAGGCGTGCGCGTTTGGCACTCGGCCCGTCCTGTGCATGTATATGCATGGACACGAGGCAGAGTAATCCTCAGAAAAGAAGCAAGTCGCCTTACTCACGAACAACACATTTTCTGATTGGCCAATACAGCGAGACCATGTTGAGATTTTTAGCTGCTGATTAGAAATTCATATCTCTGCAAATTCATTAATGATAGATCTCCTCTACTCTATATATGGTGTACTCAGGTTATTTCAATAAAACGAACAAACAAAAATGGCCACCCTATTAAGGAAGACTGGAAAGGCTATAGGTTCATTTCAACACAGGTGTTTAATAGGGCAGTTCAACCAATACAGAGTACCAGCCGACTCCTTAAGCACCTTGTATACGGCATATCGGAGGGTCAGGATTAGCCCTCACCTCAGTCATCAGGATTTTCAAGGCACTTTTGGCCTCCACGAGGGTGGTGATGGAGTCCCAACGCTGCTTCACTCGCCCCTCATTATCAGCGTCCAGAACCTTCTGCTGCAGATCAGCTATCTGAGCACTCCTGTGCGTGAGAACCCAGATGAAATCCAAAAAGGTCTAATAATGCAACACACTTCAAATGCTACAAAACAGTGGGAGCCAAAAGTGACTATGTTGGATGAGGCTGACCTGAGGTCCATCTCAGTCTCCAAGTTCTCCACCTGTTTACTGATGGAGGCCTCCAGGTCGGCCTTGCCCTCCAGCTCAGAGATGGTCAGGGTGCGCCGCTGTGGAGAGCAGGAGTAACGCATACTGAGACACGCCCGTATGTTTGCACGAGGCCATATGTTCAAACGTGACTGACGAGAGAATGAGACATTCAGGTGTAGCACAGTAACTCCACCCAACTTAACAGGTTTTGAGTTACCAAACATTACAAAGGTCAGAATAAAACAATCACATACTGTTTTGCATGCTATACAAACCTCTCACCTGACTGAATTTCTGACCTTTCGGTTCCCTTCTGCTTTCATTAATTCACTTCATGCGATTTCAATAATATTCACAATTTCCCCAAACTGACCCCAACCCAATAATCCTGCGAGACATCCCACCAGAATATTCAACAGATTGTACCGTTTACCATAAAATCAATTCTATCGAGAAGCAATACTTTCGGCACCAAGTCGATGCCAACATTCTGAGAACACGATGGTATTGGTCGTGTGATGTGTACAGGACACCGACTCCTTGAGTGAACTGAAGAGGGCAGCATAACCACAGATATACATACCATACCAATCCTGCAGTGTAATGTGACATCAGCTGAAAAGGGAAGGTGGCAAGACACAGTAACAGTATTTGAACAGCTGTGCGCCACTGTTGTTCCCCTGCCATATTCCAGGCAGCTGGGCGAATGCTGTATTTTTGCGCATTGTTGTGATTTAAATAACCAATGTCTTTTTTTTTTTTTAATTATTAACTGTAGAGTTGTTTAAATTTCTGGTCTACAAGGCTGTGCTGAAAGTGCAGGGCTGCTGGTGGATGTGCTCACCCGGACTTTAGCCGCAGGCCTGTCCCCAGATTCCATTTGCTGACGGAGCTGCGAGATCTCCTCGGCCAGGATCTTCCTGTCCTCCAGCAGGTCGTGGAGGTGCCGGCGGGCCTCCTCCGTGCTCACCTGGACCTCCACCTCATTCAGCAACCACGTCTAAACAGGGGAGGGGGGGGGGGGGTGAAGTGTCGCCGCATGCCTAACTGCAGTCAGTGCACTCCAGAAGCTAAACAGCGCTCGTACCTTCACCCGGCTGGCGATGCCCTCCATGCCGCGATGCTGGACGTCTTTGCGCTTCTCGGCCACCTCGCTCCTCTTCTGAAGCGCGTCCTTCAAACGCTTGTTGGCCGCGGCAGCCTAACAATACACAGATTAACCCAGTTATCTTATGTGCCAACAGAACAAACCCACTGACCCGAATCCAATAACCCGAAACATCGGACCAACAGAGCGAACCCAATGACCCGGGGTGTCTGGGCCCAACAAAACGAACCCAATGACCCCAAGCACTGTCCCAGCAGAACAAACCCAATGACCTGACATGTTAGATCAACCAACGGATTATAATCCACTTTAAGATGCTGAAATTGCACCCGACCCATTTTTTCTTTCCTTTTTTTTCTTAAACACAGAATCAATGATGGGCACAGAAAGTTTGAGACGAAAACAAGAAACGAAAAAGTATGAGATTTGTCCCAGTATAGTTTCCAGTCTGCCCAAGTTGGCCTGTCAGTCAGACGCTGGACATAATTCTAGCAGTATTTGTTGGTCAACAAATTGATCCTGTCAACAGCCAAGACGAACAAACATGGGAAGTTAACATGGACAACTTGCAAACATTTGTAGATATACACTTTCCAAATGCTGAGATAAAGCTAACAAAGCTAACACTAGCTTGTCCCAACTAGTTGAATAGTTCAGATTCAGAAAGTCCTCCCCAGGATTTCGTTTCAACCACTTGAATGTGACAATTAACTCTAACCAGCATGCACGGTCGAATTCCTGCAATCAGCTGGATGAAGCACTACTTTTTACTGTTTACACTTGAACTTGCGCGCACCGGCATTTTAAAGTTAAACTGTTTTAACATGAACCCGTTTCCTGTGAGCAGTCGAGTCTATTTCAGCAAGCCGGTTACCTCCTCCGTCTTGCGGCGTAGCACGTTGGCTTGTTTCTGGAAGTCTCTTTCCAGCTTCATCATCTCGTATTGCCGTTTACGATCCTAGCTCGAAATATGAGGATCAGAATTAGAAAATCATAATTAGGCCGCCAATACTCAACAGAATGAAACGTGCACACGGGCAGTAGTCTAGACTGAACGGTAGGTCTCCCTGAAGGAAGCTCTGCTCTGCTGAGTATAACTGGTGGCCTTGAGAAAACTCCCACCTTCTCTTTGAGCTGCAGGACTTCTTTATCTTTCTTCTGCTTCCAGATGCGGAACTTCTCAGAGTCTTCCTTCATCTGCCTCATCAGCTGCACCCGCTGGGCCTTCATAGCCTACACCCATCCACCCACAAAATAAGAGCAAGTGAAGAAAGACATTGCAGAGGCTTGTAGGAAACCAAGCGCGTGAACCTCTCCGCTAGGAAGGGAGGCGGTGAGCCAGCTTCAGCGCTCACCTGGATCTCCTGGTTGAGCTTGGCCACGCTGCGCACCGACGACTCCTTCAGCTTGAGCAGCTTGGACTGTTCTTGGAGCTTCTTCTTCAGCTCGGTCATCTGGCCCTCCAGCTCCTGCAGACGCTTCCTGCGCTGCTCGCTCAGCCTGCGGGGGAGGGTGGCGGGAGGGAGTGGTTGTTAGGTGAGCTGAACCGTGGCGCACTTCACGTGAAACGAGGGCAGCGGGCAGGTTGGGGGAGGGGCCTCACTTTGCCTGATTGACGTCTTTCTTAGCCGTGTGCAGCGCCAGGATCAGATCCTCCTTCTCCTTCTGCAGGGATCCCACCTCGGCCTGCAGGCTCCTGATGTTCTCCTGAGAGCGAGTGGACCAACAACTTTTGGGGACGCGCCAATATCAGCAGAACTATCTAACGAACTCAAGCCAATACCAGCCGCAAGACAGGCATCACCAGCACGATAAACGTTCAAACTGCTAGCAAGTTTGATCAACTCCCCATAACATCATGATTAACCGTCAACTATGAAATAACTTTATGATTTAGGGGTATGGTAATTAAAATCTTTCCATCGAAGACCCTCTAGGAATGGTCCAACCTGGCCCCTCATCAAGACTGAACCTGCCAATATGCAGCATCTTTGAACTTGACAACACACAGGTCCTAACCTCTTCTAATATGGAATGACTCAACCATCCTGAACAATAAAAATTACTGTGTGAGGGAAAAAAAGAAAAAAAAGAAAACCGAAAAAATATATTTTACACAAGCATCTAGTCTATATACCTGATGTTCTGTTTGTATGGGCTCCAAGTGACTGTCATTCTGGCACATTTTCTTGACAAAGGCCTCCTTCAACGCAAGGACCTTATTGAGCTCAATCAGCTCCTTGGACATTTGAGCCTGCCGGAGAGCATGCTGGGTAGTGTAGGCCTCAGGGGAGTCTTTGGCTTGTGCGTCAGTGCCGGAGAGCTGAAAGAGAACGAGAGGTCCCGATAGGTCAGTGGCCACTGGCGTTTTGTACGCAGCGTGTTGAAGTGAGGTGCGCTGCGCAAGACCCACCACAGGGGAGCCGCCGGCAGGGCTGCCCTCCGTCTCCAGGCTCGTGGAATCCCCGGATGTCATGGAGTCTATGGCGGCTGCGATCCCTACGCTTTCACCCTGCACAGAGGAACGCACGAGCGGATCAGAAGGTCGAGCTCACGCCCGTTCCTCCGCTGGAAACGATCAGCGCGTGAAGACGACGATAATCGGCGGCCCTCACTTGAAGGTCCAGGATGAGGTGCTGAAGGGTGCGGATAACCTCCACGTTCTCCTTGAGCTCCTGGTCTTCCAGGGTCTCCACCACCTTCTGAAGGTCCACTTTGCACCTGCGGCAAAGACATGTACGCCACCAGCGTTCAGACCCGCCACGCCAACCCTGTAACTTGTACGTTTGCTTGTTTATTGCTAATAGTTATTCGCAACATGCCTACGCAAACGAAAAAAAAAGCTTCAGACTTACGCAGCGTGCTGCATCAGCTCTTCCATCTTACTCTGCAGCTTCTCATTGGTTTGCTCCGTCTACGAAGCAGCAGGAATATCGCAAAAAAAAAATAAAGACCTAGTAAATTAACACCGTCCAAGGCAGTCACCTGAGCATGACAGCCACCAAGGACATGCTGCCTCTCATCACTGATAAAGCTGAGTAGTTGCTGGACCAGAAGACCCAAGACGCTCCCATCTGCGCTTAGGGTTGTGTTACTTAGATCATTAGATAAAGAGAATGTAACCGACTGATTCATAGATATTTTTCATAGATATCAGGAGAACTGATGCACGTGTAGAAAAGTGCACCTTTGTAGAAGACGGAGCCGAAATAACACGGCACCACACGTGGAACCACGTACCGTTATGACCCTTTCGCACATGAGGGCGGTCTGGCCCACTGCCTCACTCAGCTCGCGGCTCAGCTTGCTGTTCTCCTCCTGCAGGTTGCGGTTGCGCTCCAGGATCACGGCCACGTTCTCGGCCGGCTCGGACCTGCGGGCCGGAGAAAGAGCCGGAAGGGTCAGGAGGAGCTGCCGAGCGCTCGGGACACAGCTACGCCCTCAGATTTGACAAGTTTTAGACACCCCCATCCCCCGCGTGTTTGCAATTTGGACCCTACCCTGACAGGACAGGAGCCACACCTCCCCGAGCATGCAGCAGCATCACCTGAAGCTCCTGCACCTGCAGCGTAAAGAGGATTCCTCGTGAGGCACCGGTTCTGACGCACCTGGGCCTGTGCGTGCCCCCCCCACCCCACACACACACCTGCTGTTTGAGCCGCTTCAGCTCAGCGGCGCGCGGGTCCACGTTGAGGATGGGCTTGTTCTTGATCTTGCGAGCTCGGTCGGCGTAGCGCAGCGTGTTGATGGTCTCCTCGATGTTGGAGTCGGCAGGACTGACGCACGCAATCATCAGCGTGTGGCTGTTCCCACCCAGGGAGTCTGCGAAAGGGCCGGAGAGGGAAAGGCCGGGTCAGGCCGTCTCCCCTTTGTGATGGCCTGACCCAAGGATGGCGGGCGAGTTTTATCCCAAACCCAAAACACGTGACGCGAATCGATAAATCTCAAACAAAGCGGACGTTTCCAGAGTGACGGAGTCCTGAAGAAACTCACCCTGCAGCAAGCGTGTCAGCTTGGAGTCTCTGTAAGGTACAAAGGTGCTCTTCTTGCTCTCATCGCCGAGGGCACTGATCACGTTGCCCAGAGACAGCAGGCCTTTGTTGATGCTGATCCCTGGATGACAGAGCAAATTTGTTGGCAGAGGGATCCTGGTCCGCACATCTCTCTGAAGCCTTTGCTGGTGATCAGTACATTTAAACTCACCTTCCTTGAGTCGGTCACCCTCTGCCTTGGTTTTCTTCTGCCTCTCGGATCCGGCGAGATCTACCAGGTGCAGTTTGGAGATCACGGCGTCGCTCCTGTAAAGCACACAGGCACAACGCTCCTGATGCTCAAGAAGCAGGACTCTGCTCTCAAGGTTTCCTCCTCACACTCGTCAGTTCATCATTAGTGCACGTGTCAACTGCCTGTGAATTCTGAAGTTTTCAATTACACATAGTTCTTGCAAACCCTGCAAAAATACGACACCACTGGCCCGTCCGGCACTCCCGCCCCGCCCCCGGCTCACTTGTCGCCCCCACGCCGCTGCTCCAGGACGACGGTGAAGATGGCGTGCGAGCGCGACGAGGTGGCGTTCATGGCCGTGGAGCCCACAGTGCGCGCGCAGTTGCCCAGCTCCAGGCAACCCACCATCTCCATGGCGCTGGACACCTCCTTCTCCATCAGGCCTACAATCTGCAGCACCAGGAGAGGCACCTTCACGTTAAGGTAACGTCAGCAGCTTAACAGTTTTGTTTACTGGGACAGAAGGCAACTGCTGGCCGATTTGTTTATTTACCTTAAGTTTCTGAAACCTTGTTTAAGCACTAAACCTGCAACATTCATATGGACCAATTCTGGAAGGTTCTAGCAACATTCATTTACCTTGATGCCATCCTTCGGGTCTTCTCTGATACTAATAACTGGTTTATCCTTTGAGATACACAGCAGGTCTAAAATATCTTCGTTGTAAATCTGAAAGGAAAAGCACACACAGACCAAAACAACTTCATCCATTAAGCAGCATTTCATAGATCTAAATTACAAATTAAACAGGGTACAAAAACAAAGAACTTTTAATACTTAAAACTTACTTTACTTTACTTACTTCAAGATAAGATATAGAAATGATGAATTCAGTGTCTGTCCGCTTGGACTTCTCCTGAAATATCTTCTTAATAACTCGAGGGATCACCCCAACAGTAGGCTCATTCTCTTGCTCTGATGTATATGTGCCACCCATAGAGAAAGTCTTCCCTGAACCTGTCTGGCCATAGGCCAGCACAGTGGCATTATAACCTGAGAATTAAAATCACATTGAATATACGAGAGAATAATGCTTCCACTTCAATTCTGCGCTTCAGCAACAATTCAGCAAAGCAAGAGCGCGATACCATAATACATTTATTCAAACCTTTGAAGAGTCCGCACAGTAAAGGCGACACAGCAGTGTTAAACACCTCCTCTTGCTCTGTCGTTGGATCAAATACATAGTCATAAGTGAACGCTTTATCGTTGCCGACCACGACCTGAAACAAACGAAAAAAAAATATTTACAAACTATTATAAAGAAAGCTTTAGCCAGTGTATTTTCTAAGTAAAACAAATGTGGTGGACTTAAACCTGACCTGCGGTTCCCCAGGCACGAATGTGAGGCAGCACTGACATCCCTCGTTAACTTCCTTGGAAATCAATGGCCGACACCGAAGAGCTACTCTGACTGGTATCACTTTATCGTCCTCTTTTGTCATGCTAAACGAGTGGGAACAGTACGAAGGGAAACCGTTGGTTCCTAATCAACAATGCACAACAGTCACCGCTCTTGCTTTGCTTTACAAACATAGCTCGTCGTAGCACAAAAAAAAACGTTTAGCTATTTGTCTGAGCAGACAACCAAAGACAACTTGATAAAAAGTCAGATCTCGCAAGCGATCAAACGATGCCTAGAGAGGTACGTAGTTCATTAGCTAAATGTTAACCAACTGCTCAAGAGCGTTGTCAAGTCATCGACTTGCATTTAAACTTAGTGATAAATACTTGTTGTTGTAAAAGTCGTGCATCAGGGTGAAACAGTATTTACACAATCAGCAAGAAACTAGTATCGGGCCTCTTCAGCCAGCTAGCTAGGCTATTAAACCGCATAGCTGGCTAACGTCGCTAGACAGATAACCTAGCTAGCAGAGCTACTTACGTGACTTGAGACGCAAGCTAAGTAGCCAGCTGGTTGACTGTACTGTTATCCCTCAAAGAAATGTTGTTTTGGAATTGTTGTGAATTCAGCAAAACTAGTTTCGGCGAGACGAAAAACACAATTTGCTTAAACAAAACAGTAAAAGTATATTTCTGAAGTGCTGTCACAGAATAAAGCTATCGTTATCAACACTGCCACAATTTCTTTGCAGTACCAGTTGCCTCCCAGTCTACCCGCCACTTTCAAATAATCAGCTCCACCTACAACGTCGAATATTCTGCATCTTCACGGTAATTTTGCATTACTGCCACCTGCTGGTGAAATCGTGGTTACCACTAAAAAATCCTTAACGAAGAATGGAGAAGCAGTTGAATTGTAATGATTCTAGGGGCTTGTAGCAGGATCTACGGTCTAACTTCATATAGGCAGAGAGTGTCAAGAATTATTTTGCAGAAATAATTCTTTAATTATTTTGCAGAAGATGCAGTATCCTTTTCATGAATTTGGAAGCAGAGCCGCTTCTCTTTGTATTGACTAACGCTCAGTTTTTACAATTTGGTTACTCAAGTTACTGGGAATGGAAGCTTCTTTATGTGGATTTTAGTACAAATGTCCACTACATAAGTACTGGAGTTTGTATGACTCACTGGAAAACTAACATCACAACACGTATGTAAGGAGAAGGCTTGTTCATATACCTTTACTTACTAAAGTTTAATATAAAATTCCTCCATGAAAATGTAATTAAGCTGTACTGTTTAAGTGTAAAGGCCATTTCATTTATACAATTACAACATATAGACAGAATTGCATTATTTTAAAAAGAAACACCAGAAAAGAAAGAATTACTTTTTATTCTTCCATTGGTTCAGGCTCATCACTTGAATTCACATATGTAGCTTCTGTTTTGGTTACATTCTATACTGGTCTTATAGAATGTAGGACAGATTAGGTCACATTTATATTTGTAATTCGGTTCCCTTGATGCAGATCAAAGCAGATGAAGATACACTGATGCATTTTAGTTCTGGTTCGCTTAAGTGTGATTTTATTAAGTGGTTTCCCTTATTCTAGATAATCATTTATGTTTTATTCCTGGCTCAACAGCAGTCTTCTCCAACCACCACTTAGCCTCAGCCAGCTCATTATTTGTCACTGCTCCTGTCGAAAGCATAGCTAACTTAAACCAAACTGACTCTCCATCTTATGGAGCAAGAGCCAAAACAACTAATACATAGATTCTGTTCTATTTACATACTGTAATAAAATCAAAGGGCATTTAAACAAAGGGCACTGATATATGATATCTGAGCCTCACGTAACATTGGGTATTCCCCCCTTTTTTTAGTCGAGTGCAAGATCTATCGCAGAAGAATATCTAGGCAGCAAGTCTAGTTCAACAAGGCTTCATAGGTTCAGTATGAAGGACTGGATTTTATCGGTTTTATCCAAACATGATACCCGCAGGGGTCCTGCAACCTTCAGGACTGTGGAGAAGCCGTGGTGTGTGGTGGACTACCCCATGTACATATGTGGTGTGGGCAGTGCAGATCACCTGTGCACATTCAGTGAATATGGTCAACGCAGTGTGAAGTGGTACCACCGTTGCTACCATCATGTAAAAGAAGCGGCCTTGGTGAAAGCCTCCGTCATTTTTCAAGAGTGTGGCAACTCACTGGACGCCGCAGATTTCAGGAAGAGGGTGGTAGAGGGGCTTCTAGAAAGAGGAAGCACCACAAATTAATGGAATAATGGGAAAAGGGAGACAACCTTTTTTTCTGCAAGATCTGCACAGACCTATTGAGGGTCTCTAAAAGTACAATGATGGTTTTTAAATCGAAATATTATAAAAAAAAATGTGTTCAAATGTAAGATGTCTGTATAATCAATATATTTACTGAAGTCAAATGGTGCTAGGCCTCACTGAGGCCTGGTTTACACAATGGCAGAAGGCCTCAGTGTAGAGTCCCTGTTGGTGTGTGCAGGAAACCCCAAGGAGAACTAGTGCCTGATAGTTCAAGCTTGCTGCTTGGCAGCACACAGGCAAGTAATACTTCAAGTTGACTGTTTAAAAATTAAAAGTGAATAAATAATACAACTATGCTTGGCGATAATGCTGGCTAAGGAACATTGGCAGTCTATGGGAGTTTTTCCATTTGGACATAAGGGTGGAAGTATCAATGTATAATCTAATACATTTTTTTTAAGTGGCCTTGAACAATATGTCAATGGTTATGCCAGAGGTATATAAAAGTGCAAGCCCTTTCTTTGTTGTCAAGACATTCTCCGGACGATGCCTCGAATGTGAACTTTGACATTTAATAAAGGACCAGCTATTCTCTTCAAATTATCCAACAGCCTGCATCTTTAATTTCTATTATTGGAGTGTTATTTTGGTAGTTAGAATTAAAACGTGGTAAATTTAGGAACCACATTATTCTGGGCCCTTGAGGTTTTACTCCATACAGGTTCTTGAATGATCAATTTTTATTATTTGTATTTGCTTTTTAAAATATATATACAGTAAATCTCTACAATGGCCTTGAGGTTCCATTTATAGTTCACATTTGCAAGTCTATTCAAACTGAGACACATTATGAATATTGTACTTACTTCAATGACACAAGAGCCACTGTAATTACTGTGACCAAAATGGCAACTT
>JAOXYF010000003.1:13959171-13991217 GCA_028565775.1 Sternarchorhynchus goeldii | reverse complement strand
CCCCCCCCCCCCCCCCCCCCCCCCCCCCCCCCCCCCCCCCCCCCCCCCCCCCCCCCCCCCCCCCCCCCCCCACCAGCACACCAGAGTTATCTCAAAGCGCCTCGCTGAGCATTCCGAAAGCATGCGGAAGGCGGAGCTGAGCATTCCGAAAGCATGCGGAAGGCGGAGCTGACGTAACGGAGGAAACCACGCGACGCTACTCACCCCTACTGTGGAAGCCATGAAGTCTGCACACATCTCGGCGAAGTCCCTGCCTAGAACACCGTAGTACAGGCCGTAAAAGAGCAGGGAGACCCCAAAATCCATGGAGTCTTCTGGCTTTATTCTGGGTGGAGAAGGGTGGAGAAGGGTGGAGAAAGTGGGATATGCAATTCACATAGGGCAACTCAGTTTGTCCTTGACTCATTAATACTGATGCTGACCTTTATTTATTTCACAGTTTAACTTTTAAGCATCAAAATTTAAATTAAACCACAAAAAAAGTTGGTCTTCGACTAGTCACAGGTAAATGTGCAGAACCAAAACAAGGCCTTAATTAATTACCGAGATATGTGTCAAAATCACAAAACCGAAAAACGTTTTTCGTTCATCTTTGCATAGGCTTCACTCGATTCATAATGTTTATTACATTTATGGGGGGGGGGGGGGGACGACACCTTGATTACCTGCATTGTTCTGTTTATCCAAGTTCTCATGGATAACAACTGATGCAGGAAAGGTTTTGAATGAGACCGTGAAAGGTTTCGCTGTGAAAGGTTGTGTTCACATGGTCAATTCCTCTTTGGCTTTTCCACTTCCTTTAAATGTGGACACAGCGCTTTTCATGTCTTAACTTATAGTGCTTATTGGTAAAGTGTGGTTCATTTTTCCAGATGGGGGACTGAACCCCAGTTAACAGGGAGTACCATCAAAGGCTTTGGGGGCACATTTCCTGAAGTCCGGCTTTCTGTGAAACTCATCTACCAAACAGCTCCTCACCCGCCTACAAATTTACTAGAAAACCACCTAGATCTACTGAAATCAGACCATGTACTGGCATGCTAGTAAAAAAAAACAAAACGGTATGTTTATTGCCAGTTTTCACCAGCCACCGACCAACCTTGGGAAGGTGAGAGCTAAGACGTGCTTCAGCCTCCACAGACTACTGCTAAACAGGAGAAGATCACAAGCATTTGCGTGTGTAACTGGATGTACGTGACCCAACGCATGACCGAGAAATTATGGGGAGAGAGGAAATCAGCTGGAAATAAACATGGCCTGCCATCCTCTCAGGAGCAAAAATAAATAAATAAATAAAAATGTATCAATTCAGTGATTTTTTTTCAAAAATCAATTCAGTGATTTTTCAAACTAGAAACATACTAAACATCAAAGTACCCATAACTGACCTGAACATAAAACACATGAAGTGCACAGAGGCAATCACACGGGTGGTCTGGGCAAATAATTATTGCTTAAAACCATAATTTGATAGGAAATGATGCTTAAATAATACACAACATCCTCCCAGAGCCTTGAAGCCACGCACGGTGACGGGAGTCACAGCCTTTTTACCCACTGATTTCTTCGGATTTGCCAAGGACTTCTTTCCGTTACGCTCATGGGGGCATGTATGGTCGCCACCGTCACTTCCGAGTACAAAATAAAAGTCCTCAAGAGTTTAGAAAATGGAGAATACAACTCACCTGAATATCAGATTGATACCAAAGAGAGTGAACATGACAACAGCATATCCCACAATCCCTGTGGTATAGCTCAGCTTATACAGGAGGAGAAACCATTTGTACACCAACCTAGAGAGAGAGAACATCAACAGATTTTTGTTTACATCAATGAACAAGGACATCAACAGACACCAGCTAGAAAAAGTCTAGGTTTAGTGTTTCAACAATCCGTGTTTCGACAGTAGGTTTAACAAATATGCAGCTCAAAGTAAACTCTGACTTGAGTCAGAGTGACTGTGTGGTTTGAGTCACTGTGTCACTGACAGGCTGAACATTTACCCTAATGAAATTATTTGACTAAAAGGTCCAGACTCCAAATGACCTTAGGTAACGCTTGATGCCGTAACCACGCTTGCAAACGTGCAGGTTACGCCGCATGACAGGTAGATGGCGCTGCTGAGGCGGAGTGGCCTTTACCTCGGCGTGGTGCACTCCAGGGGTTTGCGAGTGGCCCGGAACGTGATGAAGGCCGTAACCACGGAGAAGATGAACCACGTCACCAGGAACCGCCACCAGTGCAGCTTCGTGGTGAAGTAGAGTGGGACCACCCACATTTGAAAGAGTGTCACCAGCTAAAGAACAGAAAGCGAGGGGCCCGTTACTTACTAGCGAAGACGCTAACAGTGCTCATCGTGAAGGAAGGAGGGCCAGCTGAGGCCAGCGTGAGAATGCTGCCCACAACCTGGAGATAGACCGTGCCTGAGTAAACTTGGTGGATCCTCCCCCAGATTAACGAGGACAAATCATGTGCACTGATCACCTAGTCACATTTGCATTCTCTCACTCCAACCTCAAACCATGTTTATAGCCAAACAGAAAACAACAACATAGAAAACAAACAAAAAAAAATTCACAAAATACAATCTATTAACCATTTGGGATTTACATTTGCTTTATGGGCTGTGACTGGGCTATGGATAAGCAGATTTATTAAGAGGAATAGAAAATCTATTCCTTAGGTCTGCTACCTAAAGCGAGTGATATGATGCTCTGCAAGTCACCTCTGTTAAAGGGGAAGGACATCAGAGACCTGAGAACCTTTCATTAATCCATTTGAGAACTGGAAGCACATGACTGCCCAAAATCTGCTTCTGTGTCCAGTGAACAGGGCTGGGTGGTAATGGAATACATCTAACAGACTCCAAGCGCTCGTGTACACACCACAAGGGTTATAAAAAAAACCAAACAAACAAACCCTTTTTCCTCTTTAAAAATGTTAAATGAAGTGAACGGTTCCTGTGACTGGTGTTCCACTGCAATATCATCGGCATCAAATGTAGCCTGCGTTCCTTTAAGGTTATGACACGTACCACGAGTTCTAGTCTTGGCCCCTCTCTTTACTTCTCTTGTAAATACATGACTGAAGACTTGCGCGTTTATTAGCTCTTTCGGGTGACAGTTTGCGTCCGTTCTTGCCTTCGTTAATGCACACGGTTCGAGGGCTAGCAGCTTTGTTGATCGCGAACACCGCTTTTGGTTCATGTGAACACAAGACTTGTTTATCGTGAACAAGGCTGTTAGCAACGATATGGCGATATTGATTTGATTGTGGACACATCTTACATTTCATTCGTCTGTGCACGTTGAGTAAAGACCCGAAACATTAATTTTTCTTATGTTTTATCCTACAACCATTACCATTTAATTAATGCCATTTACCATTTAATAAGCCGAGAGTGAAGAACCTGGGACACGATCCGTCGCCCCCTTTCAACTGAGTGCTACATAAACCATAAAGAGAGTGCTATCTTCCAAAAAACCAAGTCTGTGATCTACCGCAGAAGACTGTATGGAACCAGTAATCAGTATATTCCAAGAAAGAGTAACAGATGTGGCACAAACTTTGTTCTCTCCCAAAACATTCTATACCTATCTGGATGGTGTGTGTGTGTGCGTGTGTGCGTGTACGCGTGTACAGTGGGAATCTACTTAATTCACCTGAAGAGGAAGAATGCATAGAACAAAGTATTAATGTTTTAGTCATGCTAGGAGTTCCATTGATTTCTGAAACCCCGGGTGTTTCAGGGGAAGGATCAGTCTAGACTTTAAATTACTTTGAAAAGTAAGGGGAAACCCAGCTTGAACAGTCAGCTGTAGACAAACACGGTCATCATTTGTAGGACAGTCATATAAAAAAAAAAAACACACATTTGCTTTAATAAGGCTGTAAAACTAAGCCCAGGAAAAAGAAACCAAAAAATATATATAAACATCTGAGAATGACTCAACATGAAAAAGCCGACATAGACCAAACAAGGACTGGCGCCAACTGCACTGCATACCTGCCAATGTGTTCACCCCCCCCCCCCCCCCAAAACAAGCCCTCCACCTAGTGGTCAGGACTGGAAGAGGTCAACAATTCATCCATCATCAATTCAGTGATTTTTCAAACTAGAAACAGATTTATGAAGCAAACTTGTATATAAACAGAATGTTGCAGAGAAACTTTCATTCACATACTAAACATCAAAGTACCCATAACTGACCTGAACAAAAGACACACGAAGTGCACAGAGGCACACACACATGGGTGGTCTGGGCAAATGGTTATTGCTTAAAACCATAATTTGATCATATATGGGATGCATATTTTACTTATTCAACATGTTTGACATTGTCTTTTATCATTTCAATCTACGGTTAGAGTTAGGAAATTATGCTTAAATAATACACTACATAAACAGAATGCCACCAAACAATTAACAGCATTAATGTAATTTGTGTGCTGTGTAAAATGTATTCTGTGCAGATGACCAACCAAAAGGCACTGAGTCATTTACTGATATATTATTAATTTAATTACATTTTAATTACACTGACATTTCACATTAAAGGAAAGGTTCTGGGTTGTATGTACCAAAATTATGATTAAGTTTAAATATATTTATGTAATGGGCTATTTACAAGTTGTAAGAAACAGTTACTGCAAAATACATAATAGTAAGTAAATTGTAATTAAAAACTAAAATATAGGCGAAAATGTGTCTTTGAATGAGCAGAAACTACAGCGTAGTTGTTACTGCACGAGTGTAGCACGCATGTTCAGTTTAGCAGTATGTAAACGGAACTTACGTTGTAAGACTTGGGATGTCGCTGCTTCCACTGAACCAGGACCAGCTGCGCTATGACGAGAGTGACGATGAGGATAAGAACCATCTCGGCATGCATGGCCTCGTGCCCTTTGTGTTTGGCATGCATTCTTGCATGTTCCAGTCTGATATACACAGATGCACACAGACACCCCCCCCACCCCACAAAAACACCATGTTTAACAAGCCAGAAGCAAGAGGAGTGGACATATGGGATAAATGGTGAAAAAGTGAATTGGTCTGTCATTTTCATGTATGACAACACATACCTCCATTTCTCCTCTGGTGAGAGTTGAGACAGATCAATCTGTAGAGAAAATTACAACCCAGTAAATTACAGAATTTTCATTTTTCCAAAACTTTTGTTTAACTTATTTACAGTAAATATTTTTAACCCATACCAGTAATGCAGTAAAATAAATGGCTAATACACGATGAAAATAAACGCAATTTAAATTGCCCAACACATGGCCATATTTAACCGATAAGTATGTAAAGTAGTAGAGTTTGGCTGGATCAAGGATCTTAACTCTGTTTGCCCGACCCCACCCGTTTGCAAAGAACACGAACACACACACGCACACGCACACACACACACACACAATCTTCTAAACTACTCCAGCAAATAGGACTGAATGAACAAGGCAGTCTCGAACGTCATGAAATGCCATGCTAACCAAATGTCATATCTTTTTCTAAAGTGATAACTATGTACTTTTTCTTGCACGAAAACGAATGTAAACTCTGAGATAAATGACCGATTTGTTCATTTCATTTCATTTTAATTCCTGCTGACAAGACCAAAGGTTAAGAACACTGGGCTAGCTATCTGGCTAGCTGGCATATTTTAGCTAATCTGCCGAATCGACAGAGATTACTGCTAGCGGCTAACTGGCTAGCGCTCCGCGAAGCATTTCGTCAAGAAGTCGCGGTTCGCGTTGCACTGTACATATGATTTTTAAAGGAGCAAGTTATCTTTGCCTCTACAGTGGTAAAGCCTTAAGCTGCCATACTCGAGAGGCTTCATCTTGGTGTCCATGCCCGTGGTCGTGCTCCACACCGTCAACTTCCACCTCAAACACCCCCGCCATCTTCAGTAGCACTGACAACCGGACTTTCCCTTCACCTTCCGGGTTAGGAGATTCACAAACCAATTGAAAGATACTGTAGTTGTTCTCGTTTTGTCAGCAAATAGTTTTTTAAATTCAGTTTAACTAAAGTTTACCAGGGAAACAGCATAATTAGGAAAGAACATAAACGAGAAAAATAAAAACATAAGAAGACATATATGACAAGTCGCATTTGTTACATACATTAACATAGTATTTTAACAAAAAAATTTTTTTTTCAGAATATTTATTACTTTGGCTGTTTTTTTACAGTGCATATATTCAGTAGACGAGCCATAATTGTATTAATAAATTGTGGAGCATAAATCTATAGAAGTAGCCTATATTAGAGATGAGTGGTTGTTAACCAGAGTTTTGTTTTGTTTGCTTGTTTGTTTTGCTTTTGACTTTTATACCATAACAAATCTAAATATTTGAATGAAGACAGATATCTATATATTACAAAATAACATTCCTAATAATAAATTGACAAGTAAGTAACATTTTTAGAAAATAAAATGGTAGATAGAATTATAGAAGTACTTTTTTCTCAATTTTATAAGAGACTTAAACGTATATACAATATTTAAGCAAATGTCTGTTACCTGGTGCTTATATCTCATCACTGGACATTTATGAATGTAATATTTTTTAAGAATAAAAATAAGAAAAAACCTAAGACCATCAGACAGATTAAACAAAACGTTGGACATATAAAATCATTAAATATTGCTACTTTTAAAATATTGTTTGAGGTAGTTTATTTAAAAAATATATTATTTAATGAATAACTAATAACGAATAACTAAAATCATGGGCAATTGAGCAGTATTCTATCAGCAGCAAACTGACTGATAAAAACACTGACTGCAAGAACAGTAAGAAATACAGTATAAACACGTATAGATGTTCTGCAGCTACTAAAAATAACTATGGTGAAACAGAGCAACATTTTCGTATCCCTCTGCTAATTGTAAATCTAAGTGTTGTAACTCTCGGTAGTGATATGCTACTATTAATATTTTTATAAAGTCTCTGTGTGACATGAATAAACTGTACCAAAACCCGAAAGCAATTTACTACCTCTTAAATGATTTTATGCTCAGTTGAACCAGGTGTTGTAGAAGTCTTTAAAAAGAATAAGGGTGTCTTGCTGAATGAAATCTGAATAGTCCAATATGGTTAAGACAAGACAAATATTATGTAAGATCTGTTATTATTATTATTATTATTATTATTATTATTATTATTGTTGTTGTTGTTGTTGTTGTTGTTGTTGTTACACAAAAAAAAATTTCACTCCTGTAGGCGGCAGCAATACCACGCGTTATTTAGTCACCTTATCATGTATGAAACTATATAAATATACTAGTGGATACAACTCACACTTTATGTGATTGTCACCTGTCATTCTTAAGCAGATCGTCTTTAGTGGATCGACGACCTTTGAACAGATTAATTCAATTTATTCAATTATTCAACTTAATTAATTTAATCCACGCTATGCCGGAAAATATGGTCTGATTAAATTTAAAGAAACAAAACATCCGGTCGGATATTCTACAATGCTGTCACTTAGCTGATAAAATAGATGATGTGCTTTATTTCTTTCTTTAAAGCTGTAATATTTAGGGAAGTGTAAGATTGCTCAAAGAATGTCCGGTGCCTATATGAGGTCATTTATATATATGTTGTCGTTCGTCAATAGCTTTTTTGAGTAATGAATATATGCTGCCTGTAGCGGGTTGTGCGCTCTTTCCCTTTTTGGCGACACCTGTTGGTAATTCACAAGGTTGCATACGGAAGAGCTCAAAAATGGTCATAAAAATCTAAACTAAAATATTAACTTATATGTTTGGCTTACATGGATTTCTATAATAAAATAAAAATAAATAAGGTAGCTGATTTTAAACGTAGTTAAATGTCTAAGGTTAAATGTTGTTCGGGCTAGAAAAAGTATTCCTTTTTTCCATCGCCAATTATCCATCTCCTGTCCATTCAATTCACAAACTAGTTTGTCCATACAAATCCCTCTATTACCAATATATGAATTGTGTGTTATAAAATAAAAATGTATAATATGATCATATGATTATGTCATTGTTAAATGTGCAATGTTTTTGTGATGATAATTGTGTGCTTGTGTGTGTGTGTGTGTGTGTGTGTGTGTGTAAACAAGAGGGCGTGTCAGATCTGTTGTTTCAGTATCCTATAGAACCGGCGTACATCGACCCAGTTAGGCGAGGGATACAGTTGTGTTTGCAGCAGAACTACGCAGCTGGACAATCTGCAGCATCGCAATTACTGACATTCCATGTATATCCCCAAAATAAAGAAATTAGCAATAATGTTGACTAGTTAAATACACACAGCACGAAAATGCATAATTAAAATAAAATTTACAAGCTTTATGCAAAAACTTAATAATGTGAATGTTTTATATGTTTTGTTATAAATAGATATAAATTCGTTTTATGTGAAATGTCCAAAAGTTTAAACGTTTAAAAATACACAGGCTTTTTATTTTTATACCAGTACCATCATTTACTGCCGTCTAGTGGACCAATGTCGTACGTACAAAACAAGATTTTCTAACGGAATTGGAAAATCGTAGCCATTGAATATTCATGCCATATTTTAAAGGGTGTGTGGAATAATGACAGAATAACTGGGTTAGTTAAAACGATCGAATAAAATAGAAAGCACTGAAAGAAGAAATAGAAGAAATTCCAACGGGCTCGTTTCTTTTCCCTGATTGGCTAATAAAAACATACCCGAAACAGATTGGCCCAGAGCCTTTGAGATGCTGCTTTGGATTGGCCGACAGTTTTAAACTGACTTCTGGAAGCTTTAGTTGACGTGCATTGACAAAGATCCAATGAGCACGGACCTTTACAGATACTGCGATTTCAAATTTCTTGATTTTAACATAGAAATTGCGAACTTGCAAAAAATATCTGTGAATTGCTCCTTTACAATCTTAAATCGTGATTGAAGTCGTGGTTGAGTGTTTGTAGGCGATCAGAGTTCGTATTTACCTTTATTCATTCATGCATTAATTTACGTGAACTAGGCAGCGTAAACAAGCTATATTAAATGTGTTGCTCTAGATTTGCGGCGGTATTGCATATTAGCTAGATATCAAGTTAATCTAGACTTCGCCAAGATTACAGGAGAAGAACTTGGACAGCCAGATTGGAATAAACCATGCCTTTCCAGCGGGGTAAACACTGCTCGGTATCTAAACCTAAGGGTAAAGTGAACGGTCTTGACAACCAGGTGAGCACACTGACGTTTTTTTTGTTGGCTTACGTTAGCTGCAAAGACAAAGAAGTTCAGCAAGCTACCTGTCAGTATAGAAGATTTAATGTCGCCATTGAGATTTATTTGTATAATATATATTTTTGGAATTATTGCACTTCAAATTAATTATGAACTGCCGTTGGCAAGACCCAAAAAACTATGATGACTTCTTTGTTTCCTTTGTTACAGAATGATGTTTATCATGTCAAAAGAACCCCTTCCTCCCCTCAGGGTGGACCCAAAAAAAGATCTGCCTTTATTGATCTTACAAATGTAAGCAAAAAGATTGATTGGAATATGTGATATTTAAATGGAAAATAAAGTTTGTTTGATGTGCGTGGGTATAATTTGAACTCGACATTTTACGATTATTGTGATTTATTTATCGGACACTGTTTCTCTAGTAGGTCATTCAAAACAGAATAGAGTAAGAAAGCCTTATCTTTTTTTTTCAAACAGACCAACAAAACCCAGAATGGTGACCCAGCAAAGAATGGCAAACCAGGGCAAAGGGCACCAGCAAGCAAAATGGTTAAGACTGTCGGTCATAAAGGGTAATGATTACTTCAGAACCTTCTGTTGTCCTGACACAGCAGCACAAGAACAGGCAAAATGTTTATATAAGAGAGCTGTATATTCTTTTAGGAATTGCTTACAAAGTTGTGTCACTCCAGGTCAAAAAGTGTCTCAAGTGAGAAGCATTGCAGCGAGCCTGAAGATCAGGTGGAGAAGGTGTTGTCAGCAGACTCCAGCGAAGCCTGTTTTGAGGCGCAGCTCCCAGTCCAACAATGTCTGCAATCAGCTGTTCAAGAACAAAAGGTTGGATTCGGTGAACTATTTGTCAGATTAAATGTCCTTCCTTGTAACATCAGTCATCTTGGCAGCAGTTTTTGCACTTTTTTAAAGATGCATTTGTCTGAAGATCTGGTAAAAAAAAGGCTTGTGTTTACAGCGGAGATAAAGTTCTGTATAAAACAATCACATAAACATGTCCATCATCCAAAGAGGTATATGATTTTGCATGTATGAATAGTGAGGATAGTGATCTCAGTCTCTGTATGAAAAAATGTGCTTAAAGGTCAAGAAATGTGAAGTTGCAAACATTTATTTTGAGAACTCGTCCAGCATATTTTTTAATGCTTAAATTATGTTCAATTGACACATGATCAACTGGAGGAAAAATAGAAATAACAGAGAGTGAGATACTCCCTAAAATCTGACACTTGGTGACTTCCTTGGTGAAACACTTGGTGTTTCCTGCCTTACCGTGGGAGGCGTCTAACAGGTCTGTCTAATCGCATTCACATTAATGCACTTTAGCCAGTTTGGTCAAACCTAACTACGTCTTGCATATCATTTCCCGCGCAGAGTGACCCCGTTTTTTAAAATATGTGAAGACAATGAACACGTTGAAGATGTATGATGGTCCTGGTGAACATCCATGTGGCAGTTCCAAATCATTCTGTGTGGAGAATTAAATATGAGTCGATGTTCCCAAACTAATGCCACATTAGGTCATGAAGATGGAATATAATTAGTCATGCGTGTTACAATCATGTAGTCGTACACTGAGATCAAACACCACAAATGATAAACATTTTAAGACCAAGCTCTTACAGTTATGTCTAACAATTCTTGAGTGTATTAGCCGAATATACTATAGAACTGCATGTATTTCTTAATTATGTCCAAATCTTTAATGGTTATGCTTGCTTGTTGTTTTGATACTCAGATACCAGAAGCTTTTGACATTGATAAGGATCAGGCTGGTGACTGCTTGATGAATTCGGAGTACGCCAAAGATATTTTTGACTACCTCAGGCTTAGAGAGGTAGGAACCTATTTTTGTTCGGATGGGTGTGTGTTTCTGTTTAATTTTTGTTTGCTGTGTCAGGCTTGGCACCGGGTTTTCAGCTCCTTCCGAAATGCTTGTTCATTGAGGATAATTCACCGGTAACGTATGATCGTTTTTTGAAAATGGAAGCTGATGGACTGGAGTGTTTACTGCTTAGCTTAAAGAACGTGCGTTTTTTTTTGTTTGTTTGGTTATTCATTCGCTTTGTTCATTCGCTTCATTCCAGGAGAAATTTGTCCTGAAAGATTACATGTGCTCTCAGCCGGATGTGAACGGAGACATGAGGGGCATTCTCATTGACTGGATGGTGGAGGTCCAGGTAAGCGTGCATGCGTGTGTGTGTGTGTGTGTGTGTGTATAGATGTGTGTGTGTCACAGTTTTCCAGCGAGTGTTGTTTCCTTTATTTTCGGGGCTTCTATTACATCTCCGGTTTGCACGTGTCATCCGCCTCTCCTTACAGGAAAACTTTGAGCTTAATCACGAGACACTATATCTGGCGGTGAAGCTCACAGACCATTACCTCTCTGTCACCGTGGTGATGAGGGAGTCCCTGCAGCTGATTGGTTCCACAGCGATGCTCATCGCTGCCAAGTTTGAAGTAAGTACCTAACGAGGGCCAGTTTCCCCAAAAGTGTCGTAACACAAAGATCAACATTCGCTGGTATCATGAGCATCACATTAAATGTCTGTGGTAATACAGCATATCTGATGGTTGTTACATATACTTTGCCTAAAATAACTAGCATTTCTATAACGACAAAATGTCAGTAAAATGACCTCCTTTTGCCTTTTGTTAAGCTTCTCTCAGTCCTTTAATCAAAAACGCGTGGCTGTCTGTGTTATGTTCATAAAACACTTCAATGTTGGACTAGGAGCAGTGCCCTCCCAGTATTGATGACTTCCTCTACATTTGTGACGATGCGTACAAAAGACAGGAGTTTGTTGCCATGGAAAGGAACATCTTACAGGGACTTAAGTTCGATATTAACATTCCTGTGGCTTATAGATTTCTGAGGCGGTATGCAAAGGTAAGAACCTTCCAGAACCTGGTGCTTCTCTTTGATGCATTTTAAGAATAACATTGGTTGGTGATTATTTGCATTTAAATCTGTGTGTATGTCTTCTGCCTCGTCCGTTTGTCTTTCGTAAGACACAAATCTTATATGTACTGTATATTTAGGTTTGGAAGGATGCAACCCAGTGTTGAAGTTTTAAAGCAATTTCTACTAAGGGTTAAAAACACCTTATTTTAGAATATGTAGGCAGCTGACATGGCAAATGTATTTTGGTTATGTGCAGATTTGGTCTGGCTTGTCCATTTGCAGTTATACTGCATTTGCTGGAACCAGACTTTAAAGTATACGGGGTGAATCATATCGGTTCAGGTTCAGGCCATTATGCACCATATTATTCTGCAGGACAGTGGCTAGAAGAAACCTGCACTACCAAACAGCTGCTCAGGGCTAAAAGTAAACTATCCTTGACAAACCTCTCTAATGAGAGAAGACTACAGAAGCCTGCAGGGAATGCGTTTCTGGATCTCATATATAAGCTAAACTCCGAGTGCGCACCACTGCCTGGGTTTGCGTCCTTCCCAAGGAATCCGGTCCGCGCCACTCTCCGATTCCGTGTTTCGGTTTTACTTGGGCCTCGCAGGTAGCTGGCGCAAGTATGGAGACGCTGACTCTAGCACGCTACGTGTGCGAGATGAGCTTGCTGGAGCCGGAGCTGGTGACGGAGCGAGCCTCACTCCTGGCCTCCGCCTGCCTGCTCCTCGCCCTCGTCACCAAAGGCCTGGGAGGATGGGTGAGGCAGTGAGCGAATGCACGGCATCCGCTGAGCGTCGGTAAGTTTCATCCGGGTGGTCCCTAATTAAACTCTCCTCCCGCTGCAGACCGGGGCTCTTCACTACCATAGTGGCTACACCCTGGAGGACCTGAGCTGTCTGACGAGGAAACTCTATGCCATGTTGGCCAGCCCGTCGGATGCGCAGCTCAAAGCCGTGGAGAACAAGTACTCTCATAAGTGCGTAAAAAGAACAAGTACCCTCACAAGTACTCTCATAAGTGTGTAAAAAGAACAAGTACCCTCGCAAGTACCCTCATAAATGCGTAAAAAGAACAAGTACCCTCACAAGTACTCTCATAAGTGCGTAAAGCGGATGCGTCTCACTGAAATCATGTTTGTGGGAAGTTGGTTCTCATTTGATTCTCTTTTCTGTGTGTGTGTGTGTTTTGCAGAGTCTTTTTTGAAGTGGCAAAGATTCCGTTGGTCCATATTGAGACACTAGAAGAGGCTCTGTCTGAGCAGGACATTTCTCTGTGAATCAAGAACTTTCATCCCAGATTCTTATAAATGTTTTTTGTTCGGCTCAAACGTTATTTATTATATTTTGTATGTATTTAAATATTTTGTAGTTTTGTACTATATTTAAAATATTTTAAAAATATTCATTTTATATCTAGCTCATAGTTGGTTGTTAAATAATTAAGCAGAAATGTGCATTTGAATGTATAGTTTTAATTCATGTAATATCTTAAAAAACAATGTTTTGTTGTAATGTTTAATCTTTGTTAGAGCTGTAATTGTGTGCAGGAGTGTTATGCTATTTTATATCCTTAAAATATTTTATCATCAGCTTTTCCCTTATGTTACTATGTAGGCAGCACTTTTTAGTGGTTTTGTTTTGGGAAAAAAAAGATTCCACTTGTCTGTGATCAATCTGTAGTCTTACAGAATCACAAAAATCTGTCTAAAAGGCTCACACTCTGCAAACACGTTGTTTTCGCTGGCAGTTCTTGTAATATCTACTTTAAGCCACAAGTGGGCAGTATGCCTAGATTTCCCGACTTTCTGATCCCACGCTGATTTTGAGAGACATAAATTACATCTGTTAAATGAATTTAGCCGATGAAAAAAATGATTTCTGAAAAGTGCATGAAGGTGCACAATTCTGTGGCAGGATAACATTGAACACACCTGGAGAATGAATGTCTTGTTCTAAGTAGTACAAGAAATATAATGTTTAATAAGCTGCCAGTCTTTAAGGAGAATTTAAATAAACTCTTAGGGTTTAGGTTTTAGGTTTTCTCATTTTTTCTGAAACAGTTTTTTGTTGATTTAAAAAGCATGTCGGCTCAATAGGGTCCTAATGGAGAGGAGTGTCACTGGGAAAAGCAAGTTCATTAGCTATGGGGCCATCATATCAGGACTACATTAAGAAAATAAAAAACTGGATGGCACAAATGGTGTGACAAGAACAAAGTGGTATTTGGATGCCCATACAGCCAATACAGAATGCAGTATCCAAACAAGGACTGGAAAGGTTGATGACATTAGTCCTGTGTTCTTTCAGCTCTATGCTGGCTCCCAGTTAAATTTTGGATTGATTTAAAAATTCTCTTTTTGACATATAAAACCCTAAATGGTCTGGGCCCACAGCATCTGAGTGAACTCATATATAACCCACCTCACCTACTGTACTCTAACAATGCAGAGTTTCTCTTAATTCCTAGAATTGGTAAGATTACAGCATGGTGAAGCCTCTCGGTTATGAAACAGCTTTCCAGTTTTAATCCGGGATGCACACACATTCACAATTTTTAAATCTAGGATAAAGATTTACTTATTTGCTCAAGCTTTTGGTTAGCTTCCTGTATATAAAGGTGTAGTGAAGAGACATGAAATATCTCATAGAGCCCTCAGGACTGTGGTCACACTCTAGGCCTCCCTTTTTGTTTTTTTAATGTTAATCTTAACACATATAACTTGCACCTTTGTTTTATTTGCATACAACTGCATATTTAATGCTCATTGGTGGCGAAGCATCTGAAAAATAAAGTCCCGACCCCGCCCACAGATGAACCAATACTGCCATGTGCCAAACAGCCTGTCCTCTCTAGATCCTCTGGAGTAACTGTTCACATGAAGTGGCTATTTGGACTAAACAATTTAATGAAGTATGGACTGGTTATCAGGCAGGTGGCCCAAGGATGACGGAACCCACATGTTATGGATGCTCATAAGACGCTCATAGGGACCCACGTGTTTGTAAAGTGTTATATAAATACATTTGACTGTAGACCAGATGAACAGGACCTGAGTGTACAGGGCGAGAGGGAGGTTATTACTTGGTGAGGTACTGACAGCACCATCAAGAACTTTATATGTTATGAAAAGGATCTCGCGCTGAGTCTTGGAAGAGGTAAACTGTGGAGTGTGCAAAAGGTCAGGGAGGATTGGTTTAACCCATCCCCCTCTTTGGCATTAAGCATCATGTCGACTGGAGACTAATAGGGAAGGCCTACATACAAACCCCAGTGTCCTTAATACGTCAAATCCATTTAACTCATCTCTCAGGAAGCCACCTGGGCTAAATGCCATTTTTTGAAATATTTTGATCAAGGTTCCTTAACAAATCTGAAGAGCTGTGACGTGGTGCTTATGTGGGCGTATGGAATAGGAACTGGAGCAGTGAAATGCTATGAGTGAGACTTAGTCGTGGGTGCAGTGGTCAGGTTATTTGGACTCTCATTGAACACGAATATGCATAACTGTACATCTACAGTGTGTGTAAGAGAGTGAAGCTTGCAACTGTAAACTAATGGTCGACCTGTTTCTTCTCAAATCGAATGCTCTTCATAAT
The DNA here is from genome assembly GCA_028565775.1 of Sternarchorhynchus goeldii. Lineage (NCBI taxonomy): Eukaryota > Metazoa > Chordata > Actinopteri > Gymnotiformes > Apteronotidae > Sternarchorhynchus > Sternarchorhynchus goeldii. Next base: position 13,975,491 of record JAOXYF010000003.1, on the reverse strand, counting down.
AGACATACAGTACTTATATCTAGGGCTAGTCGAGACAAACTGCGCCTCAACAATTACCATACATGTTTCTGTTTTTTCTAGTTTGAATCAACGACCTTATTTTATGCTTGTCAGTCGATAATTACTTATGTATATATATGAAAATGTATATGTTTTGCTAATAATTCTGGATTCGGTAAAGGAGTTCTCAGAGATTCACTTTGAATGTTCACTCTCCCACTCGTTTCATTTCTCCCTGTCACGTTCACACATTCTGCCGTTATGTAGGCTACCTCCTAATGTTTACTGAGCGAAGGACGAATATCTGCTGAACAACTACCACTTTAGGACAAGCAGGTTTTAATCTAGAATGTTCCTTGACAGATTTTGGACTTTTTGAATAAACGTTATCATCATTGACTGCCTACAACAGAAACGACGCTAACATACGAGATTTTTTTGATGATACGAGTGACTAAACACCACCAGCGTTCGTGCGAGTTGAGGTGCAAATCAAGTCACTGTTTAACGCATCTGGTACGACTGACTTCGGTTTAGCAACAGACTTCTGACTTCTTTAGCAGACTTTGAAGAAATAGCGCAAGATAAAACCAGATTACGATCGACTACTAACGAGTAAGTGTGAGGCTAACATTTTATTTACAGATACATTTATATAAAATGGTTTGGTTGTTTGGTATTCATTTTGGGAACGCACAATTTTAAAGTCTTTCACCATCTTTGAATGAGGTTCGATTATTCTTGCATTAATGAAGTTACTAATCTGTCTCACTTATTAATTATAAGACTCATTGACTCAGTCTGTTTGATTTATTTAACGTAATTGGAAAACTAAAGTAACGTAAAACGTAAACGAGCTACTGGATTACTGGATGTAATATGCGATACTACAGCGAGCTGTTCATTATGGGAAGTGGCTGTAGTCATTTCCCCAGTTAACTGATTATTATGTTCCCAAATATGAAGCATTCATTTTGTTACTTTGTGGTGAGTTGTATTTGACACATGTATTACCTCTTGTCCTTAGAAGTCACAAAAACAAACCTGTAGTATAGTGTGTGTGTGTGTGTGTGTGTGTGTGTGTGTGTGTGTGTGTGTGTTTGTCAATTTTTAGACTAAATGGTTCTACAGTAATACATATCTTGACAGGACCAGCAGAAAGGAACAATGTAATTTACTATATGAAAAAAGCTGAAAGGAAATGTACCTATATAATACATGTAAGTATTTAAGTACATATAACATATATTTGACCCCATTACCTGAAAATTCTCAAATCCAAATGTGTGTGTGTACATGTGCATGTTTGGCTGAAGTATTTGAATCTGCATCTGTATGTTACACTCATTTCTCTAGTCATCACACTGCCACCAGATGCAATCAGTTCTTATCTAAAACAAGAATTCTTTATTCATGTGGCTTTTACTGAAATGCTTTCTACTGAAAAAAAGTATCATTTTGAGTTCAAGTGAACTGGAAGCACCTGCTACGCAGTATTTACAAAGTCCTATTTACAGTAGGTGCTTGTGATTCCAGTAGACCTGAAGATATGCCTATGGTCTTCAGGGGTGCTATGGTCTTCAGGGGTGCTGTGGCCTTCAGGGGTGCTGTGGTCTTCAGGGGTGCTGTGGTCTTCAGGGGTTGTTCTAGGATGAGAGCTTTAGGACTGCCAAACACCCAATGTGACTGCCCCCCCAACCCATTTTTATTATATGCCCAAACACCTGTATATTTTAATGTTATTTTGTATGTTGTTTTTATTGTTATTGTTTTCTTGTATATTGTTATACCATGTACTTGTTTTTTCTCTGTATCAGATAGCATCTTACTTAAAAACAACAACAACAACTACTTATATTTAGGTGTGCTGGGAGCATATGGCAGCCTTTCTCCTGCACACGTAGCCATGCAGTGCAAAACGACGTGTAACTCGTGCTTCTGGTTGGGTCAAATATTTGATAAGCTACGAATATTTCTGATAAAATATGCATCAGTGCCAGTGTTGAATCAAGTTCTGTAACAGGATCACTTTCTTGAGGAAGTGTTATTGGCCCTTCTGTTATGGTACATTGAAATATGTAGAACTTTTTAAGATACTCTGAACATCATGTTTTTCTGTGATGACTGCGATCGTTGTATTAAGAGTTTTACTAAACATTTTTTTTTTCCCCTTTGGGCCTCACACACGCCTCTGACACCGCTGCTGACAAGAACGTTGACGCCCGAAAGGAAAAAAAAAAGTTACTTGCAGTGCTGATGCTGCTGTTAGTATTACAGCACAGCAGGGAACAGGAGTGTGAGGATGGCAATACTGCAAAGGTAGCATTGAATAAACATGTATTTAATGCATGTGGCGCTCATGGGATCTCTGCTCTCATTAAAGGAAAAGACCGCAGTAACACAGCTCAGTCCAGTGAAAATCATCAAATCCCAAATGTGCTGTTCAACTCATTGTTTTGAATATGTGAGCAATATCATGAGTAGCTGTTAGATTTCACAGGACAGCTATGAATAATAAGTTGACATGTCCAAAAAACGGTGACGTCCATCTGTTGTTCCTAGAGATATGTAGACTAGTGCGAGCTGTAGTCAGGTTTGACATGATTTTATGTACAATAGTTTATAATACACAGATGCCAAATCAGAAATATTTTAATGAGAATGAAAGGAACATCTAAAATGCAGTTCAAGTTACAGTTTAAGTTACAGTGGAGGATGGCTTGCAATCTCATTAATATTCGTTCTTCTCATTGTGTCAATGCATCTCTTCACGCATTTTAAAACATTTATTATCAGGCAGCACACACAAATCTGTTGTATTCAAATGAAACCTTTTGAGAGACAAATAGCCAATAAAAAGACTTTTAGAAATTATTTTACATAATCTGTTATACGTCTGATATGATTGCAAAATTGACTCGCGTTGAAAGTTCATTAGTTTTTAATCATCTAATTTTTACTGTTATTGGTGGGACATGTTTGGATATCAGTTGAGTGGATATAGAGATGTTCTCTCATTATTCTTGGATGCTCTTTTTCGTGTATTTAATTACACTTATGACACTGGTCCTTGTTTTTCAGGCTTAGTCAGAAGCTTCATGAGGGGGCACATTCACTTTTGAGGTTTCAGTAGGCAGCATTTATTAAAATTTCACTGTGTTGAGGCGAATTAAATTCATATGAAGATAAAGAGGTGATGCCAGAAAGACCAAGACATGACACGTGTAAACATGACACGTGTAAACATGACACATGTAAACATGACACATGTAAACAGGACAGTCTTAGATCACTATTACATTGTTGTTCTAGGAATGGTATAATATATAATAAGATATTATTATTTCTTAGTCACTTTTTATTAGAAAATACTGCAAGCAGTATTAAAAAACAGACCCCCCCCCCCCCAGATCTCATAGGCTACAGTTTCAAGTATTTAGTGTTTTTCGTGTAGCCCTTACACTTACAGGCTCTTAAAGCCTGGTATGGTATACCAGAAGATACTTCATGAAACTTCAGGACAGTCAGGACAGAAGAGCTCATAAAAAATATGAAATATTTTAATTTTAAAATATTTCCTGTATTTCCTGTTTTTATCTCAATAAATAGAAATAACTATACTTGATCACTATACTTTTGGTATACCAAACCTAATGGTGACCATAGACTTTTGCACAGTACATTATATAAACAAGACATCACACATTCAGAGGGGAAAAAAAAGATGCATGTTTCAGGGGCAATTTTGTCACGTGCATTTGATTGGTACCTTAGACTCATGTAGCACACAATGACCACGGCCATCTTAATTTGTATACGGCGCTTGAAGCAACGTCTTGTGGTGGGCTGCTCAAAATGCTGCAGATTTGAGGTCTTCTGAACCATTTTTTCACAGAGAAAGTGTTAGGCGCTGCAGGAAAAAAGAATGAGGCCTTGGATATGTCGGGATTCGTCAGAGTGAATAAGCATGAAGAGATGTTTTCTGTCAGGGGTGAGAAAAAATCCTAAGCAAAAAGTGGGTTATTCATTCAAGGACAATACCTGCCTAGCCATTTTCACTACTTGGTTTAATGCGTTGTTCTTGCATTAGATCGGAGGACATTTATATTGCAGTGAACATAGAGAAAACTTTAATCTTACACATACACAGATCAAGCGGAAATTGGAGAATGATTGTGTCCTGTCTTACTGATACAGTCAACAGTCACCTGTCTGCATCTATGATAGGCAGAAGATATATTTAACAGTGACATTCATGTGCATTAAGCAGAAGCCTGTACCAGACAGCAGACTAATTGTGACACTGTATCACAGCCAATCACTTTCCAGTGGATGAGGTCATCTTATTTAACGCTTAGTCATAATAAGTCAAAGATATCGCACTTACCTGTCAAGGTTGCTATGTGCATCCCTGTGGTTGTCAGAGATCACATTCCCCGGGGTTTCCCATCATTCTCTCCAGGGCATGTAGCCACAACACGGTGATCCTAGCATTTCCTGGTGTGTGAACTCTCACCCTTTCCTGGGGCCCTGCCACAATCAGCTCCTTCCCTGTAACACGTGCCGACGTTTTTGAGACCGTAACGGAACTGAGCTTGACTGTGGAAGGAGCGTTTTAAGTGATTGAAGGCCTCTCAAGATTTACATTAACAACACTAAATATGCATAATATGAAATATAATCTATTAAACAGTATAAAAAAGGTAGAATAATCCAATTTAACAGACATTTTTCTTTGAAAGTAACATTACAATATAGTGATGCATGCTTTTATTACAAGAGCCAACTATTTTTGGAAAGCTATTCTTTTCTTGGTTTGTTTGCACTTTGATCAGCTGAAACGTTTTAGAAGCTGTTGCACACATTTTAAGGCTTGTAAATCACAAAGTTGTTGTACATAGGACCAGAATAACGCATACAAACACGCTAGCATAGCTAAAAATGCAGAAAAGTGGTTAGCCCAATGCAGATGAAGTCATGCTAACACGTTCTCCAATAGCATCTGTTCCTTATTAGCCGTCCTTTTAAGTCCATAAAATAATCTTTCCTGCATTAATTATTCATATCAGGGTATCTCCCATTCCTTCTGTCATAGTAAAATAACTGGATAAGTGGCTTGTGTGGAGGCCTTAATGAGAGAGTCACTGCCAGGCAAACAAGGAGAACCACAAGGCAGACAAAACGGATTAAGGGCAGACAAAAAGAGTAAACCGGGGTGGCATGTGAAGCAAAGTCAACGTCAAGGAGATGACAAAACAGTAGGTGTGCTCTTGTAATGCAACGGGTGCAGAAATTGTACCCTTGTGCAGAGGGCAAGCAGAGACTCCAGCAGGACTAGATATATATGGAGGACTAGACTCCATAGCATAACTAAAAAGGGGGAGAACCAAGAGGAAACACAGACATGTGGAAGCCCTGGGATGTTAGGAACCAGGAGGAAACACAGACATGTGGAAGCACCCCCCCATCTATTAAAGCTCTTATGTGTTTTAGAGGTTTCCCTCTGATTAACAGTATATTTGAATGTGATTGACTGAACTTGAGTCCCAATGATGCAAAAACTAAAGCTTGACTCATTTCTTCATAACTTATTTTGTGAATTCATTATTAAAACTAATATCTGTTATCACATTTCAGCCTTAAATTAACAGTGTCTGCAAATTTTGCTGTCATCCATGTTTTCCTTGTTCCCAATGGCTGTGAATGTTTGAAGATTAAAACATAATTTCAGTTGATTTTTCAGTAATAGTTTTAAAAATCTACTAACCTTAAACGTTGTCTCTGAAACAGACAGTATATGTGAATCAGCAAATGAGTTTCTGATTTCCATTTGGTTGTTGCTGGCACGTTCATGAATTTCATCCATTTTCATGCTGGTCTGAATGTTTTGGGCCTTTCCCCCTGACTGTACAATAAGCCCCTAAGTGTCCATGTTCATTTGTGATCAGGCATGTGTGTGGTCTCCTACAGCGCTCTCTAACCCATTCTCTATTGCTCTTTGTGTAGGTATGACCTGCACACCCTCGATTAGGCAGCCGTGGAGGAGGGAACAGGTAGACGAGAAGCGCATGCATGGTGTCCCAAAGCACTGGGAACTGCTGACTTCTATTAGCTAAAACAAGACAGCTGACCCTGGACAGCTCCATTTTGGCTCCTCTATGGCTTCACAGCACTGCATGGCTCCCATAAACCGGAGCCATTTTGGATCCAACCATTCGGAATCTGAACTGTTGAGCCACTGTGCGGAGGGAGGGAAGAACTGGCCTGCTTTGATCATTCTGGTTATAATCTTTCTCACTGTTGGCGGGAATATCTTGGTCATCCTGGCGGTGTCCCTGGAGAAGAAGCTGCACAGTGCCACCAACTTCTTTCTGCGTTCCTTGGCAGTGGCAGACCTGCTCGTGGGCATCCTAGTCATGCCAGCTTCACTGATCAGCATCCTGTATAGTGAGTACTGCCCATTCACCGCTACAGGCTGCATTCTTAAATGTTTCTACATGTGCACTCTTCCCATGTTTTTGTCATTCGTCGGATGCAGCACGGCAACAAATTGGTGCCATTGTGTATCTAAGCACTTAAGTGTCATTTTTGAGTGTTTTTGAGTGCTCACGCTTCACTTAGTTCTTTATGCTTTTCTTCCTTTTGACAGTTTTATGTCAAAAGGTTTTAGTTCATATCAGAGTGAGTTTAAAGAAAAGACATTGGTCATTAAATTTTACTTTTGGTAATTTAATAAAACTGTCCCAAGCAATTAAGATCATACATCTAAATTTTGCCTTTACATTGGATATTAAGATAAAATAAATATTAATGGAAGAACTTTTTTTTTTAAATTTTCAAATGCTTGTCTTTCAGTATTTTGTCTTTGAATAGCAGACAAAAGTTTAATCCTAAAACACCATACTATTTCCATAATGTCATATTCTTTAAATTCGGTATCCGAGCAGCCTATATTTCACAGCCTATTTTAACATTCAGAGCCTGTACTTGAAGATCAGTTGAACAAAGTGACATGCCTGAAATGTGTAGCCAAACATAACATATCGGTTATTAAAGATTTGTGGGTCCATTCAGTATTGTTGAAGATCTTTAAACAACAGGATCAGTAGGGAAAGCGGACATTTCTGTGTCAGGCCATTGGTGCAGTCTTGAGAGTAAAATGTACTTTTGGCTATCCCTGTCATATCTGAACAGGAAATGTAGTTTTGAGGCTCTTCCTTCTCATCAAGATTCCACTGTTGCCGCGGGAGCTTGGCTGTGGGCGACGGCACGTGCACGATACCATTCCACATTTAATCTCCATGGACACTAATTGAGTGTACTGATATGGATCTGTTTTTGCCGATTGCCCACTCTAACACTTCTCCATTCATTCATACTGAAAACATGAAAGATTCAAAAGCCTGGCAATCGATTTTTGTGTACTTCTTACTGCTCTGTCTAATATCAGACTGTTGTCTGTATAGGAGTTGTGAGTTATTATCATTTTGATGTTTACCGATTCCTACCATGTAGTCTTTTCTTTACATAGTGCACTTGACAGTTTGTGGTGCTGCTAACTATGTCAATATCCTTTAAGATCTTTCACCCACATTGTCTTTGAATATACACACATATTATATAGAGCAGGGTCCAGAATGCTCCCAACCGCTGTCGTGTCTTTGTTGGTGTGCAAAGATTGTTGACTGTTGGCAATCATATCCAGCTTCTGTAATGTTCTCTACTACACACTTTATAGCATGACACTTTAGTTCCACCAATACCCTCATTGACATCAAAAACACAAACCAAGAAAGTCACTAAGAAACTAAACCCATGGAAACCAAACAAATGTACTTTTTGTTTGTTTCTTCTCTGCAAATATGCACCTCCTGCCAACACACGTGAACATAACCTTCTATGCCTAAAAAAGGCTTAAAAACTGATCACAGATCAGGGAACTGTATAGATTTCCCCCCATTTTTTAATGTGCCTTTCCTCAGATTATACGTGGCCTCTTCCCCGGGTTCTGTGCCCCATGTGGATTTTCCTGGATGTGCTCTTCTCCACGGCTTCCATCATGCACCTGTGTGCCATCTCGTTGGATCGCTACATTGGCATCCGTAGTCCCATCCAGTACAGCCTCAACAACTCCCCCTGCAGGGCTATGGGCAAGATTGTTGTTGTCTGGACCATATCTGTGGGTGAGTAAGATACATACAACAGTCTTGCGCAGTGCCCCACGCTTGTGCAGTGCAATGAGAGGAGGATCGATGTGTGTTATCTCTGCCTGAAAAGGACTTTTGCAGTAATGTGATCTTTTTGCCGTAGGTTCACCATTCATCTGAGATCATATCAATATCATATCATGTGCTCTCCTGCACCCTTCCACTTTTCCATTTCGTTTGTTTGTTTTTTATTTTTTCTTGTTCCAGTGGTCTCCTCCCCTATCCCAGCGATTGGCCTTCAGGACGAGCGGAAGGTGTTTCTGAATGGCAGTTGTTCACTCAATGAGCCACGATTCGTTCTGGCTGGTTCCTTCGTGGCCTTCTTCGTGCCCCTCCTTGTCATGGTGGTCTGCTACTGCCTGACAACGCGGGTCCTCCAGCAACATGCCGAGACCATCGTTCTTCACACCGATCCCCAATGTCCCTCGTCTCGCCAACCCTCGCCCCGGCAACCCTCGCCCCAGCCCAGTGTAAGTGGCGCCAGCCTCCTGAACGAGGAGCCACCCTCCGATGGCGGACAGGTGACGCCGCGAGGCAGAGGGGTCACTGGGTACCTCGCTGCCCCATCAAGGAGTACCGAGGGCGGGGTCACACAAGGCCTGGGGAGGCGGGGCGTGGCGCAGGCCATCAAGAACGAGCGACGTGCTTCCAAGGTCCTGGGCGCCGTCTTCTTCCTCTTCCTGGTCATGTGGTGTCCGTTCTTCATCACCAACGTGCTTCTTGCTGTGTGCCAGAGCGACTGTGGCGAGCACCTGTCCGAAATGATGAACCTCTTTGTGTGGGTGGGCTACGTGTCCTCTGGGGTCAACCCCCTGGTCTACACTCTTTTCAACAAGACCTACCGCCACGCCTTCGCCCGCTACCTCCGATGCAGGTATCAAAGGCTGACAAAGACTTTACCAAACAGCTCTCCCTGCCAGGTGTACTCTGTCACTCCCACCCCTGTCCTGGGGGGGCGGAGCTGCACCAACACCAATGGGAACAGGGGCTTAGATAACTCAAACCCGGTACATAAACCGGGTCAGGCGCCCAAAGAAAGTATGAGTAACCTAGCTTCCAAAGAGCACGTCAGCTGTGTCTGACTCTAGGAGAGCAAAGAAACGGACTTTTTTTACTGGTCTAATTCCTAGTCCTGATCTATGACATTTCTTCAGTATGAACTAAACAGCTCCACTTGCCAGTGGATGTAAAAGAATTGTTTGCAGAATCAAGATGTTAATGATGGACATTTTTTGTTCAATGTGAAACATATGAGAATAACAGGCTACCAATTTTAATTTTTGATAGTTTTTAGAACTTTCCAACGTTCAGGCAACCCTACTGTATTTCCAGATCTTTCATACGCCTGATCCAGCGTTGGAAGCCTGGCAGATTTATGGCTCTGCGGGAAGATTTGTATCCTGACACTCAGCAGGACAGAGTAAAGTCACAGTACCACCAAGTGGACATAAGACTGCATTTACATTAGATTTTCAGCATTTGGCAGATGCTGTTATCCAGAATGACGTGTATATTTATCAAGATGACAGACTGCATGCTGGGAATGAATTTGTGCCCTTGGCACCTTACTTTACCTGGGCAACCAGCTGAGCTACAGAGTTTCCAAAATAACGCAGGAAACTGTAGTTTTGAATTTTTAATCTTGATGCTTATTGACATGCACATTTTTGGTCATTGTTTCAATCTTTTGCATGGATAATGTTGAATATATATTCTGATATGCAGTATTTTTTGCTTACATTATTTTAGGTAACTATTCTAAAAGTGGATTGGAAGGAAAACGTTTTGCTTTCTTATGTGGTTTTTAAAGTAAACTGACGGGTAAATGCACAGTCTGGATATAAAGTACTTTTGCAACAAGATGGACTTGAGGTGACAAAAGAAGTAAAAATGTAGCTGAAACTTTGAGTCCATCTGAAACCCATTTTCTGCATTTCATATAAATGAACCACAAAATGACTACATGGGATTTTTCCAGTTTCCCTTTTCTATTGAAAGAAACAAATTGTACAATATTCTTGGATTGATCTATATGTAACTGTACACATTTTAGTTTCTAATATTTCTGGAGTATTGGGGGGGGTTGTTTGTTTTGTTTTCTTTTTCTTTTTTTCTTTTTCTTTATTTTTGCATGTTTGGTAGTCAAACCTTTTTAAATGGCTGATTTATTTTGGAATCATGTCAGTACTGTGAGACAGGGAATCAATGACGAGGAGTGTGAGAATGTATGATTCTGTCTCCCAAAGCTGTGTGAACAGAGCTGTTTTTCCACTTGAATGGGCTTCGACGGTGAACTCCCCACACCCCAAACTGTCTGTCTCCCTCCCTCCCTCACACACACACACACACACACAATACATTTGAATCACTCAAGCACTTTCCCACAGTGCCCACAAGAGGATTCTCATCTTACTAACCATGACAAATAGCCGATCGAAAAAAAGTCCTACCACGTCTAATGCAATAATCAACATTAATCTTTTAGAGCAACCTCTTAAATATCGAGCTATGCAATAAATAGTGTGAGGGCTCATATCAACTTTCCAGTCAACTAAAAAGGTATTTCTGTGAGGAAAAAGCTGCTCGTTCATTTCTGCTTCCCAAATTCTACTCATGCCTTCGTGCATCCCTGATACACTGGGTGGTGGTCCGTGAATCATTCGCACACGCATGCGCCGTGGCGCCTTTGCTGCAGAGCGCTCGGCGAAGAGGAGCGACGGTGCCTACGATCCACACATGAAGCCCAGATTTCGGCAGCTCCTCAGTCACCCGTTGTAAACCACCGCTCGATAATCCATCGATAATGATGGCACCTCTATCAAATGCCAGCGGTTCATAAAATGCCCAAGGTGTAGAACTTGAATATTCGTTCTTCGTCGCAAGGAATAAGTCTGAAAAGGGGAAACTACAGTCGCTGTTGGTAAGTACATTTAAATTACAGATGCATCGTTAGATAGTTTAGCGTGGTGTCGTAATTATCAGGCATAGATATATCGTTTCTCCTAGGTCAACATGTCAGAAGGACTGGTAAAAGGAGTCGGCTATAATCGCTGGGTCATTGTGTAGCGCGTTTTAAACAACCTAATCTGTGGGTATATATAAGACCATTTCAAATGTCAAGATAAATGCTCTCACTATAACATTCAGACGTACTCTTCGCTTAGTTTTGTTATAAACTGTGTCAATGAAATTCTGTTAGTCGTAAATGTTGTCAAGGGCCCAGGGTTTTACACCTGTTTGCCTAGTAGGCTCATATCACATGCCAGGACAGTAGCACGCATGAGTGACGTAATGGTAATCAACAACCCAACACGGTCTATCGACCCACGTCAGGAACTACACCTTTTATCATTTTAATAGTGCAGAAGGGACCACTAGAAACATGTCATGAAAAATGGTGGTCTACCTAAACAGCTGAAATCTCATAACTGACAGATTTTCGGTTGTTTAAATGAGCTCTAAATGAAATTATGAATAGGATTATTACAGTTAAACAAAGGAAATAGCTGTACAGTCATTTTTGTTGTTCCATTTCATTCCTTCCTTCCCTGCAACTGTTGATTGTATGCATTATTTATAGTGATATTAGGGGGGAAATGTGCAGGACTCCAGCTGTTTTATGCCAAATATTATTATATCTGTAGATTTTCACAATGCGCGAGAGAGTGAAGTTATGTGCCATATAGAATTAATGTTATGAAACTCTTCATAAATAAATTATGTTATTCTAGTAATATATTCAGGTAATGCTACTGTATATAAGCTGCAAATATATGGGACATTATCAATAATTCATGGTAATACATTGAAAATTCAACCAATATATTTTATCAGGAAAGCTCACAAACGACCTGAGCTCACATTAATCAGAGACATGGTTGATTCTGACAAAAAACAAAACAAAACTAAACTAAACAAAACAATGCATGAATGATATGGTGAGCTTGGTCATGTGACCATGCTTTCTTACATTCTAGTTGTCAAATCAGTGTCATTTGTTAAATCAGTGTGTCATCAAACACTTATGTGACATTATTGAACTACCACTGAGTGCTCAATTAAGTTTTTATTGTAATTGCTTGAGAATGGGGTAAATGCAGTGTTTCTATAGATAGATGCATTTTTCAATACAAGATATTGTTTTGAGACTTGTTTGGTCTACAGCATTCCTGAAAATCTAGCATAATATTTTGTGAACTTTGCAATATTTAAAAGAAGTCCACTGTGGTCTTTATTTGTGTTCTTGATATTAACTGTATGTACGGTGTGTTAAACTATCAAAACTGTGTGAAAGGTGCTGATGCTCTCTGACCTGTTATGTATTGGATGTTACCCTCTTCTTGCATCTAGTTATTAATTTCACATCAATGTAGAATAATGTTAATAAACCTTAAACTGTAATGCACCTACCGTTGGTCACTTGTCCATGAACACCATTTAATGCAATTATGATCAGATTTACAACAAATGCCCGAGATTAATCTTAACAGTGCTGTTTCTAACAGCCCAACAAACGGCAGCTAACTGAGTTACGTTAGAATCATTTAAGATTCTGGTAAGTGATTCATTGTTAGATTGAACCATCCAGTTGTTGGATGACATAGCCTTCTCCAGCCCACACACTTTTTGTGAAAAAAAAAAAAGCAGTTGGTAAAAGGAATGAAAAGCAGTGGGTTCTCAATGTTCGCATTGGTTGTTTGTAGTCCCATAGCAAATTTAGTTTTTTTTAGTAGTAAACCATGGCCCCTCGTGACAGCAGCGGTTCCGCTAAACTCATTTGCTATCCTGCGCGGCGCTGCCAGGCGCTGCAGGGCATTCTCAACTAAGGGGAAATGCCATCAACTAAAATTCCCCGAAAGTCTCGGAAAAGGAAGGATAGCGTGCGACTGAATCCAGTCGCTTCATTTACGTTCCGCGAGCCAACGCCGCGAGGAGATTACATGAACGCGTCTCTTTGTAAAATGAGCCCGGCGTGTCATACCACTATAGTGGCTCAGGCGTTGCCATGGTTTCCTCTTATTAATCTGTACAGTGTTTCAGACTGGAGACAGGCCATGTGATCATCCAGTCAATGAATTTTAGTTCAAAGTTAACGTTAATTAATAAGGCGTATTAAACTGTACGTAAGTCTTCCGCGAGTCTTGACAAGCTCGCATTGGGAGCAGGCCTATATTGTTCTACTGTAGTGTTTTAGGCCAGATGAAGCTGGACTTGGATTAGGGAATTCCCTATCCAGTGTATATTCGTCCAAACCTGCTTACCCAACATGACCTTAATTCTTCATTGTGACCTTGTATATTTATGTTTGCATTATATATAACTGCCGACGAAAGGTGTATGTGTGTTTGGTGTCATGTGTCACAATGAATTTAGGAGACTTGCAAAGAAGTAGCAAATGTGACTCAAGCCATGTTTCTTTCAGAGACTTTCTATTATCATTTCAGACAGTTAATAAAGCTTCAAGACACTGTAAGGACTGAACCAAATCTTGTCATACAAAACATCAACAAAAAGCAAACAATAAACAGAAGTTTCCACCCCCCCAACACACACACACACACACACACACACACACACACAAAGAAAAAAAGGGAAGGAAAAAGTCAATATGCAGCCCTCTTCTGAGCAGAGGAGTCTTTCTCGTTGCCAGGATTGTTGCTAGGCTACCCCACAGCCATGGAAATTAAAAAATAGAGTTGTGCAATCTTATCATTGTGGAATAGGCCTTCTGTGCAGGAAGCTACAGTTCTACACATAGAGAGCTGCTGTGCTCTGTATATTTGACTTGGAGAGACGAAGGGAAACTAGCATATTTAGACAATTTATTTGGTGATAGTTCTGTAATGTCGTTAAGAGCAGCGTGTTGATTTAGAGAGGAAAGTGGTATATCGTTAGTTCTTTCTCAGATAGCCTACACTTAACCCTTCCATACCAGCAGGCAGCGAAGTACAGGGAAGGATCTGAGAGGTTACTATGGTGATGGTCTCTGGTTGAAGCCTCTCTTCTTTAGAGAGCGTGCGATCGGGAGTGCTTTAAAGGATGGCTGGATCTCGCATGTAATTACGAAAAACAGTTAAAGAGTTTTCATTATGGTTTTAGAAAATCTTTTCTTGATTATGTATCGTTAAAAAAAACTAATTTGTCTTTTTTGGTTAATGCACTATATTACGAATGTATCATTTCAGTGTCAGAGTTAAACAGAAAAATGCATATATAAAGAAAATATTTTATTTAACTTAAGAAAAGAAATCCAGGTAGATTGGTGAAACACTCACTGGTCTGTTGTGTAAATAGAAAAAAACAGTAGAATCTCCCAGTGCTGTATCAGAGCATTATGCTTGAGATTTTCCTTTTTTTTAAGCACATCTTTACTTACATCAGACTAGTTTGATCTGCTCAGCTCCTTTTCTGCATTATTATAATCATATTTATGAATGAGACTATTCCAGTCTGCATAATGGCGAACTTTAATCAGCGGTGCTCTCACTGTAGCAACGTAATGCTCTCATTCTCCTCACTCACTGTTCACACTAGCAATTAATTCACACGGTAAACTTGCAGTTCACAGGGTAAAACTCTTGGCCGGATGCCAAGTCTCGGCTGCATTTGATTTGTATGTGTGATGCAATACAATGATGCCAAAATCAAAACTGAAGGAAATGCACAGTGAGTCTGTGTGTATGTGAAGCTGAGGTTGTGATAAGGTTGATTAAAAATAACAAGAAGCGAGTGGTTAAAAAAAGAGAGATCCTAAAACATATTAGCAGTGGTTTCCTCAGGGCAAATTAGACGTAATCTGAGAATATTGAGTCTTTAATTCGAAATTAGGATTAAAGTGCAGCCATAGACCTTCTATGACTGGGGGACAGTAATACCTTCCACTCTTTCATAATGTTGCTTTCGCCACCATAACACCATAGCAAAGAGTATAAGAGGACAGAAAGCCTAGTCTAGCCAAATACGTGTATGAAAACCAGTTACCATGACAGCCCTCATCGTAGGAGGAGATGCTTGCTGCTATGGCGACAAGAAGCGGCCGGGTCTGTGTGGAGGAGGTTCTCGCAAGGCGTACCAGTTTTGGAAAATAACGTGCTTTGGACGTGCGCCGTCCAAACGTGTCTCGCCCACCCTTGGCTTCAGAGGTCCTGGTCTGCGGCGTCAATGAGGGATGTTTTGCGCTTCTCTACAGGGGCGTGTGCGTGACTCCGGGCAGCCATGCCGTTGGTGAAACGCAGCATCGAGCCCAGGCATCTGTGTCGTGGGGCCTTACCAGAGGGTGTGACCAGCGAGCTGGAGTGCGTGACCAACAGCACCCTGGCTGCCATCATCAAACAACTGGGAGGCCTCAGTAAGCGTTTGCGTCTTACGGCGCCGAAAAAAAACCCGCTAGTCGTCTGTGAAAGTGAATTCGTAACAGCGCGTGGATGCGAGATCAAAAGGAGAGCAGTCCAAAACGCTTGGAGGTGGTTTGAAGCGCACGGTGATGTTTGCGTGTTCTTTGCGTGTGCACGTGCAGGTAGACATGCGGAGAACATCTTCGGGGAGCTGTTCAACGAAGCAAACTGCTTCTATAAGCGGATGAACAGCTTGCAAGAGAAGGTGGATCTGCTGGCTGTGAAGGTTACACAACTGGACTCCACCGTTGAGGAGGGTAAGTGTGTGTTTGCCCGTGTGATAGAGACAAAAAGAAAGCAAGGTGGAGAGTACACACACACACACACACACACACACACACACCAAACCAGCCACCTGGTTGCCCACTCCTCTGCTGTGAAGCTAACAGGCCTGTTGTCCTGCTAGAGTTCCTCTCCACTGTCAGACTCACAATCAGCAAAGAAAAAAGTGCTTCAGAAGTGCTAAATCAGTGCTTCATAGTCGTGAAATGTGCAGATGCGACAATAACATACAGACAATAGTGGTAAGGATATGCAATAAAGTATCAGAGGTGGCTGTGCTTAGTGGATATGAAGTATGCAAATGATACGAAGTATCAAAAAATAAATAAATAAAATCGATTTTCTCTCTCTCTGTGAATGTCTATCTATCTATCTATCTATCTATCTATCTATCTATCTATCTATCTATCTATCTATCTATCTATCTATCTGTCTGT
>JAOXYF010000003.1:13928887-13940709 GCA_028565775.1 Sternarchorhynchus goeldii | reverse complement strand
CTGGTATTGTTAGGTATATGTCTGTATATAGTATTATTGTTGTGAATAATACTGGTATTGTTAGGTATATGTCTTTGCTACATAGAATAGAAAAGTTGTGTGATGCTTAACCTAAATTATGTTTGGGAATTAGATCAAGTGTGCAGAAGGTAATCTTTGTGTCTGTGATATGTCTGAAATCTTCCTTGCGAGGGGGTGTTATGTACTTCATCTATATCCTTGTTCTGATTTGTGACTGTACTACAGGTTTTATGTAGTTGGGAGTCTGTGTTTGAATAGGAGCAAGAATAGGAGAAATTTGGATAAAGAATGCAAAGATTCTCAAACTGCAGTACAAAACTTTAGCAGTACCACAGAGTCCCAGAAATTCAAAACATCAACATGTTTTTCCTACTGCAATGGTTAGAATAGATGTGCAAATGTAACACAGATACATTTATCAAAAAGTAATTTTGTCCCAGACATGATTAAATAGTTCTGACACCCCATTTTTTCTCTTAATGTGCACTCACTGAGCTAATGGTTAAGGTCCTGTAGAGTCCCATGTATAATGAGCTGAACTTCTACAAGGAAGTTTGGTGTAGTTTTTGTTTTTGCCCTTTATGATTCTGGAATATTCCTCTTGTTATCTGGCTTTCAGTTCTATGCTCAGTGTTAACATGCACTGTTCACACACATAACTCTACAGAGCCTCTAGCTCTATAAGCACAGACTGTATAACTGCTGATATTCCTTTTGGGTTTTGCTCTCGCTCTGTGTATGGATGAACAGGTAACTGTTGCTATGGTGAACACCCACACATGTGCCAAACAAAGATGCAGATAGGCTGATATTTTCTCGCTTTTTTTTCCCTTTTTTTCATTCTCCCTCCCTTTGTCTCAAAATGCCTGAAAACATGATCTCATCCCTTGGTCCTTCAAGCATCAATTACACTATGGCATGTAAGGTTTTAATAGCTCAGATTAAACATTTGCCTTATTTGTATTACATCATACCTCTCTGAACTGAGCAATTTTCTTTCTTTCTGCAGGTTGTGAATTTCTCCCAAAGCACTGAAGAGCACTTCCAGTGTGATGATGGGAATCCGCTGCATTCGATAAAGAGTTGGTTTTGAGACAAATCCCTAAAACGTGTCCTTTCATAACTGTCTTGAGTGTCTTGTATAAATATGGAGCACACAGCCCTGTTTTGTCCATCCCAGACATGGAAAGGCCCAAATGTCTCGACCTTTTCATCAGATTGGGATGACTCCTTGAACTCGTACCTTTCAGCTCCTGATGTGATTAAGCCCCCTCCGCAATTCCAAGATCCAGAGGACCCACACCAATCCCCGCCAACTGGCTCAGCTGTTATTAGAAGGAGGGATAAAGAACGGGCTGGGAAAGGCACCGCGGAGAAGGAACGCAGAAGCAGACCTTCCAGTGCCGCTGAACCCCAACGACGATCACTGTCCCTTTCCACGGCTCTCACCACCAACCCAGGCGGGACGCGGCGAAGGTGTGAAAGCTATGCCCTGTCGTATCCCAGCAGCAGCTCAGAGGATAGCGGCAGTGACAGCACATCCACGAGAAGGGGCGATCACCTTCCTGACGCCGTGCCTCGTTCCAGGGCACGGAGCATCGTACTGAAAAAGGCCAAAAAGAAACCAGCGCCGCCTGTACGCACAGTATCACTGCACAGGCTGGCGGGTGTGAAACCAGAGCGACGGACCCAGAGTCTCTACATCCCCAACGACGATCAGAATGTAATGCTCCTTCCAGATCTTATCCCCATACTTAAAGCTGAAGCTGGTGATTCTAAGCAGTCGACAATCCCTGTTGAAGCACAAGCAAAGGTGCCAATGAATCAGCCCACCTCCACTCACAGGCCACTCAAAGAGCTCAGGTCTAGTGAACCATGCAAGAACATGCTAGGCTCCTCAATCGGAACCCCTGTGAAAGAAGCCACAAAAGCTTCTTGCAACTCAGACTGCAACAACTCCCCATCATCCTCTCGTTCCTCTCCTTCCCAGCCCTCCACCTGCTCCCCTACCAAACCGCCCGGGTCTGCCTCCCCATCCAGTGGCTACTCGAGCCAGTGCGAGACACCCACTCAGCCGATCTCTGTTATAGCAGGATCGTCTCCACTGGGCTGCAGGATGCGCCCTAAACCTTCCAACGCTGTTCCTGGACAACGTGGCAGAAACAGCAGGTCAAGATTATCTCTGCAATTACCCATGGTGCAATCGACTGTCCCTAATCCAGAACCCTCCTCCGTCCAGCCAAAAGTGAACCGGCGCCACTCAGATGCCTCAAGACCTAAGCAAAGGCTGGGCAACAGCATGCTGATTATGCCCATGGTGACTCAGGAGGACCTGAACAATGTTCGCTTGCGTTCAGTCAGCAGCTCAGACCTGGACAACGCAGCAGGCGCCATCTCTGGTGTCATCGAGGAGGAGAACGAAAGGGACGGAAGCTCTGAGACTGCTCAGCTGAGTCCAAAATCAAAACCCCCTGTAGCACCCAAGCCGCCTGTGTCCAAACGATTCCCTGGCGCAGTGGCAAGGTCCGGTTTTGGCACAGCATCTGGAGTGGATCATCAAGTGTCCGCTACCAGTGGACAGGATAACATCTATTCAACAGTTAATAAAGTTAAATCAAATATCATTTTTACGTCTCCATCTAAGGCCAGTGCTGATAACATGCATCAAGAGGTACAGCAGTATGCTGACCATCAGTCTCAAGAGCACTTGAAGGAGGCCAGACGACCACAGTCTTTATGCAATACAGGGACCTCGGATGTTCATGTCCTCAACACTGCAACTCATTCCAACCCAAGCAAACCACACAAAAAGAGACAAGCACCAGGTCCTCCAATTGCAAAGAGACCAGATACGGTCTACTTACCTTTTGATAACGCATCTGCACTGGAGAGTTTGGATAATCATGCCCAGTCAGCACCCAATTATTCCAAGCCCAGAAGCTCTCAAAAGGAATACCATGTGACAGTCTATGGGCTCATTCCAACTTATGCACCTAGCAGTGAAACAGAACAATCAAATATACCTGGTAAGAGATATGCAGTAGTAAAATGGCCTTAGTATACATGGCTCTATTAGCATCCATTTATGAGGTCTTAGATAGCTTCCCTAAAGACAGTCATTTATTTCTCTCCAACAGCGCATGAAGCATATGAAGAGGGTCAAGGGTCAGATAGTGGTCCTCTGCATTATGAGGGTGAAGAGGATGAGGTTTTTCTTAACAAGAATGCATCTCACACAACAGAGGACTTGTTCACCATTATTCACAGGTAAATAAATCAGTAACATTTACACAAAGTTTATATCAGGATTACGTTTCTGCAGTTCTTTGTCATTTGTACATTTCTGGTCTTTTTCCTATTTATTTATTTTTTGCCATTTGCAGGTCTAAGAGGAAACTCTTAGGTCGCAAAGACTCAATCGACGGCAAGCAAGGTGACCTCGGCTCTCAGACGCTGGGTGGTGTTTCCAAGGCTAGTTCACAGAACGACAACTTCATGGCTCTTCTGAGGAGGACAAGAAGTGCCAAGGCTAGCTCTGGGAGTCGAATCTCAGCCACAGAGCTTCTGAGGAGCTCAAAGCCTTCAGTTGCTGGCCCCACCGATCTGACAAATTACAAAAACTATTACATGATGCAGTCACATGGTCCTTAAAGCCAATATCACTGGGTCTGATGTTATTGATGTTGTTTTGGCCTATAATCACATTGCCGCAGTACTTCTTGCTTAAGCTTGTGAACAATCAGCGTGTACATATCAGTTGTTTTAAGTATATAATTCTGATATTGTTTATCTTTGAAATTGTTCTATCTTTTTGGTAACTTAAGCATCAGATAAGTAAAAAAAAATTGAAGATTTATATTCTGCAAATTGCAAAAAAATTACTTTATATGTATATATGAATATACCAAGAGTTGGTTTTACCATGTCTAAATGTTAGTTACATTGGATGTCATAGTATAAAAAGCATTTGTCTTGGGCCATTGTCTTGGGCCTGCTGTGAGTAGACATTTTGTCAAACAGCTTAAAAATGCTGTGTATAATGACTGTTTCCAGAACACTCTGTAGATTTGCACACATACTAGTATCCATATATTTAAAAAGTATTTAAAGTATTCTATCCATATGTGACTTGGTTGTCTTTGACAAAATGCATGTAACACAGAAAATTAGGCATTATAATGAATTGGATATAATAATAATAATAATAATAATAATAATTTAATAATGATAATAAAATATATCCAGTTCTTAGTTCTTGTTAACTTGTTAGATATGGTATCAAGCAACACAGTATAGCTATTCACTGCCAAAGTAACATACTCTAACAGCTAATATAAAGACACTGGTCATGGGGATATGAGAGAATCACATAAAAATACAGATAGGGAATTATAATATAATCTTCAGGTCACTCCGACTAAATCTGCATTGCTGTCAAACACCTGATAAAACTTGACTGAAGGGATTACATGCATGACAACCTGTGAAATGCAAGCACTTTAATACACCTGCTTCTTTATTTTGAAGCTAGTGTTCTTTTAACAATATTTTCATTTACATTTAAAAGCTTAGTGTTACACAGATGTGGGGGTTTTTTTTCTCTTTTTTTGCTTTTGGAAGAAACGTTTATGGACAGCAAGTGAAATATATGGAGTTTAGTGTGATTATAGAAGCACTGTGTGGTTCTTTCTTTACCTCATTTGACATGGTAAGTGCATCTGATCATCATAAAATATTTATGACGTACTATAAATGGGACAGACTCTAGCAAGATCATAGCAACCAGGACATGGATTTGACAGTGTTGGATAGGGTTGGATAGTCTAAAAGTGGTATATGGTTCAAAGAGAAACCATATAATTGTAATTAAGAGACTACCAACACCAAAGAAGAATTCTATGAATAAATTATTGTAAATGAGATATACATTCGCAGCCACGTCAAATCCTTACACGTTTATTTTAATCATCCACATACAATTGACATATATATATATATATATATATATATATATATAGTGGTATATAACACTATATATATATATATATATATATATATATATGTATGTATACACACACACACACACACACACTGGAGATCAAAATTTGAACAATACACAGTCTCCTAAATGTCAAGGTCATTGTGTGGTCCTATGTAAAATTATCCTAACAGGAGTGAAATAGCAGTATTTGAAGCTTATTTCATAAATTGTATATATTCTAAAGCACAGCATAAAAAACTTCAATGATATAATTGAAAAAGAACACTGATCAAAATTAGAGAACACTTTTCAGATACCTCTGCTAATTTCCTTAATTATCTGACAAATCCTATTTAACTGGCAGCCTAACTTTCCAGTTTTCACTGACTTTGCAAAAATAGTGAGCCGTTCCAAAGTGACTGAAACCTTCCGGCAGCAGGTTGTCCAGATGAAGGCCAAAGAGGTGATCCTATCAGCCATATCAAGAAAAATTGGTCTTTCTGTGATTTCTAGAATATTGCATCTTTACAACATCACAAACTCATTCAAGTCCCCTAAGATGGCGGGTCACCCACGAAAGACAAATGCAGGAGAGGACAGGAGAATCTCCATGGGTAATTGGTTCAACACTGCAGCTAGAATCGCTCGCCAATTCAGCACTGAACAGGGTAAGGATCTGTCTCGTCATACAGTGTCTCGATGTTTAAGAGCATTTGGACTGAAATCCCACTCTGCAGTGACCAAACCTTTCATTAGCAGAAAGAATCAAAAAGCTAGACTCACCTTTGCTGAGGAGCATGTTGTGTAGACTGAGGAGAAGTGGTCCAGAGTTCATTTTAGTGATGAAAGCAAGTTTAATTTATTTGGGTCTGATAGGAAAGATTATGTCCATCGACAAACTGGGGAAAGACTGAACCCAAAGTGTGTAAAGAAGTCAGTGAGAAGTGGAGGAGGAAGTGTCATGGTTTGGGGAATGTTTTCAGCAGCAGGAGGTGGACCTCTCATACAGATACATGGAAGAGTGAATGAAAGTGTGTATCAGAACCTTCAACACGTGGTTCCTTCCTTGCGTTCATCACTCAATCAGCCAGCAATCAATCATGCAGGACAATGCCTCTTGTCACACAGCAAAACAGATAAAGCAGTTCCTTGTAACTGAAAACATTAAAACAATAAAATGACCAGCCCAGAGTCCTGATCTAAACCCAACAGAAAATCTCTGGAAAATCTGTGGTGGCAAAGCAATGGCCAAGAAACCCACAACAGTCACAGAACTGTGGAAGAGACTGGAAGAAGAGTGAACCAAAATCACACCAGAGCTGTGTGATTGACTAGTGATGTCCTGTGGCCACAGATGTGCTGAAGTCATTCCAAGCGAAGGCCTGTACACTTCCTACTGATTACTGACTGTTGTAACCTTTAGAAAATGTAGTTGTAATCTTTCTCTGTGCTACAGTCATTGCTGTTCTCTAATTATGATCATCTCGTTTTTTGGTAAATAAAGGTTTCATGTTGATATACTTTGGTTGTTATGTACTCATAGTATAAAATAATTACTTGTGCTCAGAAAACGTATTCAAATAACTACGCAAGTGCTACAAAATGTTATCTTGAGTGCATTTGTCCGCAAATTTCGAGCAGATGAGTCATGCACCTGAGGTGCTGGATGGCTGCAGTTGTAAGAAATAAAGGTGAAGAAATCAGTAGATTAAGGATCTTAAAATGCTCCCCAAAGCAAGCAGTTTATGAAACCGAAAAAGGGAAAACTGCATATCACTTATCTTTGGCATGGTGAGATAACCAGATGTTTCATGAATATCTGAAATATCAAACTGAAGGCTGGATTGTTGGATGCAGATGCAGTTCATCTTCACTTTGTTTTACAGGGTTACAGGAAAGGTACACTTTGCAGGGTAGCACATCGAGCATCTTGCACTGGGTGATGGGATTTTGTGATGCTGCAGCTTCTGCAAATCTTCGATCACCTACTGAGTCTGTAGCTGGCCTACAGTATGCTTAAGCCTACCATACCTAATTTTCCCAGTCAAACTACATGGAACGTGGTTCCTCTTGGTCAACCTTGGCCAACCTCAGCGTAGCCCGGTTCCCATGTTCAGGGTTGCCGTGTTGGGGCCGTGGTCCCGTGACCCCCCCCATGTTTGCCGAGGCTCTGTCTGGGATTGCAGCTGAAATTACTGTAGAGAGAATTATTAGGGATCATTCATTACTGGTTCCAGTATGGATACACCCAACAATATAGCTGATACGTTGAGAAGTCATGGTTTGGCATTCAGGGTGGTGCGCTCCTCTGGCAGTGATGGTGCCAGCATACGGCACTCCCTCGCCAAGATCAAGAAGATGGAGGAGCTACACAGTAAGTGAATCTGACCAAAACTGCATCAGTTACAAAAACCATGTAAAATCATGTATACTGTCTTAGAACTACAGCTAAAGATTACGTTTACAGTTGGTATACGCGTTACAAGCTACCATCATGATTGTGTCTTAAGCTTAGGTATTGACATTTAGATTCACAAATGTGACCATTTCAGATGGATATCAGAACAAGTCATTGTCTTCATACACAAAGGATTTAGGAAAGATGTTATGCCAATCACTGAAAAAAGCTCAATTGCTCACTTGATTATGATGCATGTAGTAAACGTACAGTATCTAGCTCCATTTGAGCCACACATGTTTTGCTCTTTTCTTGTTAGTTCTCCATGCGGTGATTCTCCTCATGCGCTCTGATTGGTAGAATAACAGAGGCTGCTTCTGAAGATGGTCCTGGACATGAAGTTGACTGATGAGAACTTGGTCTTTGTTCCCTATGACATGGTTCTCCACAGCCTGTCACATAAGCAGGTGAGTCATCTTATAATGCTGTGCTAACAATCGTCATATACTCAGATGGCAGTTCCTTCTATAAATCCTACCAAGATAAAATTGTGTCCAAAGACCTACCTGCAAGCAGCAAACCTCAGGAGGTAAAGTGCAGGCTGCCCAGATAACAGTGGTGACCTTTACTTAAATGTACTGGATTCTTGGGGATTCTTATAGGAAGCTAATTTGTTCAGTCATAAAAAGACATTATAGACCTTAATTAGAGGAGCTTCTCATCCACGTTGAGTATTAGAATGTGTCTTTTTCACACTTTGAGTTGCTTAACACAGCAAAGTCAGTTTCTGCCTCTTCTTGCAGGTATCTCCTCTCTTTGTCACCAGCTACACTTCCATCATCTTCATGGTTAATGCTCTTCTGAAGGTTTGTGAAATTGCAACCTGGCCATCAAGTGCAAATATTGCCTGTAACACTGGGAACAAGTTTTTAATCAGAGGTTTGCACCAGTGGCTTTGGGGTGAGCCTATTGAACTATGTCACTCAACACAGATCTTTCGTGGAAGGTGTATTCCCCTCACAATGTGAACGTAGAGACCAACATGATTTGTCACCACAGTAGATCTAAACATTTTCCTGGGGATAAACAGCCCAAAAGAGACTTCAGTATTTTGGTTCATTTTGGGAGGGTCTCTTTGTACCAAAGGCAAGCCTAAGTAGAAACAATATGTCTTGTGGGAGCCTATTGCTAAAAGTAGTAAACCTCTGTGTAGGATTATTATCGTGTCTGTACTGTTTGGGGTAATACATAAAAAACTATTGAGTTACTGTAATGAAATATTTTAATGGATTACAGTTTCCAGTATAAACATATTTTAGATTATATACCATAATTAAGGGTTTTAATGGATTGCATTCTTGTAAACACATGACAGTTTGAATTTAGTTACTTGTGTTAAATGCTTTAACTAGATAAATAAAATATTTTTGTAAGCACAAATTATGTGCACTAATAAATGCCCTCTATTTCACATAATTTGTGCCTGTACGTACTACCCACTACATCTTTTTTTTTTCCTTTGCATTAGCAAATGTAATGTCCATAGACACTTAGAGGTCCAGTTAAAAAGAAAATTCAACCAAATTAACACTGGATCCCTAACAAGAAGCCCAAATGCCTTGTGATGACCATAAACCCATAGGGACCCAGAACAGTCTGCAAACATGACTCTTAATCCATCTGGTTGAGAAGCTTTGAAGACAGTAAAGCAAAGATGGACAGTAGCATGTCAAGCACAAGCAGTTGGATGAACTCACCCCTCTCCGCCTCACATCCCCTCCTCAGCCTATGGGGACAGGACTTTTATCTCACGCTTTAGTCCAGTTCAGTTTCTGTGTTGCCAGGACGATCCATGTTTGTTTTTGTGTTGGTGCTTTATACAGTGTTAATGGGCGTGGCTGAGCAGGCTGCCAAATGGACACTTTGGGTCTTTTGACTGGTAACTTTCTTAATATGATGTATTTTATGTCTTGCTAGCATGTTGGGCCTTATCTTGGTGGGTAAATGGAGACTGTGTGGAATGCTACTTGCTAGTGTCTTTGAGACCTAGCATCTTTGCATTGTGCAAGAGTGAAAGGTTTGGTTCAACCAAACGTGAATGCAAGGTGAGGTGTTGGTATTTCTGTGGCATAATTAAGTCAACATGACAAAAAGCTTGAGAGCCCCATGTAAGCCAATTATTTGATATTCCACAACCAGATACAAACATTTATAATAGAAATAAAGTTCACTGCTTCATGAAATAATGTACCTGATAATAATTGTTAGGTTGTACAATATTACTAACAGTTACAGTTTGTCAGCCTAGTTAATTATAGAATGCATGAAATAATATCATATGTAGTGTTACTCTCCCAGCTCAAATTTAATCACATTTTTTTAAGTAATACTATGAAATACTGATGTGCTATTTTCATGTGCATATTTTACTGTGAAGAAAATGACTGGCTGAGAAGTTACTAATCAATAGACCTTCCTGTCTTCTGTGTGTGTCATGCATACTGGTGCCCAGTGTTCATTTGGGCGAGAGCTGTGGCGGCCTTCTGGATATACCTGTACGACCTTGCAACTTCTAGTAGCAGTTGCATTTGGTTATTGCAATAGCTCATGGGCCAATCATGTGTGTGGAATTAGGTCTTTGCAATAGCTCACTGGCCAATCATGTGTGTGGAATTAAGTCTTTGCAATAGCTCACGGGCCAATCATGTGTGTGGAATTAGGTCTTTGCAATAGCTCATGGGCCAATCGTACATGTGGAATCTGCTGACACTTAACTGTTGCCCAGACAGATGAAGGGCATCCGACATAAGAATGTGAATCCATTCCTGGGGTTGTTCCATAGCGACGGAGTTCTGCTCTCCTGGGGTTGTTCCATAGTGACGGAGTTCTGCTCTCCTGGCAGCCTGGAAGGCTTTGCTTCGCAACGAGGATGTCAAGCTGGACTGGACGTTTAAGTCTTCTTTGCTGCTGGCATCCAGTAAGGAAGAAACTAAAGTTGTGGATGAAATCTCGGCTGTATCCATGCCAACCAAACACTAACTGTGTAGAACTGAACTATTGTGAAAAGCTGACTGCAGTGTGGATGTCCCAGTGCAAAAATCCAGTTGTTGTTTAGCCTTAATTTGGATTTGGTTGGGTACCTACATCACAGGGGTGTGTGTCATGGTTGGCTCAAATCCCATAACTGTGTGGTGGGTGGATGGACACTTTGCACTGAAGGTATCTGACTATTGCCACAATGAAGTTCCCTGAAGTTTCCATACATGGAACCATATATATATATATATACTTGCTCTTTATGTAATAGACCAAGGCCAGTAATAGGCTCATGAAATTAAGTCATAAATCATATCATTATGAGGTATCACCAAAACTGTGTGTGTCTGATCTGTATCTGCAGATCTGCTGTGGACTGCCCCAGAACTCCTACAGCCTGCTCACCCTGGCTGGTCTGGTACTCACAAAGATGATGTCTACAGTTTCTCCACCATCATGCAGGAGGTGGTGTTAGGAGGACCTCCATTCTTCATGCACCACACTCCTGCTGAGGGTGAGTCATTAACGCAGCTTGCAAAAACGCTTCCCCGCAAACAGCAAAAATGTGAACAACAAAAGAAAAACTGTTGGGCAAAAAATGAGCATGATCTTATTTGTGTAATGATAACTGACTCTATTACATTTCTTTTACTGCTGTTTTTGTCAGGAGTCTTTATACTCGTACATCATGCGTGTTCAGTGGAATAAGATGTCAAAGGTAGTTCTTGGAAGTTGAAATCTGAAGATCAGTTGTGTCTGTTTATTCAACATTGTGCTGGATATGACAGTTTCATGAGCCACTGATCTGGTCTATAGAAATATTCCACAGTGCAGTGCAAACCTGTGGTTTCACCCGACTATACACCTCTGGTAAGCATTCAGCTCATTAAGCCATGCTGGAACAACGAATGGGCTGAATTTGACGAGATCTTTGATCAGGTATTCTTCCCTTTAAGTCAGCTGAAAGAGTAATTACGTGATCAACAAATCCTGTTATCACGTGATCAACAAATTGAATGCTAATTTATGCATGACTTGCATATGGACATCATCATAAAATTATCATGAAAATGCAAAGCTTGTCATTCAGAGGTCGTTCGTTACTGGTCCTGGGGAACTTTGTTGCTACAAAATGGTCTTCTGTTCCTTCTGCAAGAGGCCCTTCAGGTTTTCTGTTCAACCTCAGTTTAGGAACTGTGAACGAGGGGAAGAAGACAAGCATCGCCGTCTCCGTGCTACAATCGCTTGGTGCAGCACTCCTCCGGAGTGGAGGAGCTCACTCGAGAACGGACAGAGGAGCTGGAGCTCGAAAAGGAGAAGGCCGAGAAACTGCTCACGCAGATACCGCCTCCGTGATCGCAGCACGCTCCCGTTCTCACTGTGTGC
>JAOXYF010000003.1:13897908-13925298 GCA_028565775.1 Sternarchorhynchus goeldii | reverse complement strand
GGAGATTCCATGTTCTCCCCTTGTCTGCGTGGGTTTCCTCCAGGGTGTCTGGTTTCCTCCCACCATTCTAAAACATGGAGGTTTAGGTAAATTGGCTTTTCCACTAAAAAAACTTGTCCTTACATGAAAGATTGTGTGTCTGTGTGCTCTGGTGCTGCGTGTGTGTGTGTGTGTGTGTGTGTGTACTGTGTGACTAAATGCCCAGTGGTGGATGGTGCTCTCCCCTTCCACACCCAACGCAGTCCCGCAGGGGGGTGTGGGGTGTGTCCCAGTCCCCCAGAGGGCTGTGGATAACAGTTGACAGTACGCTGTGCGCAATTGGCTGGCACTTCTCACCGGTGTTATGCCAGGAAGATGTTTGTGTCCTTGAGTGTCAAGAAAGGCGCAATATAAATTGAACATTCATTCATGAATAGAGAGGTGGATAAACAAATAAACAAACAAATAAATAAATGGGTCTGTATGCCTGGATCTGAACATACCTTGTCTTGTGTACAGTCCTGTATAATTACTGTGTGAATCCTGTTTAGCTGTCAACTGTAATAAGCTGTAGTACTGAACGTAGATCTCTGTTGTGACAAAAATAATGCACTAAAATGATTAAGTTAAAATTATATTTTAATGATAAGTCAAGCTGGAGCATTTTTTGTTTGTTTGTTTTTTGTTTGTGAAAAATTTTGCCTATTTTTGTCACTTTCCACTGTCCACAACTCAACACCATTCGAAAACGTTAGATGCGCACAAGATGAACCCAAATAAATAAATAAATAAACTAATAAATAAATAAATACTCTAACAGAGAGGGAGACGGAAGAGCGTGTCTGAGAGTATAATAAAATCATTTTTAAAAACAGCAGAACGACGACCTAAAGAGCGTCACACAATTTAATTTTCCTTTATTACGTGAAAGGACGATACTGTCGTCCTGCCATCCTTCGCCTTTTCTGTCTCCTTTTGGTGCCTCGTCCTTATTCTCATTACAAAGATATTTTTCCAAGCACCACCTCTGTCTGTACACAGGGCTAGACGCTCGAGAAATCTCCAATCGAATGGAAGCGGCTGGTGGATTGATTAGTTAGATTGGTTTAAAGCAATGTCAGTCATAACGCTTTATACTGTCTGGCCAGTCATGAGCCCCGGCTTTCCCCCGTTCACCCTGAACTGTTCACTGACGTTGTTGTCACGTGATGTTTTCGCTGGGTTGTAGTGATGTGTAGCCACCATGAGTGAAGGGGGAGAAATAAAGATTGATAATGGCAACGAACGATTACGGTACGTCTGCTAAGATGCAACGTTTTGTCGTGCATTTTGTGATGAATATACACTGGGACATTACATCAAACAGCGGTGAGGATTACTTGAACGAGTGAATCTTATCTGAAGCTATAATCCTGCAACCAAAAATGGGCCGTGCATCAGTGTAACCAAGGTAAAGTGACCTTTAATTGCATTGTCCCATGGAAGATTTGCCAGATTTCCAAAATAACGGCGTTATGTTGACACTGGAGGCGCAACCGCGTCGTGTTGTCACAAAAACTGCGGCGGCCGCGACCAACGGCGATACCGCTGCCGGAGAGGCTCCGTCCTCCTCCTCCTTTCCAATCAATAACAGCGGCTCCCGCTTGCCCATACACTTGACGGCCTCCGCTCATCAAGGTCCACAGCCGAGGAGGCACCATGCGCCTTATCATTTCAGAGTCCATCATCTTTTCCCAGACGAGAATACTCAGGATCCTCTGGTGAGAAAAAACCTACCCGCGCTTCAGTATAAGGTACATGACTCTGCCTTTTGCCGTGTTCTTAGCGCTGATACAACTGCTGCTGCTATTGCCGCTGCCGCCGTTTGTTCGGGCGGCGTGGACAGAGACATATGGAAATGTGGCTATCTCAGAAAGCAAAAACATGGCCACAAGAGGTTTTTTGTCTTGAGAGGCCCCAGCAACCTTGGGCCTAGTCGTTTGGAGTACTATGACAGTGAGAAAAAATTCCGAAATGCACTCAAAGCTGCTGCCTCAACTGCCAGTGTCGTATGCCCTCCTAAAAGGGTTATTTACCTATCCCAGTGTTTTACAGTCAACAAGAGGGCTGATGCTAAGAACAAATACCTCATTGCTCTTTATACTAAAGATGAGTACTTTGCTATGGTGGCTGACAGTGAACAGGATCAGGAGGACTGGTACTTGGCCCTCACTGAACTAATGACCGAGGGCAAAAAGGGGCAGCTGGACACCGATGAATTAGACGACGGCTATGGGACGATTTCACCTGGAACCATTTTCAAGGAGGTGTGGCAGGTGAATGTGAAACCCAAAGGTTTGGGGCAGACCAAGAATTTAATGGGGGTGTACCGTCTGTGCCTTTCCGCCAAGACAATTCACCTGGTGAAGCTGAATTCGGAGACCCCCGCTGTGAACCTGCCATTAATGAACATTCGCCGCTGTGGCCATTCAGAGAGCTTCTTCTTCATAGAAGTAGGGCGCTCCTCTTCCATTGGGCCAGGTGAGATCTGGGTGCAAGTGGAGGACTCTGTGGTGGCAC
Source organism: Sternarchorhynchus goeldii (assembly GCA_028565775.1). Lineage (NCBI taxonomy): Eukaryota > Metazoa > Chordata > Actinopteri > Gymnotiformes > Apteronotidae > Sternarchorhynchus > Sternarchorhynchus goeldii. The sequence goes on along the minus strand of JAOXYF010000003.1, from coordinate 13,922,760 downwards.
AGAACATGCACGAGACCATTCTGGACACCATGAAGGCACTGAAGGCTTTCCCAGACTTCAGGCCACGGAGCAAAAGCCAGTCCTCGGGGACCAATCCCATCCCTTTCATCACGACTCGCCGGCACTTCGGCAACCTGCCTCCCAGCCAGACGGGTCTGCAGCGCCCCTCCAGGACCGATTCGATGACTGGCACTCCCACAGGAAAAGGTAAAGGAGGGCGGGGTCAGCGCTACCGCACCTCCAGCGAAGGGGAGGGAACCTCGGACCGACCCCTCAGCTCGGGCACCGGCAGCCTGGTGCACCTGAACACCCCCTGCCTGAACGTGGGTCGGGAGGAGAGCGGGGGCTGCTGCGCCCACGCCTCTCCTGGCTCTGCTCACCACACCCGCTCCGCCTCCCTCCCCGTGTCGCACTTCCTGTCCGCCACCAGCCCCATCAGCGTCTCCAGCAGCAGCGGCCACGGCTCGGCCTCGGACACGCACACTCGGCCCTCCAGCTCCTCCATCTGCGGCTCCCCCAGCGACGGAGGTTTCAACTCCTCTGATGAGTTCTGCCCCAGCCCTTGTGACTTTAGGTATTTCCGTGCGAGCAGCAGCACCCCAGAGTCCCACGGCAACACTCCACCCGTCAGGGAGGAGTACCGGCTGGTGGACTACATGGCCATGGACTGGCACAAAGACTCGCAGGGTGGAGTCAGGAATTTTGAGGAGGAGAGTAGTTATATGGAAAGGACATTCCTCAAACTCACACATTCCTCCAAGCCAAAGCCAGGCAATGGTTTAGGCGTTATGCACCAGAAAGCGACGCAAACCTCATCTTCATTTGATGAATCGAGCCCCGTGGAGTCGAAACGGTACCCACTCTGCTCTTGCCTCCTTAAAGCAGGCTATAAGTCTTACTCGGAGTTACATCACCCAACCAGGCCTCCCTCGCTCAACTCTGACGGTCAAAAGAAACTGCCTAAGGATGAAGGCTACATGCCCATGATGCACAGCGTGCTCCCCGTTCCTAATGCAGACTACACCCCTATGCAACCCAGAGCAAACCACCCGGCCACCCTGGACATTCATCCCTGCTCTTCGCAACAGGTGGACACACATGGTTACATGGTGATGCTGCCCGGTGACAGCCCTTCGCCGGGAGTAAGCAGTCCCTCCGGCGTCCACCAGCCGGAGTATGACGACTACATGGACATGTCCCGGACGGCCGCTGCAGAAGTCTACAGCCGGGGCTCCCCCGAAGGCCGTAAGTCGCGCGGATCTTACTTCTCGCTGCCGCGTTCGTACAAAGCACCGTCTCGCGAGAATTGTGAGCAGAGGGAATACATCGCCATGTCTCCTGCCGATCCTCCCAGCCCGCCCAGCCCGGGGGACTACATCCATATGGATTATGGGGACCGGAATCCTCTGGCCGCGTCCTCGCCACTGGCTGCGGAGACGCCCCTCGCGGTGAACCCCCAGCCCTGCTATCAGCTCTGCTGCTCCTCGCCAGAACACGCCTATTTGGGCCTGAACATGGATAGTCTCCTGAAAGATCGCCCACCACGCCACTCGCTGGTGGCTCCGTGGAACCCTCCGAACTACGCACGCCCTTTGGCCTGTGCCTACGGCCAGGTGCAGCCCGAGTTTGACCCCGGCAAGGTCCATGGTGGATGGCGAGGAACCGAAAGCCCCTTGACGGTGATGCAGCACCTCTGCGTCTCCGAAAGGCCGCCCAGTCCTCAGATGGAGCCCAGGGTCGTCCGGGTGGACCCACAGGGCCGCAGGAGACACAGCTCGGACACCTTCGGCTCCCCGCCTGGCACCGCTACCGGTGGCTGCGGCGTCAGAGCCCCCGGCAACCTAGGTCTCACGGAAGGTGGCAGGTGGCAGAACTCCGCCTCTTTCGACAGTGTTTGGTCGCACACGGAAGATCGGGGATCTCCTGACTCTGTTGTCCTCCCTGCTAACTGTGCCACTGGAGGGACCCACCGGAATGCTTCATCCAGCTACCTCAACTACATTGCTCTGGACCTGAGAGATGTCCCCAGGATCCCCCGCAACGCCCCCCCTACACACCCAGCACATGGGACCCTCCAAGAGAGCGAGGCCTACGCTGGTATAGATTTCTCCATGTCAGGAGGACACACCACTGCCTCAAAAGGTTGGTTGTATTTTTGCCTCCCGTTGTGCTACAAGTTTAGTGACGACTAACTTGGTGAACGTATATTGTTTCCACACAAACTTTGTTTCCCTTTGCAATTGCTTCATGAATTGAATGTTTATCGTTCCAGCTTGTGTTAATGAGTAATTGTGAAGACATTTAGTGCGGTACATAGTGTATTCTAGACAGCTCTTACTGTGTAATGTTCTTTTTGTCCCTACTAATTTCAACCGTGATGTTGTGGTGCACTTAAATTTGTTTGTTTTCTTTGATGTGCTTTTTCTGATATGAAATGGCTGCAATTACAGTATCTTAAGCAGAGTTCAAAGGAGGGCACTTTCTGCGATGAATAACTCTTACTGTCATACAATGAAACACCAATAAGAAGAAGGACAAAGGCCCGTTATACTACAGAATGGGCGTCACCTTTTTGTTTTGACTGTAGACAAACTACAATGATTTGAAGATTTTTTGTTTGTTTGTTTGTTTACTTTGTTTGGCATCAGAACTTTGCACCTGTTAAATAGATCAACATATTTTTGGCACTTTATGCAAGTCTGTGCAGTACAGACATGTGAATCTGTGAGTCCACATTAAAGACAAGCACATGCACGTCACGTATAGCGGTTTCATTTTCCTATTCAGAGGGAGCTATTAGATGAACAATAAGACCGAATTCTGCATTTGCATCTGCTTTTGTGGTTATGGTTTGCATCGAGACACATCCACACACTGTCTGTGCACTGAGGGGCCCTCTTCTGTGTCTATAAGAACACCCCCTGGGTCTCCCTTGTTTTCAGCTATTCTTTTGCATTACACTTCCATTAGATTTAACGAGCAGGCTGGTGGTGCTCAGCCCCACACATTAGGAGGAAATTAGCTTATTTTCAGCACTCATCTTGTTTTACATGGTACACACACACACACACACACACACACGGGAATTCCATAGTATATACACACAGGAATTCCAAAGTACACGTGTACACACACACACACACACACACACACAATAGTATACACACAAATCCCATGATGCATATAAATATATTTCCTTTCTAGTTGTATGTGATTATGATGTCACACAGTGCAAGTTTGAGGTGTACATTTTTACTGAGCCTATTGAGAGCTTCGTGGCACATATATAAGCATATATATAGTATAAGCTGTTTTTCAAGAAGCACTTAATGGCTAATGCGATATCAGCTAAATTAAAGGGGTTAGAGGTAACGGAAAATAATGTGCCGGCTTTAGATATAGATATCTGGAGTATGAGAAGGACATTAGCATTAACCTGTCCACATACAAACGGCAAAATCACAGCCATCAGTGCGCTTATTGCAAACCGCAAAGTTTATAGTTCTAAGCATCAGAAAAAAAGAAAGATGAAGATGTGATACAAGATCGCTCCAATAAATCAGTCCTTCATCCTCTCGTCCAGCCCAAGATGAACAGCTTCTGGAATTAACGCATCCATAAAGTATCTTACCATCACATTTACATAGTGATATATGGGATTTTCACATTTGCACACGTGGAGGATGGAGACCAGAAGTAACCTGAGGGGTTTGAAAGCATTGAGTTTCTGAATCGGCGTGTAACTGCTATCTCGGTAAATTAAGTGGAGATTCTGTACAATGTTTACAGACCTCCATAGCATGTGGACTAGCTTTGTTTTGTATTATTAAAAAAAAGTCTGAGTAAAGCTATTGATTTGTGAAGCACGGAGTCCTGTGTGTTTCCTGTAGCGCTTTCATCCTTTTACTTTCGCCGAGATTGTCGTCGTCTTCGTCATCGTCGTCATCACCGCCACCGTCATCACTTGCTTAATATATTTCATACAGCTTTCTAAAAGTATGAAGTTTTGAAATGTTCCGGAAGCTGTTTCTATATATGCATTTCTGTATTCCAATTCTATTTACAATGTAGATTTGACAGCAGTCAATGTGTAAAGATATGAGACTATAAGTGTAAACATGAGAACTTTCAGCATTTTTATGGCATAGATTTGAGATTATAAATACAACAAATTATGATTTTTTTTTTTTTTTGGCACACTTTCAGTTATGCCATTACTCCTCGCTTACTCCTTCAAATCTCATTTGAAGTCCAAGAATGCTTTAAAACAAATTCTACATAAATCGCATATTTTGACTGAAATGACCTCAGTCGGTTTTCGCAAATGCATTGACCCCATCTCTTTTCCACCTCTCTCTGTCTCAGAGTGAGCTGGTCAAACGCAGGGTGAGAATCAGGACACGGGAACTCCAGTGAACTCTGGAATGCAGAAGAGGAAGCTGCCTCCTCCTCCTCCTCCTCTGACCTCCGTCTACAAAGACTGCGAAACTGCACAACCTCTTTTGCTCTGTATCTCCTACATAACTGCCTCAAATTGGTTCCATGGTTTGTTTGGGGTTTTTTTTGTTTGTTTGTTTGTTTTTGAGTTTTTGTGGTTCTTTTTTCTGTTAAAAAACAAGTGTTTTATTTTGATGACAGTTATTGTTTACTTGAGTGGCTGCACTGAGTATAATTCTAAGTCAGAACTGTGAACTCCAACCAGACATATAGCACTTATTAGTTACCCTTTATGGCACTACTCATCACTATAGTCCTTATTTACAGTCCGTAAGTTTGGTCCTCACAAAATCTGCGAGATTTTTGTAAATAGGAGGAGCTTGTATATCAACTAACATTTTGTAAAACGTGCCAACTACTTGGTAGTCCCCACCACACACAAACACATACTGTATAGGTCTTTATTTATATTTATTTCTATTTGTATGAAGGGTGCATTTTTTTCAGGGAGCATTTAGTTGCTTGCAGATCCTACACATTGTAAAGAGGTTTGAGCTGGCCACACAGACCACCTCTGTAAACACTTATGGTCATTTTTACTGTACAGCTTCAAAATATGGACTGCTGGGGGTTTGATTACCGCCGAGGGTCTGGCTACATCAGCCCCGCGTGCCCTGATGCTGCTGCTAAAACCGAACTCACATACCGACAATGCCGCGCGCGGACACTGAGCGAGTCGTTCAAAATTATAATATCAGTATCTGATAGGGAATTTAAAAAAAAAAACCAACACGCCTGTAATTAGACGTTTCGCCTGCCTTAGAAGCTCACGTGCATCTGCTGTGGCAGTAAGCAAGCTCAATTCTAGCTCGGAAACGAACACTCGAGCCTTGTGGCGGGTAACGGTTTTGAGGTGTGTGGCACGTCCTCAGTGTGTCCAGGTCCTGAGGGAATTAAGTAAATTCGCCTCCGCCCCCGGAGTGTCTACGAGCTGAAGTTCTGCAGCGATGAGAGACACCTACAGTATGGGAAATCTAACTTAATGCCATGCTCAGAAGCATAACGGTTTCTTAAGACGCAGCTAGCACTTTGTAGGCACTAGATGTTTCTGAATCAGTGTTTCTGATTCATGCGGATGCTACCTCCTGTCCATATGATTGAAAACATACCTGATATGGCACAGTTAGTTTGTCTTCATTGAAGACTCTCTGAGGGTGAGAAAACAGCTTAGTATTGCTGTAACAGTGGATATGTCTTTAAGTCACAAAGTGGAGCATTTGGTTCTAACGTGGGAGGCTGTACAAATTAAGAGGAACATCTGTTGATACCTATCAGCACTGGCAGAGAAAGAGACAAGTCAAAGGGCAGCGGGTTTGTCTGTCACCATTGGCTCCATAAAAAAATTTGGAGACTAGGAAAAGTGTTATACCACTCTTAACTCCAGGTCCGTCCTCTGGTCCAGTAGGGTTCGAGTTTCGCCTGGTAGGCACGCGGTTGGCATTCCTTTCTGGCACCTCACTCGTGCTCCCAAGACGAGAAAGCAGAAGAGATGTGAAACATCTTACCATTCCATATTCAACATGCGGCAGAAAAATCCAAGATGCTTTGCGTTTATTTAAGATGCAGCTGTGTAGCCTACCGTCGACATCGATTTTCTTCATTTTTTGTTTATTTTGTTTTGTTTTTTGCAAGTGTTACACAGAGATCGTAATGATTTTTTAGCCTTTGAATGGTCAAAAAGTGATGTTTACTGAATGAGGTTACGTTACACATATTTCGTGTTAGTCTCAAAACTGATGCACCACACCACATAAAGCTGGATACTGCGCCGGTACTGTACAACAAACGTTCACACCGATGTCCATTCTCTGCATGGTACATGCTGTAACTTACTGTTCTACACAACGCTGTTTTGTATGTTGGTTATTAATTTATTTAACATGTTTATTTTATTGAATCAAATACGGTGATGTTCACTGTATGTGGGACAGATTGTACAGAGCATTGCTGGTGATTGCAATTATATTAATATATAACTCGCAGAGAGGGGAAAATTGTGTAAATATGACGTTACTAAGATCAAGTGTTTTTCACATCTGTCGTCTTTTTTATTTTTCTTGTTTTCATTTTTAAACTTTTATCTTTTTTTAATGAAGAGTTATTACCCCTCCCTTTCTTGCCTGTACCTGAAAGCTTTATATGAAGAGATGTTGGGTAGAGGTTGTGGTTGAAAGCTGTGTAGTAAGAAGTGTTAGCTTTACAGTAGTAGTCCAGATGATGTTGGGACAAAGCTGTATGTCAGTGACTTCTCCATCCGTTTCCACGGCAGCGCCCTCGCGGCTGCTCCCTTTCTTTCACTAGCTTTTGTGTCATACTATCGTGTCATGATATTGCGTTGCTTTAATGTATGTAATATGTGAAAAAGGGGGAAAACAGTAGTATGCCGTTTCTTGGGACCTTTTTTTTCCACAATAACCACAGTGACAACCTGAAATTAATCAAGATTGTGTTTTCGTACCTTGGACTCTCTTGTGGAGCTAAAGTTCGGGATACTCGTATTGTTTGGAACTGTGCCGAGTTCATTTGCCTTTTTTTGTTTCGATTACTGAAAGGAAGAGAGGGGGGGCGATAAAGCAGAGGAATATGATATGGGCAGAGTGTGTGTTGACGGCTTGCAGTTTGCTGCTCCTGAGGATCCCAGTCAATGCTCACGTCTGCTGCTTAAAAGTTTGTGATTGGGCTGAATCGTGCTGATAGTGCTGACTGAATCGGATCATTCGAAACACCGTCTTCCTTTGTAAATATTGTAATTTTTGATATCCCTTTCTCTTGTTGACCATGCTACACAGCACCCACTTTCCTAATTTAAGAACGAGGGTGTCTGAGGATTTTATTTTGTTTTATTTATGTATTTTTTTTGTCAGTTCTACATTTTTATATTTTATTTTTGGTGTATATTTATCAAATGGGTTTTGCTTGTCATAGAGCTATTGCAATAAAAAAGTGCCAAGGTATTCTTGACTGTGACTCATGTTTGCGTGTTTTCTTATCAGATGTTTGTGATCCAGTATGATGCAACATTGCTCTAAGATGTGTTAAGACTAGAGATTCCCGACTGAACGCGTCCTACTCGAAATATCCCTTATTCAGTAGTCAGTTGGGAAGTGCTGCCATCTGTTGGACAAAGTCAAAATCACGTCCTGGTGTCTAATTATGCAACCGTCTCCCACTGCAACAAACAAAAGAGTCCCCGCCTCCTTTCTGTCAAAGAAAGGTCTGAAAACAAAGAAAAGGAGAGGAAAAAAAGCTGCGCTTTGTAGGAATAGACGACATCACAGTACAACAAACTACTTAAAGACCTTTGCTGAAATAATAAAAAGCAATTAAAAATACATCATTCATATCTCTACTTTGAGATTTTGTTCATTGTCAACATGGGTGTTTTGTGAAGCTTGCGCATCTTGACCAGTTCAGTTTCAAACCTTAAACCCAAGGTAAAACATATCAGTGAAAGAATTTTTTAAAACTGAAGCTATTGTTGTCCTTCTGGTTATAGCTCTTTTCCCTTTTAGGTCATAGACTCAATAGAAAAGGGTAGAGAAAGGTGTTTAAATATCTTTATTTTAGGCATATTTACATAGGTGTGCAAAAGGGGAGTGAAGGTGTTGTTTAAACCTGTCTGGCTATGAAGAGGAAAAAACAATTATCCTAAGCAACCATATAACATACATATGTCAAAGAGAGAGGCACTTTCCACAGATAAGGTTTTCAGAAATTTCCTCACTGAATAAAACACTGAATAAAAGCTCTCTGCATATCAGCTGTCTCCTGGATTCAGGTAGTAGTGTGTGTGTGTTGAGACCATGGCTTCTACAAAACCATTATTGCCATTCCCCTCTAGGTCTGCTCTACTTCAGCAGCAGGAGACGAAGCGATACAATACGATAAAGAAATATGATACAATAAAACAATACGATACAATACAGTTTATGCAATCGCCAAGAGTCATTCTGAACTCTCAGCAGTTACATCAAATATTTAAAAAAGTCTTTCAGAAGTGCGTGTGAATGAGGCTAAAATCACACAGAGTAGCTACAGTGATCCTTGGCTTTTGTTTTTTTTATGCCCCATATTCCAAAGCAAGACAGTGGAAGCTCATTCATGCAGACAATCCGTCTGGGTTTGCTGACCAGGACATTTCCAGTTCCTTGCTTTTCCAGTCCTGCTTTATTATTACTGGTTGCTGTGGGAGCGTTTTTTTTTGTTTTGTTTTGTGTTTTTTTTTTTTGCATTTTGGTAACTGTGTTGTGCTTGGTGTTGATCTGAGGCACTTGTGTAGCCTGGACCAGCGTAAAACCTGAGGCTCCGCCCAACTTCCTGATCTTTTAGTGATTGCATCAAAGCTGTGAAGGGGTGGAGCTCAGACATTAAGGATTTCAAACTCCTCCTCTGACTCGAACAGCTTGTCTGTGGACTCAATGAACTCTAAAGGAGAAAACAAAGCAGACAGAGGTGGTTATGGAACAAAAAAGGATCCCTGCTATGCTGCCTATAATATATTACCCAAATATCTGTTCAGAAATGGAAATAACTACATCAACAAAATTTCAGTTAATTATTATCTAGAATTAATCACATAACTAAAGCTTTTCAGTCAAAGATAATAGCTGCATTTTAATGATCACTCTGTACAGAAGACCAACATTAACCCAACTAATAGAATCTTGCCTTGCAATACACCTATTATATGATGTCAACTTATGTATCAGATCAATATTTGCCTGTCTGATGTCATCTGCACTGGATGCTGGTGACATGAAGTTTTGAAAAACATCTTTTGTGTGTTACAGCCTAAGTCTTTGTGGCTTTGAGCTGACTTCAGCTCAGAGGCTCTGATATAGCACGTCAGTCTTTGTCTCACTCTTTAAAACTCCTTTGTGATAAACCCAAGAGTCAAGCCTTGACCACACACTCTGGTTCATACGTTTTTAAAAGTTCATTTTTGGTTACTGTATGAAAAATGCCCCTTTGAAAAAAGCCAGTTAAAGGTCATGTTTATTGAGAATGTTTCTCCTTTTAAGCCCCGAAGGTCTATGGGGAACATGTTGCAGAAGATCCAAAGCTCAGGGACTTCGGCGGGCCTCCAAGTCACCTGCACCCGTGGTCTGCACCTCCGGCTTCGTCGGGGGCACGAACGGCGGCCAGTGCGGCGGGTGTTTCTCCACCAGCTCAAATAGGCGCAGATTGCGTTTCCTCACCAGCTCCTGATGGGCAGGAAGAGGAGTGGGGTCAAGGCACGGACGGCCCCGAGCGCACATGCAGCTTGGCCGCCAGCAGGGGGCGACCTGTGGATTTTGAGAGTGCCTTCACCTGCTGAACCAGACTGCACCAACCATCAAAGTCCTCCTCACTCCTGCAGAAGAAACCCTGTTGGCGGGAAACACAATTATGTTAAGAGGACAGCATACTGATGTTCAAAATAAAAAGTAGACTAGAAGAAGGAAACTACTGAAATATCAGGATTAACTACAAAAACAAAAATCATTCCTATTTAATATTTTATTCAGGATGGAAACAGTCTGCTCTAAATATAAGCAGAGGCTAAGTGCTTTCCTCGAGAAAACACTCACAGCACAGAGATCGTTCCCATTACACCCTAGTCAGAAGTCAAGAGTCTTTACAATAAAACCCTCATACACCTTCAGCACTAGCTTTCTTTTTTATCTCATTTTAAGCGACCATTTCATGAAACATTAAATCGTAACGAGTTGGATCGGGAAGCGAGGCTCGCCAGGCCTTACCAGCGCCACAGACGGCTCCAGGCTGGTGATCTTCATGCGGTGGGGGCTCCGCTGCCAGTGGTAGCTCTGGTCGTCCACGGGGCCACCTGTATCAGAGTCCACAGCCGACTGCGTGGTGTGGGGATCCAGGTAGATCAGCTCATCATCTAGGAACAATTTAGGTACACACCCACATTTATAGAAAATGAACATTTAAAGTCTTATTAATAATAACATTTAAAGTATTATTATTACTATTGTTATTATTATTATTAATAATAATACATGCACTAAAAACAAACAAACAGAATAATAAGATTATAGTGAGGAGAAAACAATGGTCAGACAGACACTTATTTATCCAAAGTGCTACAGATATAACATTGTGTGGAAGTCCCCACCTAGAAATCCAATGAAGTAATAAGCCAGGTTAGGTTTTCCACCCAGTACTCCACAAGACTGAGGCATCTTAAAACACTCCTTAAATCAAAAGTCATTTGAGTCAGAGGAAATACACTTTTGTGATGATTGAATCAACATAAGGCAATGAAAATTACACATGCTGGGTTTATAACATGACGAGTGTATTATAACAGTGATTATAACTGGACTAAAATACAAAGAACTGCTGTTACTTCGATCAGAAATCCATGAACGTGAAAATAATCTTAATAATCCTAGTTATATTATACAGTGCTTAACAGTATACTATACTTCAGTCCATACAGTGTGACCCAGAGTTCTCATTACTTTAAGGGCCTGGATGTAAACAGGGTTGATACTGTTGATTCCCATGCGGAGTGGGATCAGCAAGAGGAGGGGCCTCCAGCCCAGTGCCTGCTGGGAGCAGGCGTGCGAGTGAGACAACGGGCATGGCGCCAGCCCTGCTTCCTCTCCCCGGCCCTGCCCGCAGGCGCCCACCCTGGGCCACGCCCCCTGGCGACACTGCTTCCCTGTCAGGGAAGAGGGAGAAACAGAGCAACAGAAACTGTGACTACACATAGACTTTATAGCCTTGACAACAAGAAAAACACAAGTGGTAAAACTTACTGATGTCTTCAATCACCACCGTATTGTCCATTGAAACATATACAGCTAAGGAATTCCAGTCATCAAATAGTGCAAGTTTCCTGGAAGAAGCCATAGAACCTTTTTCATTCCAACCTTGAACTGAAACGACTTTTCTTAGTCTTAGCAACGAAAACGTTTCTTAGTTTTATTATAAACTAATGTCAGTGAGACGCCAAGGGACCGTCAAGTAATACTTTTATGAGAGAAAATGTAAAATCTTACTTGAGTACTTGAGCCACTGTGTTTGGGCCATACCACTCTCCGACAGACTTCCCCTCCCCGACCCCCATCTGAGCTGCTCACAGACATACACAGGGATGTTGGATTAGGCTGAGCTTCACTACAGAGACAGTAGTCTTACTGAACACAACACACACAGAGGGGCTGTGCGGTGAAGGTATTTAATGAACTTGTTCCACAATAAATCTTTCTTCAAGAGATGTACAGAAACTAAGCAGGTTCTATGGAGAACTGCCTTTAAAATGACAAAAATCACAGAAATAACATAGGTTTGTTGTTAAACTTGGCCCACACAGAGACAAGACCATGCAGGAGAAGACTGGGGTAAGGTTGTTTTGTTGTTGTTGTTTTTATTTACAAGCCTTCACATATACCTACACAAGCACGTGCGCACATATACACACAAACCTAAAGACACACTCACAGGCACACAACAAAAGACACATACATAAAGATGCACACACAGACGCAGAAAGGACATACAAAAGTATCAGTTACCCATCTGGTGAATTGAATAACAGCTATCTTTTCTGTCCAGAAAACAGTGTAGGATACGCTGGTACTCCATTGGCCGAGCTCCCTCTGACACCCACCGCCATTCTAAGGTGTTTCACAGAACAACGCAGTTTCACATTTCAGGTAACAATCGCAGGGTGACAAACCATCATCCATTCAACAAGCACACTGGCCCTGCTTGTCCAACTACCCAAACTGAGCGTGGCCAATTTGACAAGACGTTCTTCTCGTCCAAATCAAAACAACCGCCGGGCTTATTGATCAAAGCAGAATCTGTGAGCAATTCCAAACAAGACCATGGTTTTGGTGGAAGGTTCATCATGCTCACCCACCCACCTCGTCCCAGACGCTGACAGACCAAAGCTTGAGCCAGTATCATCTGCCCACATCGCAACATGCAGCCCCATCCAGTGTCCGATGAGGGGCCCGTCCCTCCTAAGAGTCAAAAATATAGCGTCACAAGTTTAAGAGCAGCTATGCTCACCGCAGCCGAGTGATAACTCTAGGAGTCGAACGCACTTGGGTAACGGGAGGCTCAGAAACATTCTGCCTCAACCACAAAGAAAGCGACAACAGATCTTTAACTAGACAGGGTTCAGTTTGGGCAGTGATGTATGCACTTCACTGACCTATGGGAGAAAACTTTTTCCTGTATGTGAACCACAGCCTCGAACGCACATCTGAAAGAAGCTCAGATTTTTCTGAAGAGAAAAACAATAATCAAGCAAAATAGCAACACTCGTGGATCAAAGGCAGGTCCATCAGAACTTCCCTGGACTGGAATGTTACAGTGTGATTATTAGGATCTGCCTGTACGTTCAGATGAATTACACATTTCAATATGTACCCATGACATACTTCTGTGAGAAAAATCTGAATATGTGTTACCTGTTTTAACATTGTAACATTCTCCTAAGATCCACACTGGCTCATTTGTGTCTGGCAAATCATCTAGGAATTCAGAGAACACGTTGATCTGGTTTTCATACTTGGCTAAAACTGGAACAAAAAGAATAGAGATTACTGTCATAGTTATAAGCTATGACATAACTTTTCTAAAGTAAATTGAAGAAAATATTTATAAGATGTTGTTTCTGGCGGTTTGGATCAGTGTAGATAGAGTGGAGTGGCTGCAGATAGGACACTAAACAATTGCGCTGATTGGTTACGTCGGCACATCAGCATTAGCTACTTATTTTTCAGTTAGCTAGATGGCTAAGTAGCCTAACTCGTTTTAAATGTAGTCAGGCTAGTAAACTGGACAGCTTGATATCTCAAACAATATAACAAGACGAAACAATTTAACTGATTTGATTAGTCATTATGCAAAAAGTACAAGTGCATAAGTAGCTAAGTCAGTACCGGGTATGTATACAGATTGTGTGTTCAGGCCACCGCAAAGGAACAATGAAAAAACTTGAAACTCAGTGAGCTTACGGAATGCTTCCTGGAAAAAAATTTTGAACGGATCCTTTTGACGATTCTACTCTGATCCGTTTCTGTCTTTAGGCTTTACGTGCGTGTTGCAAATACGTTTATTCATCACGTTATACATCAATTGAGAGTTATTTTGTTTCTACATTTCTTACCTGCCTCCATCCTGGGCTGTCATCGGCATTTAAAGTCAATAATACAACTATAACGCAAGGAACTGTGGATAATGCTGTCTCTTTTCTTGTTTTAATCCAATTGATAGGCCACAAGTAAACTACAATTCCCAGACATGTTATGCCCGACTCAGTAGCGTTCGTCATCAAAATATTGCAGCTGACTTTCTGGATGTTGTGGTCTCTCGACTCTCGTTGTCTTACTCGTTTTCATGTTTACGTCATATGTTGTTTGTATTTAGCAAGCAAGCTAGGTATTTTACCAGTTATTAACAAGTTGTAAAGTTTTGTTTAAGAGAAGAGTAAAAGCATTTTGGGGACGCCTTCAAAATATCTACTAAGGTATTAATGTGTTGCATTTTTTAAACTTAAAATTAAAAACATTAGCTAGCTAGCTAGCTGTTTGTCTAGCCTAGCTGTTCTGAGTAGTTTGTTACATCAAAGACCTTTGCGCTAGTAACGGCTCAGTGGCTACCTATCTAGTTAACTGTTTGTAGATAATTAATATAACGTATGCGAATGCTACTGTCATCTAAATAGCCGAAACATATACAGCTATATGAATTAAATATTTATGAGCGACCAGTTTATGAATATTAGCTAAGGTAAGTTGTCAGCTATGCTAACTAGCTAGGTAGTACTATAATGTTAACTCTGTAATTTTAACGAGTTCTGTAGCATTTAGGCTGTCTGTTTTTTAACTGTGCAGTCAGTTTGCACCCATTGTCACATTTCCCCTCGTCGGTATCCTTTTGACTAGGTTGAGAGCCTGCAGAATGTCGTACGTCTTCGTCAACGATTCGCTGCAAACTACTGTGCCACTACTTCAGGCCTGCATTGATGGAGATTTAGGTTACACCAAACGCCTGCTTGAGTCCGGTTTTGATCCGAACGCACGGGATTGCCGCGGTCGCACGGGCCTTCACCTGGCTGCAGCACGGGGGAATGTCGAGATCTGCCGTCTGCTTCATAAGTTTGGAGCAGATCTATTAGCCACCGACGCTCAGGGGAACACTGCGCTGCACATGTGTGGACATGTCGACACCATCCACTTTCTGGTGTCCAACGGACTCAAGATTGATATATGGTTAGCGTCCTTTTACTTTTATAACATGTGCTTTCAGCCATGGTATGGTGGGGCTGCTTCTCTGTAGTTTTGTTTTCTATATCTCATGACTGAAACGGTGGTGAAACCCCAGCAGGGAGAACTTGAAAATGCAGGGCAGTGGAGCCACGTGACTAATCAAACACAGTTCATGTTAAAATGTATCCTAAGAGCGTATCTCCGGTCCTGGTGTGTGTTCAGTAGTGTGGCACATCACCGGCTGCTTTGCGATTCTGATTGTATTTAACATTTCTTCATGTACATAGCCCTCAACTGCCCTGTACTAAAGACTCTGCTGCTGCTTTCAAGGTTGGAGATTTGCTGCCCTGCAGAATTTAGTTTTAACACATCTGCATCTAATACTCTGATACCACTGAACGTTTTACGTAACTACATTGTGTTAGATTATGGCTGAAACCGTATTGTACAGATTGGTAGCTCTCCAGAACCAGAGTTGTTCATCCCTGTATTGAACTGTTCTCAACAAACTTGTAATTAACTATATATTAAACAATAATAATATGCTGTAGGCACAATAGTTGCATACCACGTCTGACATTCACTTGATAATGGTGTAATAATTTTAAAATGCTTGGGAATAGGGGAAACATTATACTGCTTTAGCTCTTGTGCAGTAGAGAGACATTGGGGACAAATTATTCCTCTTCCCACTTTGCACTGATTTAAAGATAAACCTAGGGAGCAGGAAAGGATCCCAAAAGGTTACAATGATGGTAAAATATAGTTTAAATTGTGCAGGTGCCCCGACTGCAGTTAATGTTCCTTTGTGTGATTTCCTCTCCGCCTGAGTACAGTAATCACAATGGAGCGACTCCATTGGTGCTGGCCAGGAGGCGCGGCGTGAACAGAGACGCACTTCGTCTGCTGGAGGGCCTGGAGGAGCAGGAGGTGAAGGGATTCAACCGCAGCTCCCATTCCAGTCTGGAGAAGATGCACATGGCCGAGAGCGAGAGGTGAGCTGTGACACGGACGCTGGCGCGCCACGGGATGTAGGGATGTAGCCTAATCGCCGGTCTAATATAAATGTTTAACTCCATCTTTACAGAATTGCCATCAATTATAATCCAGTGTCAGTTGATTAAGAACAGAGCACCAGGGGTGGGGTTCCTGGAAAAAAAAAAAAAATCATGGTTGATATTTAAAAATACATGTAGTCAGTGAAGTTCCCTTCCTCTACAAAGGTTAACAAAAGATGGGGAAGGCTAAAAGAAGGATATTCAATGCCTCTATTTGGACTGTGCATTCATGCAGGAAAACACATCAGCTGAATTACAGCCCCAAGCTCTTCTCATGGCAACAACACCACTACTATATAATGTACAAATTAGGTTAACTGATGGGAATTGAGTACAACTGAGGTCTAAAAACATAGAAATGAGACCATAATAATAGACTGATAATTGTGCAGAACCAGGTTACAATTGTAATGTGAAAAAAATTGCTGGGCCTTTAAATGCATGCATGCATTACTCCCCAGTCTTTCACAATTACCCATAAAAAGGGACGTTTGATTTTGGGTTGTACCTCTGTAGTGATGTTCACATCCAGAAGGATATGCGCTCCTCATACAAGTTCCTGTCCCTGTCCAACAGTGCCATAGAGAACCATTCACTCCTCAACCCTCACCTGCAGCACGGCGACGGGGTACTCTCCAGCTTCCGCACCACCTGGCGGGAGTTTGTGGAGGACCTGGGCTTCTGGAGGGTGTTGCTGCTCCTGCTCGTCATTGCCCTGCTCTCCCTGGGCATTGCTTACTACGTCAGCGGGGTCTTACCTTTCACTTCAAACCAGTTGGAACTAGTGCACTAACAGCAGTGCGTTCACACAGACTCCCGTGGCCCAAGCCGATGAAGCTCATTTCAACGAAGTTTCAGACTTTAACCCTCATACAAATTACTTGCTTGATTGTTTTTGTGGAATCTGTAATGGCGGTTTGGATGTCCAAGCACAGCAACGTTGCGACCATATATTCCTCTCGCATTCCAAGTAGTTTCTGTAGTTATTGTCTTACATTAAGAATGTATCCTGATGCGTTTTCATAATGTTGTAGAACTCTGAGCACTACGTTTGTCAGATCAATTAAATTCACCACAAGGTTGTCTAGAAGTGAACATATTTAGGCAGTGTATTTAATTAATGTTAGGATGGTAAGGTCAAGGAAACAATCAGGCCAGCACCTCACCTTACACTTTGGAACTATCAGTCTTGTTCTGCCCTGTTTTCTGAAATAGTTCATAGTTTGACTGTGCTACCCTGATTCATTTTTCATTGTTTTTCTGTAATATTCATGTATGGATATTAAAGCCGGGTGAACTATGGAATAGCGCTAATTTTCACAAGTGGGGGTGGAGAGCCACCTGTGGTTTTAAACATAGCTACTATGCATCCCCAGTTTTTTTTCTATTTCATATTTGTCCGACGCATTATGTCTCTTTGAACTAACCAATTCATTAACACGTCTTTTCAGGCGTTTAATAATGGGAGAATAGCGCAGACTACCCCGTGAAGTGGTAATAGAGGTTAGACTCCGGAGGGGTGGTAAACATCGAACCAGATAATAAATAAAATAACGGAACACACTGACATCTGGTGGTTGGAAGAACAACAAAAAACATTTCTACTGATTTAGTTGTGTGTCAACTGGCTTTAGCTTAGAAGTGGGTGGTAGTTCCAGCTTGGTCTTTTTACATTGTTGTTTCAGCATTATGGTATGAGAGAAGAAGAAAACGATGAATCTCCGGGGATTCTTTCAAGATTTCAATCCTAGGTAAGAACGTGTGTAGCTACCATATGTGTTAAAAAGTCAAACCCGGTTTTGTGTATTCGGTTAAGGCTAGCAGGTTGGCTAGTCAGTTAGCAAGCTAGCTAACATAGCTAGCTGCAGAGGCCCATTATTGCTACTGTGTCAGCTATGTTAATCCTTCTTAGCTGTCCCCTTTGTTGTAAATTCACAGTCCATTTGTCATTAAATTGCTAAACATAACGACTGTGTTCATTTTTCTTAAAATCAGTCACCGGCTGTGTGTGTTTTGCTAACGTTAGGTAGCTAGCTGTAGCCTGCCACTGGTATAAGTTAGCAAGTTCTTAAGCTTGGTAGAGTTAACATGACATTGTTCAAGAGTCACCTCTGCAATCTAGCTAATTCCGCTTGTCGTTATTATTATGCCTAGTAAGTGTGCTATTATAAAAAAGCGTTATTTGTAAGCGTTCATGTGCGCTAGGTGAAGATCAAATACTCCCAGTTGTTTTGAGAAATGGAGATTCACAATAGCTAGTTAACTCGCTCATTTTAGTGAAAGTCGGCTACATCAGTCGTACACAACAAAAAAAGCTTTAAAAACTCATACTGGATTGACAGTCTACTGCACAGATTAACACTGCGCGTACTTGTCCCTGTTCTATTTCAGCAAATTCCTGATTTATGCATGCCTGCTGCTGTTCTCTGTGTTACTGGCGTTGCGGCTGGATGGAACTATCAGTTGGAGCTACTGGGCGGTGTTTGCGCCCATTTGGCTCTGGAAACTCATGGTCATCATTGGAGCATCTGTTGGAACTGGGGTGTGGGCCCACAACCCTCAGTACAGGTCATTCACAGTCATAATAGCACCTCAGTGTGCATACAGTTGGACATTAGTGACTAATTTTATCCCCAAAATAGTGTGCTGATCTAAGAGGGAATCAAATTCTGAAGGCTATTCGTTCTGCGTTACTTAGGGCCGAGGGTGAGACCTGCGTGGAGTTCAAGGCGATGCTGATCGCTGTCGGAATCCACCTCCTTCTCCTTACGTTCGAGGTGTTGGTGTGTGACCGTGTGGAGAGGAGCGAACACTTCTGGCTGCTGGTCTTCATGCCCCTTTTCTTTGTCTCGCCTGTCTCTGTGGCTGCTTGTGTGTGGGGCTTCAGACACGACCGCTCGCTTGAGGTGAGTAGAACTCATGCCTGACACCCCCCCTTTACTCTCTTTACTCTCTCTCTCACTCTCCCTTACTCCTCTGGCTCTTTAGCTGGAGATCCTGTGCTCTGTAAACATACTGCAGTTCATCTTCATCGCACTGAGGCTGGATAAGATCATCACCTGGCCGTGGCTGGTAAGGTCCTAACTTCACCGTGGAACATTTTTTCACGATAAGGGTCGGTCCGTTGATGGCGAGCCGTGCTGAGCCTGACTGGGAATGACGGCGTGTTCTTCGACAGGTTGTGTGTGTGCCCCTCTGGATTCTAATGTCCTTCCTGTGCCTCGTGGTCCTCTACTACATTGTCTGGTCTGTGCTGTTCCTGCGTTCGATGGACGTCATCGCTGAGCAACGTCGCACTCACATCACCATGGCGATCAGCTGGATGGCTATAGTGGTCCCCTTGCTGACCTTTGAGGTAAAAAAAACAAAAAACAAAAAAAAATCATCAGAGAAGGCTAAATGTGTACAATAATCACAAGCAGTACTGGATCTCATTTAGGCCGATGTGTGATGCAGCTGATTTAGTGCGAGGATGCTGAATGTCGATTAACACGCACATTAGATCGGTGATCACATTTCAGGATTTTTTTTGACTCATACTAGAGGTAGTAAATACTGAAATCTTCACTTGAAGTTGATCCATGTCTAATTTATTTTAATCCCAATCTTCCAGATCCTTCTTGTGCATAAATTAGACGACCATTATCACTCTAAATTTGTCCCAGTCTTTGTGCCCCTCTGGGTATCTCTGGTGACATTGATGGCAACTACATTTGGCCAAAAAGGAGGAAATCACTGTAAGTCATTTTCATTACAACTGCTGTTGCCTAGTTTCCAAACCCAAAAGAGACAGACAGCAGGACTGATTTAAGGCTAAAGAATGTTTTAGTACTTTAAGTACTTTGTTCAGAAATGTAAAATGCATAATATCTAACAATACATTAGTCACTACTACTACTGATGGTTGTATTTATGCAGCACCTTCTACTATACCATTTTGCATTTGTACTTCAGACAGTATTTTCATGTACGATTTATTATGTTTGATTATTTAATTAAGTTATGATTCAGGTTTGCCAGTCAGAATTTTTTCCCCCTTAATATGCAGTGTTGATGTTTGTCTCCTTTGTGTCCATGTGGCCTGTATTTGTCATTAGACACGTCGCCATAAAGTGTGGCTGTAAGATCTAATCCTGCTTCTCCACCTGTACCCTTCTCATGGCCAGGGTGGTTCGGCATCCGCAAAGACTTCTGCCAGTTCCTCCTGGAGCTCTTCCCCTTCTTGCGGGAGTACGGCAACATCTCGTATGACCTGCAGCACGAGGACTCTGAGGCGGCCGAGGAGCCGCCCGTCCACGAGCCGCCCAAGATCGGCCCCATGTTCCACAAGAAGACAGGCGTGGTCATCACGCAAAGTCCCGGGAAGTACTTCGTGCCTCCCCCTAAACTGTGCATCGACATGCCCGATTAAAAAACAAAACAAAACACAACATAAGGGGGCGGGATAGGGGATCCATGAACAGGGAGTGTGACGGAAGTGCAGCGGCATGTCCTGGAGTTCACTTCGGGTCACTCGCGAATAAAGGAGGCGGGCCAAGACGGCCCAGAACAACGGAGGCTTCTGATGGGCTCGGCTCTGGACCGGCGAAGACCTTAACGAAATGGCCCTCGCGTTCGGATGGAACCCAGACCAAGTGGCGAGCTACTAGCTTGGCTTGCAGGCTTGACTCTTCCCTGCGATAAATATATCCGTTCCACGGTTCTATATCCACACCGTTCTGCGATACGATTGCGTAGACCGATCGCCTTCAGAGGGAAGGGCATTACAACTTTCCTGACAGCTGTATCCTATGGGAAAACTCAGGAAGACTTTCCTGTAATACATATATAAATAACCAGTACGCAAGATGTTCTTTTCTCCTCATAGACAAACACGTTACTCCATTCTCAGTCGTACTGTCATAATGTTGGGTGTTTGACTGTAGTGTTATTAGGCTGTCTAAATGCTGTTGTTTTGGGGGGGGGGTTTCCCCCCTGGGTATGCCATGATCTACTGCGGTGACGTGAGGGCGAAAATGATTATGTAGCAACGCCAAAGAACATTAGCATAAGATAATGATTTTGGTGAAATGCTGTCATTTTCCAACAGCAGTTTTTTTTGTTGTCCCCCCCCCCCCTCCGTGTTGCGTGCGACAGCACTGAACAAATGGAATTAAACTTCCTGTCACTTTTACATTTGTAGGAAGTCAGTCAGTGTTTACTAGAACTCCACGTTTTCTCTGTCTAGTACAGCAGTGTACTGTTTCAAGTGAGGGCATTCCTCCATTCATGTCCCCCAACAACTGTGTTTTTTATTTTAGTATGTGGACCATACATATGTAGTTACAGCTTGTTGAACCCATGTTGAGATGTATTAAGAGGATGGAGCATCTGCCTTTATAAAAGAACACAACTGTCATCAACCACTTATGACACCTTTGCGCAGCTTCGCTTCCTGTTTTTGTTTTGTCTTTTTTGTTTGTTTGTTTTTATGGAGGTGGACTGAAGCAACACAATACAAGCACTAGAGTAGCAGAAGTGTAGTTTTAGGCTGTCGGAAGCACCAAGTTATTTTTCTCATATGATCCAGCAAAAAAAAGCAAATGTGTTAAGATTTCAGGAGTGGACCAGAATATGCATTTCCAAACATACAGTGGTAAAGCTTCAGTGCATCTCTTTCACAGGTCATGAAATCTCCAACAGAAAATGCCTTCATGCATACTCAGCTGGCCTGAGTGAGCAGCTATTAGAGTTCATGGTAGTGGATTTGGACCAATACTGTGGTGTGTGGGTGGGTTTTGTTTTATTGGTTATGTGTTTTGTTTGTTTGGTTTTGTATGTTCCTCCAGATGTCCCCTGTCAGTTGTCATCGTCATATGAGTGATGAACAGTAGCTACTGATTTTGGCTGACAATAAAATCTTATCCAAATATCATGGAAGTCTCCCTCTTTCATTTAAAATATTATCTTTTCGTTCCATTCGTTATTCACGCAAAGGAATGAAAACCGCATCTCAGTAGCGCAACAAGTTATAAACACCACAAGACAATAATAAAATAAATACGATGATACAAAATTTAATTGGCTCACATTTGGTGTAAGGTACCACAACAGTAATACAACGGACAGGAGCAGATATTAAAACAGGAGCCCATAAGTGCTGAGTATATAGCTTGTAAACTGACTCACGTACATCGTGTAGAACTGAGAATACATAATACGGTGTATCTTTAGTTTGCATGTTCCGGTTCCTTTTTACAATCATTAACTATTATGCACTTTGATAAAAATCAAATATATTTATATGAAGGGTAAAATGTCAACGTCCAAGTTACAGATGTATCTGAAATAGTGCAGCAATTGTACATTTAATAGCCATTCGCACACGCATGTCATAGGTGGATCATTTTAACGTGGGTGTGGGAATTTAGAAGACAGTAGTGTTATTAAAACAGATACTGGCACAAGTTGTGTGTGGCAGCAGACTGGAGTGACGCAATTTTTATGTGCTGTATGTGCGGCTCCACCCAATGGTACAAGTAGGCAGAAAACAAGTTACAACGCAGGTTGAATATGGCGTCTGCGATACTCTTTTGAAGTCGAAGTTTAGTCAACATTTTTTAAAAGCATGTAACGTACATTCGACGTTTGTTGAAATATCTGGGAATTTATTTAGACAACATACACGTCGACTTAAATAAGGAAGCCATGGTAATTCACGGTCGTGTTCTACTTTAAAGTTAGAGTTTGTGGTTAAGCTCGTTAGCTAGCTAGCTACCCAGTAAGGTAGCTTGTTAGCTAGCTAGGCAGTTCATATAACTTTAGTTCGTGAACACAGAAACTGTAAGGGAGGAAACATTCGGGAGTTACAACAAGGATAAAAAAAAAACTGTTTACCCACTAATCGTTAGTCTCGCAACTTGGTCGGAACTTGCTTCTTGAACGTGTGAAGATGGCCCAGTCGCCGGTAGTTGTTCAAGTTCCTGGAATGCAGGTAAGTTGGAAGCAAAGGTAGCTGCCAAGGCCTTAACCAAGAAAACCAGCAACCGCAGGCTCTGTTGCAACTTGTGTTCTGTACAAGAATCCTGTCTTTACTGCACTTTAGATATAAGAGAGGTGTATGCTCAAAATAACGTTTCCATTCTGCTTTCATGATATCTGCTGGCCGCAGATCGTTAGACGCGTTTAACACAGTAGTTACTTTGAACAACTTTCAATAGTACACAGTTGACCTTGTCAGCTGGTAAACATAACTATACATGCAATTCCTGCTCCAGCTGTGGCAACCGAATTAACAATTGCTAAATATGGTGTAGCCTGCATATTTGATTTGTCTCCTTAACCATTCTAAATTCAGCTGAGCATCGAGGGGCACTTCTATTTTTGGTTATCCCCGGTGGTCCTGGCTCCACAGCTAATGATAAAACATACTTATCACTGGCGAGCACCTGCAACAGTTTTGAGCTCCACCTGTGCTAAGTCTTCCTCCCTGAAACACACTCACTGATCTTAAGGTGATCCACAGGGTTCCCCGTTTTGTGACCTTCCTTTAATGCCACATGGGAAGAATCGGTGTGAACTGCAGCACAGGAAACAACTTGGCCTTTCAGTGTTCTGGTCTATGTCACAATTATGTGGTTGAGTAACAGTGTGGCTAAATTGTAGCCTTGTCCTGGTCTTCCTCCTTCAAGTTGGATGTGTGCTTTGCATTTTTAACCTGTCCATTCCAGTTGAATCTCTGGGCAGTTCCCCAAACGCAGATAAAGCCTTGGGCTTGATTAAAAAAAGAATGGTGATTCACCATTGACAATGAAATTTAGGCTAGGGCCGAGTTTGATTCACATCTGGAAACACAGTCTTTTGTGTTGTGCTTGCTTTACTCACTAATACCACACTTGTGTGTTTGCTGTGCTACACCTGAATGAGACATTTAGTGACTGTTAGACATTACAAGGTTATATTGTTAATCATTATGCGCCTCTATTGAGGGTGTGAGAGTCATTTTAATGTTATAACAGTGCTGCAGTCTCCTGAATGTTTATTCTGAACTTCACTGGGGTTCAAAGTTCACACTGTACTTCTCAGGAGGCAGCCCAACCTCTGTTGACAGGTGTGATGTATTAGTTTCCTGTACAGAGGCACTGAAGCTTGAAGGAGTGTCTCACTGATACACAATGGCTGGGCGTGGCCTTCAAGCTAGTGTTTCTCACTCTCCAATTTCTTGTGGTTAGCCCCTCTCAAGCCTGCCTACCACGGTTGCTATTTGGTTGTGTCACTGGACTAAGGGTGGTTGGAGCTGCGGCAGGGTTGGTTTTATGAAAGACCAGAATTAGAAGGCGGGGCATGCGTGTCCACGACCATCGACTCACAGATTGCGAGCAAGGAAGCTGCAGAGTAAAGGCAGCTGGCCGCTAAAGTTGCCTTCCGTGATCTGGTTAGGCGGGAGATGGCCTGGCTCTCCTGATGTTTTTATCAGGAGGAGGCAGGCTAGCACGCCGGGTGGCAAGCAGGAAGCAGCTCCTCTGAGCTGCTCCTTTGGCACGGGGACACTGGCGTTCGAACGGCCCCTCCGGTCATGACGGAGGCACCCCACGAACGGCTCTGGTGGGACGAACGGCCTCGAGCGTATGCTAGATCCCTACATTTGGCATGTTGGCGCTAGGGAAGAGTTCCACGCCGCACCAGGCCTGCGCCGCGTTCCTGCCTCTCGTGATGCGACACCCTGACCTGTCTAAACCCCATCCCCCTCTGTGGTGTCCAGAACGCCCGGGCGGACCCTGAGGAGCTGTTCACCAAGCTGGAGCGCATTGGCAAGGGCTCGTTCGGGGAGGTCTTCAAAGGCATCGACCGCCGCTCGCAGAACGTGGTAGCCATCAAAACCATCGACCTGGAGGAGGCCGAGGATGAGATCGAGGACATCCAGCAGGAGATCACGGTGCTGAGCCAGTGCGACAGCCCCCACGTCACCAAGTACTACGGATCCTATCTGAAGGTAGGAACCCACTGGTGCCCTTGCTCTCCCCCTCTTCGTGTTTGTGGTCTGTGCGGAGCTGCGGTATGGTATGGTATGGTATGGTATG
>JAOXYF010000003.1:13851526-13891742 GCA_028565775.1 Sternarchorhynchus goeldii | reverse complement strand
GAGGTTAAAGGGGGGGGGGGGGTCAGCCTGTCAGTGCTCAGACCATATGCACACTGTATCAAATTGGTCTTCCCACAAGGAAGCCCCTTGTAAAGATGATGCACAAGAAAGCCCGCAAACAGTTTGCTGAAGACAAGCAGACTAAGGACATGGACTACTGGAACCATGTCCTGTGGTCTGATGAGACCAAGATAAACTTGCTTGGTTCAGATGGTGTCCAGCGTGTGTGGCAGCAACCAGGTGAGGAGTACAAAGACAAGTGTGTCTACACTTCAAGTGCGGTGGTGGGAGTGTCATGGTTTGGTTTTGCATGAGTGCTGCCGGCTGTGGGGAGCTACAGTTCATTGAGGGAACCATGAATGCCAACATGTGCTGTGACATACTGAAGCAGAGCATGATCTCCTTCCCTTCGGAAAAAGGGCCACAGGGCTGTATTCCAACATGATAACGACCTCAAACACGCTTCCAAGACGACCACTGCCTTGCTAAAGAAACTTGGAGTAAAGGTGCTGGACTGGCCAAGTATGTCTCCAGACCTAAACTCTGTTGTTTATTGTTTATATGAAAATGAAATTCCTCAAATGAAAAGTAGAGGAATGCAAGGTCTCTAACATCCAGAAGCTCCATGATGTCGTCATGGAGGAGTGGAAGAGGATTCCAGTGGCAACTTGTAAAGCTCTAGTGAACTCCGTGTTCGAGAGAGTTAAGGCAGTGCTGGAAAATAATGGTGGCCATAGAAAATATTGACACTTTGGGCACAGTTTGTCCATTTTCACTTAGGGGTTTTACTCACTCCCATTGCGAGTGGTTGAGACATGAATGAATGGCTGTGTGTTGAGTTATTTTGAGGGCACAGCAAATTCACACTGTTTTACAAGCTGTACATTGACTGCATTGTATCAACGCGTCACTTCTTCAGTGTTGTCCCATGAAAAGACATATAATAAAATATTTACAAAAATGTGAGGGGTGTACTAACTTTTGTGGGATGCAGTATTTATTCCTACCGAGGCTTCTATAACCTTTAGGTCTGAAAACAGTAACTTCCACAATGAAAAGCACCAGCCAGTTAGAGACCCACCCAGGTAACACTCCAACCCACCAAGGGGGGCACTTTTATCTTCAAGCATGTAAAGCAAGTCGTTTAATAGTTGGCCAACACTGGCACCACAAAGAGCAGTGCCAGTATGTTTTGCTGTCTTTGATGATTTTGTATTCTTCTCAAGAACACCTGACCGTGTATGCAAAGACGGGCAGAGGGGGAAAGAGGAAGCAGTCTGTTAGAGACTGGCAGCTGTTCAATATCTGTGCATAATGAAATGAAAAGCATATTAAAATGAAGGAAGGGGAGAAAAGGTGATGCTCGACGTTAATATGATGCACGTCCTAGTTTTACCTTGGTCACACTTCGTGTTAGTACATTTTCGAACTGTGAGAAAAGTAAATGTTGAAAATTAAACGTTTGTGTCGGTTTGTAGTGCTGGCTCAGTCAGGTATGGCCGTAATTCTGCATTGGTTAAAATCCAGAACGGGCTACTTCTGGAACCAAATGTGCAATTACAGCTCTTTGAGTGAAAAAATGTCGTTTTGTTGATGTGGACAAAGATTTTGAACACATTCAGATGTAGGAAAAGAGGTGAAAGGTGGCTTTGCTTTTTTGCTCAGGGATCTCCTTGCATTAGTTTGTGTCTTGGGAAGCTTCATCTTGTAACCTTTGTTACTCTTTACCAAGGCAGTGTGTAGCATCTTCGATATTTTCACCGTGACGCATTCAGTTTGTATGTTACAGTAACACTAACGGTACTCTTTAATTGCTCCATGCTTCTCTAAATAGTACGTGTTTCACAGTCGCACAGTTACTGAAATTTGTTGCTGTCGTATTCAAAGTGTCCAGGTCATTCATCATGTGCTTCTTGCCTCTCTATAGAGAGTCCAGCAGTAAGGACAATCATTCATCACCAGAATGGTCCTTCACCACCGTCCGCAAGAAGAAGCCTGACAAACAGTCCAACGGAATGGTGCATATTGTGCTTTGGTACTTTTGGGCAGGTTTGACCCATGGATACGCGTGGACTGAACTGTTTCCAACCTGTTGTTGTTGTTCTCCGTTTCTCTCGCTCATCAGGACCAAGAGGTACAGAAAAAATCCGCCAGCCTGTCTACAGTGATAAGTCCCGTATTTACTGAGGTAAGGGCAAAGGTTCCACCTGTTAAAAGCACACATTTAAAGTAATGCTCTACCAAATTTGCATGCCACTGTGGTTAAACTGGCTAAAAGGCATCAGTCCCACTAAGTGTTATGCACATGTTTTGCTAGGTTGGATACATTTCTTCTGTAGCAACAGTGCTGTTGGTTCAAATTGCGATAAGTTGTTTATATGACTCGACCTGTGATGTTTGTAAGATCCACCCAACCTTTGTTAAATATAGTTGAGGGTTCTCAGATTGTAAGGAACCGTGTTTCTGCACCCGTTGTAATTTTTTATAGTGGTTAAAGGTAGATGAGAACAATGATTGTTCTTATCTACAATATCGGCATCAGCGATGCCAGAAAAGTCTGAGTACAGCTTGTGATATTACATGCTTTTCTTACTGGGTACATATGGGTGGCTTATGTGAAGAATGGTTGAGAGTTAGCTAACCAAGCAGGCCCAGTCGCTTTTAAAAACCAGACGAACCACAGAAATAACAATGACATAAGGTTTTCTACAACAGAATAAGTTTGTGAAGCACATTGTATTTGGCCACTCATTACATTGACTATCGTGAAAGGGAAGCTAGACAGATTTCATTTATAAAGAGAAAGCCTGTACCTAATTCCTCGTCATGGAAACGGATAGAAAGGTGCAAATCAATCAACATTTCAGATATATAGGAGCTCCCTAAGCTTGCAGAGTTTTCACTGTACTGTAGAGTTTCTCCCTCAAAACAAGTCATTGCTGTCCACAGCAAGCATCAGAAGATGTGTTCATATGCCTTTGTGGTCTAGTGCAGGGTTTTCATTACGTCATTAACTGTGGCAGTCGTGCAGTAATTGAACTTAAGAGGTGGCTTTCCAGTTGAGCAGCTCTATTAAAATCGGTGTCCTCTCTGCTCTCCTTTTGCATGTCTGTGTTCTTTACACTGGACCATGTGGCTCTGGCAATCCGCAGAATTTTACTAACATTTTACTAAGTTGTGGCAGGAGTTTCCCTACGATAGGATTTTCCACTCTGCACCATTGTTGTTAAAGCTGGATCAATGTTCTCATGGTAAAGTTTGAGGCTTCAGAGCCTCAAAAGCAAAAAGGCTTCGTGAGCCCCGCCTCCCAACTCGCGCGTAAAGGCGCAAGTGGCCGGCGGCTCCCGCCGTGTCCCGCTGACGGCTTCTCTCTCCGCTTCGGTCTTAGCTGAAGCTGCAGCACAGGGATGGAGACGTGAGGAGGGCTGCGGTCGAGGAGCTGGAGAAGAGCCTGCACTCCGCCGAGGACCTCTGCCCCGGGCTCACCGACAAGATGATCGGTCACATCCTCGACAGGGTGCAGAGGTCGGTCCCACCATTTCTTTAGACACGGTGCTACTCTGAGCAGACACCCAGTTTGGCTAGGAAGCACGAAGGGTGGGGGAGCATCTTGCAGTTTGGAAATGGGATGCTAGATTGCATTTTACCGCATACACTCATACGTCTGTGTGTGTGTGTGTGTGTGTGTGTGTTATCCTTTGATTTTCTAAGTTCTGAATTATTTATGCAGGTTCTCCGTCAGTTAGTCTGGTGTGGAATTAAGCAACACGTACGACTAAAGAGCTTGGATGACTGAACAATTCGTCAGGCTTCTACAATCTCAGCTCTTCCTGTTCACTGAACATTAACACACACACACACACACACACACACACATATGCTCCCTGTCTCTCCTTCTCTCCAAACTGGAACGGGAGGGACCTGGGGTTACACACCCTCAATCACAACCAAAAGGAATTTCCTTTTTCCCCCAAAGATATAAATATATTTGTGTAATTGTATTTATATAATTTTACCACGTGCTTTTGTTTTAGCTTTCAGCTGGTGCCCAATAATGTGTGTGAGTTATTTTAGACTACGTTTTACATTGAGAGATTTGGAGTCACAAACATCCTTACTGATTTTCTGTCGAGCAATGCACATGTCTGTTCACATATCTATAATTTTGCTCTTTGATATTTTAGGCTTCTGGTAGTCGTATTTAAGTGTGGGAGGTTGATCTCTTTTCTGCCCCCTTCTGAAATAAGGGGAGGGTTTTGTTATACATTCTACACACTGTTACTTGTAGCATTTATAGAACTGCTGTATGGGGAAAACCTTCATATCACCTAAAAAAACCATA
This sequence comes from Sternarchorhynchus goeldii, assembly GCA_028565775.1. Taxonomy (NCBI): domain Eukaryota; kingdom Metazoa; phylum Chordata; class Actinopteri; order Gymnotiformes; family Apteronotidae; genus Sternarchorhynchus; species Sternarchorhynchus goeldii. The sequence continues at coordinate 13,887,400 of JAOXYF010000003.1, read as the reverse complement.
GAAATACCTCAGTTAGATTGAGCAATCACATAAAAGAAGACAAAAAGCAGCCCTAATTAAACTACTTGGTTTAGTTTGTTTTTTTTTTATCGTGTATTAAAGCACATGAAGTCAATGAATGGGGGAAGACATTTTGCTGTGCAAAAGACGCTTCCATTTTTGACAGGAGAGAACAAAGATTATGTTTCAAAATTTTATTTTGTATATCTGAAATTGGCAATGGAAACCCCCCCCACCCCTTCGTTTTTGTTTTTTTTGTTGTTTTTTTTTTATTATTTAAAAAAAAAAAGAAAAAAAAAATTCCTTTGTTCCCCCAGGTGTGAGACTTGCTGACTTAGGAGTAGCTGACCTTTGTCCATAAATCTTGTCACTTCTTTGTCTGTACTGTCCACTTCTGTGATATCTTGCAGGTTCTGAGCTGATTTTTTTTTTTAAATCTAAGAGCTGTGGGAGATGTACTGTACTTCTGAAGGAAAGGCACTGCACACACTTTTTATTGGGCAATTTTATACACTCTGCACACATTCCACTTCCTCTGAGTAGATCTCGAGGAAGGGGTGCACTTCTTTAACCAGTGGAGGAACGTCCATATGGAAAATCCGCAGTTAACGTTCGGAGACGAAGGGCTAGCGAGATCCGAGCTCCACACAAGCAGCAGCATAGGAATTTGGTTGGATGTCGCGCTTTTAAGAAATGGAAAGCTTTTCTTTGGGTTAGGGGTTTTATTTTGTTTTCAAGTTATGTGATGTCATAGAAGGTTCGCTACAAAGAGGGATCCTTTTCCGCCAAGATTTTACATAAAGATTAGGGTGCCATCACTGGTATGGTGGTGAGGTCATCAGTGCTCCTGTTGGCTGGGAGATACGACGCCAACATCCCGTTGTGCCTAAAGTTTAATTCTGTATGTATGATTGTCGTTATATCCTCAAAAAAAAGCTTAAAAGCATGTCACATGTTGCCAGATTGTCTTGAGGTTTGAGAGCAATAAGGTGTTTGGTAGAATTTTTTTATATTTCTTTACAGATATGTAGATATAAAAACTAGGTTTTGTAAATTTTTCTCCAAGCTTTTGTAAATGTTACAGAAATTGCTACACATCTGTCAAAGCTGTATCATATCTGTAGGCCTTTTTTTCTTTTGCTTCTACTGTTACAAAATTACTTTTTGGTTTGGTTTGACAAATAAAAATGTAAATTATGACACTGCATTTGTTAATTTCCTGATATGTCCTTGAATTTGTATATAATGGGGAACGGATAATCCATCCGTACCAGTCCTGCTGACATATGCAACTGTCCAGTGTGGTCTTCAAAGGGTCTACTGGTTAAACACAGGCGCATTATGTCGTGTGAGCCTGCCATGTCTTGTTTGGGAGCTTCAGTACCGGAATCTCCCTCTGTCCGCTGCCAGATGACTGTCACATGCCCTCCTTGTCTTGGTTGAGTCAGCTGTCTCTCCGCACCCTTGCCAGAGGAGAGCGTGCGAACGGGCATCGCAGAATGTGGGCCCAAGCAGGCATGCAGGCACGGAGGGGCCGGACTGGACTGTCCCAGGTCATCCGAGAAGGATGAGACTGCTGGCTGTGAAGTCTGGCCAAGCAGAAGCCCTGCTTCAGGAGAAGAGAGAACTTCCACATCCAAAGACCACATCCATAGCTCACCTCTCCAAAAGCAAAGCCTCCCTGTTTCCATTTTCCATACTGAGTTCTATCATTGAATGGTGTCACATTAGGAATAGCATTCAAGTCAAATTTATTTATATTATATTAACCAAGTCACCAAGCAGGTTTATAAATGTATGGGACCAAATCCCTCTTCATCAAGCTGAGGGCAGGAGTGGCAAGGAAAAACTCCCTGGGAAGAAATTATGAAGAAACTTTGGGAACACGAAATTTGAGAGGAAATCCACCCGCCATTGAGGGCCCAGCTACAAATCAGTCAGTGTTTTACATTGTTATTTCAAGTATCTTCAGTGGAGATGTGGAACCCTAGTTATACCAGTGAGCATCAGGAAGACCATGGATCTTCTGGGCTTTTTAACAGTATCAAACACTTATGATTATATCATTACAGTGGCATCTGTCTAGAATGTGGGGTTTATTAGGCAGCAGGTGAATAGTCAGTTCTTGAAATTGATGTGCTGGAAGCAGGAAGAATGAGCAAGCATAAATATCTGAGCAGTCTGACAAGAGCCAAATTCTGATGGCTAAAAAACTGGGTCAGAGGATCTCAAAAACACTGTCTTGTAGGGCGTTACCAATAAGCAGTGGTTGGTACCTACCAAAACTCATCCAAGGACAAAACTATTAACTGTTTACATGGTCATGGGCTCCAAAAGCTCATTGATGTTAAGAGAACAAAGGTTAGCCCATCTGTTCCTATTCCACAACGTACATAGTTGCAATAGTAATGGCTATAATGGAAAGCCATCAGAACACAGCTTACTGCCTTAGGGGCTAAACAGCCTCAGAATGTACATGCTGACCCCTGTCTACTGCTGAACGTGCCTACAACTGGCATGTGAGCATGACAATTGAACCACTGAGCAATAGAAAAATGTGGCCTGGTACATTTTCTTTTACATCATGTGGACGGTGGGGTGTACTGCTTACCTGGGGAAGAGACGGCACCGGGATGCACTATGGAAAGAAGGCAAGCTGGCCAAGGCAATGTGATGATTAGAGAAACGTGGTAAAGAGTTTGAGGTACTGACTTTGCTCCAAATTCCCCGGATCTCAATCTGATCGAGCATCTGTGGAATGTGCTAGAAAAACAAATTCCATCCATGGAGGCCCCACCACACAGTTTACAGGACATAAGGATCTGCTGCTAACACGTTGGTACAAGATACCATAGGACACCTTCAGAGGTTTTGTGGAAGCCATGCTCCCCTGGTATGAGGAGATTGTTACAATATTTGGCAGATAGTTTTAATTTTACAGCTGTTATGTCATGAAACTATTTGAGTTTTTTTTTAACCAATTTTAACCATGCCAATATTATTTCTTGAAAGGTGGTCAAAAATTGGAAAATCAGGGACGGTGAATTAAACGACAGCAATTTATTGATACATAGTGGTTCTATTTATTACACATGAGCTTTTGCAATGCTGGCTTCACACCAAAAGACTATTCAAGCAATTTCACAGACAAATTTCCAATGTCAGAATAACATTGTGAGAGTTATGGTGAACTCCAAACCTTTTGGTTTAAAGTGGTCAGGATAACAGTAATTTTTTCAGGACTGCACACACACACCAGTGGCCATATGCTCCTTTCTGTTTCTGCTCCACTGTTCGATTTTCTCTGCTTGTAAATTTTCAACAGGAGCTTGATGTGATGTAATCTAAAAAAAAAAAAGAATCTAGTTGCAGTTTTGTAAATAGTGAATGTCCAGTTTTTGCAAAATCACAAGTCTGTGACTAAAAACTCTACTACTAATGACACATTGTCTAGATGTGAGAGATTGTCAGACTTTAGTCTTTTCAACGTCTTCTAATGTACATTTAACAACAAGTATTTACCCTGTAGCACACAGGAGACCAGCAGAGCGGCATCATTATTGCATGCTGAGAGTTTAGTTGCTGTCAGCATTTGACGCACTTTTATCTAAAGAGACTTACATATTTATCGGTACAACAGTACCTATGCTTCTGGAAAAAGTCCACAATCTCAGAACTACCAGGTGAGCTTACACATCTATCTCCACTGTCAATATCACCAACCCTCAAACATAAACAGAAGAGGTAATTTTTTAATCTGCACACAACCACTGTCTGCATTAACAGTGATAGAACTGAGCAAGAAGAGAAGCAGGTCGGAGGTGTTCCTGGTTAGTTCTGGAAGGTAGAAAATGGAGGGTGAGGTCACTTGTGTCTGTGTTAGAGAAAGGAGAGATGTCAGCAGAAATCTGAGGACAAAAAGATCTCGCATGTCCACTGAAATAAAACAATTAATCTCTTCTAAATCAGACCTCACATTAGTACCAACACCAATGAACCATTACACTCATTTGAAAAAAGGTTGTACTTGTTTGAGCCCATTTTTGTGGTTTTAGCAGTTCCAACAATAGGTATACAAAATACAAACCATTTGACTTATCCAGTAACCCACAGTTATATACAATATGTCACTGCAGTATATTTAGAAATCATCAGTGTTGAAAACTGCTACTGAATCTTGAATGATAAAAACCAAAAACATTACTATAGTACATTACTCCATTTTACGTAACTACCCAAGTATAACTGCCAAACTATAGCTGCCACATTGATGACAGAGTCCAACGCATTCCCTCTCTAAATGTTTAAGATGTCCACTAAGTTTATTGAAAAAGTCATTTCCAAGTACAATTTGCTGCAAAGGTGCAATACTTAAGAACATTTTCATGAAAGACTTAATACAGTACTTCATACAGGTTAACAAGTATCGACAAGTGATTCGCCGATTCCACGTATTCCGTTAACTAATTTCCTTAATCATTTACCAAATAATGAAATAGCAGGAAATTACTAAATTGATATTATGAAAAGCATAAAGAGACAAGGGTCACAGAACAGCCCTTTTACGCGGTATAGTTACGCAGGAGACTCAAGATCTGCCCCATTTCTTAATAGATTCAGTGCCAAACTCCATTGCCTTGTACCATTATAACTTTATTGATATATCATCAGAAGAAAAAACCGTCCTGCATTCTGCTGGCGTATCATTCGATGAACTAGTCCAGATGCACTAAATGGCCTTCGGAGAGTTTGGAAAATACGGTACGAGCAAGAAATAACGGAATCAAAAGCATGCTTTGAAGCACCATGATTGTTTACAAAGAACTAGATTTGAAACACAACGCATGGTCGCAGCAATAACAATATGTGAGCGTATAGGCTACAACTACAAACATTTTAGTTGCGAATATTATCGTTTTATGTTACATTCATTTCGAAAGTGTGCCAGCCGTCAGCCAAAAACACGAATCAAAGATAAGCCCGATCCAAGATAAGCCCCAAATAAGATTCTCTTTTGGTGCTAATAGCGCGTTTTCGAGTTTGAAGTACATGACGTATTTTCATGAAGTGTTTTCAGGTCATCCTCTTTCATGTACACACTAAACACCTGACAATATTAAGATGATCGATAGATCTATCGATAGATAGAAATATTTCAAATAATGTATCTGAGTTAAATGTAATCGTCAGTATACTATTTCTATAATTCTATGTTGCGTAAAACATAGTAACTTAATAATGTTCCTTCATGAGTTCAAAGAATCGCCCAGTTTAGCAAAGATTCAGTTTAAGTTGTCCTTATGTATATTACGAAACGTCAATTAAAGTGTACTACAACGAAAAATGGTGTGTGAGAAACTTGAAAAAGAAAAGCAGAGGAAAAATTGTAACGTATTTACCGCACTTATTTTTATAGGATGTCATGACCTCAAAAAGAAACAGATACGTATTTACAAATTTGAAGTATGTGGCGTGCAGTCCGCAAAGAAAGTGCGAAAGAGAACGTGCCGCTGTGCACAACATATTACTATACCCATTTAGCACTGCTCTTTGAGCCACGTAGCACTCTACAGAATCGCTAAAACTGTGGCGCACGAGTAGCTTTTACTTTAATAAAGGACATTATTTATTTTACTAATTTATTACTTGAGCATCTGGCTTGTATTTGGCTAAATGAGAAGAAAGCAAATTACAGTAGACTTGAACCTGCGTATTTTAAGTGACTTGTAGTTCTGCTATTGCTCCACTAGATGGCACTGAAATATTTGATCAGTAATTTAACAGGTCTAATAAATAGGTGGGGACTATTTAGATCAAAGCCATTGCAAACTATCATCTAGTTGAAATTTTAAATTATGACAAAATCACAAAGACTTTAATGGTCTGTTTGTAGTCACACCCATAACTCAAAAGAACGCTTAATTAGACTGTATTTTAACAGTGCTTTGGCTTCAAATGAGATCGTGTAAGCCCATTAGATAATATCTTTATTAATTTGCTTCCGAAATGGTTATACAAAGCATTCGCATATTGTTTCTTTTGTCCTTGAAAGTTCTATTGTAATTTTGCAAATAATTATATGTCTTACTCCTACCATTTTGTCTAAACGTACCCGTATGTCCGACCCACTAACACATTTCCTTTAGACCGCTTTATGTTTGAGTGACGTCACATTGGGCGGAGTCTCTTGAGCGTTCAAAATCGAAAACAGAACATCTCTGGATAGCGTTTCCTCTCCTACAAACTTTTTTTATTGTCTGTCACTTTATTTACTGAAGACTTACATTTACCTTATATTCTTCGATCCGTACGGAGTATTTATTTCAGCAAATGTGTGGCGGTATTTCTGTAATAGACACAGAAACAGCGAATTGCAATTTCCTCTTTTTTTGTTGCCCTAAATATGAATTGTTACTGTTTGCCAGGCAGACAGTTTAATTCGGTTCATAAATGCAGCGGGCTCCTCTGAAAATATCTGTGGTTCCGTCTCGAAAGGTAAGGTTCGTGAACTTTGTGCTTCTTTTGCATGGGAATTAGTGCAAATTTGACCCACCCATATTGCACAAATAATCTGCAGTTGCAGTGAAATGTAGTTTGGATTTGCATTACAGCTCAGAAAGTCGTTTTGCTTGCTGTGCATTTGTTACAACCCAAATAACTAAATCGGGCTATGTTCTGCAAATTTGCAAGGCTAAATCGATTGCGCTTTCCCAGCTTTGCGGAGGTTCTAATAGTAGAATGGCTCCCTATCAGATAAGATGCAGTTGGTGCGTTTGTGCACGTCTCCGACGTAATCGTTTAACAATGTCGACCGATTTCCCGTCGTCTCAATTTGTTTAACAGCAATTATATAGAACCGTCTGAGAGAAATTCTAATACTCCCTCTTTTTGTCAAAACAGTAATTGTTACGACTGCCTTGTAGATTTCTCTGCGTAAAACATTCAGTGTGCTTTAGACTAATATTCATCCACCAGGTGTTCCTGGTGACGGAAAAGTCTGGCCGCCAAAACTGGGATGAAGTTTTCTGGTTCAGAAGAAAACCAGCGGCTGGAGAGACTGTTGCAGGACAACCTTGCAAGAGAAATGCGCCTTTGGAGAGCGCCGGTTCTCAACGGTGGTCACATTCAGGTTGGTTGAATTTCACTTTTTCTAACCGTATTTAATTAGATAAGTACTTGATTGATTTATCTTTTTTCCAGGGCTCAGATATCGCCCCATCATTTTACCAAGAGATAATTACATGGTTGCAAGAAATGAGTGGAATGTTCAAGTTTTGTTCAGAGACTTTTGCTTTGGGGGTCTGTGTCCTTAATCGACTCTTGGCAACGGTAAAGGTGAGTGGAGCTCTACATGTCACTGGCTGTGTTTATAGGTCGTCACGAGATTTAACTGAATTGTATTTCTAGGCCCAGTCAAAATACCTCAAGTGTATGGCCATTACCTCACTGATACTTGCTGCAAAAATCAATGAGGAAGATGAGGTACGTTTGACTTAATTGCCACAGCATCAGAACTGTGTTCTGGGTCATAAAACACAGAAACATTTTGAGCAGTAGAGCAGTTTTATTGTTCATCCATATTGTCACAGGTGATTGCATCAGTTAAGGAACTGTTATCGCAGAGTGGATGCAGCTTTTCAACAGCAGAGATTCTTCGCATGGAAAGGATTATCCTCGACAAGCTGCACTGGGACCTTTACACTGCAACACCAATCGACTTCATTTACATCGTAAGTAGTAGCACCCTCAATTCATCAATCCAGACTAGACACAACGTTAAGAAAAAGCACAAGAGAACACCTAACCCCTCCTTGTTGACGTGGTTATTCGCGAACAATACTAAAAATGGAGTCTTGGTCCCCGTTAATTGTACATTGCTAGGACAAGGTTAGGCGTGAGTCAGTAAGGATGGACGACGACAGATGCTTTTGCGTCTGGTCGAACATTTTGGCCTAAAGCTAGTCCTGGGCCCGACGACATTAAGGGCGGAGTCTGCGACCAAGGCACTGATGATCTGGCTTGTACCAAGTGAGCAAAGCGGACAGCTAAATCTGCTTCAGAGGAGTGGTACAGCTCTTCAGGAAAAAACACTCGTTTTTGCGCTTTCATATAAATATATGAAAAGCAGGAATTAATGAAAAATCGAAGCCACTTTGATGTGCCGTTAATTTGAAAACATCATGCAATATGAATGCAGCTCGTCGTGTTGATTGTTTTAGCATAGATTTGGCTGAGGGCGAGCGTCTCCGTAATTATTACTGGTCATCATGAAATAAAATTCGCAATGCAGCCATCTTTTTGTTGCCGAGGATGGCGTAATACGCATCGAGATGCTACTTTGGCACACTTTCTAGAAATTTGCTTGAAGGAATACAAAGAACTTAGCAAAACTCTCTGACCTACATCTTGATTTTTAAAAATGTGCAGGGAAAATATTTGAAGGAAACGAATACATATCTATATATGTAGTCGTTATCTTGTCTGTAATTGGAAAAATTAAATAATGGTTCAGGAAATGAAAAAATATGTACTAGCATAGAAAAATAAACATCCTTAAATTTTTTCAAATAAATATTGGACATTTTGTGAATAAATTCTAGTTTAAAAAAAAAAAAAAAGAAAGAAACGAAAATGTAAATGGGAAATGTCTTAAGATATTAAATGATTACTCTGTCATTCTGTTTGGAAATATGGTACAAACAAACTGAAATAATACTACTATCCTCGTATCACTCCTTTATCTGTAAACACGTCACACATCCCTTCTGTTCAACATGGCTTTTTCTTGCAGGTAGTTTAACATACAAAATGTGCGTGCTAACAAAATATCTTGTGTACGAGAGAAACACAAATGTTATACAGAATCTAAATATCAAACAGGACCATAGACATAAACCATCAACGTCTCCTCACGGGCTACCAGAGCCAGGCATTGTTTTTGTTTGTTTGTTTTTTCAAAGATTATTATTTAATTTTTTTTTTTTTTTTCTTGTTAGGGAGTCTAAAGGACGCATCTTAAAAACAGGGTTTCACACCCCAATCACCTCCATAGTGAGTCACTGAGAGTTTGAAAAGGGTTGACTGTGGCACCTGTCGTTCTGAGCGCCATGTGTTCTTATTTTGTTTTTTTCTTGATCCTTTCGTTGATTTTTGTCCAGTTCCGTGCCCTGTTGGTGTCTGCGCATCCCAGCCTGGAGCTGGCAGCGGCTCAGAAGAAGCCCTGTCTCCAGGCATCGTTGTGGACCAGACAGGTGCAGCACTGCATGGCCTCCCACCAGCTCTGGCAATTCAAGGGCTCCACGTTGGCTTTGGCCATTATCACCTTGGAGTTGGAGAGGCTCACGCCCGACTGGTTCTCATTTTTCTCGGACCTGCTGAAGAAAGCACAGGTTGGCGACGACTATGAAAAACCGCTTTGTGAAATTAATGTTGCTTTTTGAGAGAGGTTTTGGATGTCATCCAATTGATTTATTTCACAGGTTTAGACAGGGTCTTCCCATAGGAAGCTTAAGGTTATTCATGTTGGATAATGTATTTGCATAATGAAATCATGCTCCCCGATATCGCCTGCAGTCCTTGACTTACGCCTGCGCTCTTCCCCCACCCCTTCCAGGTCGACAGCGCAGAATTTATCTGCTGCAAGGAAACGGTTGACCAATACCTGGCCGGCCTTGAGCCCACCTCCCAACCCAATACCGTGTATGTCCTGGACGCCACCAATCTGCAACGCAGAGCCTGCGAGGAGACCGGGGCAGACGTGGATGTCGGCAGCGGCGACTGGCCTGTTGGCGGGAGAGGGGCTGGCCTTAGTTGGGAGGTGGACGACTTCTGCGATGGTTTCAGGCACTTGTACAATGAAGTCCCGCCCTTGGAGGCGGGACCAGAGGACTTGGGTGGGCCTCTTAAGGTCCTGCCTTGCCCGCCCCTCCAGCCCCTCTTAAATGAATAAGCTTCGTTGCTGCTGATACACTTTGCTTTAACTGATGGTCATCACCTTAATCAGCACTTTGAGATGTATTGAAGGCTTTTTTATGTACTGTGTATATTTTAATTATCTTCGTTTTGTCTATTTTTGGAATGCAAGTAAGCTATTTTATTTTTATATGCATTGATGGTAATGAATTAATAATACCAAATGCTAAAATGCACAAGGGCAAAAGCACACGATATGCTCTTTAATTTCGTAAACGGTTGATGCCTAATGCAGTTCTCTTGGTATTTTGTGTTTGGAATTTGTGTGAAATGTTTTTAAATATCTAATGCAATAAGTCTAATGATGTCTAATACAATAAGTCAGTGATGGTTTTTATGTTTAGAATAACCTTTTGTGGTGCTTTGTTTTAGTAACTGTGCCAATATCAGACTGTGAAGTAAGTCTGTTATGTTCAGTAGTAGTTTTTTTTTTTTTTTTTTTTTGTCATTATGGTTATTGGTTTTGTACTAAATTCCTATTATTTCCAAATACTGAGGCAGCTAAACATTTTATACTGTTCTGCTAAATAAAACAGTCTTTTTAAAAAAACAAATGGGTGAGTTTTACTAAAAATTGTCCTCTTTCCAAGCAGCTAGGGGAAATAGTAAACTGCCAGCAAAGGCATGGTTGTATGACTGTCTTGTTTTGCTTGTTTGTTCAACCAGCAGGGTGAAGACAACAGTCTCTGCTCTGATTGGACAAGAAGCAGTCAGTGCTTTGCGGCGTGGTCTGTTTCTTTGTCTTTCATAAGTCACACTCAGTCTGACAGTAATAGGACAGAGAACGCTTCTGCTATCAGTATAACGGTTGAAGCTCTAGAAAGTTCTCTGTTCCTCTCTTCTGCACATAAGGGACTGGTGGTGATTTTTTTTTTTATGCCCACAAATCATTGTCCAAGAACGAAATAGCAGATGTGTGGTTCGGTAGCAGCGACTTAAAATCAAGACAGAAGTGCATTGCAGAGTAGTTGTGTCACTGTGTGTTATAGTTGCTGGATTATTATTTCCATTGGTTGTGAACATTGAGGTATTAATTCTCCGGTCGTCTGATAAAGCTACGAACCTGTATTTAATGACTATAATTTATCCTGTTTTAGGTTAAGATTTAAGCAGTTTTTTTTAATTAACATGCTCTCATGCTGTGCGGAGATATGAAGGTACTACTACAGCTAGCGCCAAATGAGGAATCATTGTGGTGTATACTTTGACAAAGGAAGCCAGGCTTGGCTCAAAATACACAGACCTCTCCAAACGAAAACCAACTTCTCCCTGTCTGAATTCTTGTCAACAGCTGCAAGTTTGAGCGTTTGTGTGTCCTCAGTTGAACTCTAGCTTTGCGTTCAGGAAAAATACCTGTAGCTGTTAAGACTTTTTTTTTTTACCTGAAGTTTGTGGTGCCAACATGCCGGCTAATTGGTGTGGAGTTACGGCCCCCTCAAGTTGGACTGGTTAAAAAGAATTTTGCTGCTTAATTAATTTAATTTAGAGGGTTTTTTAAATATTTTTTTTTACCAGAGGCTGGAAGACTAGTTTATGGCATCTATTCCTCAAGACAAACCACAGATTACTTTCGCCATATAAATGCAGTGATGCTACGACACAAAACCATTCTTTCAGTAAAAATATCACGTTCTTTGTCATGATAAAGGTCGGTAGCCCTTTGCCAAGTAGCTAATGGGGACAGTAAAATATCAAGAAGGGCATGTTTGCGTGAAACGCTGATAGGCTTGGCATTGGGAAGAAGGGCGGTCCGTAGCACAATCTCGGCCCTGATTGGACGAGACGCAGACACTACTTGGCTCTGTTGTGTTTCTGAGCCTCTACAGTCATGTTCAGTCTAGCTGTAACGGGACAGTCAATATGCTGATTTCATCATAACATAACGGTCGAAGCGATAGAATGGCCTCCATCTCATTCCTGCATACACAGAAGTGCTATGATGTTTTTTTCACGCACACAAATTAACTGTGAAGGAAATAGTATAAAGTTCACGTAAACTGTACGTGCATTAAGACTGGGCTGCTTGAGAGAACGCCTTTTCTAGTTGTTTCGGGAATTTTCACCTTTAAAACGATGGTTGTGGTGAGTAAATAATTTTCATGGTGAAAGTGTGCATCTATTCAAAATGTGATAGAGAGAAAACTACTGTGCATTTATGTAAAATACACATAGCCGAGTTCATTTTGATACATTAATAAATTTTGATAAACTTCATAAATTAGTCGGTCCTCACTAACGATGCCCATACTTACTCTGTAAAATTACGAAGCAGTGGTTCAGCGGTTCAGGTTTTAGTTTATTTTCAGTATAGGGTAACACATCCTGGCAACTCTTCACTTCACGATGTCAGCTTTCACTTGCACCAAATGACGCATTACCGCGCGTAAATGAAAACGTGCCCCTCACTCTCGTCTTTAGTTTTATGGTGGCTGACAACAATACATTAAGCACCACAAATTTCACACCACAAACAGTACATATGCATGAGTCAATATAAAAAAAACCTAAAATACAGGCTTTGGGTTATTATAAAAACAGCACCCCCCCCCCCAAATAATAATAATAATAATAATAATAATAATAATAATAATAATAATAATAAGCAAATAGATTTAAGACTTGTTTATTTAGTTGTACTCTTATAGGTTTAGATTTGCAAAATAGTATACACAGGTATGCCCTTGTCATTATTGCTATGCTATAGAGTTTGGCTCAGGTCATTAAATACTACTGTACACCATGGCAATGGGATGCAAACCCAATGTTACTTCGTCAAGACAATGCTTGTTATAAACAAGACAATGCTTGTTATACGTAAAAACAGTTTAAAATAATGGAGCCAAAATAATGTCCATGACTTTAGGTTGCTCCCATGGGTGTCAAACAAAAACAAGGAGGTTCCAAACACAATAATGAAGGGGGGGAAAAAAAGTAGTAGAAAAAAACAATAATCCAAAAGAAGGTAATAATCTGAATGATCCTAGCAAAAGGTTTGTGTGTGTGTGTGTGTAAGGGGTGGGTGGGGGTCGTGATAAATGGCAACGCAACTGGGAAGTCAATCCTGACACTGTGGGTCTGTGTCTGAGGTTCCCGGGCTGTGCCTTTGGTCCATTTGTACAAAAGTCAGTGAGCGGAATAACAGAAAAACACAAACAAACAAACAAAAAAACAGACAAACAAGCTGGCGTCACCATGACGATGGAAGACATGTCCGTGGTCGGCCTGGGATGATGAGCCCATAAATTAACTGAAAGGAGAAAAATAACAACAAAAAAAACAACTAAATGAATGAGGGAAAATAACATAACATGAAACATGGAGTGGCCCCATGCAAAAATGAAGTAATTCCACAGATGTATATGAATATGCATAACATTCAGGAACTGATAAATAACTAGAACTGCATCTTTTAAGAGTCTAGATGCTGCTGGTGCCGAAATGTTGCACCACACATGCAATAACAAGACAAATTCCACAACACACCACAAGAGGGCACTTGTATACATTATCAAGACTAAGCATTACTGATGCAGGTGACAGGCATCACCAGAAGGGGGAGCTAGATATACAAGGGACCTCTGATGGAAAGAAGATTGTCAAAACAAGAGCATCCAGGACCTAGTATACAGGACCCCTCTTTTATATTATACTGCTTGATCGAGTTCCGACTTGCACAGACACTATGCCAGCACTGAGGTTTACAACAACAATTTGCTTGTAGCACCAGCATCTGTGTTGGCATTGCACAGCAAAGTCCATTATACTATAATTTGTAACTAATCTTCCTTTAATTCTTTTTTTTTAAATAAATCCACTGGTGCTCTAGAGTTTGTTGTTCTTGTAATTCCAGGCCTGAGCAACACCACAGCATGGATAATCAAGGCCTTATGTAGCAGGTGGTTACTGGAGTCCAGTAATTAAGAATTTGGGTTGGAACTATGCAGTTCTCCAAGAGGAGAACTACACCCCTCAAGATTAGGATTAGAACTGCACACCTCAAGATTAGGATTAGAACTGCACCCCTCAAGATTAGGATTAGGATCTGATCAAAGAGGGGAGATCTACAAGGAGGAGTCAGATACTGTGATATTGCCTCACCCAAAGGGGAAGGAAAACACATAAAGCAGAAGGCATCACAACACAAAAAACACATTTTTTAAAATAAAAATGGGGGAACCACTTACTTCTTCTTGTCCTTGTCCTTCTTGAGTGGCTGTGAGAGCGAGAGGGTCTCTGCCGCCACCTTCCTCCGGTTGAAGCCGTTCATCTCCTCCTCCAGGTCGTGACGCTTGTCCTCCACCTTGCGTCTCTCCTCCTGGTGCATCCGCTTCAGCTGCTCGAACTTCTCGTGGAGCTGCAGAAAGGTGGGGGAAGAGGAGGAGGAAGAGGAGGCGGGGTCAGGGGTGACGTAATCAGGAGCCCAAAAAACGCCTCTAAAAAGAGGTGGCCAACAACCTATGCAGCCTAATCTACATGCCAAAACATCTACTGTCATAATTGAAGAAGAAGAAGAAAAAAAAAAAATCAAGATAATAATATTTACATAGCTTCTGCGTTTGGTAATTTGGAATTCTGCCTGGTAAGCTTGTCTGCTGAATCTGTGACAGCCCATCACTGTTGATTCACCCACACCACCTTGTCTATGCTTGTTGCAGGGATCTGAATATCCGATCCATTCCAACTCCAGGGAAAGGAAGATGTGTACAGATGTGGCCTCCATTTGTGGGAATTGCCATATTGTGTGGTGGGGAAATAAATGCCACACCGAGTCACCAAAATCATCCCTGCTCAGAGAGGTGCTTTATGTGGATGTGGACAGCCACCAACCAGGTCAGTCTCAAAAACTCTTCCTCTATCTAGATGGTGAACCTTCAACAAGCTCTCTGAGGTTTCCCAGTAGGATTACTTTCTTAGTTTAAGCAATCCGACAAACTGACTTTACTCCTATGCCGAAAATCTGGACTACATTCTCGCCCTTCAGTTATACTCGATAAGTGCAGGTCGTGGACAACAGCACCACACACTTTCAATATCTCCGTTCCACCACATCCGATTCAACTCAGTTGTACTCGTTTGGTATTTTATGAAACGGCCATGTTAGAGTGGGTTACCATGACGTCCTGCAGTGCTGGGGCTCTCTGGGATTACAGAACTCTCACTGACATGGACTGACAGTGTCATTAGAGTTGTACCATGGTGAGAGTTATGTTAAAACTGCACTGAGGTCAATATTAGAGAAATAGAATAGGATTAAAGAAATGTTCAGTTATATTTTTTGGGCGCTTTTTATGAAATGCATTTCTAAGGTACACAAAACAAGTAAAACTACACAAAGCTCAACTCCCATATCATTCAAGAGGGCGCAAAAAAGTTTCCTGTTCAAATGTTCTTGTACAAACTCGAGCATAAAAATGGTTCAGTGACATCACGTTCCAGGGTAGTTGCATGAATTCTGAATGAGTGTTTCACATCCTCAAAAAAGATCATCATAAAATCTTTAATCTTAATCTCTTTAATCGTTAACTTGCTGCTAGTGTTCCAGATGTGTTCCAATGGCCATGGTTTTTTTTTCATTGAACCACCTGAAGTTCATGTGTAAGAAAGTGATTATTTGTGTGTATGCAGCAATAAAATAATCCCAGATGAGTTAAGACTCTGTTCATTCTGAACGCATCATAAAATGGAAATAATAGGAAAACCAAAAATATTGCGTCACTAAACAAGAATTAAAGTTGTACATTAGATTGTTACTGTATTGGTAATAGAACTGTATATTATAATATTTTAGGAACAAGTGAAAAAAATAACTAACATTTCTAAAAGCAATTATGCTCATTCTATGTGCCATGTAAGGTACATTTTCCAGTGTGTAAAAAGGAATACACTGAAATGTTCAGAAAATGTTATTCTTGAGAAAAAACTGGAATAAACCTTTAATAAACGTAAAATGCAAAAATGTATCCAATATCTATGAGGAGGAACTGTCGTCAGAGGAGTTTACCTCTCTCTCCTTTTCCTTCAGCTCCGCTTCTGTCTCCTTCACTTTGTTGACAAACATCTGCCTCATCTCCTCTTCTTTACGCTGCAGGTCAGTGAGGAACTCTTTCCTCTTGGCCTCGTAGGTCTCCTGAAGACTGAAGGAACAGTCGCAGAAACACGGGGTGAGACGTGAAACCCTCAGGTCACGACGACCTGACGACGGGGTTAACCATTGAGAAGGAGTAGTGGTGAGAGGGGTAACATCCTGGCTCCTCCAGAACAGGTGTGGCCTACCTGAAGGGCTGACTGTCGGGGTCCGTGTCCTTGAAGCCCATCTCCTCCAGCTTGCAGCGCCGGTAGAGTTCGTAGTGGCGGGCATGGGTCTGCTCCCGCAGGTCCTCCATGTTTACACGGATCAGCATCTCCCTCAGCTTCACAAAGTCACAGTGACTCTCATTCTCCACTGCAGGCACACACACACACACACACGAATACACACGCAAACACACAGACGTGCACACGCTCTCAATACAATTCTGCCTGACTGTACAAAATTGTCACTATTATTAGTAAGTGGAAAATGTAAACACTGGTAAATGTAAACTGATCATGTAAACCATCAATACACAACATTATGGTTAATCGGTATTTCTACTACGGCGGTATAACACCACAACAGATTACCAAATGCCAGCATGTCACAACAGAGCTCTGCACAACGTAACTTAACACCAACATCAATTCGACTTCGTCTGATTCACTAGAACTGATTGACTGGAGTCTATGTCCTCCACACCCTCTGTTTTCCACTTCAAATAAGAACTGAAAATGAAACCCCAACCCATGGGTAAACACACGATCTGTGTGCCTCTCTCGCTCCAAGCAGTAGCTGGGAGTGTCCCTCAGGAGAGCGAGTGGGTGGTGGAACCCATTCTCCGATTAGGAGAATACAGAGCAACAGTGACAGCACCCACACAGACTATCAGTGCTGCATCCTGGACTGCAAGTCTCCTGCTGGACTGATGCCACCAGAGAGAGATTTTTTGAGAGGCCAAAGCAAACCAGAAGAATGAGCACAGCTATCATGGAAGTTGGGAAGAGATTTTCAGTGCCTTTGCACAATCCTTCTTCTTTGTTTGTGTGAAAATGGCAGGACGTACAATAAGGCAAAGAAACGTGACAAAAGTACATCGGCCCCCCCCTCTCTGGACACGTAGGGTCAACAGTTCACATCCAACGCTCTTACCCAGTCATTACCCACCCTGTCTGATGGTGGCTGAATTCTGATTGGGTTTTGTTGACCATTAATTTATAATGCTAAATGCCCGGCTCCTGTTCTGGAGATGCATCTTGCTGCTCAGCATGGTCCCAACATTAATTCCAGTTCTCTGGATCAGATCAGAAATGTCACAGAGATTTGGAGCAAAAACTCTAGGAACATGACTATTAGTCCTTGTGAGATTAGCAGTTATTACCCATTTGGGGGCCAAATGAGTTTTAAGCCTAGATCTAGTCAGCAAATGCTGGTTTGGCAAAAATGGCAGAACATCCAGTATGAGGGAAGGAAATGGACTATAAGGGTTTTCATCTGTCAGAGGTCTTGAGACTGGGAGCAAAAGCTTCATAGTTCCATGAGAACATCTGATAATCTGAGAAGCAGATGAGGTTGCAATGGTGTTCTCACTGCTCTGTGTAACTCTAGGAAAGGAATTCATGTGAAATAAAACTCCAAAGAACAGGCATGCACTCTGCACGAGGTGCCTTAACTACATAAAAAAAAGCTCAGATATCTATTAGTCCTGACATGTACTAATCCAGATGTGTACTAATCCAGATGTGTACTAATCCAATGCCTTCAAGAAGATGCAGCATTCCAAATACTTGCTAAAGACGGTTGGATCTGACTGCATTGTTTCGGGTTGTTATTCATTTTCACAAATGTGTGGCAGAGCTAACAACTCTGGAAGACAAATGGAAGTCTAACAGAGTGAAATATTAAGACAACCCTGGGAATGCACAGTGCTGTATGTTCCAAAATGGGGGTGTGTGTGTGTGTGCGTGGGGGGGGGGGGGTCCCAGGGTGGGAGGGAGTGTGTGGGAGGGAGCGTGTGTAATGCAGTGACGTTCGACCCAGCAGGACGGGTTAAAAGCACCCTCTTTTAACAGAGGCATGGGAAAAAACATCCTAGCTGTCCACAATGCCTTTTCACCCTCCGTTTCTAGAGGGGAAACCGTTTTCCTAAATGAACTCGCAGCCAATGTTTAAAACCCCGTGCTGCCAAGACATGAACTCCTTACTCAAGTCTCTCACCAAGAGGTTGTAGAGGTGGTACAACCAGTAATAAGCAGTGGATCGATAATTCATGGTAAAAATCTAAAGCCCATTGTGGAGGTGAATCCTTCTAGGGCCCAATTTGCACAAATGTATGAAATAAATGAGGTGGGGAGATGGTGGGTCAGTTCTTCGCCATCATGAGGAGAAGATCTGGAATGCAACAGCCACCCAAAGCGCATCCCTAGGCCAAAGCCTTGGGAGCCATTTGTCGATCTCTGACAAGATGCCCCTGGGGAAGGCTTGAGTTTTCCTAGCAGGAAAAGAGTCATCCTCTACACACACACACACACACACAAGGTAAAAATAGCAGGCAAGAGGAGAAATACCAGCAGTCTGCTATCTGTCACGGTGTCTGGAGTCAACCGTTTTAGAGATCTTGGATGTACAGGACTTTGAGCATTCCATACATCAAAACATCCGTGAACAGGAGTCGAGCTACAAATGCTCTTTGCTAAACCCACCAATTTTAGTGGGGCTTGGCTGACTGCGACAATATTAGCCTTGCATTTCCAAGTTGCATAGTGCAAGCAAAAAAATGGTTAAATGTTGTTGAGGGGGAATGCAGCATTAGCTAACAAAAACAGGACACTACGCTCATGCTTCTTCATGTCCGTATTTAGATAAATCACACTCGCCCACTTCTCCTGCCAGAGACATCATGGAGTTCCTGATCCTCCTGATCCTCTCTCGGGAGTCTCTCTGCTCTCGCTGGGCAACCAATTAAACTGGAAAAATGAACAGCTTTCCCTCATGACCTCTCTTCCCAGCTGGAGCTTTTAGCATCCGAGTGAACGTGATGGTCAACTCCAAACCAGCAGGATAGCTTGTTCCAAGCCAGGGTGGATGAGACCGTTCTCACAGTGGGGTCTGGAAAAGGATGGTGGTCTCACCCTAAATTCTCCTCAAAGGGAGATGTGAATGGAAATATTGGGGAGGGGGGGTGGGTGGGCTGTATCGGGTTCCAATGTTACCCTTCGTTGTCGGGGTTACATGCAATAATGTTTATTCATATGGCGGTAGTGCTTACCTTGGACCACACCCCAGGGATATTGCCTGGCCCTCACAGTCTTGTTCCCCACTTTGACCTCCTCGACGCTACCCACCACAGCGAACGGGAGGTGAGCCTAGGACAGGAAAACGTGGTAGAGGTGGTCACAACTGCCCTTCAAAAACACACTCGTCAAGACCACAGCAAGCGACTAAATGTTTGAGCAGTTTCCGTTATGAGACTCTGCAAAACACTGGGGTATGGCGTCTTAAAATAGTCCAGTCCAAAGTGCTAACGCTGCTAATGGTGAAAGTAAGCGATTAGCATGGCTCTCTCAAGTTTGTAAGCGGTAGTGCTTTTAAGAGTCGACCCTTTTTAGCTGCAGTTCTCTCTTTTTGGACGTATTGTAGTTTTTAGAGAAAACCGACAACATAGTGAGTCATCACTGCACATTCACTAGTGACTCAGCTCTAGAAACACAAAGTGAGTAATAACTGCACAATCACAAGTGCCTCAGCTCTAGAAACAAAAGTTGAGAAACAAAAGGTAAGTCATCATTGCACATTCACTAGTGACTCAGCTCTAGAAACACAAAATGAATAATAATTGCACAATCACTAGTGACAGAGCTCTAGAAACACTCAGCTCTAAAAAACAGCCTACAAGTATAACCAGACAATACAATATGCGACCAGTTAACCTCAATTGTCATTACATCACTGTCACTCTGCCAAATATAATGAGCATGTTAAGATGCTTAATGACCTAAGTAGGAATGGCAGAGGGAGCTGAAAATGTTAATGAAGAAAATATTTGGCTGTTTGGTCTAGTCTAAACCTTACAAAATAGATTAAAATAGATTATGTTTATGTGTATAAAGTGTGAATGCAACACTGTTAACAGTGAACAAAGGCAGCCAGCCAGCAGAAAGGAGGGGGATGTGTGAACTTCACTAATTGGTGGAAATTAATTAAAACATTTTGCATTTTCCTGAATCTTTGCTCTGAATGCTAGACCTTCAGTTGTTTCTGACACATGGAGTGCTTTGGTTTATTCAGTATGTCTGGGCTAGAGCAGGCTTCCGTTGACAAAAGGAGACTTACGTTCATTGAAGAGTTTATCTCTGAAACCGCGTCATCATCTGTGGGGAACTGGTAGATCTGAACGCCGTTGCTCACCAGCTCACTCATGATCTTAATCTTGAACTTGTGCAGCTCGCTCTTGGAAATTGTGTCAGCTTTCGCAATAATGGGGATGATGTTCACCTGAGACAGAGAGCACACATCTGACACTTTACATTACAGCACACTGTTTCGTGTGTGTTTTTCTTCCCCACTGGTTCACCAAATGCTTGTTTTGGGGGTGGGGTGGACTCTGGGGATGGTTTTTATCATGAATGAATGGGACAGATTGTCTGTTTATGAGAAAGTCATTAGGGGGGAGGGGGGAAGGGCCTTTGCTGAGGGACCAGAAATAAAATTGGCCCATCCCCAGGGTGTAAGCCAAAGACACATATTAGCAGATGTGTCTGTGGAAAAGTCTGAAAGTCTGTTGCGAAAACAAAAACAAATAAAGTTAATTTATTCATCTCTCTGATTTATCTCTGCCATACGTGATCCAACACGCGGAACGTGGAGAAAACGTGAAACCAGGAAATACTCGTTAGGTGAACTTTACGATAAGGACGAAATTACCAGATCAACGGTGTCACTTTGCCTGGACAAGTCATAGCAGATGCTCGTACCGTTACAGTCACTGTCAGTAATTACACAAAAGACGCCCTGTTTCACAGCTGTGATGATTCTCGATCCAAACTCAAAGATGCTACACGACTGTGCTGATCATTGAATGGCTGCTCCCACCAACAGCTGAGACGCATAGCTAATCACGCTATATTTGAACGACGACGCGTTCCGTAACAATCCCCTTTGTGTCTGCTAAGAAAAGAAAGCAAACGAGCCTAATCAGGGCTACTGAATAATTTAAACGGCCAAGCGTGCTACATAGGCCATTACGTAACTCCAGTTAACTCGCGTGTTCGAGCAATGTTTATTCACCCATGGTTTTTTGCCACTCCCCTCCCCCTCCCCAGGACCACAGAAGAGTGGAGACATGTGATGTAGAGAAGGGTTGTCTGGCTTTAAGCCACTCAATCGTGACGTGACAGGAGGACCATCTGCGCCGTATGTTCGCGCAACCTCCAATGACGCTCGCACCCGGCTACTGTTTGCGCTCATTCCCAATTGCCTCGCGACACGCTCTCCGTCACCGACTGAGGAAGCGAAAAACTAATCCGCTCCCTTCCCCAACGGTTCGCGCAAAGGGAAGCCACCAGCCAAGACTTCCAATCAATGTCAAAGCCGATACCAAAGACATTTTAGACGGCGAGACTCTACACAGCAGCATCACCAATGCTTCCGAGTGACGTTAACAGAAAGGTGTTCGCCATGGTGTCGCTTGGTTCGAGCTATGCCACAGACATCCGTGGTCGGGAGTACAAAACTGCCACCGTTCTCTGTGTAGGAGGGATGGTATTACACTTTCCCCCGTCAATCACAGCGACACCAGCCAATTCGGAACGCCTTGTGTGCTTTGCTGACGGGTGCAGTTGGCGCTTTCCTCCGAATCACTTTGGCTTCTCTCCAGGGCCGGAATTTGTAGTATGACCAGGGAGAGCTTGCTAGCTGGTCGCTGGGTGTGAATAATGATGGACCATATCGTAAAAATGGGATTTAAAAAATCTGTACATAAAGAGAGTGGAGACTCTTTTAGCTTGTAAATAACGCAAGTTTAGCCTCAGTACTTTTGTTAAACCAATAAAATCACGAGGGAATGGCTTGATTTAATGCACATGCTTCATCTGAATAATTTGGGACACCAGACTGTGTTGGTTTGTGTTTGTTTGTTTTTTGACTGGCCATATTCATTTTAACACTGCATAACATACAATCACAACAGACATTTCAAGTTAAGAGTTCCTTCATAATCAAAATGTCCATGGTCAGAAAGTATAAGGAAGGGACAAGAAACCAGAACATTTGAGCTGGCGGTTGAATTTCCCATCACAGTCTGAGGAGTCAAGGCCAGTTAACCAGCTCATGAGCCCAATGGCCAAGATCAAGATAATGGTATCTGCTGATAGTACAGGAGCCAAAATGGTGGATGCGACTAACGCTACTATGCCAATGCTTCTGTCAGCCAGGCCCCTGTCCGCTACATCTGAGGACGTAGCCTTGGTGCCACCAACTGGTGAGCTGTCCAACGCAGTACAGGCATTAGCGGTAATTCGCCCGGGCTGAATACGGCAGACCGCAGTAGCTTACCGGGCCAAAAAAAACGGACCGGAATCTCATCGGAACAGAAATGCTGACTTTTCTGCTTCTGAGCACCAATATAAGCATCAAAAGCATTTTTTCCCCCCTAAAATTGTCTTCAGTTGCAACTTAAGCAACAGCGAATGTCAAATCAGAGACTGGCTGTATTACACTTCCTCTTATTTATTTATTTATTTATTTATTTTGCATACAAAATATTTGGCGAAAACGACAATGTTTAAACCCATTTTGTTAAAGGTCACAGTGACTGGATGCACGCAAAAAAAAACCTGGCAAAAAAAAAAAAAAGTTTGAGGATAAGTGCATCAGTCTCATGTTTTGCAGAGGACCGTTATGGTTAAAGAGCACGTTTCTTGCAGAATGTGGAATCTGCCATTGAGTTTCCACCCAAAATGTTTTGGGCATCTTGATAACGGAAATGACTTGGGCATTCTTGAGTTAATTTGTCTGTCCATTTCTGAAAGCTCACATAGACAAATATGGCCCACAGGGAGGTTAAATCACCTTTGCTTATGACTAACTTATAACCACCATGTATTTCATTATTGCCACGTTTATTCAACCAGTACAGGAAATGTTACTCTGAAAAAGTGCAAAAATGCACCCACGAAACCATAAACATCCGCATGCCGATAATCACGTACTTGAAGAAACAGTTCAGCCCAAAAGAACCAGCCAACACAGCTAACCACGAACAACGATTAGTGTCAGGAAACGGGACTGTTCGTATAATCACAAATCGGTTCTTTTGGGTGAACGATCCTCTTTATTTAAAGGTTAAACGGACCCTGGTGGTGGTCCTTCACGATGGACCTTCTGGCGTACCGTACCTTGCTGTCAAGTTTCTTCATCGTGACCAAGTCGAGGGACTTGAGCGAATGGCCTGTGGGGGAGATGAAGTAGAGGCAAATGTGGATTCTCGTGTCGTGGTAGTTGAACAGCGAGCGCTTGATTTTCAGCTCTTCCTGTAGGTAGTTTTCGAACTGTGTGTCGATGTAATCCACAATGGGCTTGTAACTGCAAAAGTAAATAAATAAATAAATAATAAACCACAAGCATCTTAATTTATCAAATTCTGCTATAGGCATAAGGAAACTCGCGTTTTTAGGCAACTATGTTTAATTTTTTTCCTGTTTAATTGGGAGAAAATGTGTTTTTATCAAGGAGAAACGGCTCTTGAACAAATCCTTTTATTTTTTTGAGAACGCTGTACACTTTAGAGACAATGCTCTCTGCACATGGGCCTGCTGGCACCATGGTTACGATGCTTGACCTTTCCCCTGTGCTGCTCAGGGGCGTTCTCCCAGCATGCACCTCTTGTGAACCTTCAAAGTCTTCGCTGGTTGCGTCTCTGCTGGGTGCATTCTTCTCGCACAACGCGACTTCTGGCAACGTTCTGGACTGGATCATCCAGGGACAGCTCGCTCAACCCCTCCTTCCTCTTTTTCACACTCACGCGCACACAAGCGCTCGCACTCAGCCACAAAACACACATACACACACACACACACACTCTCTCTCTCTCTCTCTCTCTCTCTCTCTCTCTGACCCTGTACTTACAGAGGTCACTCAAACACACAGCTGTAGTTCAAACCAAGAATTTCCTCTTTTACCCTTCCTCTCTCCTTCCATTTCTTTCCTTAACAAAAACTCCTATCAAAACGAAAAGTTTTTCCAGCACGTCTCTCAACTTGGTCGCATTCCTCATGACATTTCAGCCTCTTATAAAACTTGATTTATCCTAGGCTTTGAACAAAAGTCAAACGCTTGCCTGGATGAAACCACATAAGGGGTTTAATCAAATCAAAGTTCTAACTATGAAACTGTTTGTGATTCACACATTTTTGCAGAACTAAAAACCCAAAACGCTTGGATCAGTAAACGTTTTTCTATTCTGATCTCTAATGTCATGGTATTGCTATGTAGAGCAGTCTCTAGTCCATGGCAGGCTTTTAGAGAGGGATACCAGTAGACTCTTACCTCTCTTCTTTGTTGATCTGGTCGCCGAAGCCCACTGTGTCGACTATGGTCAGCTTGAGGTGAACATTGCTCTCCTGTAGATCGTATGTCCTCGGCCGCAAGTACACTCCATTCTGGTAGTGGCTGGCCTCCTCGTTCTCAAACGTTGTGTTGAAAAGCGTGTTCATAAGCGTGGATTTACCAATGCCCGTCTCCCCTAAACAAAGACAGAGGTCAAGAGTTCCCTGGGGAGTCCCCCCCCCCCCCTCCTTTGAAGGAGAGTTTAAAATGCTTTTACTTATATTGATTTAGTTAACAGGGCCAACACACGTTCCTCAGTATCACTGCCATGATGTGAATGTGCCAGATTTAGCCAAATGGCAGGCTGATGCTGAAAAATACCAATGCAGGAGCTCCTCACAGAAAAAGCTCGTCTGCCTTTTAAAACGTCTCAAAGGAAGGAAATAGAGAGCGGCCATTCTGACCAGCTCTAATATTTAGGCAGCCACTTGGTCAAATTCACTTCCTTTATGTTAACAGTCAAATATATTTCCAGAGCTCCCCTCCAACTTGCCTACAGTTCACACCTCAGAAGAACAAGTGTGTGAAATTTAGCGAATACCGTGTCTAAACAGCGAGGTCTCTCTCTGAGCGCGGGAGAGAGGATCGTGGCTTACCCACGCAGAGGATGTTGAAACAGAAGCCCTGCGTCACCGATTTGCTGACCAGCTGATCGGGCAGACTGTCGAAGCCAACATGGCCGCCCAGACTGAGGTTCCGTTTTTCTTCGTTCTGCGGGATGAAAGAGAGAGAGAGAGAAAAAGAGTGAGTGTGAGAAAGTGAAAGAGAGAGAAAGAGAGAGAGAGATTGAGTGTGGTTTTGCTGTGTGGCCACAGAGGTTCTGGGAAGAGCTTATCAATCTATGGTGAGGACAAAACAAGCAAGCCCTCCAGAGAACCACGCCCCACAGGAGAGAGATCGAGGGCACTTTGGAGAACAGCTCCAGGTTGGATGAAAGCCCACCTCCAGGCCGCGACTACGTTCAGCTGTTGTTTAAAGGTGTCTTGCTCAGGTTTATAAACTGCTGCCGATTATCTGGGGATAAAGGGCAAAAGGGCCCATGAGAGTTCTAGAATGTGGCGCTCCAGCTCACTCTCCCTCTATTTCTCTCCCTCTCTCTATCCATTTTTCTCCATCCCTCTCTCTTTCACCCTGCATATTTACTGGCTGATGTCACTGAGCTCAGCAGAGTGAGCAACAGTGTTCAAGCAGGCTTGAACTCCACCCCCCCCCCCCAGGTCTGTTTCAAAAGCAGAGGTTACAATGGTGAGAAAACAACCCCTCCCCCTCTGACACTCATGCATGTCAAAGATCTAGAGATGCAGAGCTGGGGAACAGGGGCGGGCCTGGAAACCACCGCTCCAACATGGACAAGCATGGCGGTTCTATCAGACAAGGTAAAGCCAGAGAAGGTCCCCAACCTACTAAACATCACGCTCAGAGAGCAATAAATGTCACGTTTAAACCTTCTGACATGCCGGCTACGCCAATAACTAAAGTCTTTGAGCCGACACATTGTGTTATTAGAGGCATTTGACTGGGTATTTATAGCCACAATTAGGAAAAGTGCAAAAACATTTTTATTTATTTGGTTTTTTTTAGGTTTTACATTGATCTTGCTGTATACAACCACAAACACATCTTACAAGTAACTATCACACATTGACCAGCCAGGAGGAATTCTGAAGCCATAAAGAAAACATGGAGATGCTGACAGCGATATAGAATACTGCTCTTGGAGTTCCTCCTGCAAACGTTAATTTTTCCTTCCCAGAGACACTTGGGATGCCAGTGTAACACTCTGAAAACCCTTCCTGGGACTTTAAGATTCCAATGCATTTTAAGGCCCTCAGAAAAAAAAACAAAAAAAAACCCAAATACTCGAAACACTTCAAGCAGTCGAGCCACACCTGAAAGACCTAAAAGACAAACAGACCCCACCCTATATTAATCGTATTTAACGAACAGATCAGCACAGACTGACGAATTTGCGTGCGGCCCGGGGGGATGGTAACACGGACCTGCCACT
The DNA here is from genome assembly GCA_028565775.1 of Sternarchorhynchus goeldii. NCBI lineage: Eukaryota > Metazoa > Chordata > Actinopteri > Gymnotiformes > Apteronotidae > Sternarchorhynchus > Sternarchorhynchus goeldii. Next base: position 13,860,743 of record JAOXYF010000003.1, on the reverse strand, counting down.
TGGCAACGGTGCAACTGTGGCAGATGGGTAAAGACACCTCCAGTGCAGTTCATTCTACAACCACCCCCCATACACACACACTCACTCACACACACACACACACACACACACCTTAGCATGCATGCTTTTTTCAAGGCCATGGATCTGATTCACTCACTGGCAAATGTAAGGGACGATAGAGGAGGGGGGGTTGGTAGGGGAGTTTTTTTTGTGTGTGTGTGTGTGTGTGTGTGTGTGTGTGTGCGCAGATGGTCCAAATAGGATCCTAGCATGGCACTGGAGCAAAACAACATTTTTTTTTATCTTAGATTGTTTTTGTGAGCACCATCGCACGTACACACTTTCAGGTTAAGGACGGGTGCACTAATTTTCGGGCCGCGGCTCCTCGTGGACGTCACAAACGGCAACAACAACAGGAGCTTTTCACAGAACGGGAATAACGCTTCAAGGTATATAGGGCAAACAAAGAGACCAGTCAATTAGACCCTCACTAAGCAGTTAACTGTGTGGTCGAGAGGTAGTCTTACTCAAATCCATACCTTGGGAACTGAACTGAAGTATCCATCACACGGATTAAGCCAAACATTTAACCAAGAGACTTTTAATTAACACAGTTAATAATAGAGTGCTCTTACTGTTGCAAAGTACATTGGATTCAGCTGTCTGGATTCTCACTTTGAAGCCGTCAGGACGAGACTAATAACAATAGTTACAGGGATAGAGATAATGAAGGTGCTGTACTTTGGTGTGATTGGATGACGTTTTTAAATCAAACCAATGACATCTGCTTCGTTTCCCCTGATGCTAATACTGCGAATACACGTGCTGGTGGGGAGAGGGAGGCAGGGAGAGAGAGAGGGAGAGAGGGAGAGAGAGAGAGAGAGAGAGAGAGAGCGAGCAAATACAATAAAATAAAGACAATGTAACAGTACTAAATGTTTCTCTCCTGAAAGTAAGCACTTCAGCAAGTGAGAAAATGAGTGGCTATTTTTTTCCCCTCATCAGTCGCATATGATCGGTTCAGTGCTGGTCACATGACATGTCATCACATCTGAACAGGAAGCCATCAATGGTGATCTGGCCAAAGTGGAAACCTCTTTTTTGTTGTTTGTTTGCTTCTAAAGCACCATGACATTGTAAACCAGGTCAATGCACAATATCCCACTCTGTTGTCAAGCTGTGATCAGTTCTCTCAGAATGTCAAGCTTTTATGCCTGAAACTCTATTTACTGGACCTTTAATTCCAAAGTTTATCTGCATACAGCACACCACACAGAAGTTGTTGTTTTTTTAAACTTACATTTAGGGTGTGAACTTAGTAAATTAATAATGACCTGGTGATTTCAAATGATACAAAATATGAATTCAGTCCAAACAGGATACTGACTCATTGTCACAACGCAACTCGTCTATAATGTGGTGTGAATACCGGGGCCCCCCGGACGTCACATCATGGTGTAACGTGTAATGTCATTTATAAACGTCTCTTCTATCTTTGTCAAATGTGACAAAGTACTGCAGAAAGCAGATGTGGTTGAGGAAACAAACATGTTACAACAAAAACTGAACATATTTATCTTTAAATTGATCTCTTGGGGAGCCACAGTGCTCTCATGATTCAATAAGTATAAATAATTCTGGTGAAAATACTGCAGATGAAACTTCAACAATGTCATATCATGCGTTTACTACTGTAATTTTAATATATTTAAAGGCATATGTGTAGCCTCAAAGGTGTCTGTGCACCAGCGAAGTCACAAAAGGAAGTTTCTCTCAAAGCTGAGAGAGCTACCACCCAGAAGAAACGAGTGAATCAGTCGAGTTTTTGACTCTCTCTTTTCAATCAATTAAAAATAAGTTATTCTATTAAATATAGATCCCTCACCGTTCAGAAAGGTAGATCCCTAAGCAAACCATATGTATTTCCAAAGAAAATGAACAATTACTGACTCAACCATGCATTTGGATTTGAATTTTTTGCTTTAGAGCAACAAAACCCATGACAACGATGGAACTCCTCATCACTTCCTCATTGTTACGTGTGACTCGTTACAGGCTTAACAGTTATGAGCTGATTTCTGAGGTAAAGGATGGACAGCAGAAGGTTCCAGGGCTTTACCATGGAGCCCAGGACAAGCTGCTCCACCAGACCGGCGCTGGCAAACAGGCCTTATTTGTCCGTTTGTTTAGTGATCGGGCCACAGGAGAAGCAGTACAATGGGCCCTTGCTGAAGCGGTCACTTGTCTTTCGCAGTCTCCTTCACGAATTTCTCCCTTATTCACATTCACCCTGACACACACATACACGTGTTTAAAAGAGGGGGGGAAACAGTGTTTTCAAAGGGTGAGATGGATAAATTTGCTGAAACACTTGACCTCAGGAGCCAGTGTGCTGTATTTCTGAAAAAAGAAATTAAGAGCCTGCATTTGGCACCAACCATGTTATTTATTGATAATAGATTCAAATGAACTCTGCACTTCACCAAGTGGGGTTTTCTGACAGGATTTGCAGGTAATCTCCCTGTTCCTTATATTCAGAGTCACTCAGTCTCTAGTTAGCAACTGCCAAGGGTCTCTTGACAAACTGCAAATGAAGGACGCATTTTTGATCGCAGACGCACCAAAGACCCACCACCACTACCAGTATTTGGCACCGTTATCAGCGGTCTTTGAATTGTATGGTATTCAAGTCATGTTGGTTTCACCTTGTAAGAACAACATGTCAACATTTTTTGCACATATCGCAATCTACGGAATGTACAAGAAATCGTTCATAAAGATAAATGACGTTCATACATAGGGCTGAAATAGAAGTAATTCGCTTAATTAAGACTGCATTACATTGCCCGTTGGATTTTCGCTTCTTCGCAATCACGAACGCATTTAAGAGGAAAAGCAAGCTTCTTCTGTGCAGATGACCCTCATGCTGAATACAGTTAGCACAACTTTGCCAGCTCACTTACTGGCATCAAAATTTACAAGTATTTTAAGAAAAACGGCTGGCCCTAAGTATGTGTCCATGTAAACAAATCACAACGAAACCCATGGATGCTGTTTCAGACACAATCATTCTTGGAATACAACGTTTCCATCATCAGTTTGACCTTGCTTATGATCACCCTGTTTGACCATTGCAGAGGTGCAACAAACTAAACTGAACTGTACTGCAAATCTCCGCGCACATCGCAGCCTCATCCCAGCGACTGACGGTCGTGTTGGTGAATCTTTATAGACTCATGCTAGTTCTGGTAGCGATCTGGCAAGCTCTAATTATTTGAAGAAAAATATCCAGGGAGTGCGTCATACAAACCCCGTAAAAACATGGTGCTGAAAGGGGGATGAATAAAAAATACTCACGGAAAATACGTCTACATCCGTGGCAGCCATGATGAGGAATGTATGCGTTAATTCCGAGCTGGGCGTAAGGGAGCTGCCCGCGTCTCTGCTCTCTGCGTAAGCTGACAGAGTAGAATAAGATCAACGCGTTCAATATGGCTACTTCCTGGAAACTCCCACTTGGTTCAGGAATTTCATTCTCGGCTTCGCTCAAGCCGGGACAATATTTTTATCTCTAAAAAAGAAATAAAAATAATTAAAAGGTATACCTCACTTGAGTATTCTGTCATAAAACATTCGGGTGTCCTTGCAGTAGGTCTACTCGTCTTGAAAAGGCGACCATTGAACTTTTTAGCACAAGCATCCTGGGAGTTGTAGTTTTAAATCATGGTCATGTAAAATTCTCAGAAATATAGTTCAGGCATAACTTCAGATTGCTGGTTTAGATTTCAAATCGTTTTAGTGAAGAAATGTGTGGATGTATAATATTAATTATTAATATGTATTATTAATATTGATTATTGTTTTTGATAGTATTTTTATAATTTTTAATAGTATTAGTATTAGTATTATTGCTGCGTTGTTGTTGTTGTTGTTGTTGTTGTGGGCGTCTGTTGCTGTTTCATAAATAGAGGAATACTGATAAAACTATAGGCTTAACCTAATGTAAATTAAGAGAACTGAAATATTTATCCATCACCAAACATTAGGATGATGTGCATGCATAGTGGTCAGTTGATGCACCCCTTTTAAACTGTAAACGATTCGTCCATATATCAAAATCTTAGAGACATTTAAGTCAGTCAGGTATTTCTAAAGTCTGCATATATTATTTAAATTCCATCTACGTGGACATTACACCCGGAACTCGCCTGTACAGGTGACAGCCTTAGGTATCGAAAACAGGGAAGATCGAAGAAGACATTCTTACTTTTTTTCAAATTGTTTAATTCGTTGATGTTTTAAGCCATATAATTCCAACATGGATATATCACAAGAGGCCCTTCTGACAACGCTGATAGAAGAGGGGGGTAAAATAAAGAACTCAGAATTACTTGGTAAGTTTAAAGATACGTTAAACTGCAGTGATCCGGCTGAGAAGAAGCGAAACCGGGACCTTTTCAAGACATTCGTAAACAACATTGCTGTAGTGAAAGAAATTGAAGATGCAAAGTATGTCGTTTTAAAGAAAAATTACCGCCATTTACTGAAAGAAAATTTTGATGGGAATGCTCAAAAGGACCAGGGTGAGAAAATTCATCCGGAGAATGTTGGACTCCACCCAGCAAGCGAAGACATTGAGCACAGTACGCAGTTTAAAGGTGGAAAACCTAAGGCACCTGATCCAAACAAGTCTGAGGTCCCATCTCAGCTAAATACCATCGAAGACTCTTCAGACATCAGTCCAACATGTTCTCCCACAGAGCTGTCTTTAGAAAGAAACACATCTGTAGACTTCAAAGTGAAAAGATCCATACAGTTTGTGGTGCCACTCAAGTCAAATACAGATGAGACCCAGCAACATGAGCCTGCATGTTCTGCCAAGACCAAGGCAAGTACATACAAACCTTATTCATTACCATTACGAATGCCTCCAGTGATCATAACCCCTCCTGCCCACGAAGAAAACACATCCGAGAACCATCTGGCTCCAGTCAAGTCTATGCTACAGCCTCCCAGCTCACCCAGATATAAGAGGAGGCCATCTACAGACAGCATGGCAAGCAACAACTCACCACAATCAAGGAGACACCACAAAGGCGCCAGACCGGCAGACGAATCAGGATACAGCGACTTGTTCCCACTAGAAGCTGCAGAACACCAGTGGCTGGTGACGTTGGCCGCAGGCCAATGGAGTCTGGCCTACGGCCTGCTGCTTAACGACGTCCACCTCGCAGAGAAGCGGGATTTCATATCGGGCTTCACGGCCCTGCACTGGGCCGCCAAAAGTGGCAACGGCGACATGCTGTGCCGGATCATCGATCTGTCCAGGAAGAGCGGCAAGGGCGTGGACGTCAACACCAGGTCCTACGCAGGGTACACGGCGCTGCACGTCGCCGCCATCCACGATCGGCAGGCCGTCATCGACTTGCTGGTGAGCCGCTACGGGGCCGACCGCGGCGTCCGGGACAACGACGGGAAGAGGGCGCACCACTACCTCCGCGAAGACGCATCCGGGGATCTGCGAGAGCTCCTCGGGGCGTCCAGGGCGACGGTCACGGAACCTCGGAAGAGCGCGGAGGACTCCGACGCTCACAAGCACGTGCACACCATCAGCCGGATCTTTCAGCCCGTTCCGGGAGTCCACAAGAGGAAACCGAAGCTGAGAGGCTCCTTCCTGTCTCTGGCTGAGGAGGCGAAGGTGGAGCGCACGGCGTCTACGCTCAGGGTTCGCTCGGATGTGTTTTCCTGACGAATCTGGACATCCAGGCTCGGATGTGTTTTCCTGACGAATCTGGACATCCGTGCATGACACATGTCATCAGTTCATTTGAAATCACAATTCCGTTGAGCAGTATGCAATATTAATATTTAACAAACAAACAAAAAACAAACAAACAAACAACCCTCTCCTTAAGTTCATTGCTTATCTGACAAGCTTGACTGAAGTCTGGCTATGATGTAGATTTTACATAATTTGCGTGCAGATTACACTTCCCTACGTAAGTGTGCGCTGTCTGAGTTTATTTATGGATATCCTAATGTTTATCCAAGGAACTGAATTTCAACAAACTGATGCAGTCATGAACTTGACAATATCATTTCTATTATTCTAGTGTTATTAACAATATATTTCTTCAAGTGTATTCAGTATTGCAAGTGACATGTTGCTGAAACTTGCAGATTTGTTTCCTGTTACCAGAGACTAAATATATATCACCACAAAAGTTCAATAATATTAATAAGTATTGTATCTGATTTCAGTACATAAGTATGTTGTACTTTTTCAGTAGGCAGTATAAACAAACGTTCTCTAAGGGTTAAGGTTTAAGAGCAATTAAATAATGGATTGTTTGTAAAACAGTCACAGGTATACTCAATCTCATGTCAGGTAGGGTAAACGTGTTTTTGTTTCTATCATACATCTACAGATAAACGCTTTTCTTGTATGTGATATCTTTAAGGAAAATAATTGCTTAATCATGATTTTGCGATGGATGATAGGACTTATAAAGTAAACTCTGCCGTGATTGCAATCAAACTTGTGAATGATATCAGACTTATTCAGCTTTACAACCAAAAAATTAAAAAAACAGCTTCAAGAAATCCAATGTGTCTATGAGTTTGGGCCTGTGGCATGCAGCAAAACTTCCTTTTAAACAATATTTGTTCACGAACTGCCACTTTGACTTAACTGGTCTTGTGAACTCATTTACGCATAGCTAAGCAGGTTTTGTTGGGCAATGACATTGTGCCCTTTGTTTCTGGTCTGAGACCAGTTTTTACAGTTCAGACGCTATGGCTGAGCTTAGTAATTGCGAGAGATGAAGCTGATTGCTGATCGCTCACAGAAGACCATGTGTAAGGGCATGTGTGGTAGTCAGCTCAAGCCCTCTGACCATATGAGAAACGTCTCGCTTCTCTGCTGCTCCCATGATGTCATATCCCTTCCAGCTGAAGGGCAGGCATGTTCACAGGCCCTGAGACACATCTTGTGTTTCCCCTGCTGCTATTAGAAAACCAGAAAGGCTGGTATGGTAGACACACTTGTACACATGCAGTAACTCAACGTTCTGTTTTTTTGATAGAGTAAAGGCTCCTGTTGTCATGGTTAATGGAGTAAACAGTTCCCTGTTGGTCCAAATATGGGCTGATGGCAAATTTATAAGGGTTTGTTTAAAAAATAAAAGCAGATAATGGCTGTGGAGCCTTTGTTTTGGAGATGCTGAATATACATATCTCTGGAGGTTCAGACAAGCTGTACCACCTTTAGACACGTCGGTGGTTCGCTACCACAAAATTCTGTCAAATGAGACATATCACTCTGAGCACCTTGGGAGAAAATGTCATTTATTCACATTAAAACACAAAATAATGGAATCCAACAGTCCATTTTACAAAAGGCACTTTATCGTGCTTTGAAGACGAAGGGGGAAAAACATACAACGAAGAGCTTGTGGACACTCAAAGCGTGTAATAACATCTTACAACACATTAACACCCTTCCACAAAGATTAATGAGATCCAAACCACAAATGCGCTCCTTCCCTCCTCTGTTTTATAATCTGCCTCCAGTTGGGTTACATAACCCAGGCTTCATCTCAGCTCTGAACTGTTGGGAAAATAAGAGTAACCTACTGATACATGGCAACTGAGGAATGATATGGTGCAGAATAGCCGTGTATATACATAACATGAAATAACCAGGGACTCTTGAAGGCAAGAATGCACCGCCTCGCTGCTGGTGGTTTTTTGTGTTTGTGTAGAAAACACTGTTGGTCTTTCACATGCCTCTGGAATTCCTTGAATCCATATAAACATGAACCCACAACAGAACCCTCACACCCCCCCCCCCCCCCCGATCCAACCAATCTGTACAAAGGCCAAAACAAATATGCATTTGTTTATCCAGTCAAAATGACAAACAGTTAAAAATCTTCATAGAGATGCTTTGAAAAACTTGGAAACGGACGAGTCAAAAATAGTTTCGATTTCAAAACAACTTTAGGATGTGAATGTGGAGATACATGTTCAACAGAAGCAGTCAGCATCATTTCAAATTTGGAAAGTATGTAATCGGTATGTGATGCGATTAAAAAGTGATCAAGCTGATCTCCTAAAACTACGCCAGCATCAAACACCACAAACACAAAGGATACAGCTCAAAATTAATACAGACATCCGTAATAACATCGTATTCACATGTGCTTATGTATGTTTGCAGGTATATGACAGTAAATATTTGTAGAAATGGAGATTAACTGGAGTAGTGTGACTATAGTACTAAATTCTACCTGTAAAAAAACAACAACAACGAAAAAATGTGTTCATTTGCAGCCCACACTGTACAACATGACATATATTCTTCCTTTTAAACTGAATTCCATCACTTAACTGTGTCAGAGTCTGAAGAGATTATATCACAAATATTGCTTATCTGGAAGTAGTTTTGTTCCTTCATTAAAAAAAAATTTAAAAAACAAATATCCGACAACATAAACCCAACTGAGTAAATTATCCAGGTAGGATCAGGGACGGGCTAAAAGGTTTCCGCCTTCAAGGTGTTAGACGAACATCAAGCAGCACTTTAATATTTGGTCAGTCAGTCTCATATCTCTGGCTCTTGCTCACAGCTTACAGTCACATGGCCAGTTCATTAGAACAGCTCGTTTGACCAGATTAACTTCAGACAAGAAATCCTCTTCTCTGCTCAGTGGCTGCTATGAGCAGACAAACAAAAGCCCGCACTATTATACTACCATTCCACTGAAGTCTCATTAGAACACTTGAATTAGATATTTTAACTGGAGCCTATTTTTGCAACAGTGAGGTCACGACATGTAGCAAGAAGACTCGAACAGTACAGGATCGTATATGATTGTCACCCTGGCTGCTAAATCAGGGCTTCATTATATAACATAGTTGGGGAGAGCAGATATTTCAGGACATTCCAACATCCTGTTTCCTCAGTATATGGAATTCTGTCTCCAGATCTTCAGAATGTACCTTTTGTCTTTTTGATAGTCTAGAATCAGTAGGAAGAAAAAAACATTTGCTGTCATTTGAATTTCGATGACACACTGCTCTTGGACAATGGAAATAAGTGAAAATAAATATTCATTAAGGGATGCAAGAAGTGTGAGTGTAAGAATGTTTATGCTGTGCTCTATCATGTATATCATGGTCTCTCTCTCTTTTTCTCTGCATTTAATTGTTCACT
>JAOXYF010000003.1:13815629-13851426 GCA_028565775.1 Sternarchorhynchus goeldii | reverse complement strand
TCTCGGAGCGCTCCTTCTATGCAAGTAACAGACTTCCACAGACAAGCAGAGCAGCTACCAGGTTGAACTTCCTAACAGTGAGACACGGTTCTTAAGGTTAGAAGTGTATGTCTAGTTACAACATCAAAGTGCTTTCTGCTCAAATATTTAATTATTTATTTGGTCTTCATTTAGAGTGCCTTAAGAGTAAAAAAAAAATAAATTATGCACTACAAAGGGAAAACTGGGCATCAATTGGTCTGTTCTGCATCATTTCAACCCATTCTGGCCATCATCCCCACTTTAAAGCTTTTCATAGTTACCATGTTAGCTTGCCAAGACCTGAAATGAGTTGCAACTACAGACCACAGAATAAAGAAGGTAAAACAGCAACCATTTTTTTAAAGACCCCAATCGTTCTCTTACAGCCATCGAATCAACAAACCCAGTCCTGCCTGTCCCTTCCAATGGCCTGAACTCGTCACGGGACCTTGCAGAGAACCTTCTGTTATCTGTGGATCCTTGGCTGAGTTTTTCGAGGGTTGTGGAAGAGGTGGAGGGTCGGATGAAGGGGAGCAGGGGTTGGGGGGGGGGGGTGGCGCCTCCTCATGGAGCCGTGCTGTTGAGCAGGGCCTCCAGCTGTTCCTCTCCCAGACGCTGCTTCTCGTCCAGCTCCTTCTGACGTATGAGCAACGAAGCCTTGGTCTGCACAAAGCGCCTGTACTCCTGCAGCTCGCTGCTCGACAGCTGCTTGGCGAGGAAGCCGGAGACCACGCGCTCGCGCCGGTCCAGGTTCTCCTTCAGGTCCTTGGCGTCCTCCCTCTGCTTGCACAGGAGCCGGTGCCGGTCGGCGAGGGATTGCTGTTACGGGAGGAACCAGAAGAGCCATGTGGTTTTAAATGGGTCCACAGCTGCTGCTGGGAAACACTGTTTGGTCAGCATGTTAAAATCGGAATGAAAGCGTTGCTCAGTGTAACCTGGGCGATCTTCTGCAACCACTGTTTACATTAAAATGACGAGAATAAGAACGGGTGTGAGTTTTGCTGACTTCTTAGTTCAGCATAATTTATATTTGCCAAAACAATTAACCCTAGCTATGCCTCACATGTTAAGCGCGCCAGCCAAAAATGTTGTCACCCAACCTATCAAGAGACGTAATATTTGGCAACCACAGGGTTTACTGTTAGGTGTTCCAGACAGTTACACCAAGAGAGAAACACTGCAAACTGCCAGGTACACAACCAGGAATTTTTTTCGCCCTTCCTCTTGGCGAATGCACAAAAGGATATAAACAAAGTGCTTCAATTATGAACAGCTTTAAGTCAACAGTACTGACCAGGGTAAAAAAAAACATGAAGTTTATGAAGCATGCGCCACACCCCATCTGGTGTCATCCTCTAATATTTGCAGAATGCTACACAAAGGGTGCTCAAATATTTGCCACCAGAGGGCAGCGCAGATGCAAAACTCATCGAAACCACAGCGCAGTTTCGGTGACACTACCAGGAACTGCTGATTATAGCAGCACAGCACAGTGGCTTTTCTCTCAGCCCTGACCTGATCTTTACATCTCTGCCAATTTACATTGATGAAATATTTTATATTTATTTATAAACACAATCACAAGCTAATACAACTGTCATTTAATGCAATTGAATGCAATTTACAGATTTACAGCAATTGCAGATTTAATGAAATTTACATTCATTAAATATTTATATTTATGAACACATAATCAAGAGCCAATACAGTACAACCGTCACTTAATGCAGTTGATTTTCTTAAACAAAACAAAGCCAACCACTTCCATCCTTACAAACTAAGGCATGACTAGTGTATTGTTTTGCTGACAAAACCACTTGATACGTCTGTCTGAACGTCTGCTCCAGCTGTAATGCGAACGCGGCGGTGCTGCCGGCCCCCTCACCTTCTCCTCCGCGTCCGTGCTCTCGTCCACGGTGCTGAGGGCGTTCAGCACACGTGCGAGCCGTGCCGACAGGCACAACAGCAGGCTGACGACACGCTCCAGGTCCCCGACGAACTGCGTGTAGCGCTCCAGCTCGGCCGGTACGCAGCGCTGGCGCACCAGGGTCTCCGTGGCGTTGCCGCGCGCCGCGTTCTCCTGCTCCTCTCCCCGCAGGGTGGAGCGCGAGCCTTCCAAGGACTTCAGCTGCTCCTCGATGTGGGCCATGAGCTGCCTCTGTAGCAGGAAAGGGGGGGTGGGAGTAGGTGAGTCGCACGAGGTGAGAAAGGGGATCTGCATCGGAACTCGTGGAAAAGGGAAACGGAGCATGAAGGTTTTCCGTGGCTCTCCACAACTTCTCAACAGTGAGAAAAAAGTTGAAAGAGATACTGGGACATGAACCTTTTTCGCTGTGATATCAGCTCCTGTATTGCACTGTGCGTCTTGGTGCTGATTTGTCAGGGAAACGCTGTCATCGGCCGGTACTGAAGAGCTGTTTAATTTTTCAGAGTCTGTCATCTCAGGGCTTGAAAAAAGAGAGACAAAGCAAATTTGTTCATGGTAATGAAAGTCAAGGCCTATTCGATATATGCAACATACAGCCTAGAAATGCATTGGTCAAATCATGTATAATAGTAATTACCTGCTATTAGATTGCTCAGGCTCGTTAACCTTCTGCTCCCGCCTTTTTTTATAGTGTTCTTCCATCAGTAGTGTGTCCTCAGATAACAACTGCTCCATTAGCATAAGTGCTGTCTTACGATTGGTTATAGGATATAAAGTGCGGGCTAGCGATTGGTCTGCCGAGACCACTTCCTGCACCAGTACTTCCCACTGAGACTGGGCCTTTGGACCTCCCCCTACTGGTTTCTCAGACTCCAGAGGTCCACATTTCCTATCAGTTTCCTTCTTTTGTTGATCTCCTTCATGTGGAGAGATAGAGCCGAGATCAGGATCTAAAGGTTTGGAAGCCGTTCCCGTCTTATCACATGGCTGCGTGTTCCAAGGACGAGCACTAGTTACATTTTGACAAGCTGGAAACTCATCTCCTTTACTGTTGTCTGAGTCAGGAGACAAGAGCCACAGGCTGGGGTCTGTCGTGACTCCAACACTTAGAGATATTTCGTGACCAAAGTTACATCTCTGCACCTCACCCAGATCTCCAGGGGGGGGCATTTCAACCTTCGCTGAGGATTGCTCTTGAGGAAATACCTTCATTTTGCTAAAAAACAGAGAAACAAATGTTGAACTGTGATGACCTCTTTGTGACGACACTAATCATTTTCATAATCTACTATAGAATTACATAGAAAGAGATACCTGACAGCCAGACTGCTCTCACTGGTTCCTCTGAGACAGCTGGTTGTAGATGTGACTCTGTCCTCTCTACCATGACTCACTAGTGGTTTATCATCACAGCTGGGATGACAATTAACAGGAGCCGGGGAGGTAATCCATGTTCCAGTGGTGGATGAGTGATCTAATGAGCAGGGCTCCTTACAGCAGCGGTGATTAGGAACACCCTGGATGTCCTTTTCAGAGCCAGCTGAAGACATATATTCTGGTCTGAGTTTACGTTGTGTGTGTTCCTGCTTCTCAACCAAAAATGACAAATTTCTACTCTCTCTACCAGATGCTACATGTTTGCCCTGGAGTTCATGTAGTTGCTCTGAGCTCTTGCTTAGAACTTCAGACCTAGCAACCTTTGATACTCCAAGTTCCTCCATTGATTTCCCTCTTGAAGCAATCACTCGTGCTGGCCGCTGGTCTGGAACAGATGCTGTATGGTGCTTAAAAACCGCTGGATCTTCCACTGTATGCTGAGCACTATGTAAACAAGACTTATGTTTAAAAACACAAAATGCTCAAAAACACTCGAAAGTAATGTACTTCCATATAAATGTCAGTATAAATAATTGTATAAACAAAAATAATATAGAATTTCAAATCTGGCTTTTAAATGAGTTTAGGAATTCCAAAACATAGAAAATGTTAGTTGATAACATTATATAAAAAGTGAGTACAACAAATGATTAAAATGATTAAATGCTGAAAACAGGAAAATAAGTCAAAGTAAAAGTAAAAAAGTAGATAGTAATATCTGTCATATTCCTCAAGCAGCCCAATCTTACCTTGAGATGTCTTTATTATGCACAGATGAAGAACGAACATGTCTATGGATCTAGAGTAAAAATATCATTTTAAAATGATAAGTGTTGATTAACATAAGCTTTGGATAAATATTTACTTAACATAAGTAAATATTTACTTAGCATAACATTGCTTGCTAATATGCTGATTCTAATATATATGCGTACAACATACCTGGTGGAGGGAATGCGGTGACGAAGTGCTACGAGTTCTATAAGAGCCAGGGTCTTCTGACTCATCTAGGAGGCTCTCCACTGAGGCAGATTTCCCTGATGCTCTTGTTTTCTCATTCTGGCTGGACTGGCGCGAGTGACCATTGGGTTGGACGGAGGTCAGCTGGGAGCTTGAGTTTACAATGCGACTGGCCGAGAGCGGTCTGAGTAGTTTTTTAATGGAACCTGCATTGGCTGAATTAGGTCTGGGGCCCCAGTCAGACGCCCTCCCCACAGTTGAGTGCCTCTGGCTGGGCACCTGCGGAGCTGGCTGCTGGCGCTCAGCTACTTTTTGGCCAGTTTTTCGTTCCATATATGCCACCAAGGCCTTGTGCTGAAGGTCCTTAAGTGTGCTTTTTGAGAGGCTGGAGGCCGACCGGGTACGTCCCCTCGTCTCAAACACCTTTCGTCTTGCTGCCACCAGGCCGTGCTCGCCTTGACCGTCTTCTGAGAGCAGTCCTTCGCTCTCGCTGCCAAGGGAACTGCAGGTTTTATGTGAGGGTCCGTCAGCCAGCTGGTGTAGTTTCTCCGGCTCTGATTGAGACAGCTTCTTCTGTTCCAGTGTCAATCTCTTCCTGTGGCCAACGCGAGGCACCTGTGGCTGTGCGATATTCTGCTGCTTCACGGTCTCTTTCTCTTTCTCGATGTCTTGACTAGGATTCTTTATAGTCTCCTTTTCTGTTGGTTGAAATTTGGGCAGGTGGGGTTGGATAGGGCTTTCAAGCTTGGAATGCGTGTCCTGCGGCGAGCCAGAAGGTACAACAGACATCTTCTTGTCAGACCTCTGCTCAATTCTGTACGGCCAAGAGAGTTGCAGATCTTTTCTTTTGAAAGAGGTCTCTCTCAAAACTTTGGTCTGTGCATCCTTCAGCTTTTCTTTATAATATTTTTTGAAGGAATCATCCAGCGTATTGCATGGGTAGGAGAAATCCTGTAACGTCTCCTCTTTAGACACTTCACTGTGCGGTGTGTCACGACTAGAACAAAGAGACTGTTTTCCTGCTTTTTGCTTACTTTTGCCCCAGTCAGGTTCCTTGCACCCCCAAATCATGGCTTTCTCATTTTTGGCTTTGTTCATAAAGGAGGCCTGGTTAGCTCCAGTGAGATGATACAGGAGAGGTGTGGTCTCTTTACTAATCTTCTCAGAAGGCACATCTAGTAAGGGCTGTCTTGTCAGTCTGTTTATGTGTTCGTTTTCTTTTGTCTGAATGCTTTGGTCTATTTCATGGGTCTTATTTTGATAGCTGTCAGTTGTTGGGAAGCTCATCTCTGGACCACAGTAGAAGACAGGGTGACTGGTGCTGTGATGTCTGCCTGTGTCCGTGCTCACAATCTTCTGGCTATCTTCTAAAGCATGTGCGCCTTGAGAAGATTTGTCTGTTTTACAAAAATTATTGAAGACATAGTTATTGGCAGACTCCTCGTGTTCAATCGGTACACCTGATTGTTTTTCCTCTTGAAAAAACAGTTTTCCATTGGGACCATCCGGGCTGCTCGGTTTCCTCAGGGGAACATTCATAAACATGTTTTCTATAGTGCTATGAGACCTCTGCATCTCAACCTGTCTGTGAGGTTCAGTACTGCAAGGGTCTACTACACATTCTGGCGGGGGAACACCAGACTCAGAAGATTTGTACACACCGGTGACAAAATAGAACTGCCCTTTGTGTTGAATGCTTCCACTGATCATGTTCTGTGCCATGTGCCAGGGCTTGGCTGTGTGGTGCTGCTGGTCTTCTGGCACCCCGTATGCTGAATGTGATCTCTTCAGTTGAACTTCAGACTGACCACCCATGTCCTGTTGTGAGCACTCTGGATGACTTATCTGCTGGGGCAATCGGCTTAAGACGGCTGCTGACTTTGTCTCAGCGTCTGGCTTCAGCTGGTCCCTCTGATAATGTTCTGAAGATTTCCATCCATAGACAGGGTCAGGTCTGTAACTTCGCACTTCGGCATTAGCAGTCTGGGGCCTAGAGGAGGAAACGTCAGCAAGCTGACCTTCGGGACTCTGGCGAGCTTGTGAGGTCTCAAAGTTCCTAGTGCTTACGAAGCTGTTGAGACGAGCAGGAGGAGGCGGTGGCGGCGGTGGGGGCAGCGGTGGAGCTGTGGTAGGCACCAGAGGGTCTTTAACATGAGGGCTTCCGTTTTTGCTTTGATGATGTTGCTGTGCGAGAACCTCCATGGAACGATACAGCTGATCCATGCTCCTTGGATCCGACTCAAGGATGTTGGGACTGTACACAGCCTTCACATACTTGAGGTCTGCATAGTGCAGGCTGTGTGGGTGGAAGTCGTCTGACAGAAATGGCGAAGAGTAATCAGGGGCGCTAGAGCCCCCAGAAAAAGAACTGTAAGCAGAGTCCCCTTTGCTGTGATGGTGAGTATACTGGTCTATGCTACTCATGGACTTCGCGGGGGAAAGTCGACTAACGGGAAGGCTAAGAGGGTGCAGATCGAGGTTGCTCATTCTCTCAAACTCGAAGTTGTAGGAATCCATCTGGACCTCAAGCTGGACACATGGACCCAAGTCAAACGATCGAAGACGTCTTTACTTGTTACCTTTCTATTTTCAAGTCATTTTTCCTACATCCTCTGAGGGGAAGAACATCCAGTATGTATTTCTGAGTATGTCCACTGGACCACAGATCACGCGATTCTGGCAGTACCTACAAGAACAAACATACACATACTATTTATGACTGAGACTCCCATGCAGAATCTCACACCTGACGCTGCCTATGAAAGTTCATCACGCCAGTGGGTCAGACATACAGTTTAGATAAACAAGCAGAGCTGTTTTGAAGTTGCTTGTTAAAAGGCGCAGATGATGAAGGGCGTGTGTTTCCCATTGGACGACGGTTTATAGCAAAAGCCTTTGTTTGATCTAACTGGCTCATTTTTGCCCTTTATCAACACGCTACATTTGCTTCCATGAACAAATAGGCAAAGGTATCGCCCCTACAAAAATAACTTCACAAAAAAAGTGTGAACCAATAAGTGGAACTTATCAGATTCTAAGTGCATTTTTTGGTTGGATAATAGGATTTTAATGACAGATGAAAATCTGGCTTCCCTGTTCAAACATGCTCCCTATAATCTAGCCGTGGTGGGCTAGATAACCATACTGTGTATGCTGCTTCATCAGGGTGCCTGTGTTGGCTAAAAATAGCGTGTTTGTGTTCATTTTTCAACATTGCAAACCCACTGGGGCAAGAAGTTAAGCAAAGACAGTCTGCTAAGTTGCAGGTAGGCATGTGTTTCAAACACTTCAAAAACCCACAATGTTGATCATGTAAATATTGACATCGGACATACAGAACAAATTGTAGTTTTTTTCCTAAAGATGTTCTTGCCAACGTGTCCAAATACCTTTCGGTTACAGTGTAGTGCAGCACCCAGAAGGTTCTCTGTGTAATTATTAAATGGCAAATCTCTTCCTCTCTTATTTATGTAGAATTCTTTCCAAAACATGGTTACTGATTTGTTCCCATCACATCACTGCCAGGATGACTTAAATCACTAAAATCTTAATAGGCTCAAATGCCAGTAAGGGAAAACAAGCTTTTCTATATACTGGGAAAATTCTGAAACATCCAATAATAATATAATGATAATAAATATGTATTAAATAAAAGTTCACAGTTTACTGTGAATGGATTATAACAGCTTTTTTGTTAGTGCTAGTTAAGAAAGAAACTCAATGGACTAAAGAGAAGCAATTAATGAAAGACATTATCTGCACCAATGGTAATAAGTGCCTTGAAGTTCAGGTCTGGGTAGTGGTAATCAGAAATGTGTGGAATGTCATTTTAACCTGGGTGAAATATTTGGGGATTAAATCATGTGACAACTCTTAGATGGATTATGCATTGTTGAAGAACTCCATGCTTGAAAAAGATTAAAATTACATTTATGGGGTTGGATGATGTCTAAAGCAGACATAACATCTACAAATACCACAACTTTAAGAAAGCTTCAGACAAATAAAATGTAACTTAACTGAGCAGTGTCTTGTATTGTATCATCGTTTTTAACTGGTTTGAAGGTAAGGGTATCAAGGCAATGTATTATCAACAAACTCTGCCTTTTTTACAGATAAAATCACTGGCAAGAACTGAAGTGGTGCTTGGTAGATAAGAAGAACATGCAGGTAGCTATTCATGTCCCCACTTTCTCCACATATACCTGCTCAGCCTGGAGCAGAAACACCATCAACATATGAGCTGACATTTCACTTTGAACAGAGTGTACTGGAAACACTTCTTGTGGATTTAATGAATGGTTTCAAGTAATGTGCCACCATGCTGCTCTTTGTAACTCGGATAGATACAATGAGGGAATGGGGTTCAAACAGCCCTAGTGGACGTGAAAGAGTGAGAGGACTCAAAATTACCTGGACAGCGGGAAGCATTTCAGGGCGAAAGACGTACACTGATAGTTTGCGAGAAAATATACAGAGAACCAGATGTCTCCTCAAGACTTGTCTTGCTCACACAAAAATATCAAGAAAACAGCATTAAGCATCAAATCAAAACAATGTTCAGGTAAAGCTAAAATAAACCTGACGGTTTAAATGATACAACAAAGGCAGCGAACCTCCTTCCTTACCAGAAGTGACTGATGGAAAACCTTTAGGTCAAGAAAGGAAGTTAAAGTGATCTGCCGTTCCACTGAAAAACTGCAGCACAAGTACGTCCCGGTAGAGAGTTTCCCTTCCGTCTCATTACTTGGACAGCAAGGGCTGGGGGTGTCTAATACGCCTGTGACGTCGGCCCTGCCGGGGCACAATAGGCCCAGCAGAGGGAATATTTCACTGCTGATAATGGCGTTTGAAGAAAGGGGGGGGGGGCTCACATTCCTGGCTGGCTTCAAAGAAAGAGAAAGCCTGGGTGTCATTCATTGGCAGAGTCCTCCGCACACGGAGAGAGCTGGCAAATAAGACGACTCTTCAGTAGAAACCCTCACTCCGAGGAGGGACCCTCCCCCTTAAACACAGACACCCCGATCATTTAGAACCGACCATTAGTTCTTTTTTAAGACAAATTACTTTACTCAGCCCCAGGATCAGCAGTGAACATGTAGCATGTAGCAGTGAAGTCACCGCTGCATCAAACTTGAAAGTAACTGGAATTTTTACTCTTTCGCTATAAATTGACACTTATGTTTGTCTAGTTGAAACCCTTTGATTAATTTTTGCCTTCATGGGCTTTACTGCAGGCAATGGACTCAGGTAGGTTTCTGTTAAAGGTCTTCCCAGCCACATGCATGTGTACTGATCCAGAACTCGGTCAAATTAATGTGTCACTACAGTCAGGCAGATTGTAATATTGAGTAAACACCAATATGATTCCTTCAACCAATTAATAATATTAATAATAACAAAAGATAATTTTCTAAAAGTTGGCACTTTTCTCATACTTAAGGCTGCTTTACAAATTTCAAACAGTTACACAGATTACATTCAGTTATATAATTTATAAAATTTATAATTTTTTTTAGCATTTATAATTTCTCAAGCACAAAAACGTCCCAAATGCAACTAAAAGTAATAACAGAAGTAGGGATCTTCTAGTCCCCTGGACCTGTTCTAGCGTGCTAACGCAGCAGAAGAACAAATTTAACACAGACATTTAACCACTTCTAGGGTAATAATAATTCTAAACAGTTCTGGTAACCTTGATTTTTATCACAAAGTCACGCTGAGGTATGCGGATCTCTCAAATTTCTGGAGAAACCTGGCCAACAGGTAACACCGACTGATTAAAAATAAATAGACACACACACATACACACACACACACACACACACACACACACACACAAACTGGGAGAGACCCCCAAACTGGTTGAGTGACTTCATCAGATCCCAGGAATAACATCTGAGATCTCTGTCCACAAGAGTGCTGACCTGGGAACAGTTAAGATACTACACAGGACCCTCAAGCTCCCAGGCTTCTGGCAGAGAAACCGAGCTTGAAATAAAAGGACTGAAGAGACTATATGTATATAAAGACATGTACACATTCATACACACATATGTGCGTGTGTAGTGTGTGTGTGTATGTAGTGTTTGTTTTCCTGTTTGAAGAGCTCTGGGCAGTATTGTTGCTTTAAGCTTCCTGTCATTTCCACCTGGCCGTTGAATCACAAAGGATTACAACAAACAACACAGGCGCAAACTATTTTGAACCTGCAGCTCTCTAACACACCCTCTGACACAAACATCTACCTTTTGTCTCAGCATTAAACGTTAAATGGATATTATGCCCGGGTCTTTTTTTTTGTTGTTAGGATTAGGGTTAGTCACACCACACAAAGATCAGGGAAAAACATGAAACTGGTACTACTCTCTTTAAAAAATCTACTAAAAACAGTCTGTCACTATAACACATCTCCATATTAATATCAGTCAGTACAAACAGACCTGTTGTTAAGCCCTATTGAAAATATTTTCTACAAGATTTTACAGAGGGCAGTAATGATCTTAAATAACAGCCTTTAGTCAAATCTTAATAGAATGCAGTCGTTTATAGTGAGGGCTTGAGACAATGAGAACGGTTTCCATTGTTACAATGTCTTTTCCCATAATAGCATCCTTGGCATCAGTTAAAGTACTCAAGAAACAAAGAGGTTACAAATGCACGTGCTGAGAAAGTGAGATGCTAGAGAAAGAAACTAAGGATGGACTTTAACAAGGCTGGGAGGAATTCCTTGGTCTGAGGACATCTGGGACATTTTACTTCTCAAGTCTGGTTGCTGTGAAACCAGTATCGTCTTGGGATTCATCATATATATATATACACACATGTTGATATATATACACATATATATATATATATGTTGACTTTCTATGCGTCTCTATAATATGTTACAGGTCATGTGGGGTAAACACACTGAAGGAATTTTGCAGTCAGACCTTACACACCAAGTCCCCATAAATACTGACCCAGTCTGGAAAAGGATCCAATCTGGGATTACAAAGCACATGGAAATGAGTTATTCAGTTTTGACTTCTGATCCAGTTATGTTAAATGTGCAGTTACTAGATAAAAAATATATATAAAATGTAAGGAAGAATTAATGGGAGCAAGACAAGCTTGACAAATCACCTCTACACAGCTGAATATGGTGATAAGTCTGGAAACCTCAAAATAAATGTTAGTGAACACTGTTTTGCCTCACAACAACCTCTAACACCCCCCAGCTCTCAGGCCACGCCCTCCGACTCCACATTGCAACGTTCCCAAGTCTATTGAACGCACCTGTCACTCATTCACGCTTGGACTACTTAAAGACGCACACAACACCAACACGGCGCTGTACGTTGGCCTGACTTGGACGAACTGCTTCACAGTCGCTGTTTTGCACACGCTGTGTTCTGTTGCGTTTTCCACAGCTTCGCCGGTATCACCGGATTTGACCGCCTTGCTTATTGTTTTGATCGCGTCGCTATTTTGTGTTTTGTGCGCCACTGGCAACCCTGCTAAATAAACGTTTGAGCATGTCCCCCGTAGCGCCTGCCTCTGCTCCCTCTACCCAGCCGTCACAGTTCTGTATATGGAATTTGGGTTAATGGTAAGAAAATATCTGTAGAGAAAGTTAAGTCCCCTCTACATAAATCCAATTTTTTAGAATTACAAGAACAAATTCATGGGAATTTGTTCCTATTTATATCTGGATAATGTCACGGAATATTTAACATTATGGTACTGTCTGGGTTGGTCTTAGTAACAGTGTAAAAATTCACAAATTTTGTTAAAAACGAACAACAAAAAAAAATCCCCACCCAGTTTCATCTTTCATTGCTAAGAAGGGAGTCTCAGAGACCAAAAGACAATTAAAAAAAGGTCTGCATTAAATAAAATGTAGAGGACAGTGAGAGGATGCGGAGAACAAACAGTGAGGAAGTGACCCATTTCCTAGACAGAAGGCTGGTGTTCTTAACTGTAACCGCAGTGTTCTCACAGCTGCCCTTTCTGGAGGCCTTCACCAAACACCAACAGCACCAGATTAAAACCCAGTATGACAATGAGCCAAAAGATGAGAAACCTCAGGGGGGGGGGGACCTGTAAGAGAGATATTGACGGGAGTATTTAATGGTGCGTTACGCTCGTTTGTGTTCTGGACTGCAGCTTTGACGATGACATCACAATGACGGTGGCTACGATAGCGCAACGTAGTTGGGGGAGTGTTTTGTTGCAAACGAACAACCACTCAAACAAACAAGCAAACGGCAGTTCCAGAAACATACGTGGCTAAATCAGAGAGTAATCCACACTTCGACCATTTCAGCGTGCGCAGAACAACCGTCATAACATTCAGATTCGTGTTTGCTCTCTCTCTCACTTTCTGTAATTGCACGCCACTCCTAAAACCTTGCAGGGTTAGATTCTCCTACACGGCAGCATTCTTAGTGCATAATAGAACTGTGGACAAAAGACTGTGCTGAAATGATGTTATTACACGCTGCGATTGTGACAAGCCTTGCAATATATTAAAAACACTGTGCACAACTCTCAATGTTACATAGTTGGCCCAAGCTATTTTCACCAAAATGATTTATATAATCAGATCATGCAAATGCTGTAACTGTGATTAATCAACACATGCACTCTACACTAAATTGGATCATTTGAGATCAGCCATGTTAGCCACAGCGTGCAAGAAAGAAAAAGATGAAAGATGGTTTTTATATCGCAGCCTTCTGAGGTATATTACAAAGGCCAACATTGTGATAACGATTAACAAAGGGCCTTCTAGGGAACGATTATTTTTAACACAGTGATTGCTGGGAAAATTCAGCAGTCATAGTGCATTATGGTAAATAAGTCTAAAGGTCTCAATATCCCAGTAAAAAACAGTCCTAAAGAAAAGCTCCAAACACAAGATTCACAAATACAAGAAACACATGTGATTCGGCTGGACGGTTTTCCAAGGTTGCAAGCATTTTCCCCCCAAAGCCTTATCAAGCCCTTGCAATTACACAGGAATGTGTAAGATAAGCAGAGACAGGTGAAGTAAATAAGGCTGGCACATATTGCGTTATGTCACGCAAGAAACAACCTGCACCAGGGGATGGGAGGGAAAACATTAACCTGTGCTCCAGACAGTCTCCTTAATTACTCAAACACAAACTGATCCTCTAGAGGCAATTCCAGCCAATTGGAGGCAATTGCATCTTAAGAAATGTTAATATTTCTGTGGGTGTTGTCCAGAATAATGACGTTTCATTTTCAATCTTACATAACTTCTAATCCTAAGAGAGAACCAATATTGCATGACATTTCCCGGCAGCAGAAATCACAACCCTAACCAATGCAGAAAATTAGTGGAAACATTATTGGAAACTGAGAAAGAATCAAGCATACCAGAGCCATTTGCACTTACAAATGCAAATCCGTTGGGAAAAAAATGGCTCATATTACAGAAAACGTTATGACATTTAGACATGTGATCAAGTGACATACCTGCCAATCAATCAATCTACTGTCCGTTTATCCCACTGTAAAGCATTTTAAAATCCTTGCAGTATATATCCACCTGCAGAACATCATCTGAATTTGAATATGCAATCTGTATTGAACATGAACACTAAACACTAACAAATCACATGAGAAATAAAAAATAAACAAAGATGTACTTACGTATATACATATGTAAATAAAACGAGATTATACAAACAAGTAAAATACAAACACAATGCTCACCCTTCTTTCATATAAGCCTCATTTACATGTCTAATGGTACAGATCCACAGAGAACCCTGATCTTTAGCGCTGTACTTAGTTATTTTCCTTCTCGGTTGGCTCAAAGACCCGGTTAATAATTAAGTGCAGTTACTGAACACTCACTTATACATTATTTACTCTCTCTGCTTGCTCCATCAGTGCGCACCCATATATATGAGTCAGCAGTTGTTAATGGAATTAAGATAATATCATGGCTTGTAGTGAAATAAGTGAAGGTTGTCCTCACTGTCTCCAGCTCTGGATGGCCTTTTTGACCTAACCTAGCAGGTACTGATATTCTCCCATGGTAGCAACACAAAGAATAATTGACTAGTCAGACAATTATTTCCTCAGTTGAAAGTCAAATGACACTGTGAAATATCCAGTTCTTCAAACCATGAATGAAGACATGTAGCCAAGAGTTTCACGTTTCACATCACTGTACAACAAAATTAAGACCCAGCATAAAATAAATAGAAGTACGAAGCGTATTCTGCCAGTTAACAACAAGGAATAAACACTTAGTTCCAAGCATGAAATGCCAGCAATGAGGGACATTTGCATAGTTGCCATTGAAATTTGACTTGCAAAATGATACAGTTTTACCAGCTCCAAAGACCATACACAAATATTCCTTTGTACTCCCAGAGAGAATAAGACCCTCCCTGAATACATGGCCTAACAAAACCTTCTGATCAAACTTTCATAAGCCTTTACTTTCCCATAGTAAACATCATATAGTGTAAGTTTACAAACAAACAGTTCATGCAATTGTCATTATTAATAGGATGACTCCAGAAGCCAATCGCTAAACCTCTTTCAAAACGAATTCACAACTCACTGCTGTAGTTTCTGCTGTAGCGACGTTTGTTAGTTTTTCACATCCTGAAGGCATCTGAAGGACAACATTTCTCCTGTGCGCTTCCTTGTTGTTACCTAAAGAACTGATACAAGTCTTGCTAGAATCAGAAACCTAACCCCAGCAATAAAAAATCAGCTTCCAGGAAAGGAATGGTTGTTCCTTTCCTCTGGTTAAGAAGTCAGACACAATAGCCTTTAGGATAATATGTGAACGCTGTTTAAGATAATACCTGCTATTAAAGATCCTAACGGTTGGCAATTGCGAAGTAACATGTGACAAGTGCTCTTCAGAACCCATTATGTTCACTGTAATACTTTTCTTAACTCAATGGACTACACTGATTGGACCAGGAACCTTATTCATTGTGAGCTAGAGAGGGGAGAGAGAAGGGAAAAGATGGAGACAGATACAGAGAACGTGTTACAGAACAAAACACAGGTACGTTAAACTACAGCTGGTTGCCGTCCTGCAGTGTTACATTCCGTGAACTTTGTTACCTGGCACCAGTGCACAGCTGCAAGACCAGAGACTGAGACTGAGGAACAGAAACTGGAGAAGAGAGAGGAGGTCAGAGAAAGCAAACGAAAAAAAAAAAGACAGAAGAAAAGAACAGGGAGTCTTACACTGCAAAAAACAAAAACTTAACAAGCCAGAAAAATAAACCAGGGGTCTTTTTTTTAACTTAAAGATAATCTGACTCACCTAGACTTTAGTGCATAAGACTTTTCAAGATGTTTCAAGTACTTTTTTCACAATTTTGTTGTTTTTAAACAAATGATTATTTCTTTTTTAACTTCGATTTTTTTTGCAGTGTTAAAAACAACAAACCAAGCTGTATTCCTCTTTGGGTTTTACCACCGAGCTCTGCGGTACTGCCGTCATTCCGTGATAAGCTCCGAATCTTCCACACGACTGTGTACTGTAAATACCTCTTTTATGAGCTAATGTCACAATGGTATCACCAGAGCTCCAAGTATCTTAAGGCTCCGTGACAGCTCGTCACACACACCTTCTCATCGCGGACAATAAAGATGAAACCTTAGTATCTCCCACGGCCTGGGACACGAGGGTGTGTGCACCCACTCTGAGCTTTATGCTATGGTTGCTACTACGCTAGCACCCCATACCGTAGTTACACGATACCTGAAGAAAGGACCCCTGTCCTCAGATCTCTGAACTGTGATACTGCTGTAAATAGATGCCTTATTATACCCAAAAACAGACTTTGGCCATTTACTTTGCAACAAGGACAACTAAAGCAGGAAATGTTTGTGTGTCATTTATCTTGTGCCTCCTGTTTTGCTGTGGTGCGAAGACACGCTACAGTTTTACATTTATCTATGTACTATGGGGAAGTCCTACACTGGTAGTCCCACATATTTGTTGCATGAAGAAGAATGCTGGAAGGTCCTCGTTTCTACAGTGGTAGCAAGACTGGGGGCAACATAAATATATATGAAGACTTAAAACAATGTGTGACAAAGATGTTAACTAATACTCGTTTTATTTAAATGAGTTTATCATATTCACATTTTTATATATATATATTTTTAAATACTTTTTGCTGGAGTTAACCACAGTAACTATGTTCTTCATGAGATTTTAACACGTCACTGATATTAGATTAACCACATTTAATCACATAAAAAAATGACGACAAACCTTCATACCACAGCCATTAACCAAGCGCCCGAACAGAGCTGCATCTAAATCACCATTTCGCAGGTCATGTTAAGTTCAGATGAAGCGACTCAAAGCATCAAGAAGTTCACAGGCTCTCCAGGACTTTCTGTCTTGGATGATATTTGCTGTAACTTTACTGTTTGATTAATTACTGTGATGAACGCTGCTATGAAGTTCACGGTCGTTACACCAGCCCAGAGCCATGTGAACAACGACAGTTTCTAATGAACTGAACATGTGAGCATAATTAGTCATTAGTGTCGACCAGCCTCTCCTGTTTCAAATGCAGGCTGTAGAATTGCATATTTTACTGTTAACAACAGCCAGGATGTTAAGACTGATAATAAGTATGTAATGCTTTTTCAAGAATTGCATGCATGGACCAATGCCAGTTAAAAGCATCGATAACTGAATGCTATGAATAAATATTTTCATGTATGGCAATATTTGGGATTGATTTCATATAGGTATATTAAGTATAGATGTAGAAAGTAATGAATCATTAAAAAAAAACATTGTTCTGTGCCTCAAATGGACCTTATCATCCAGTGCACAAGCTATTTAAAGAATTTCCATAGTGTTCAATTTGTTACGGATGACAATCCTACAATATGAATTTTCTGTCACCCACATAATCTTGTTGAACTTAGTCAGCAGAAAGACCAAGACCAGACACTTATTTCCGACTGACAGAAGACCTAATCACAGATTACAACTGCTAGTCTGAAAGCCCTGTGGTCTGAAAATTGTTCTAAGCAAGTATGTACTAGTCTACAAAAACATTTTTAAGACAGAATACTCATAAGGAATAATAAGTTTTGCCAAGGTCTAAAAGGTGTCACTTGGAACACTTGCACGTTGGCATTTGAGCCAATAAAACTGCCAGGAATTGTGGGTATTAACTGCACTAAACCATCCACCATCCACACTGCAGAAGCTGGATACCCCAGAAGCAGATGGTCACCCTCAAGCTTTACAAGACTAGTGTTTGGCTAATGGTCATACACTATCCATGTCAAGCGGTGGCCATGTGTCCTTATAAGGTTTCAGTTTACCTTCACCATTAATGACCCATGTCAGCTCCACCCTTTGTGGGTTCTTCAGTAACAGAAACTGCAACAATGTGCCAACAAACATGGAGAGTGACCTGGGGAACAAGCAGCTGACTTATCGTGCTCTGTGTTATTACCTCTACATTTATAAGATTTAGTAACTGGAAACATACCAAAAGACATTCAGTAGTCACGGACAGTTTCTGTTTACAATATTCACAACTGTTCTAATTTCTTTCAAAGAGCACATCATGTGTGATGTGTCAAAACACAATCAGCAGTCTTGTGACTGTGCAACGATGTGCAAGAGATAAATGTCACTTTCTGTCACAGTTTGCGGTTCAAGCCAGTGTGTTAGTGGGGAAATTAAAACAGATCTGCTCTGCACATCATCGACAAAGACATAAAATGAGAAGTAAATAAATAAATAAAATTAGCGCCATCTGTCCCTCATTATAAAAAAACACAAAAGTGTATGAAATATATTGTATCTGTTTGGGTCTTACAGATACTGTGCAGTAAACGTCAACGTTGCCTTTTTTCTGTTCTGCAGTTCTAATAAGTTGGGGGGGGGGGTTGTGATGGTACTGGTGTGTGGTTTGTTTGTGAAACCAGAAACTGAGGTCAGGTGTGTACGTGTACTGTCATAATAAGCCTTCCTGTAGCAATGGACTCTGCTCCACCTCACTGAGGACGCAGGGCGGCAGTGTTCGCACAAACCGTGAAGACACTGGTTTCAGCACCAGGACAAAAACCTTGGTATCTGGTTTCCTTCAAACAATGCACACCAATATTTCCATACAAACATTATTAGGCCAAAGGCATCCTATGCATAATTCAATATACTCTGTGGTGACCACCTTCTTTGAGAAGCATAGATACGAAAAGATGATAAAAAACGAGACGCATAAGTTAGCGCCTGTTCTCACTTTCAACATGCTGTGGTTACTTACGCCAAGTATCCAAGTTTGTGTAAGTCATTTATTTGTTTTGCCTACTCATTAACTGTGCTGAAGCTGACAGAAAGCAAAGGCGAACGTGTTATTCAGTAGTTATTTATTCTGTGCTGTAAATACAGAGTTTATTAACCATATTTTTCTTCAATCAGCTTAGACAAAGTTTCAGTCGCTTGATTCGCACATTAGCATTCTATATGTTCTTGCCAAATGAAATATAAATATACTGCGTATGTAACAGTTTACGTATAATAGTTTTAAAAACTTTTATTACAAAAGTGATTAGAGAGTTTGTTAACAAAAACGTACTTAAAAATAAATCTATGTTCAGGACCATCAGTACAAAGTAGTCGATACACCTGTTCGTTTATAACCGAAACTATTATCAATACAAAGCCATACCAACACCATTGAGAAGTTTCCAGAACCTTACTTACCTGTAATTTCGGTAGTGTCGAATTGTTTCCCCGTGTCTTGTATAATCACAAGGAAAACAAGAACGTGTTTCTGAAATGATTTCACTTCATTGTTCCCCCAGGAAAAAAAAACTCAACACGTTGTTGTACCTACAGTGGTGAGAGCTCGCGAGGTATCAGCCAATCAGCCAGTGCTCATACAGAGAGGCGGGTTTTTCCTATAAAAATGTCTTTGGAAATATGGCCAAATGACTGACTATGAAGATAACAACGGTAATGTTACAACCAGCATGTTGGTTTGTCACATTTGGTGATTGTTCAGTAGTGTTTAATATGTTTGTGCTGATTTTAAAATGGAGTCTATTTGTAGGTGATGGTTTTCAGTGGAACTAAAATTAAGTTTGCCTTATGCATGTAGACTCATTTTCCCCAAATGTTTACTGTAACGTTACTGTAACGTCAACGGCGTATGCTAGATCCTGCACGTAACTTTCGCTTATATAAAAACGATTTGACAGTTTTATTCTACAGTGCGAAATTATGCGAAGCTGAAAAACATAGTTCTTGCATTTTTGTGTAAAATAAGTTTCCCTCTTTTATAAGCACAGTGTGAACTGAAAGATCCTAAATTAAAGAGCATTTTACTAAATTAAGAGCGAACCGCTTTAAGTACTTCCAGTCATGATTTCAATAACGCTGTTTCCACAAACCGAAGTTCTGCCAAACATGCGACATTGTATAGACTCTTACAGCCCGCTATTTAATTACTTTTTGGTTATAACTCAAGAATATAGCATAAGGCTTGTAAGTTATCTGTACTTGTAAACAAAGTTTTAAAACAAGATTTAAATAAAATGAGAATGATGATAAAATGAAAATAGCCTTAATGTCACAGAGCCCCATACCCTATCAGTGTGTTTGGAAGCTCTGTAGGAGGCGCTGCCGTAGATTCCCTGTGGAAGTAAAGCCTGAAGCCTTAGAGGCCAAGTGCGCGCTACCATTACGTAGCTCAGCTGAATAGGATTTTGTATTTGCATATTATGTAAACCATTTTACACAGTAAAACATATTAACCTTTATATCTAAGCAGCCAATAATACGTTGCAGTATTACTGCAGTGCTGATTTTTTTTTTACTAAGAATTCCAACTAGTTTTTGAGTGTTTAGTGTGGTTACAAGTCTCCAAGTTGAGTATACTCAAATATACACAATGGTTACTTGTCATTCTGAGTATGGTTTGGATGGACCCTATTGTCCCACAATGCAATGCAAAACAGAAAGAAAAGGAGGAGCTACACATTTGGAGAATTTTGAAAAAATAGACAGTGATGCAGGTTTAGGGGTGACAGTGGCAGGAAAAAAGGTGAATGAATGTGAATACATCAGAATTCTCTTTTTTTTTATTTTTTTTTAAGTAAATTAAATATAATTAATGGGTACTATTTTACTAAGAAATCAGAACTTCTTTGTGTACATTAGCTAGCAGCAGTCTTTATAAGCAAGGTAACCAACTCACAGAAGCTAAATTTAGCCAACATCTATATTTGTAAACAAAGTAGAGCAATCAGGCTATTTTAGGTGTAATACCCATGTCAAAAGTAAGAGTTACAGCTTCCAATGACGCATGTTGGCATAGCAATACCTCATCATGTCTAGGGAGTTCAAAATAGTATTATATTAATGATGTGTGTACCAACCTGACAAACCTGTACTATTAAGAAGAGTATGTAGTATATACACCTTAATTATTAATGTATACACCTTATATACAGTATTATACATTAGAGATGACCCCCCCCCCATCTGTGCAGTATCGGTACACATGACCCTGTATGGAGAATACAGAGCTGTTTCCTGATGTCTCTTGAGGGGAAAGCAAGGAACTTCAATAATCATATATATTTTATTCTCAATACAGCAAAATACAAAGAATGCTCGCAACAGACTCAGAAAACCCATTAGTATCCAGTAATACTCACTTCACAAAAAATTGTTTTTAAATTACAAGTTAGGATCATCAAGGCTCATGGGAGTACCTTTAAAACATAAATCATATTGCATCCATAATATATTTGTAAATTTCTCTGGTCAATCTCTTTTCAATACTTTAAAACTAAACTGATTTGGACTACACTGAACTGTCTTTGCCAAGATAATTGTCTTTTGTGAATCACAGAATGAAGTACAACATATACACATCGAGAACAGTTCAACATACAGAAACATCTCGGAAGGAGGACGACAACACGATCTACAGCCGTCCTAAAGTGGATGAGGACAACGTCCTCAGGGTCTCAACTGCCAACATTTCATTTCATTAGGATTTGGACCAGACCAACAATATCAAATGAATAACAACTATCATATAGTACATAAACATTCTAAGCATTTCTATGAATTTCAATGATAAAACCGGACAGCACTGTGGCTGAAGAACACTAATAGATGTGATGGGAAAACAAACAAACAAACAAACAAACAAACAAACAAACAGAAATTCAAACGGAAATAAAACATACAGTGTTTAGTCCAAAGTGTCAACAAAGAGGAAGAAATTAAAGTTCAGCAATGAAAATTGTGTAATATTCACATTCTATTTACAACTTAATACAAATTTTAAACTCCCATAAAAATTTACCCTAAAAGAGACGTTTTATGTACATTTGTACAGTGTAGTATTTAAATAGAAACATGCAAGTGTTCTGTACTTGTATAGGATGTCAGAAAAAAGTCGTCTTACCCTGGTTTATAGTTACAATGACGAGAGGATTATTGATTGATTTTAATCTGGAAATAAACTCATCTAAAATCATTTCTATGAAATACAGTAGGGAAAAAAAAAGATGTTGCTTAAAAAAATATTTAAAAATAAAAGCACAGACATGCAATGGAAACACACGGGAACAGATGTGGCGTGAAGTGCCTCTAGTAATATCTGTTCGACACCCCTATGAAACTGTAGTTATTCCTCACTCTGGAACCTATACTTAATCAAAAAGTAGTGCATAAGTCAAGTCAATATGCAAGTAACAAATCCCTCCACCCCCATGAAAAATGATCAATGGGTTCTAATTAATGGTCTACAATTTTAAATAAATTACAAAGACAATACCAAAAGGGGGGGAGGGGTGAGGGCTCCCTAGCCAGCCCTGTTCATCACTCTACAGTGCTTGCCTCAACTACACAGCACCAATATGCTGAAAGTGTTCTGAACATGCTACACTCTTCCCAAGATAGAAAATGCATGTTTTGCGGTGGGGGAAAAAAAAAAAAACTAAAAAAAATTCCACGTGGACAGTTGGCTTCAAAAACAAGGACCGAGAGGCTTTCGATCTCGCAAGGAAGATCGAAACGGTCGGCATAATTTTGCAAAGGTCAGGTGAGGTGACCACGTAATATCTTAAGCTGGAATGGCCCCTTAATAGGACCAACAGGAAGAAATTATCTCAGCAATTATATCTGAACCGATGGTTTAAAGTCAATGTGTAATACTTTGTGATATCACATGTGAAACAGCACGGTTAGGCTGTTGCTCTTCTTTTCGTGGACAGGGGTGAGGGGGTGGGGGGGGGGTCCTGCATAGACAGATTTCTTCCTCAACTCTGAAAAGAGGGCACGAAGAAATAACAGCTTGTCCCTACAGAAAAAACAGGGAGCCTATAAAATAAGTTTCTAGTGCAAGAGATGGTTGTTGTTTTTTTTCCAGCATTTAATACACTGTGGACTGAACAGAGTTAACTTCAGTCTGGTGAGATATTAACGCTCTCCTTGTTTTATTACCGTACCATCGCAAAGATTTGATTTGATGTGACTTTCAATGACGCCTGAATTACTGCAACAAAATGAGACGATCTATGGAACAAGAGTTTGAAAAGGAAAACTGTTTTTTTGGGGCATTTTTTTTTCCACTAGAACAGCTTAATATGCCATATACTGCACTGTATATATAAACCGTAAATATCAACAGCATGTATCATAAATATATTCCTTAGATGACTTTTTCCTTTAAATGATTTGTACTACACAAATGACTAAGATGCTATAAAGGGAACCTCAAGACTGACATTAAATATTTAAATATGACATTTTTCATATAGAATAGAAATACATCTCATATTACAACCCTGTATTCAAGCCGAAAAATCTCTAGTGAAAATGCAACTTGGAACAAAGCGGATTTTCTGTATCTAAATAAAATCTAGATTGGGCCTGGTACTGAAGCGGCAGTAATAAAATACTTGTGTGCTTAGGAAGAGAAAAGCTACGGCTAAAGAGAGTCTAAGTCTAAAAGCCTTAGCCAGGATGAACAAAATATATTGTGTTACAGACTCTGAAAGGAGATTTTTACGTCTTCCCGCCTCATGGTTTTAGAGCGTGAGGTTACAAGAACACTGAAGGAAATCACTAAAGTTTTAAATGACGAGTCCTTTTGGTCAACGAATCAAAAGCAGGAAATAAACAAAAACAAACAAACAAAACATCGACAGACGCTTAATGTTGGTACACTGGAGGATCTTTAAAGAGTATGGCATGGCCACATCAGGCTCAGATGACCGTTTCGGCTTAGCGCCCATGAAGACAGAAGGTGGGTTTTTTTTTGTTTTTTTCTTTCCTCTTTCATATGCAGTGATATCTCCCTATGACGTAGCTTAGCCACACAACAACGCGTAAAGCCAATGGAATGCTCTCTGTACAGATTACGGCTAAAGTTCGTTAGCATTCCGCAGCCCTGCCCTGGGACACACGGCTCCTGGTCTAAAAACGATGCAACTCTGTTCCACAACCCCAGTCCGTGTGGGTGAACCAGGAACTGCATCCTTATGTATTTCCTAGTTTCCTGTATCATATACAAGGCACAAAAAAGATAAAAGGGCAAACCCTTAGTTTTAAAGCACCTTTGGTTAAAGGGAGGTACTTTGGTTAAAATAAAATGAAAAGAAAAAAAAAAGTTATTAGAAACGTCCAAAGTGTTGTTCACGGTTGTTCATAGCTGTAAAGTGTTTAAAAAATAAATAAATAAACAAACAAGAAGGAACAAAGCAGGAAAATATAAAACTGAGATCAGAAAAAAGAAAAAAAAAAAAGATGGCTTTTCTTTTTCTTCCTCTTTTCCAGCCTAGAATGATCCAGCGATGCAGACAGGACAATGCAGCCTAAGAATGCTCAGGTGACAAATGTGCACTTAGTTGCCTCCCCACTCATGAATATTTATGAGGACCAAGGAGGGGTTGGGATGTTCCAAATAAACTCTGTGTTTGTTGATGCCGTTTGTTTTTATTTGAAGTGTTTTTTTTTGTTTGTTTGTTTTTTTTTTTTTTTGGCAAGCTGGTGTAAAAATGGACACAGTGTCACAGATATGTCTAAGGCAGATTAACTCTGGGAGCGTCGTGTGTGGGTGTGGGTGTGGGTGGGACTGTGGGTGGAGGCCCACGCCCAGGGGGTGTGCTAGCGAATGAGGGAGCGAGGGGAGGCGAGCCATTTATGAGGCAAGTTTGGCGTCGATCCGTAGCCAGTGGAGGCCCTGCCGTGTGAATCGCACCAGTTCGGTCATACTGCTGGTGTTGAAGATCAGAGGACCCATCACTTTATCCAGCTCGGTGAAGAACTCTGTGTTATGAACAGGGTTAGAGGAGGAGGGGTTATTAAGGGGGAGGGGCAAGGGGCGGAGTTATGCAGGGGCCAAAGGGGTGGAGGGATGTACTAAAAGGATGGGCTCTCGTGCCTACCTCTCTGCTCCTTGGCCAGCTGCTCTGCCTGGTCCCACACCTCGGTGGCGTAGAGGAAGTTGGAAGTGACCTGCACATAGCTGGCAGCCATCTGATGGATGCGCTGAGGGATGGTGACGGAGGAGCTGCCGCTCTGGCTGGAGCTGCTGGAGGAGTAGCTGCCCGCGCTGCCCGGCGACAGCTTGGGCGAAACGGGTGACGGCATGCCAGCCACTTTGCTGCTGGGGGGGGGGGGAGGGGTCAGAGGTCGCAGGCAGCCTGCCGTCCTGATTTAACCAGCATTAGGTTAAACTATGTTGAGCGTAACTCAAATGGACACATGCTCTTTAAATAGCAATAACTCTAACGTTAGTCATAAATTCAAAAATAATTAATACGCAATTACAAAATACTTTACTGCGAGTGGTTTAGGTTTTTTTTTATTGGAACATTAATTTAAAAGCATGGACTGTTAGTATTAACTACACTAGGTAACACTAGGTAACTATGTAGTGATGTAAAGAGATGAGGTCATCTTACTTTCCCATCCCTGGAGATGGAGCTTGAGTATTACTCAGTGAATTCTACACAAAACAAAACAAAACATACAGTCACAGAGTGATCGCACATTACCACAACCAGTTCCTTCTGGAAGGTTCCAGGCCGTTTCCAGGTGTGACCGGGGACGGCATGCGCTAAAGTTACCTTCAGATGTTCGGTGAGGGTCTTGGAGTACTTCAGCGCGCTCTCCTTTCTTAACTTGAACAGTCTCAGGTAGAGGAGCGACTGGCACCTCAGGCTGCAGCGACAAAAGCGGGGTGGGGGTGGGGGGGGGGTCAGTTTAGTTTAGGGTTTCAGGTGAAGACATCGGTTTAAGTGCAAAAGCCATGGGCCGGTTTTCCACACTGAAAAGAACCTATTTTTTTGTTTGTTAAATGCACTTAGTATTGGCAAAATATCCTTATCTTAGGCATCCCAGACATCTTTATATCTTATTGCCTTTAGATCTGTGTTTATATCTTATTGACTTGCCCAGGACAAAACAGGTATGTGCACGTGTGGCTTTAAAGCGTTTCACCCTGCCCTAATCCACCACGAACGTGGTAATCCACCCCATCTACGGTCAGGGAGGGGAAAAAGCATTGTGTGGGGGGAAAAACCATGACCTGGCGCCCGAGGGCAAACCTGGGCCACGTCCAGAAACGCCCTCGACTCGGAGCGACGCGCCTCCCGTTACGGGAAACACCTGGACTCCCGGCTACCTACCAGAGCACGGCTAGCCGCTTGTCTGCTGAGGTAGCGTCTGGAGCCATGTAGCTCTTTAATTTCATAGTGTACCTTAAAGGAAAGACAGACAGACAGACAGACAGACAGACAGACAGACAGACAGACACACACACACACACACACACACACACACACTTAGCATAATATAGCAGAAATGTATTTTTGAGACACTGCACATGTAACATCTCAGTTATATACGGCATGTACGATATTTCAATACCCCTCTGAGATCCTTTAAAAACCGTTTTAAAAGCTTTCGTTACAACCGATTAAGGCAATGGATAAAAATGAAATGAATAATTGCTAAAACTGTTGACCGTCTGTCTGCGTCCACAGCGGAGGACTTAGATGTTCCGTCACGTTGTGTAAATAACTACGGATTCACGGCCAAGACAACAAGTACAAAGTACACGCTGGTGGACGCGGTACACAGCGAACCGAACGCCACGCGCCGGGCGCTGAAGATGCTGGTACTCACTTAATGAGATCCACGGTTTCAGCGTACATTGGGAAGGGAGATTTGGCTTCCTGTGCACTCTTCTCCAGCGCGTTCCCGCACTCGATGAAGGAGACCACAGCATCCAGGTAGTACACGGCCTTCTCGAACCTGTCCATCTGATGTGGAGGAGAGGAGCACAGCGTGATGAAGCGGGAGGAGGGGGTAACGGCACGGTGGTTGGTTTTACTCGAGGCTCCGCCTCTTACCAGAGCGTCCGCGTTGTGTTTCAGCTTCTTAGCCTCTTGGAGGTAATGGTCAGCAGAGTGGACCCTGAAGACGACAAAGCAGGTGTGAGGCAGCTTGAAGTTGCTTGACCACCCCAACCCCCACCTATGAACTTTCCAGACCACAGGCTCGGACAACATCCGCCTTTTTGTGCCAGATACTTTAGTGGTTAACTGTTTCCACCTTTACTTCTGAAGACACTGATCCCTACCTACCCTACATTCTGAGGAGAAGAACTTTTTTTTTTTAAAGAAGTTGCTGCATACTGTTTGATTTAGTCAAGCACATGCAAGGATAAATAAGAAACAAGTGTAATGACTCATGTGGCGTTTTCAGGATCTCTGTCTTCTCTATCATTACCGTCATTACCATCATCTGCGGCTTTCCTGAGTAATTTATGACAAACCGACAGACAGAATGTTGTTTTTTTTTGGGTTTTTTTTACATAACGAGTATGTAAATGAAGTCACGGGTTAAAGGAATGCACGGGGCTGTGCAATACCACAGTTTGCTTGTATTTGGGAATAAAACAAAACAACTGAGATGCACGGTAAAAATCGCAGACATCCTCTGTACTGCTTTTTCCGTAATTTGCTATAAGGCCTCTAGCACAAACCGACCAATTTCCTGCACATAATTTCTCCTCTTTACAACCTGATACAAGTTTTGGAGTGGTCTGTTTCACCGGTGGGAGGAGAGGCTTCTTCAGGCAGGTGAAGTAAACGCACAGCTAACCCACACTGATCCTGTCTGCTGTGTCCATCGCCCCGTTGCCAGACAGATACCACCGTCAATCATTATCTGACAAGCCCCTCTTATTTCTACGTGGAGTTTTGGTTTATTTAACTCTAAAATTGTATTAATACACGTATATTACGTGTTTATTCATTACAAAATTGCTAAATGCTTATTCCAATGTGAATCTTTGATATAAAAAGGTCTGACAGGGTCAGTCTTTTAACAGTCAGAATAAGGGGGCATTTTATTACCTGTCCTCAAAGAGAAGTTTGGACCTCTTGGAGCCGTCTGAAGGAAGAGGTGGTACAGCCAGTTGGTTCTCCATCTTGGAGTTTTTCTCCTGAGTGGGGGAAGGACATTCAGATCATTAAAAACGGTCCCATACGACAGGAAATGTCATCACTCCACAACCACCAAGCGGCCAAGATTAGTGATGTGTCGATATGAAAAATAGCTGGCCAGTACCGAAAAACCAGCCGATTACTGGCAAGTTGATGGGAAGTTGAAGTTCTATATTTCTGGCTACACTTAATGTTGCACTTCACAAAAGGGATGAACATAAATGTTTTTATGACATTTCCTTACATCTTAAAGCAAAAAAAGTGTAAAAGAGTCAGGAAATACTGAAACTGAAAATGCATCTCAGTAAATCCCACCCTAGTCCTTAATAATATTGACAGTGGGAAGGACGTTTCACCTGTTAAAGACTGAATCATGACCCGCATTGTACTGTTCACACACTGTGTTTACCAAAGAGGAGGAGAGCAAACGATAATTTAAAATGTGCCTCCCCACACACACACACACACACGCACAAACCCTCCCCTACACGAACACACACACACTCCCCCACACTAACAAACACGTACAACCCCACCCACCTTGGTTTCGCGACCCCCTCGGCTGTGCTTCTCGTCCCCCTTGCGGTGTTTGGACGCCGAGCCGCTCTTCGCACCCTCTTTGCCGGTGGCGGGTAGCGATGCCGACGACTGGCTGGCCGTGCGTTTGCGCCCCTGCTGCTCTGCCCGGGGCGCCCGCTGCGGTGCCATGGAGGGCGAGGGCACGGGCTCCTTCTCCTTCTCGGCTCCGCGCTTCGACGACCTGCCACAGGGCACAGTGTTCATCAGGCGCCCAGCAGGACCGGGATGCGGGGAGAGTCCTCCGCCATCAGGTACACAGGGAGTCTTTACA
Source organism: Sternarchorhynchus goeldii (assembly GCA_028565775.1). Lineage (NCBI taxonomy): Eukaryota > Metazoa > Chordata > Actinopteri > Gymnotiformes > Apteronotidae > Sternarchorhynchus > Sternarchorhynchus goeldii. Next base: position 13,822,780 of record JAOXYF010000003.1, on the reverse strand, counting down.
TTCGAGTCTTAAATTGTAAATGCAAATATATACCATACATGTACGTGGATGTGTAATGCTTTAACACTATTTTTAACTATTTGAGTGAAATGCTAAAATGCTAATTTTACTGAAATGCTTTGCGGAAAAGGTATGTGAGGCCAAAACCGAGCGAGTCGCTCATTTCCCTGGGGATTTGACTTCCTCCAGAGTAAAACGTGACAGACATGGACGCTCAGGGTTTATTCCACGTTCGAGGCCGCACGCCGCGTTCCGCCCGGGATGGGGGCAGGAAACGACGGCACGTTCCGCCCTCACGTGTCTCGCCTACGCCGCGCGGGGAGGAAGCGGAACGTGATACACTTTTCCCGCCGCGGTGTGGCTCGCCTTTCAGGAAGGAAGGGCATTTTTGGGTTTTTTTTTTTTTGTGTGTAAAGCCACGTTGTCATTTTTGCCAAGACACAAAAGCCAAAATGGCCGCCTCGACTTTTTTGTTGTGGTCGGCACGATACAAACAAACAAACAAACAAACAAACAAACAAACAAAACACGAAAAACCGGACTCGCAAACTAAGAAACGCTTACTCCTTATTGGGCTTGTGGTTCGACGATCTTTCCTCTAGCCTGGATTTCTTGTTTTCCAATTTAAGGCCGTCTTCGTCGTTCTACAAAACACAGCATCCAAGTGGTTACAACTCTGATAAACGGCAACAAACAAACAAACGTAACGAAACGACAAGAGGACATTCGTGTTGCAGGACAAAAGGGAAACGAAAAACGACCAAAAAAAACCCCCCAAACACACACACACAAAAGGACAGCGGAAGCCCACATTCGTGCATCGAGTCTGGCCAGAACGGCACCTCGGGTCTCCCCGGCGTTCTTGGTTACCTTATGTTTCCTCTTGCTCTTGCTGGCTCCCTTCTCCCCCTGCGGTTTCTGGAGGTCCTTACTCTCGCCGGCCGACTCCCTGTCCGTCTTGGCCTCCCCGTCCTTGTACGTTCTGCCCGGCACGCGGTTCAGCAGGCCGAGGTCGATGGTGACGAGCAGCTGGCGGGGGAGGGGCGGGGGAGGGGGCGGCGGCCTCTCGTCGGCGTCGCTGAGCGGAGACAGCAGCTCCTTCTCCCCGATGGGCGTGCGGATGCTCTCCACGTACTTGGGCGTCTGCGAGGACGAGGGCACGCTCTCCTCGCCCTCCGAGTCGGACGACGACGGGTCCGTGTCCACGAACTCCCGCGACTTCTGCGGCGTTTTGCCCGGCGCCCGGGCCTTGCGCCTGTCGGCGTTGGCGACCGCCCGCGGCGAGGAGGAGGGGCGGGGCTCCTTGCGCACGCTGGGCTTGCGCGGGCCCTTGTTGGGCGCGCGGGCGCGGTGCTGCGGAGGTTCCGGGGCCGGCTCGCTCTCCACCTTCAGGCCGCCCTTCGGCTCCTCCACCACCGGCGGCTTCTCCGACTTCTTCGGCTGCTTCTTGCCCACGAAGCGGCGCTGGCCGCCGCCGCCCCCTCCCCCGCCCCCCTCGCTCTGGGCGGGCGACTTCTGCCGGCCCCGCCCGCTTTCCGAGCCCTTCTGGGCGGCCCGCAGGTCCCGGCTCGGGGTGGGGGCGGAGTCTTTGGAGCCCTGGTTGCCGTAGCCGCGACCCGTGTTGGCCTCTCGGTCCTCCATCTTGGACAACCAGTTGTCCAGCTGCCATTTGTTTGCCGGTGGCTGTTCGCGCTGTGGGGAATTAAAAAAAATACAATAACACACAATCTCTCACACATTCTTACCTTATAAAATTAACACAGAGTCTGAAAGTGTTAAGACTCTTTGGCTTAACCTTGAGCACAGTGTCGTACCGAAAATGCCAAACAACTTCCCCGATCTAAGGACTAACCTGTTTTGTGTTTACATGTGTTTTAAAAAGAACTTGCCATCTGGCCATGAACTGATTATATGAAAATTCTGGGGCAAAAGCAGCCAGAGAGAGAGAGAGAGAGAGAGAATGTGTGTGTGAGAGAGAGTGTGTGTGTGTGTGAGTGAGAGAGCGCACAAATGCACTCCAAATATTTGTGAGAGAAGCACCCTCAGGCTAAAAATGTGTGAGAGCGGGTGTGTTTGCCACACTACACACTAGGACAAAGCATGAGTATAAATATTTGTGGGAGAAGCCAATCTTGGGCTCAGGTGGGTGTGTACGCGAGTGTGTACGTGCGTGCGAGCGCGTGTGCGCACCTCGGGCGAGGCGGCGCGGGGCGCCTCGTTGGTCTCGCTGTCCGTGGAGCTGCTCTCAGTCTCGCTCTCCGAGCCGGAGCTGCTCTCCGAGCCGCTGTGGCTGCTGGAGTCCTCTCGCTCCGCCACCTCGCTAGTGGTGTTGCTATTGTTGCTCCGGACACAGGGGGGGGGGGGGGTGCCGCCGGGTCAGCCGGGGGGGGGGCAGGAACGGGCCCGCCCCCCCCCCCCCCGCCGGGTCAGACGGGGGGCGAGCAGGAACGGTCCCGCGCGCCCACAAACCCTCCCAACCAACCACAAAGTATAAACATGTGGGCCCGGTCAGAACAACGTCATAACTAGCATTGTTCTAGAACGTGCTATTTATTTGCATTGTTAAAGCTACTATTATAACGTTTCCAGGGTGTCGTACCGGACGTGTACTAGTGTAGCGTTTCCAGGGATAAAACCAGGACCTCTTCACAGAACAAGATCGGCATCAGTTTTGCAAGCTAAGTGTTTCTGTCGGAGACGTGCTTGAAACCCTGTGTACTGTGCTACAAAATAAACCTTGTTCTTGCGTAATGAGGGTTTTTTTTTTTTTCTCTACAGCGTACGGTTCTGGGAGGCAGCAGGGCGTGCGGCGGGAGTGGAGCTGCGAGTCTGGGAGGCTCTGGTACCTGGCGGAGGTGTTCCTCTTCGCCGAGTCCTGCCCTCCATCACTGTCCTCACTGCTGCTGAGCTTCAGGTCGTCGTGCAGCATGCTGGAGGGAGGGAGGGAGAGAGAGAGAGAGAGAGAGAGAGAGAGAGAAGGAAAGAGACCAGTTAAATTACCGATAGTGCCAACAGCTCAAAGAGGTAGTTTTGGGTATATACTCATTCCATCGCCTTGCAGTTCACAACATCCACCAAGCTGAAATGGATTCTCTTGCTTCCCTGTTCATTTCTAAACAGATATGATGGCTCTGCAGTGAAACTTTAAGGAAGGGCTCTTTTGATTCATTTATTTCCAAATAATCCCTCATTGAGCAATTATCGAAAAGCTCCCCCCTCAAAGGTCTGGGTGCACTTCGAGGAGAAGCAATGAAAACCACAAAAAAAAGAAAAAAAACACAAACCATTGTGTGTGGGGCAGACTGAAGACAGGGCATTAGTCAGAAACCATCGAAAGAAGGCTACATTAACACCACCATAAACCTAGAATACTGGGAGCCGCATGAAGAAATAAAGGGGCGGGAAGGTGGGGGCTTGTTTATCAGAGAACCGGAAGTGCCACTCAAACCATTCTGTGACTCACTTGGACTGGTCGCCATCGCACGGCTTAGACTGCTGCTGACTGGAGGAGGAGCCCTTCCCTGAGATACATTTTTCTGAGGATGGGTTGAGGGAGGAGAAGAGAGAGAGAGAGGGAGAGAGGGAGAGAGAGAGAGGTTGGTGTGTTAGATTGGACATATTACTTTCAGGCACAACTCAAGCTAACGGTGCTAATGCCGCTAAAACATGGCGGAGTGTGTGTGCAGCCTCACACAGGAGGCTAAACGTTACTGTACTCTTCCGTTATTGGTTCATTTACTGAAATACTGTACTGAAAATGTCCCTACATGACCTAAAGACGATCTTGGTCTACAAACTGCCAAAATTCTTGGTTATTCTGAGGTAAAGCCCCACACCAAGAGCTTTGAGTGTTTTGCGATTGGGCCAAAAACGACCAGCCTCTCTCCAGAGCCGAGAAGCTGCTTTTGCTCTATAAGCTTTTCTCTCAAATATTTATTCGACTCGGTGCTGTCACTCAGTGTATTGGCCTGATTCGGCTTCGCAGCGGCAGTTATTGCTGTCGTTAGCCACGTTAGCATCCCCAAAAAGCCTGACGTTAAAATGAATGGAAAGGTATAGGACGTCTTTATGGTTTTCGAGGTGACGTGTGGATTCTTCGTGGATACTTACTGAGTCCCCCAAAACTGGTATGCTGCGCATCCTGTAAAATAAAAGACAGAAGAGAGAGGTTCGCATCGTGTCAAGAAAGACCGCTGGAAACACCTTGTTCTGCGGACCCAGCACAACGGCGCATGAGCAGACCCTCTCACACACACACACACACACACACACACACAGGACCGGCCCATGCCTCAAGCTGACTTGAGCATGACTCATTTCTGGACTTGCCAGAATAAACAGCTAGGGATGATGCACACAACGAAGGCCATATCAGCGGACGGCAGCCGCTCGTGGGGGAGGGGGGTGTGTTCCTGAAGCTATGTCTGACCTTAGTGGGGAAGGGGAACTTCGAAGGCTCTGTCTTGCAGGGTGTATGAATGGCTGTGAGTGGAGGAGGCCAGGTCTGAGTCATTTCCTGAGAGAGAGAGAGAGAGAGAGAAGGGGGAGGACGAGACAGAGGTGATTTTTGCATTACTTGGAAAAGAACGAAAAAGGGGAAAAAAAAATTCACACAGACATTTATGTCGAAACCTTTGTAATGCATATTTACGTTACTGATGACTGCAGATAAATAATGGCATTTACCTTTAAAATCTCATCTACGCAGCTCGCATCTCCGGCCATAGATCCCTGCCAAGACAAACAAGGTGGTTCACCATCACAGAACTTTGCCAAATAAATAAATCACAGAACTGAAAATGGTATCCTGCACTGCTAAACTCAGCCAGATGTTTGTCCCAAACGCTCAACTCTCAGACACTGAGATCATGATGAGACGGGTTTCTTATTAATGTTCCTGGACTGCCTATGCAGAGATCAGGGTTAGATTACTGTGATCATGGGGGATTCTCTAAATCGTGAGCACTTCTGAGGCTCTCCCGTGCTCCGACGACATCTTGTACATATCTGAGGTGATGATTTAACGTGGAACGTGACATGGAACATAGTGAATTAAGTCAGTGAAGAAACTGGGTCGGTCAAGGCCGAGGAGCTACAGTCAAGGACGCGTTCCAGCCTTACGAGAAACAAACAAACAAACAAACAAACAACACCTCACCCCTTCTGGAGCTGGGATCTTAAGCTTGGTGAGAGCCGCCTTGCCGTTGGTCTTCATCTCTCCCATGGTGCTGCTGTGCGACTGGCCTCCGTACGGCTCCGACGATGACGTCTTGGCCTCCGCCGTCTCCTGGCCGTCCATGGGCCGCACGTAGGCCGTGGGCTTCTGGATCATGGAAGTGGTCTTGGACATGAGCGACGGCGGGAAGGCCTGGCCGGAGTGCTGCCCGCCGGGGAAGGTCGTGGAGGAATGCACCCTGGACGGCGAGTCCCAGCTGGCCTCTCGTTCCCTTGGCGATTTGGAGCGGTAGCGGTCCTTGCCGTGGTGCTCTGGCGGCAGCGGACGCCCGTGACCTCCTCCCGAGCTGGCCGAGCCTTTGGCCGGGCTGGACATCGCGTGCGATTTGTGCTCGTGTTTGCCGGGCTTCTTGCCGCCGGCGAAGTCCCGCTCGTGGCGCTGCCCGCCGCCGCCGCCGGCCCGTTGGCCGCCCTGCGAGGCCGAGGCGGAGCGGCCCTGCGACTTGGACGAGGAGGAGGCGGAGGGGGAGGGGCCGGCCGCCGGGCCCACTGGGGTCCACTTGTTGCCCTGCCCCTGGCCGCCGCCCCCTCTCTGCTCGCTGTACATGGACTTTTCCTCCGAGGAGGATGAGCTGGATGCTTTGGCTATGAGCTTGGACATGGGAGGCTCGCCGATGGTCTCTTTCATCTCGTCGTAGTTACCCAGCATGCTCTGGATGCGACTGGAAAGTTTGTCTTCTTTGCTGGACTGCAGAAATGGGGCAACAAGAAAGAAGAAACAAGGTTGGTTGGAATTTGTTTGCTTTTTTCCTCCCTGTAGATTGAATATTGCAAGATACTTAAAAAATACATACATACATACGCATCTAATACAAACCACCAGGTAACAAATAAAACCAACATGAAAATTACACAAACCAGCCACACACAAACTAACTTGAAGGGTTCCCTTTCAGGCCAGATAACTTCATAAATGAACAAACCAATAGAATTTAATATCTTTAAACCGGCATTAAGAAAGCGAGAACATACGAGACGATAGGTTTAAGGGTTTTTGGCTCCTTTATGAAGACAGGGGTTCTGTTGTTTAGTAAAGGCAGACTGTAAACAGACTGAGTCAACTAGAGAGGCCACCCAAAGCTATGGTCACATGACCTTTGCATTGGCTGGAGGGTATCCATTTCTCTTATGCCTGTCAACGCCAATGATAGACTGTCAAAATACACCCAAAGAAACTTAAACCTATTATTTATGTTCATATCTACTCACCAATATGACATGCTTTGAAGATACAACAGAAGATCCGTTACTGGAGAGAGAGAGAGATTACGTCTGCCCGTGCTAAAAGTATTTGCGCAAATTAAATCACAAACCAAGTGCCTGAGAAGCTCTGGGTTGCTCCCGACAACCAGCGACTGAAGGTAGGGGGACTTCCTTGGTAGTACAGTGGGAAGCACCAATGTACCCTTTCTCCGTGAGAGAAAAGGGGAGGGGCAGCAGGGCTGCCATATAAGCTCCGCCCCCTCCCCCCTCCCAGACTACCCCGCCTGTCTAGACACTCTGCTGGCTGTGTGTAATGCAAGTCTCTAGCCAGGTAAACCAAGCACCTGCCTCTGTTTAAAAGCAGCTTAAGAGTGAAGATAATTCTGGGACAGGCTCGAAGTCTCTTTTGTTTCGGTTTCTTTTCTCGGCTGGGCACTACTATACGCATTTTTGCCGCAGGGGGCGAACGGCGGCTCAAATCAGGGCAGGGAAGTTCTCGGTCGAGACCGGCTCGGTCCTTCGAGGAGCGGGGCGTCGGGAGAGGTCCCGAAGGGAGCCCGGCCTCCCGCCGTAAGGTCGCGCCTCCTCTTTTTCACACCGTTACCTGCTGTGAGTGGAGTGGGCAGCAGGCTTGAGGGGACCAGGCAAATGCCACTCAGGAATGCAGCAGGAGGAGGAGATATGGAGGTGACGGGGGGGCGGGAGGTCGGAGG
>JAOXYF010000003.1:13794331-13807804 GCA_028565775.1 Sternarchorhynchus goeldii | reverse complement strand
AACGATATATATATGACAACAAATATATTTCGTTGCAACTTAACAAAGGCATTGCATTCTGACAACGTTAGCTAGCTAGGTCAGCCTGCCAACTATTTACCACTCAATTAAACGCTAATTAGCTAGGTATGGAGAAGTTATATAATTCAAAATAGGATAAACAGGAATTTTCTCGTTTCTAAGTTCTGACATTCTCTAGCTTCAACACTTGATACCTGAGATGCCATTTTTAAAACATGGACAAAATAAATTGGCCTTTCACAAGTTGACCCATACCAGCTAGGAAGTCAGCTTCAAACATTTGATGGCTAGCTAAGTAGGTTGGCTACCTAGCTATCTCTAGCTAACCACACCGCAACTAGCTGGAAATCATAATAGTAACAGATAAAGCAACATCAGTTAAATGTGTACATAGCTAAAACATTTCATTTACATACGTACACAAACACTGCCACTTTGATTTGGTTTTCTCTTAAGCTGAGTTGTTCGCGTGACTGTAGTTGGGCAGCTGCATAGCTAGCTAGCTAGGTAGCAAAGCTAACTAACGCTAAAATGCACCAATAATCACAACTCAACATGTAGCTAGCTTGCTAGCTAGATGCCGCAGCTAACATTTCAATTAGCGTTTCGGTTAATCTTGTATGAAAAATACAGCTTGCTTGCAAAAGTTAACATATACAGTCAAAAATATCACATGTTTCCTAGCGAATCTAACTTAAGTTTTTAGCTTAGGTGATTTTTCTTCTTACCTCTTGTCTTCTTTTAGGCCCAAACCATTGTAGCTATTGAAAGCCTTTCTCTTTGTCTTTCCCTCACTTTCTAGCTAGTATAAGAAGCGCCCAATAAATGTATCATCAGAAAAAAATTAAAAATGTTAAAACTGTAAAATGCTTAGCCCCCTTCGTCTAAGTAAGCCATGAGTCAGAAGGTCGTTTACTCGCCATTGTTTTGTCTGACAAAATCCTATTATATCTCAAGACCATTTTCAGGAGAGTACATCTTAGAAGCCACTGGGTTGGTTGATTTCGACTCCTAAACTAACACGTCATGTGACCACTACGAGGAACGCACGAAACCTAAAATGCAGAAACCATGGTTGTATTTTTTTATTATTATTTTACGATTTTAATAGTTAGGCTTACATTGATCAACGTAATTCTATAGTAATTCAACGTAATTCTATACTGAACAAATTAAATCAAGGGTCATAAATTATTTAAAAGGCGTAAATAAAATACTTCACAAGACCGACTGCTCTGCTTTAACTGTTAAAAACAAGCTACGAAGAGTATATAATACATACACATTATCTACTGTTTTCCACCGGTGTGAATAAAAAAAAAGAATTTGCATCTTTGGAATACGGGTTGGCATGAAACGTGTTGATCTTACATTTATAAAACATGTATCGGTTAAACAGAATCTGCTGTGCCATTTTTTTTCTGATTCTGATTAGAATATACAAACATAGTCTTCATGTTATGTGAAGTGTAACAAGCCACACAGTGACAAGTGCATGATACAAATTAAATTTATTCTTGACTCACTTTAAAAAGCAACTCCAAACCAAGAACCGAGATACAACAGATTCAAACAGTAATATTAAGGGATTACAGTGCCCTATTCAACAGATTCAAACAGTAATCTTACAGGATTACAGTGCCCTGTTCAACAGGCATTGCTTAGCTAGTCAACGTGACCATATCAAAATGACAGAATTCCCAGCTTTCCTGAAAAAAAAAAAAAAAAAAAAAAAAAGACATGGTGTGTCAATCTCAGCTAAAATAGGCTCGTGTCAGATTGTCACACATTGCAAGGTGTGGAGCCAAAGGTACCATCAATGTCAATTTCTTTAATGCTTAGATGCCATTTGACATTTAAATACAACCTTTAGTTCAGTTTTTACCTCAACAAACACAGACAATCTGCACTATGCCGATAGAAAACATTAACAAGTGAAGCACAGCAGAAAGAAGAGTTAAAGGAAAAGAAAATGCTGTCTGTTGTCCGTTTTAAGATGAAAGTCAAAACTCTTAACCCATCTCTTTATTTCAGCTTTACCACTCAGTGTTGAAGATCAGTAAGTAAGCAGAAGGGTCAAGGTGTAGATGAAAACCAACTTGGAGTAGATGAAAACTGTAAACAGCCTCCTTTTTTTAATAATCAAATGTATGACACACAGCGGCTACAAACAGAAAAATGCGGAGATGTCAAATGTTTCATTTCTTCTTTTTCCGTTTCTTGGGAGGACCTTGGTCCGAACTGCTGCCACTGGACGAGTCTGAATCGGAGTCGGAGCTGGAGGAGGAAGAGGAGGAAGCTGAGGAGGAAGAGGAAGAACTGGAACTGTCCTCGCTGTCGCTGCTGTCGTCGGCGTCCTCGGAGGAGGACGAGGAGCCGGTGGAGTCGCTGCTGTCCGAGGAGGAGTCGCTGGAGGAGCTGTCCGAGTCGCCGTTGCTGCTGGAGCTGCTGGAGGACTTGGACCTTGAAGGGGAACAGCAAACACGCGCCGCGTTAACCACTAGACGGACCCGGACATCTGTCCCATGATATGCAGTGCTGGAGGCAAGTGCCTCTGGGAACTAAGGCACACCCTCTGCCAAGGTCTTGCTCTAAAATGTATTTATGTTGCTATGCACTAGTAATAACACAACAAGCACTAGTAATAACACAACAAGCACTAGTTATTACTAGTGTTATTACACAAGCTACTTGCTGACAAGCAGATAAGGATCAAAGAGACCACATTAGAGCACTGAACTGAAAACTAGTAAAATGCAGATATTTGGTTACCTCTTTTTCTTTGTCTTCTTTTCACTTAGTGATACTGGTCCATGTCTAGAGGAAATGTAGAGAAACAAGGGGTCAATGCTGAATGTAGCATTCAAAGGAGGAGAATCAAATGAAATGCATTGTTTTCATTCCAATATGTAAAAACAGTTACAATAAACATTTTGAATAATTAATAGCTTCAATAGACCATATAAATAGTTAGGGGAAAGTAGTGTACTGTGCTTAAATGCAACTCTATCGAAATGCCTGTAGATGGCACTGTTGATTTGTGTAGCGTTTTCTTTTTTTTTACGCCAGAGTTGAGTCTTTTTTCTTCACCTCAAGGTAAAACATTATATACATAATACATATCTCAAATCTTCGTATTTGTAAAACATATGGATATCCACTTCTATTTCTCTCTCTCTACATATGAGTAAATCTGATGATATTCCAGATCAGTAACTGCAGTGTACTGTCATCAAATCATGGTACACATAGAAAGACATACAAAGGTCTTTCATCCTGTTTCTATGGAAAAACACACACACACACACACACACACACACACACACACACACACACACACACACGCACACACACACACGCGCGCGCATACATACATACATACATACATCCTCGTTGAAGCTTTCAGGTGAGTAATTGCAGTATAAGAGAGTAGGATTATTCAAAATTATAGTAAAGCGCGTGAGGTTTCCAAAAAAACCAGGATATTTTGGACAGAGGTCCTTCATCAGCTGTGCAAGCAAAGTCCTTCTGTTCCTGAATATATGTTAAGAGAGAACATGAAATGTTGGGACTTGGGGCTGTGATCCCCAGGATGGAAGATTGGTCCAACATGTCTAGTATTCTAGTATTGATCATCTCAATATTAATCCAGAAGAGTGCAATCCTAGGAATAGTGAAAAATACTCCACTGCACCCTCAAACTCCCAGGTCTTTAACAGAAGGCCTGACACATAAAAACACATAAAAAGCACAAACCCACCAACTCTCTTGTTTTAAATAAAGAAAGTGGGTGTTTTCCCAATTCAAAGCACAGTACATTACATTTTCTAAAATATTTTTATGTGGCTAAATTAACGGAAGACTTGAAAATTCAATCATTTGAATTAGAAACAATGGATAGAGAGTAGTCAAAATACTTGTCTACATATATTACGTACCCTGTGATGCTAACGTCTTTTGTCTCATTTTCTTTAATCTTCTTCTTCAACTCGGCTGTTCTGGACGGTCTATAAAGGTACTTTCTTTTACCAGTGCATTCATATGACCAGTGTCCGTATTCCAGGCACTTTTGGCAGCGAACATGCTGTTTGTTTGCCTCCCTGGAGTAAAATGACGAAAACAATATTGGGTATGAAGTTAAAACAGCTAATATAAATACCACGTGTGTGGTGCTCTAAATATTAGAGCTCAACTGAAAAATGTGACAATGGAAATTCGCTAACTGAAACTTAACAGCGACTTAACACGATGCGCACTAACGTTAACTATGGACACACAACACTCAAGATGATGTTAATCGCTATGCCTATGAAGCCTTACAGACTATAGCTCTGAGGTAAAGTATGACATTTTCACAGCGTGAACAATTTACTTAAAGATATTGTAACGTATAACATTTAAAAGAACTTACGCTTGTCTGCGAGCAATTAATCTATGCATAGGCGTCGCCATGTTGCTTGCGTCAATCCATTTGTATGAGCTCTTTTTCTGATTTTAATGTGTGCCACCTACAGGTCAGGAGGTGAAGTGATTAATTTTTATATTTCAATAAACACGAGCACATACGATATTTGAATTACTTTAGATTTTACTGTTGCCTTTTTTGATTTTTTAATAAATTATTTTCTTTGCGAAATATCCTGTGGCTGTTATAGACATTTTAGACACAACGAAAATGATTAAGTTCATTCTGTGTGAGTCCTGAATTTGACACTATCATGTACAACTTAAGAACAAAGTAACATTTGACTCACCAGTCCACACTATTTTTTCCACCGTTCATGATACCAGGTTGCACGGTTTTGCATTTTTGTCTTTTAAACAACTAGTTCTTATCGTAATTAACTGCGGTGTCCTGTATTAGATGACACGCTTTTCTTTTCAAATACTATAGCAATCTTTGAGGGCAAAAGTAAACACACATAACAACTAATTTCCATACATGCACTACTATGCGATAAACTTGTGCACGGAAAACGTTCTCTAATACATAAACAAACACAGATACGATCAAATATTAGGGCAATGCAAACATACAAAAAAGTAATTATTTTATATAAAATTGTCTTTCATGATAACATAACAACTTCAAACACTTTGAAACAACTGCCTATCAAATGGACACTATCAAATTGACTCTAACACACTGAGCAGAAGAAAGTCCCATTCTTCACAATAGTTGTATAGGAAACTCTGTCCAAATTATTCCAGAAGAAGGGGACACTTTGTTAAATAGCGTTAAATATGGCCTGGTAGCCTGGGTAGAATATATATCTCATGTAGACCCGTTTCTGTGATACACGTTTGCCTCTCGTTATCTTTTATTTAACATTTTAGTTCTGAATGTATATATTTCTTTATTCTTATTCATTCCTGTAATCTATGCAACACAAAACAGTAAATAGTGGTAAATAATAACCCCGTGCTGTATTGAAACGAATGAAGTATGTGCTCAAACTAGAGAGGGTAGAGATGTTTCTGTTATTGTTTCATAAATTTAATACAAAAACAACAACAACAAATTCGCCAACAACTACTGCAAATGTACGTTGTATAAATACTTCTAGAAACTTCGAGTGTTTTTCTGGTTTCACTCCTCGAAAGAACACTGATGTTTATTGGTTCGTCATCGATTCTGCGGAAAGATCCAGAGAACTCTAGAATACCCGAGCTCTCGCGTTAAGTACGTGAAATTCTGCGTGAACTCAGGCTGCGTGTTTCAAGGACCAATCGCCGGTGCATGTTCTTCTTTACTACAGTCAATGGAGCGGTGTGGATTATCAATTCAAGTTCGAGTTGATTTTCCAAATTTTATACGCTTTTAGGGATTGACTTTTCGCTTCTTTGCGTCCATCATTTTAAAAAGCCATTAATAGTTGCCATTCTGTATTCAAGCTGCAACTTGGCTTACACATTTTACATTTAAAATGTCAGTGGTAGGGTTTGATGTGGGCTTTCAAAACTGTTATGTTGCGGTGGCTAGAGCCGGTGGAATAGAGACTGTGGCAAATGAATACAGCGACAGATGTACACCGTAAGTAAAATATTTATGTTCTGTAATGATGCCTGTTTCTCTGATGATGTCCATCCGTTTTACATTATGACTGTATACTATGTCTGGTGTAAATTGATAGCGGGCTAACCTGGTTATAACTTGGATGAGACTGCGGTCTAGAATTAACACGTGAACAACTAGCTAGCTAACTAGCAAATAGCAAACACATTCTTTAGTTTTAATTCATTAAATTGTTAACTAATCACATCTTTTTCAGTTACAGGTCGGTGTTCTAATAGGTTTTGAGCTGTGATTTGTCTACAAAACACCCACAACTAGCCTATACAACGTGTCATGTTCGTAGGGCTAAGTTAGCATTGCTGTGTTGCTCCCTTGCATTTTTAACCCTCATTTGTAGCTATCTAGTGGGCTGTTATTTCTAAATAGCTACATACCACTCACCTTCGCATATTACTAGACGGTTACTTGTTTTTTTACTCTAGTAAGCATGGTTCATATTATAATACTACCACATTTTAGAATATTGTAATATTCTAACTATCTAAATAGCTTTCTGGCTAATATGGTGTTGTAGCTAAGCCACATGACGACACAACGGGCTGTCACCGGCCAGAAAATTCTAGCACTTTTTTGTACAGTCGGATATGACATATAAGTAAAAAGCGGATAACGTGCAAGCAGTATGGATTTGTTACTACGACAGTAGCATATTGATATATTTAGTCCTTGTTAGTAATATGCTTTGGAATTTAATGTTACTAACTTTAAGACCGTATCCATAAATTAAATCTCCTTAGCTAGCTAACTATCCAGCTAGCTAGCTACTTAACCTAGCTACTTCACTTGCCTAAAATGATTCAAAGCATAAATTATCGCCCCAGTCATCCCAGACACAGAGTGAATGTTAAATTAAAAGTAAAACCAGCATTGTATCTATATAACATTATCGTTGGTTATCTATTTGTAAGTTAGTTCGTAGTGGTTTTAATGGGCGACTTCACTGTATTCATTTCTGACATGGTTAGCTAGATTAGCTACATTTTCCTTATTACAGCTAGGCCAACTTATTAGTGTCGTTTTCCACATGCCCTATTAAATCATCCGATTAGATTTGTTAAACTACTTTTTATATTGATACCTTTCTCGAGCCTTCTGTTATAGTGCTATAGACATAGCTAGTTAGCCAGATAGCTACAGTTAAGGAATTTGCAGCTTGCCCATGGGAGATGCTGGTCTGTGGTATGATTTCTGTGGACTGTGGTTCTGTTGCTACGATACCCGGGGACCTCCATGTCATGTACTGTCTCCAGGCTGCGGGTTTAAGCTTGGTATAGACTTCGTATTGTATAGGTACCATTCCAAACGCAGATCATTTTTTTGTGGTTAATATGGATTCTCTGCTCAAGACAATACATCTTAGCATAAGCTATCTTGTTGACTTTTTCTGGTTTATCTGCTATTACTGTTGAAATTTGCATCTTTCAAATGTTAAACAAAGTTTTTTTTTCTTTTCCAATTATGGCAACTGTTGCTTCCCATACACTTTTCAAAGTTACTTTGGGCATGGTATAAAAATTATCAGAATACTTAAGTATTAAGGGTAGTTGTCATCTCAGTAATAATAATGGGACACTGGAGAAGTAAACCACCAAGAACTTTCCAGCACCTGGATCACTTTGATGCTGAGATGTACTAGTACTTGGCACAACTGTAGAAATGGGTGAGAACTAATCTGTCACTCCATGTAACGCACAGCACTTCTCTTTCTCAGGGGATTCATATCTTTTGGACCCCGAAATCGTGCAATAGGAGCAGCCGCCAAGAGCCAGGTGAGCCTTGTTTTAACCAGTCAGACCATTGTAACAGACAGTATGTTTCTTATAAGGTACCCTTTGCTTTGATTGATGATTGCCTCCTCTTGTAACAAGGTGGTCACAAACTGCAAGAACACTGTGCAAGGCTTTAAACGATTCCATGGCAGGGCGTTCACTGACCCCTACATCCAGTCTGCAAAGTCAAGACTGGTGTACGACCTCACACAGATGTCCAGCGGCACCACTGGCATCAAGGTAACTGAAGTCCAGCGAGCTTGTTCTGAAGGATGGGCGAATTAACGTGGTGGCCATCCCGATAATACACCGCGAGGGCATTTAGCTGAATCTCCCCTGTCTTTGATCCACCAGGTCATGTACATGGAGGAAGAGAAGGTGTTCAGTATTGAGCAAGTCACCGGCATGTTGCTCACGAAGCTGAAGGAGACGGCTGAAGCCGCGCTGAAAAAACCAGTGGCGGACTGCGTTATTTCGGTAAGTAATTTGACTGGTTGGATAAGTGCACTCCTCCAAATTTACCGTATTCGCCCACCACGGCCCATCGTGCACTCCTTCCACCACTGCACTTTATTAGCTGCTCTTGGATTCGGTGCGTGGTCACCCTCAACGCTAAGCATCTGCTAGTGCTGTGCTCCTCTAGCCTGCCTCGTAGAGCAGGTAACGCATTCTTGTATGCGTGCTGTCTACTGCTAAATGCTTGCAAGTCGCACTGCCGAATGCTGAAAACGTAGCGTGACAGAAACGCTTAGGTTTGCATTTTTTTTTTTTTCGCCCCCCCTCCTCTAGGTTCCCAGCTTCTTCACTGACGCAGAGAGAAGATCAGTCATGGACGCTGCACAGATAGCAGGCCTCAACTGCCTGCGGCTTATGAACGACACCACCGCAGGTAAACCGCCCTCAAACCTGTCGGGGCCCCTACTCGGTCAGACTGAGCTTGGAATGGAAACGGACCTGAATGCTGAGAACACGTGGACTACTCCACCTTCGTGCCGTCAAAACGAACAGTGGTTTGCCCAGTGTTTGCCTGTTTATGTTTACCAAGCAGTTACAAGTTTAATCAGACAAATCACATTTCGCTTGTTTTAAAATGAAAACGACTTGTGATGCCATTGGCACGTTTAGTGTTTTGATCCACCAAACACGTCAAAGATGAGCTTGATTCATAACAGCACTGTCCATACGCACCAACAGCAAATCGCCCATATGGTCATTTCGGCTTTGGCCATCTGCAGTCGGGATGAATAAGGGCCACTGGGACTGAATCAGCCTCACTCCTCACGCCGCGTTAATTGCGACAGATTTTCGCGCGCGCGAGTTAACATTCGCTGTGCATTACCACCATTGTTCCAGTTGCCCTGGCATATGGCATCTATAAGCAGGACCTGCCCGGCCCTGAGGAGAAGCCCAGGACAGTTGTGTTTGTGGATGTGGGCCACGCTGGCTACCAGGTCTCTGCCTGCGCCTTTAACAAAGGGAAGCTGAAGGTAAGGGGATACGCATTACATGAACTAGGAAACCTGCAGTGAGTCTTGTGTGCTTGGTGTTAAGTTAACTACACCTTTGATAATGGGTTATTCCATCAGATTAGCAACTGGTTTAGCTCTCATTATTGTGTGTGTATGTCACACAAATGTTGGTAAATCGAGGCGCGGTGGTAACTTGTCCATTTGCACCATTTTCCTTCTGCTGTCTCGTGTGTGTGTGTGTGTGTTAACTTATTTAGTTAAAGAATGGGTAACAGTTGCCCTGGATGGGATTTGATAATTAGACTTGATATAGCCAAGCACTTTCCTAAAACCCATAAACCTTTCCTATCGGCCATGCTAACTGGCAAAGTGCCTTTCACTACTGAACAAATTCTCTCCTCAGACTATCACATATTGCATTTTGTCCCTGCTAACATGGAGAGCAAAGTCCTCTGACGTGTATGGATGTTTGCATCGCAAGTGGTATTGCATTGTACAAATGCTTCAAATACTGCATGGCATATTTAACAAATAACCTTGTCATCCATTTGAGCAAAAACCAGTCCCACACAGTATAACTTGTTACCCAGATTCAGCTGTAGGCACTTGTGGTCGATTAGTTGTCTTGACATTGGTTGATTTGTACTTTTTAACTGTTCAATTGATATTACAGCTCTTGTTGTTGGTTTTGATGCGTGTGTCCACGTGTGTATGTACACTCGTGTTTCAGTTTCACTTCCAATGCCCCTGAGCATGATGGGTAGGATGAGTAATATTTGTCTCCATCCCTTTCCTCAGGTCCTGGCCTCGGCATTCGACCCAGAGCTCGGCGGGAAAGATTTCGATGAGATGCTGGTGCAGCACTTCTGTGATGAATTTGGCACGAAGTACAAGCTGGACGTTCGCTCCAAACCTCGTGCTCTCGTACGTCTCTACCAGGAATGTGAGAAGCTGAAGAAGCTGATGAGCGCCAACGCCTCAGACCTGCCGCTAAACATCGAGTGCTTCATGAATGACATCGACGTCAACGGCAAATTCAACAGGTCGGTCTCCTGGCAACAACACCATTTCCCCCCCCACACCCCCCTTCTCCAAAACGCACCCTCCTTGTGCTCTCAATTTAGCAGCTCGATTTAGTAGGGTGAGGTTAATGGGGAGGGAAGGGAGGGGGGGGGGCATGTTTGTGTTCATCCCGGCATGTGTGCGGTGATGTAAACAGCTGCTTGTGGTACGGAGGCCACATCTAAAAATAGTGCGCCAACACTCTTGTTCCAGAGGCGGGTTTGAGGAGATGTGTGCGGGCCTGCTGGCCAAAGTGGAGGCTCCCCTGCGCAGCGTCATGGAACAGGCCAGTGAGTCACCCTCCAGTCTCGTGCCAACACCAAACCCAGCTGCCCTGCCGCCTCTCCCGTAATAACCCCCTCCTCTGCTCCGCAGAGCTGAAGAAGGAGGACATCAATGCGGTGGAGATCGTAGGCGGCGCCTCCAGGATCCCTGCCATTAAAGAGCGCATCAGCAAATTCTTCGGGAAAGAGCTGAGCACCACGCTGAATGCAGATGAAGCGGTGGCCAGGGGCTGCGCCCTGCAGGTCTGATCCCTACCCTGTCCTACACAACCACCCCCCCCCTGTCCTCCACCCGTGCCCGTGCCACTCACCCACCCCCCGCTGTCGGTGCAGGAGAGCAGAGGCCACTGGAGCACCCGCTCCGCACCTCCACCCTCCCAGACGCTCATGGTCAGGTGTTGCTGAATGAAATCCTCCTGAATCACTCTCACTGTACGTTTCTGTGCTCCACTACTGACAGGGACACAATTGCCTGTTCCTTACTGGGCAGTACTGGGAGAGTGACTGGAATGAGCCATTCCCAGGACTGTATCGATCCTCTTTGAACCCACGCCTAATCCCATAATCTGCCTCCCTCTGTGACCCCTCCCCCCATCAACCAATCACCAATCGGCAGATCCCTCACATGACCAGCACCATCCATCTCTCTCTTCCTGGAGAGGAATCCCTGGCAACCCACCTGGCTTTGAAGTGCCATACAGTGGCAGGAAGTCTCGGTTTACATCCTTAACAAACGAGTAAAAAGAACCCTGGGCTGATGGCTCCTCCTGTTACCAGCCCACAAAATCCTGGCGCGCTAAAATGATGTCACTCTGTCTCGCAGCCTTTTCAGATTGGCTGCTTTTGGAGCCATTGAGAGAACAGAACAACTCCTGAGGGCACCTCGCTCGGGCAGCATTGTGAACTTGCATTACGAACCTTTCTCCGGTCTTACCAAAGTGTTTTGTGTTATGGTCGATCTGATCTGACGAACGTAATAATTTCAGTCCGATCGGTGCAGACCAATCTGTAATCATGAGTTTTTGAGTACAGGGAAATGCATACAGCAGTTAAAATTGAACGTTTTATGTTAACGTTTAACGTTAAAATTGAAACGTTTTATGTTAACGTTTAACGTTAAAATTGAAACGTTTTATGTTAACGTTTGCATTTAACGTTTCGTGTTCATATTGTGCATAAGTTCTGCTCCATACTGGTTCTCTTTCTGATATTTTTTTTTTTCCTTTTGTAAACGTGTTGTTTGTTTGTAATTACGGGCGATGATGATGATGATTGTGTGTGTGTGTGTGTGTGTGTGTGTGTGTGTGTGTGTTGCAGTATGAACAGAAGCTGCAGTCACCTTTCCCTCATCCATTTCCACAGCTCTCTGACTCACGGACGTGTTTAGCCTTGAACACAAGACGGGTAAATATGCCAAAACCACCTGACGCTACTGACACACACGTGTGTGTGTGTGTGTGTGTGTGTGTGGTGTGTGTGTGTGTGCGCGCGCACCTTCATGTGTTCACCTTGCTTCCAAATGTGAAAGATCTATAAAGGGGTGTCGGCTCCAGGCTTTGGGTCAACACGGGCCAAACCACTCACTCCACCCAGAACGTGCACCACTGAAGAGCAGATCCAGAGGATGATGGTTCTGATCCGACAGCCATCTCTGGAGATGTTCAGAAGATGTTGCCCAATCTCTCAACAACCTGCTGTGTGTGTGTGTGTGTGGGTGGGTGTGCGTGTGCATGTGTGTGTGCCTGTGGATGCTTGGCAACTGTGAATTCCAGACAACTCCCTGCCCCGCACGGCTCTCGGAGCAAAAACCGCGTGAGCAAAAACCGCGTGAGCAAAGCCCAGCGACGCTGCTCCTGCACTCCCAACCGCACTCAGCACTGGTAAGAGCACACTGAGTACCCCACCACCACCCCACCACCCCCGGAACATCAGGGAGGCGGGGCCCACAAGAGTGGGCCTGCGGGGGGGCGGGGCCGGTAGGATGGAGGCCGATCACAGGCCGAGATCACAGACCTACAGCGGGGGAGGGGAGGAGGGTGGAGGCAAGGAAGAGAAGGTGGGAAATGGCCCAGGCATTCCACAAACTTTCCCTACCGCCACACAGCAAACAGGAAATGCATGAGTTCCCTACTTTGCCGAGAGAGAGAGAGAGAGAGAGACAGAGAGAGAGAGACTTTCCCTTCCTTTGTGTTGTTATAAACCATTCAAGCAACAAAGAGAGAGAGCAGCAGTAAGACAGGAGGGGCTCCGTGAGGTATTGTATACGGGTGTTTTCTGTGATATGGCGGAAGTTTTTCCAGCTCCCAGGGAAGTTTCAAGGATGTATCCATAGAGCCTGTGTTTGTGTTCTCGTCATGTCCTGTCGACTCACAAGGCTGTGTGTGTGTGTGTGTGTGTGTGTGTGTGTGTGTGTGTGTGTGTGTACACACACACCACATTCTATCCTTTTATCCTCTACCAAACCTCTGATAGCTCCGAGACTCTTAAATGTTCTGGTGCTACACAGTTTATTTCTGAAACTTTCCCGCTCTCTCTCTCTTTTTCTTCAGCCTCCTGCAGAACCACACCCTCTTCTTCTTTACCTCCTCTTCCACACTCCATCTTTTTTAATAAACCCCGCCTGGTTCCCTCCTGCATCCCTGTCCAGTCCTTCCTAGGCCCCGCCCACCCGGCTAAGAACTTTTCCCTGCATCTGTTGCACTTGGCTCCGGTTGTGGCGGCTAATTAATTCATACCTCACTTCCAGCTCCTCTCCTATTGCGTTAATCCTGCAATAACCTGTGCACCCCCCC